>JARPMR010000015.1:11891375-12501822 GCA_029955525.1 Oeneis ivallda | reverse complement strand
TGAGTAGGGTAAGGTACAACTCAACATTTTTTTTTAATGTAACGGACATGCTATCTTCTAAACTACTAAGTTTTCATCAATTTTGCAATTATGATATGAAAGAATGGAAAAAACTAAGAAACTTTGCCCTAGACACCATTAAAATTGAAAAATTATTACAAAAGATACAGACAGATTTCGAAAAAAAAAACAGTTTTTTGGCTCTCCTGAAAAACCGTGTTTTGTCCCTTACGTTAATTGATACTTCTGGTATCGAAATGCCTAACTAACAGCCAACCCAAATCGCTACTAGGGTAGAATAGCATCAAACTTACACGACCGCCTATGTGTTATAATCCAAACGGAAACAAGGATCCTGCTGATTAAACATTAACTATCAGCTAATGGTAACTGGGTTAGTAGGAATTATTAAACGCCGCTAAAAGCAGTTAAACAGTTTCGCCACAGATCACGTTAATATTGTTACTGTTAATACCTACTGTTCATTCATCATTAGAAACCCATCAACGGCTCACTACCTGAGCGCAGCTCTCCTCTCAGAGAAAGGTGTGCCAGCGTGGTGGCCATAGTCCACCACGCTGGCACAATGCGAATTGGCAGATTTCACACACCTTTGAGAACATTTTTGAAGAACTCTCAGGTGTGCAGGTTTCCTCACGATGTTTTCCTTCGCCGTAGAAGCAAGTGATATTTAATTCCTTAAAACGCACTTGACTCCGAAAAGTCAGAGGTGCGTACCCGGGATCGAACCTGCGACCCCCTGAATAGGAGACCCCTGAGGAGGAGGGTATCGGGACCGCCCGATTTCCCGAGCTATCGGAACTTTATAGATGATAGCGTTTACCTTCGTATTCTAATGATATTGTAAGGGGGTTTTCATTGCCTGAAAACACGGATAAAACGACCTTATCTAAAAATGAAACCTAGCTAGATCGATTTATCGCCCCCGAAACCCCCTGCATGCCAAATTTCATGAAAATCGTTGGAGCCGTTTCCGAGATTCAGATTATATATATAAATATATACAAGAATTGCTCGTTTAAAGGTATTAGATTAGATAGATAGATAGATAGATAGATAGATAGATAAATGCTGAATTCAACATTTATACAGCAACATCCAACAGACTTTTTTTGAAATTTTGTAAAAATTATAAACAGAGTCGATATTTTTAATCAATATGACACGTTTTAATTATTTCATACCCTGCTCTTGTCGCGGACGTGATGCTATTCGGAACAGCCTGAGCTGACCTAGTTAACCGTATTATTAAAAAAAATACCTAAATTTTATAGAGGGCTGACGTCGTTCTATCTACCAATATATTTTTTTAGTTTATTCTGGTACTCGTCTAGGATTGGGACTAAGTGATTAAAGTAAGTAGAAATTTCTAATCAAACTTGTGTGAGTATTTATTCATATTTTTTTATTAACTTACTGCCCAATTATGTTTATGCTGACAGCTTGCCTTATAATATGCCTTTTATTAGCTATGAAAGTTCCGAAAATAAAACTGAAATGCTACTCAGCTATGCTGCTACTAAAGTTCACGAGATAACTAAATTTTTGTCCATTGAATTGGCATGCAACAGGTATACAGGCTTGATACTTTAGTACTTGATTACTTTACTTTACATAATATTCAAATTATTTGGATTAAATCGGAACCAATCGGGATTTTGGGATGGTCAGGCTAAAATTTAACAGAGGTAGAGAACGATTTTCGGGCTTTCATATTTTATCTTTAGTGTTTAGAAAAAAGTGAGTTTTGAAAATCGATACAATTGTTCAATATCGTTATATTGAACAATTGTATCGATTTTAGTTCGTTTCGTTCATTATTTAAAACGTCAAGAAGGTTTTTTAATAAATTGTGTTTTTTATCCTTTATTTATTAGAACGCGTATTCCAAAATATTTCACTAGTTATATCCATATCATATCGCGAGGCGACTTGGGTTTTTCGTGTACGTGTTAGCTGTCAAAAAGGAACTTGCAAAAACCACGCCCAAAAACGGCGGCAAGTTTAAAACTAAGAATCTGTCAACTTCATTGCGGGCTAAAAAGATTGCCAGTGCCACGACCATGGAACAAGGAATTCTGGACAGGTACATGGCGCGAACAACCCCCCCGCCTGTGGTCGTAAGGATTTACGTCCACTTACTAGTAAATGGGTAAACGTGATAAGGAGCAAACGGCTCGCTGCAAGACAGAGTCTCCGACCATTACCTCGGCAACCCTGGGAACCCCATCAGACCCGTAGATCAGCTTAAGAATGCGCCCACGGCGCCAGTATAAAGGCAACAAATTAGGTTCCTTAATCAGCACTAGGTCACCAACTTTGGGTGGATCAGATTTGTCAGCCCACTTAACCCGCTGCTGCAAAAGATGCAAATACTCTAGTGACCAACGGTGCCAAAAACTCTGAGTCATCTGTTGCAGCAGCTCAAACCGGGACAAACGTGAGACCTTCACGTCCCTGAAGGGGTATTCGGGTAGAGCGTTAAGGGGCTGACCAATCAGAAAATGACCGGGAGTTAAGACCTCCAGGTCATTTGGGTCAGATGAGAGGGGACAGAGTGGCCGAGAATTGAGTACAGCCTCAATTTTGCAAAACACGGTGGCGAGTTCTTCAAAGGTTAAAACAGTTTCGCCTATAACGCGCCGGAGATGAGTCTTGGCCACCTTAACCACGGCTTCGAATATTCCACCCCAATGAGGGCAAGCTGGGGGGTCAAACTTCCAGGTTACCCCCATCTTGGACAATGCTGTACTTAATCTAATCTTATTGCTAGACAGGAATTCGACAATTTCTTTTAAATATCTATCAGTGCCCTTATAATTGGTGCCGCAATCAGTGTGAATCAGGTCAGGCAATCCTCGACGAGAGACAAATCTACCTAGCGTGGCTACAAAAGCTTCAGTGCTTAAGGCACTCACAAGTTCTAAATGTACCGCCTTGGTAGCGAGACATACAAAAACGCAGAGGTAGGCCTTGAGCGATTTGGCGTTGCGGAGGTTAGAGCTCTTGATGGCAAACGGGCCAGCAAAATCAGTGCCAACCCCAGCAAAGGGTCGAGTGGCTAGAACGCGGTCGGAGGGCAGATCACCCATCATCGGCTGTGAAGTATTAGCCTTCAAGCGGTAACACGGAATGCATCTGAAAGTGACGTTCCGGATGGTGCGTCTCCCTGCCAGAATCCAAAACTCGCGCTGTAAAATAGCCGAGAGTGCATTACAACCAGCGTGGGCATTTTCAAGATGGTAGTGTGTCACTAGCAATTTGACAAAGGTGCCGTCCTTAGGTAGCAAAAGGGGGTGGCGAGCACCATAGGGCAGATTGGAATTCTTGAGGCGTCCTCCAACGCGTAGCATTCCGTTATTGTCCAAAAAAGGGCTTAGGCGAGCAAGGGGGCCCTTCAAAACTAAACCTCTCTTTAGGGTGTCAATCACGGATGAAAAATGCTCCACCTGAACCACACGCACCCAGTAGTTCCGGGCGTCTTGGCGTTCAAGAGGGGAAAGCACAGGACTCAAATTTTTATTTTCTGAATTCCGCCCATTATGGATAAAACGTCGAATCCAACCGGTAACACCAATTAGTTTATCAAGGGAACTGTAACGGTTCAAAAGAAAGTTCAAGTCGGGGATCTGTTTATCCTCAACCACTCCGACTCTTAAGCCCGGCAATACTTCGGGAGCGGAAAACCTATTTTGAGGCCAAGTCGTCTCGGATTGGGATAGCCAACTTGGATCCCACCAAAGGTGATGGTGGACCAGTGAAGAGGCCTCACAGCCGCGGGAGGCGCAATCGGCCGGGTTCAGTTCTCCGGGTACGTGTCTCCAAATCACCGGTACTGCAGAGCTCTGAATTTGGGAGACCCGATTCGCAACAAAGACCTCTAAGTTGTGAGGCGCGGCTCGTAGCCAGCAAAGGACAATCTCACTGTCCGTCCAAGCATAAACGTCGGTCAGATCGACCGCAGATGCCAAAGAGGAGCGGACGTGGTTCAAGAGGCGTACCTGAAGGGCGGCGCCAGACAATTCTAATTTCGGGATAGTTAACCGTGACCGAATAGGGGCCACCTTGCTTTTTGCCAAGACGAGATGCGTCGCGACCTCACCGGCGACATCGACAGTCCTCAAATATACCACGGCGGCGTATCCTCGTTCGGAGGCGTCGCAAAACCCGTGGAGACTGGCATGACACCTTCCTGTTGGTAGGAAGCGTCGAGGCATGGAAATTCGGTTAACTTCAGGAAGTGAAGACACAAGGGAGTTCCACTCCTTCAATAACTTCCCAGGGAGTGGTTCGTCCCAACCGAGTTCAGCAATCCAAAGCTTCTGGAGGAAACATTTAGCCAAAAATATTACGGGAGTGATCCATCCATTGGGATCGAAGGTGCGAGCAACCGTAGACAATACGGAACGCTTAGTCCAGACCTTAGGAGGTGGGTCTAATTTGACCCGGTAGGTGAAAACGTCTTGGACGGGCTGGTACTGTATTCCAAGGACCGTCAGCAAATTGGGATTTTCGGGATTTTCAAAAATATGAGGATCCTGCTGATCCTTTCCCGGAAGATCCTTCAAGACGTGAGGGGAGTTGGACAGCCACTTGCCCAACTCATAACCTCCGGACTTCAGTATTGCAATCAATTCATCGCGAAGAGTCAGAGCTTCCTCAACGCTCGAGGCTCCCGTGCAAATATCGTCCATATAGACTGACGATTCCAAGGTGGCTGATGCGCGAGGGTAATTCAGTCGCTCCCGGTTAGCTAGTTCTAACAAGGTCCTGATAGCAATATAGGGGCTTGACTTGAGTCCATAGGTCGTGGTGTTCAATTCAAAGACACGCATTGGCTCATTAGGATTTTCGCGCCACAGAATCATTTGGTATCTCCGATCATCGCGATGTACCATCGACTGTCTAAACATCATCTTGATGTCAGCTACGAAAACAATTTGATGCCGGCGGAAATGCGTGAGGATATCGGAGATATCCTTGATCAGCTTAGGACCGGAGTGCAAGCATTGGTTCAATGTCACCCCGTTGGATGTGGCCGCGGAGCCGTCAAAAACCACTCGAATCTTCCCCCCAGGGGTCTTCAAGACGGCATGGTGGGGTAAGAAGTAGTGCTCGTGTGCGCGCCAATCAAAATTGGATGGTGACATATGCCCCAGGCCCTCGTACTCGCGCATAAATTCAACGTACTTGGAGCGGAAGGTGGAGTCGCGCCGCATGCGCCGTTCCATAGACAAGAGCCTCTTTTCCGCCAAGGCCCGCGATTGACCAAGCGGGGGGCGAGAAGCGAGAAAGGGCAAGCGAGTTACAAATCACCCATCAACACGGCGGCCTGTGTTGTTTTGATAAAACAACTCACATTCAAGGTCAAGAGGGTCAACTCGTGCGGCATGCGGCGGCTCCTCAACTTCCCAAAAGCGCTGGACCACGTCCGACAGCGTCAAGCCGGCTGCTTGCAATTGGTCCAGCACCGGTAGGTCCGAAGACAGTAGCACGGGTCCAAAAAAGCTAGAGCCGAATATAGTGGACATGGCACATAGGCCGTCCTTCTGCAAAACCCTAATTTCCCCTGACAAGACCAGGCCCAACACATCGGAACCCAACAAAAGGTCCATAGGACCGGGTTCAGTCCAGTGGGGGTCAGCTGGGTTTAGGCCTGATGCACAGGACACCGCAGCGTCAGCTATTCGGACCTGCGATAGGGGGCCTAAGATATTGTCAAGGACTGACACCTTGACCAAGACCCTAAGATTGCCCGTAACGGGGCCAAACATTAATTCCGCTTCCCCGTTAGGAGTCGAGGGCTCTATACCCCCGATACCTATCACCCGTCCTGTTCGAGGACTCCAAGGGAGCCCTAGCTCACCCACCAAACGAGAAGAAGCAATACAGCGCTGTGAACCCGAATCCAAAAGGGCGCGAACGATTAAAAATTCACCCTTCGGGTTGAATACCTTCACTGAGACAGTCGGCAAAAGAATGGTCTGACAGACGGACTGCCGGAGATTCAAGGTCTCAGGAGAAGTTGCTGTGGTGGGGGCTAGGGCGGCAACTACCTATTGGTGGTCGTCCTCATCAAACCGGTCCTCTAACCGGGGAATCTCATATTGAGACTCAGGGGGGACCTCCAAAGGTGAGTGGGACGGACCTCCATTTGGGTAAACCCATGCGTCATCTCGTGGCGGCAGCACGGGCCTAGTCATACGGGCTGAGGTCGGTAGGCCGTAGTAAGGCTGTCGACCCGCTCGAGGTGGGCGGCGTTCGAGGCGTGGCCACTCATGAAGCGGAGGTGAATAGCGGGCAGACTGAACCGTAGACGGAGCCGCCACAAATCTCCCATCAGAACGTCGAGGGGGGTTGGCGCCCCCCTCACGGGGGGGTGAAGCCCCCATAGGCGGGGTCGAAATCCGGACGCGTCGGGATTCATGACCCTGATCAGGAGACCGACGCAAGTAATCCGGGGAGCGATCGGTAAGAGCGCCCCCGCCCGTGCGGGGCGCGCCCTCACTCTCCACCCGGCGGCCAACACCATTCTTGTTGGCGCACAAAATCTCCAGGTGGTTACCCCTACAAATTGGGCATGGCCGTTGCTGTTGGCAGTCCCGTTGCATGTGAGCTTCCAGACAGCTATAGCACCAGTGGCGGTCTCTTGCAATGCCCCTCCGATCCTTGATCCGCTTAGAGAGAAACTGGGGGCAAGAAAGCACCCGGTGGCCTGGACGCCTGCAATAGTTACAGGGGGCGGGTTCAGTGGCAGCAAGTCCAGTGTAAACGGGCATTGGTCTCCGGTCGGAAGCCCTTTTACCAGGGACGCCAGTGTGACCCTTTTCCTTCCTCAGCTGGGCAGGCCGCTCTGGGGTCCTTGAAGGACCAGCAATACCAGAGTTATCAGCCTGCCGGCACTCTTCCTCAAGGAACTTTAAAAGGTCCGAAAAGGGGGGCAGGTAGCTGGCCCCGTCCCCACCATACCTTTGCTCAAAACGCAGTTTCAACTCGGGAGGTAGGCGGGACAACACAATGTGTAATAAAAGGAAGGACCACTGGTCCACGGGAAGCTCTAAACGCTTAAGAGCGTTGCAGGCTACAATCAGTGGATTTAAGAGCGATTCTCTTAAATGGGACACCCCATAGACACGTGGCAGCGCTAGAATTTGTGCCACGTGTGTGTCTGCTAACCGGCGCACGTTGGCATACCGCCGAGTCAGTAGTTCCCGCGCGGTGGTATAACTCTCCTCGGAGAGGTCTAGGTGGCTAACTAAACCCAGAGCCTCTCCCTGCAGGGAAGAGAGTAGATAGGCCGGTTTCTGGCAGGGAGACAGGTCCCTTCTCGCGTCCACCAGGCTATCAAAGAGGCTGAGAAAGCCTAGCCACTCGCTCAGGTTGCTAGAAAAGTGGGGCAAGTTTATTGTTGGCAACTTGCCCTGTAACGCAGGCTGCGTGGTGGGTCTGGTGGGAGACTCAAGAATAGAGCTCATTCTCGCCTCCTTCTTGAGCCTCGCGGCCTCCTCCACCAGACCGTCTGTCAGCTCAAAAAACTGTTCGTAGTCCCGCACTGAGGACTCCAGCGATTCCGGAGGTAGCTCCAATGCCATGAGGTCTCGGAAGGCCTCTTCGACGACCGCCTGCCTGGTCCGCACCTGCTCGCACCGCTGGAGCAGTGCGGATGCCCGGTCCACCCGGCCTACCAAGGCGTTGGCTGTAGCAGCCCAACGCAGCTCTGATTGAATTTGCACGCTCAATTTTTTGTGGGCTGACATCTTAGGTAGGTACAAAACAACTTAAATAAAGGTAGTTACAACAACTAGATAACAAAATCAAAACAAAGTTATTTGTTACAAGTTATGTTTCAACTTCAACCAAACAAATTAATAATCAAACAAGAATTACCCACTTTAAACACAAACAAATTACTACTTAAATACTATTTATTAATTAGAATTATTTACTTTAAAACAAGAATTATTTATTTTAAATACATCAAACAAACTACTCTGTTACCTAACCACGAGGGGTTCTAGTAAACAAACAAAGTATTTGTTGGTTAAAAGTTCCAAAAGCTACAAATTAAGCTATCAATAATTTATGTTAAGTCAATCAATAACATAAATTAAGATAAAAGAAAAATTAAGTTTTTAATTACCCGTACTAAGCCACTAGACTCATACCAGGCACTGCAAATTACAAATTGGCTTGGTAAGAACCTACAATTATCAAATTATATTAATATTAAGTTTATTTATTACAATCTACATCTAACTGTTGGCCAGTTACGGGCCACAAACAACAATTAGATACTATTAATTATTAATCAACAAAAATTAACAAAACAAAATCTCAATAATTGCAATCATTATACAGGCCTACATGTGACAAGGTAGGCTATGTACTAGTAACTCAATAAGCCTGTGTATTAATAAGTTATAAATTAATAAGTTTACAATTAATGAGTTAACCCTAGAACGGCAAAGTTAAGTCACAGTAATGCCAAATCTGTCCGCGGAATCAATTTAACCACGCTCTGCTTACCAATTGTTGAGGCCAACGGCTTGGCCAACGAGTCAACACCTGGACCACTAGGTTCAGGAGCCCATCAGCTGAACCTGAGTCCAGAGTCGCTGCCCAAAGCGGCCTTTCACCGCGGTCAGATCTGTTCTCAACGTAGTGGTGACTTAATGATGGTAGGGTTGCACTGACCTTCCTTGCAGCAGTCAATGCTTGTACGGCCTGAGATGGTATGATAGTGGTGATATGTGGGTGTATTGTGAGGTTAAGTGTAAGGTGAACTTCTCAGGCCACTAGCAGCAGCAGGCAGGCAGCCAGTTATGGCCCGCTGGAGACGTTGGGCTGACGGAGCACTGTACACTTGGCTTGTCACTAGTAAGACCAACTAGAGGTGGTCAAAGTCACTGTTTTACACTTAGCGTGGCGACCAATAACCGCTTGTGAGGAGTCGCCTTTTGTTACAAATAACAGTCTGTAATTCTGCTTATAGCTAGGTCGACACATAGACCGCTTGACGGCACAACTAAACCGTAAAATAAACTAAATCTAGACACTTAAACAGCAAAACGGTGCGCGAGGCGACTTGGGTTTTTCGTGTACGTGTTAGCTGTCAAAAAGGAACTTGCAAAAACCACGCCCAAAAACGGCGGCAAGTTTAAAACTAAGAATCTGTCAACTTCATTGCGGGCTAAAAAGATTGCCAGCGCCACGACCATGGAACAAGGAATTCTGGACAGGTACATGGCGCGAACACCTATATACTACCATTTAGCTGGCAGAGGGGTGGGGGGGGGAACACTTGACTCTAATAAAATTTAGCAGTTTAAAATATCATATTTCACAAACGGATCCCTGAATTGAAAAATTATAGATTTCTAGTACCAATAGTCTCTGAGCTAAATCGCGGACGGACGGACGGACAGACAAACGGACGGACATGGCGAAACTATAAGGGTTCCTTGTTTACTACGGAACCCTAAAAAGGGGGAAAATCGGGGGTTTGAAATTTCAGAGTAAGATAGTACCGAGTGGGGTATCATATGAAAGGCCTTTCTTTACCTGTACATTCTAAAACAGATTTTTATTTATTTTATATGTAATAGTAATTTACAGCAAAAATAAAACCAACGCTCTAACTAGCATAGTTTTTTTTTACATTAACAATAAACCTCCACAAACAAAGTTAACGATTAATAAGCAAATTAATATAATATTATCGTTTTACTTTTACTTTTAGAGTACGGAACTCTCGGTGCGCGAGTCCGACTCGCACTTGGCCGGTTTTTGTTAGAATATTATGCGCTAAAAAAAATTAATTGTGCTTTAGGTATAATTTACTATTAATTACTATTTACTACATATATTTTTTATAGCGTACCTAGTCTGAATCGTGTTCTACAGTTTGAGTGATACGACTGTTTTGGCGTTAGAAGTACTGGCGACAGGTTATTAATGGTTGGAATTCGTTTCCCTAATCCCTAAAGCACAGTTTTTTTATCATTTACTGTTTTTAAAGCCTTTTTAAATTAATGGATAAAATTTCCCGTTCAGTAGTGAACTTGATAATGCTTTTTAAAAACAGAACGTAGATTGTAAAGCTGTCTTTTTTACTTCATTTATTAACGCGAAAAGGCTCTTACTTTTATGATATATTTGTGTTGATATTTTCATCATCAGCAACGCATAAACGGCTTAGTTAGCCGTGCAGGTCGCAGGACTCCTCGGAGGCAAGTATTTTAAGCCATAGTCCACCACGCTGGCCCAGTACAAACTAGCAGGTGATGCCTACTTTAACTGTACTTACTATTTTATGTGAGTACAGGTACAGAACATATAATAGTACTACGTACAGGTACTGAGTATATTATGAAGTTTACAAATAGGTGTTAGTTAGGTATAAGATTTAGATTAATAGATACAATCTCTATCGCATTGGGTTACCCTGTAAGGATAGTTATATCTTCTTCTTTCTTCTTTATCAACCTATAGACGTCCACTGCTGGACAAAGGTCTCCTGCATGGACTTCCACAGGCTTCGGTCTTGCGCCGCTTGAATCCAGCGGCTCCCTGCGAGTCGTTTGATGTCGTCGGTCCACCTGGTGGGGGGCCTGCCAACACTGGGTTTCCCGGTGCGGGGTCGCCACTCCAACACCTTGGAACCCCAACGATCTTCAGCTCTTCGAACTATGTGCCCCGCCCATTTCCACTTCAGTTTCGCGACACGCTGAGCTATGTCGGTGACTTTGGTTCTCCTACGAATCTCCTCATTTCTGATTTGATCTCGCAGGGATATACCGAGCATAGCTCTCTCCATCGCTCGCTGGGTGACCCTGAGCCTTCTTATGAGGCCCATAGTTAGCTAGTATATAAAGGTGAATAAATAAATAAATAAAATAATAATCTATTCAATAAATAACTTTTCAGTGCTCAACAGCTGAACCGTTCTTGGGAAAAGGCACAAAAATAGTTTGCATTCTAGACAGTGACAGACAAGAGATAATTGTATCCCCGAAAATCAAATAAGTTGCTACGGATTTTTTAAATCCGAAATCACGGGCTTCATCTAGTATTAAAATCTCTTTGATCAAAGTGTAGCTATCCAGTTGGTCGCCAGAAGTGTTCAAAATAAGTAGTACAAAATACTTAGTACAAAATTAGTATTATTAGTACAAAATAGCGAACCTATTTTAGCAAGAAAGCCAATAACACATCTCATGATGCCCTAGTATATTATATCCCTTCCCTATAAAGAAGGTGTTACTACAAGTATAAATAAGTTTCAAAGAAGTTCGAAGGAACATCACCACCTTTTGCATAATTCACATGCATTTTTTCAATATTAAGCTATTGCATAGCTTTTATCGCCGGCTTTGAACTAGGACAAACAGTTTGAGCGCGGCGACCGAATCAAGAAATTCCGTAACGAAAATAAACCTAACACCGTCGTTCAGTAAGCGTTCAACATTTTAGAGGGTCACAAGTAGCTCTGTTTGGCGCAGTGGGCGAGCGGCCGCTTTTTGTATGATGTCGCAGGTTTGAATCTCACTCGCGAAGTAGTGACAGTGAGCTTTTCTTGTTTGTTTGTTTTTTAATTTTTTCTTTGCATAATTTTTATTATGCAAAAAAAAATATTGCATAAATATTATAATTGCATAAGTTGATAAAAAATGCTATGCAATAGCTTTACCGCGGCAGTCCCCGAGTGCCACTTAATTTTTTTTTGTATGGGACTGCATACCTGGCACTTTGTACGTATCATTATCTATTGATCGAAGAATACATCTATCCGGTAATGTGCGTAACTCCCAACAAAATAAAGTTAAGCCGGATGCCTGTGGCTAGCAAGAGGGTATTAAGTCGTCCTTCCTGTAATTAATGACAACTTGACCCGTCTCACTTTCCTTATTCACCAGAGACTTATTTTTGGAAATAGTTTTGTGACTTATGGTCGTTAGGAACATTCCTACTTGCTATAAGAAGAGAAGTAAGTAAATTATTGTGTTTTTTTAGTTCTATTTACTTCTACAGGCAAACTACACCTGTGTCGTACTATATCTTATATCTTATATATATAAAAGAAAGTGGTGTTAGTTACACTATTTATAAATCAAGAACGGATGAACCGATTTGGCTCAAAATTGGTGGAGAGGTAGCTTAGAACCAGGAGACGGACATAGGATACTTTTTATCCCGTTCGACCGCGTTTCCGTCAAGTCAATATAAAACCTGGTATAACAAAAATGCATCTGACATGGAATAAAAAAACGAAAATGACAGTGGAAGAACAAAACGTAAATGACAGCTAAACGTAATTTTGTATTTGGTTAATTATGGTAAAAACAATTATAAAAATTATAGTTTAACGTAATTGATAATATCATCAGTAATATGTTTTTCTTTGAATCATCATTAACAATGCCGCGAGCAAGACGATCAAATGTTTCCTGCTACAAAGCTACGGATTGACGTGATTTATTGGATAGGTATAGTTGAGAACCTGGAGGGTGACAAAGATTTCCCGCGGGATGTTATGAACTAAATCCACGCAGACGAAGTTGCGGGCATCAGCTAGTATATAATATATCCTCTGAAATATGCGACGAGAGTACAGTTTATAATATCTATGAATGGATATTGTGAACAATATACAAGACTAACCGATGTCCGTAATTCCTCCGCGTCGATCTAGAAATCTCGTAGGCACAAGACAAGATGAGACGAGACCAGACGAGTTGAGACGAGCTGAGACGAGACGAGTCGAGACAAGACAAAGCAAGACAAGCCGAAAAAAGCTACTTTCAAGAACAACTTAATTTTTTGTTTTAAACATTGTAGTAGACTGGACTGCAACTTATGCAGGCTGCGACTATAATTATAAGGTACTTACATTGCATTTTTAGAGGTTGATAAAGTTGCATTTGATGCACAGCACTGCGTGTGAAAATACGCCTTTTACAAAGGCATCTTTCAAAAGTTTACCTACATCATATTATTACCTACTGCATATTATTTAACTTTAATAAAAGGAAGGACAATAAAACATTTGTAGCCGTAGACGGATAAAAATATTTGACCGAGCGAAGCGAGGTCTCTGAGTTAACTAGAGCGATTTGCACTTGTCCGTCCGTCCGTCCGTCCGTCTGTCAGAGCCTTATAACTTTTGAATTACTGAACGTAATTACTTCAAATTTAGATATAATATGTAAACCGATGGCCTCCAGCCGAAAATGGCTTAAAAAGTTATAAAAATCTTTATTTCAGGGGGCTCTCATAGAAGCGAATGCGAAGTAAAAAAAAAAATATCGCGTTACATAAAATTGTTACGTATCATTTTAAAGATAATTTTGAACTGAGTACAAAAATATTTTTTTTTTTAATTTTTCCCTTAAAATTGACGAAATGGGGGGCTTTCAAAGTGGCGATTTTATACGCTCGCTTGAAGACGCTCTCTAGGAAAATCCGCTATGGATTTTCAAACTGATTTTATGTTTTTAGGTCACTTATATCCTGTACTTGAACAACAAATACTAAAATTATATGAATATTATAAAGAAACGAGATTATTTAATTTTTAATGTACATCAGTAATTCATATCGCATCAACATAGCTTCACAATAATGCTAATAGATGGCGCAGTCAGTAACTATTCCCATGGAACTACGAGTTACGACTAACGACCTATCCCAAAAACAGTTTTGCGTCGACCATTATTATTTAGTTACTTATTATAATACAATAATTGTATTGTAATTTTTTTTGTACCATATTATTCAATTAAAATTATTTTTTAGTCAAATTTTAGTTAAATATTGTATATTTTCTATTCGCGTCGATAGATGACGATTTGTACAGATGCCCGTAACCCGGTTTCACTCGTTAGTACCTACATAATAATTCAATGTTTTCACTAACGTTCCCTAACCTTTACGGGCTACCTATAAGTTAGGTGATTGATGTTTTCTGTCAACTTATTTATCACGATCCTGTACGGGACACCTAAAAGGATATTGGGACGGATGTTAGGACTTAGGATTGTATTTAGGAGCTACCTACGTTAAGAGACTCCTACTTAGGGGATGATTTAGGTATGTTTGGTGAAAACGGGCATAATAATAATGTCAGTTTTGGTTATCATGTATCGATTGAATGAATAATCATGGGATACCGTTACCGCGAGGTCTCAGTTCGGGGCGAACCACTAGTTATATCGGTGTTTGTAGCGTAATTCAGAAACATACAAGAACGCACGGATGCTTTCTAATGGCGTACGCTTTAAGAATTCTAATTTTGAGTTCGAGTTTTCAAAACTACACAAGAATTATTCGAGTAAGTATTATTTAGAATCAGTTACCTGTTACTGTTCTTCATAATGTTCTCGAAGATGTGTGAAGTCCGCCAATTCGCATTGGGCCAGCGTGGTGGACTATGGCCTATAACCCTCCTCTGAAAGGAGACCTGGGTCAGTAGTGAGCCGTTGATGGGTTGTTAATGATGACCTGTTACATTATGCCATGCTCATGTAGATCCTATAAAAATACTCGAACAAATTTTTAAATATCATCAGATTCCTATGGGTCTGCTTTTGGCCTTGTATGTTTGGTTTTTTGCGTATTTGTATTGTATCCCACAAGAGTTCCAAAAAACATATTTTGTCAAAATATTTTTGCCGTCAAGCAATTTAGCGTTCTGGCACGATGGCGTGTAGAAACCGATTAAAGGTACGGGTTTTATTAAAAAACTATCATACCCTCTTCTAAGTTAACCCGCTATCATCTTAGACTGCATTATGATACAGTCTTAGATGGCAGCGGGACTATTCTTGCGGGACAAGAATAAATAAATAAATAAAAGGATTTAAGGTTAATATAACGAGATTTGGAAATAAAGGATTTGCACGTCGTCCTAAATTTAAATAAAATTGTGTAATGTGAATAACACATTACATTTGTAAGCATTTTGATATAATTCACACATAATGGCATCCCTGGGATGCCGGATGTGACAGGAGATATACGAAAATGAGTAAAATATATTTACAGAAAAGGAGCAAGATTTAAGATTGCGCAGAGGAATAAAATACAAAATAATAAAATTATTCATTATGGCTCGTATAACAAGTTAAGACTCTACCATCGGTTCAGAAAGCAGATTCTACTGAGAAGAGCCGGAATGAAACTCAGCAGCTTTGTTCTTTTCCAAACAAAAGTGTTACAATATGTAGCTCATATATTTCGTGGTAACTTCTATGAAATACACATTAACGTTAAAACGACTGCTTTATTTGCTGTCAAAACACATTTATAGTGTAGGTACACGGTGTACGTGGCGTGTTAGCAAAAAAAACTTTGTATTATCTACATTGCTTTTAGTAATCAAAAGATGGATAGATGACCTATTTTTTAAAAGTAAATGAAGTTGGTAATCGTAATATAGCATAGAGGTGAATAATTTATTATTCATCATCATTTCATCATTATCAACCCATTATAGAAGGGTTATAGGCCAACCAAACCACCACGCTGGCCCAATGCGAATTGGCGGACTTCGCATACCTTCGAGAACATTATGGAGAACTCTCAGGCGTGCAGGTTTCCTCACGATGTTTTCCTTCGCCGTTAAAGCATGTGATTTTTAATTTCTTAAACGCACTTAACTTCGAGAAGTCAGATGTGCGTACCCGGTACCCGGGATTGAACCTGCGACTCCCCGAATAGGAGACACAGTCGTAACCCCTAGGCTATCACTGCTTCCATGACATGAATTATGACATTTATTGAAAAGCAAATGAAAGCTAAGTTTGAAAAGAAAAAATATAATAAAAAATGATTAACTCCCCAATATTATGTAATATTAAATAGTTTCAGAAAATTGTTACTGTCTTTGTTAGTATTGTCACGAGTAATACCAAGAACAACACTCTTATAGTAACAGAGCATGATTGTAACTTTCCAAGTTCTCTTGTTAACTTTGCGTAAATCTGTCGCTTAGTGTGAGAATTAACTTTTGTTTTGATTAATTTCCGTACTAAATGTTAGATTTACTTAGAGACTCTGCAATATACCTGGTAGCTGTAATAGGTAGGCTTTACCTTCTGTAAAGTATCTACGCATTGTCTCTACCACTATCGACCCATTTATATACCTATATGGACGTTGTCACGATGGGATCTGCTATGTGGTTGTCACGGGTGTTAGGAATCAAATTCCATGTAACTGGGTCTTAATATCGAAATTTTAACATTCAAGCAACCAGGGATGGGAGTATTTGACTGATTGAATTATTGACGATGTTTTCACAAGAATTGATTTGACATTGAATGATTTATTTGACTTCACGTAAATAATTACTATTTGTACCCATTATAATTTTAATAAAACTTATTGTGTCAAACAAGGAAACTTATCTTTAGCAACTATCTTTAGCGTTCTACCATAAAATTACTATCTTTTTCCGACCTACCAGACAATATTTAATATGAGGTATATAGAACATTCTGGAATAAACTTGTAGGTCTCTATTATGGTAGTTAGGAGCAGTTTCGAGAACGGCATCGAATACCACAATAATTATAAACTGTTGTTATAAATGACGCAGTACAGTCGAACATGCTATATATAAATAGCACAAATTATAAAAATTTATTTCATATCTAAAATATTTTTTGATAGCATTAGCAATAATCCCCAGCTTATGACGTTAGTACATAATAATTCAATGAGCTTATGTTTGGATTTCATCTACGTGAAATTCGACTGTTAAGTATCTCGTAGAATCCCTACGAGATTTGATTTTTTGGGATAAAACAAAGTCTTTTTAGTTTAACGACCAAGGAGAGGACTGAAATTCACGGTACAAATCCATATTATCTCTCTCTCATTGAGCCCACACTTAAGCAAAAGCTTAGTTGACCGAGCGAAGCGAAGGTTTCTGAGTCTACTTGAGTGAATTTGCACTTGTCCGTCCGTCCGTCTGTCCGTCCGTCCGTGCGTCCGTCCGTCCGTCTGTCAGAGCCGTATAACTTCTGAATTACTGAACGCAATTACTTCAAATTTAGATATAATATGTAAACCGATGGCCTCCAGCCGAAAATGGCTTAAAAAGTTATAAAAATCTTTATTTCAGGGGGGCTCTCCTAGAAACGAATGCGAAGTAAAATATTTTTTTTGCGATTCATAGGGTTGCTGTGTATCATTTTAAAGATAATTTGGAACAGAGTACAAAAGTACCTTTTTTTATTTTTTTCTTAAAATTGACGTAATCGGAAGCTCTCAAAGTGGAGATTATATTTGACCTCAGAAGTCAAGATCGCTTGAAAGGCCGTGCTTGAAACTTTAATAATTATTAGCGTTATATCATGTACTTGAACAACAATACTAAAATTAGATAAATATAATAAGGCAACTAAATTATTTAATTTTTAATGAGCTGCAGTATTTTTATCAAAACTTCACAATGATGTCAATAGATGGCGCTCTCATCTCATATTGCAAACGCAGCAGAAGTACTAATACATTAACTAATAATAATCAATTAATTAAAATTATTATATATTTAAATATCAAATATCAATAAAACTTCACGTCGCGACGTGAAGTTTTATGCATTGTTGTTTTTGCATGCTTTCTGATCGTGTCGATAGACGACGCTGTGAACAAATAATTAAATTTGAATGTTCCAAAAAACTATACCTAGGTGTCTATTGATGCCTGATTTCACTACCAGTTCCCTAACCTTTATGGGCTACCTATGGTAAGGTAGGTGACGCTTTCTGTCAACTTTGTTATTTATTACGAACCTCTACGGGACAACTAAAGGTTAAAATGACATTGGGATGTTAGAATTGTATTTAGGAGCTACCTACGTAAAGAGACTTCTACGTAGGGGATAATTTAGGTATATGGTTGGTGAAAACGGGCATAATAATAATGACAATTTTGATCGTCATGTGTCTATTGAATGAATAAGTAATTATGGGAAACCGTTACTGAGAGGTCTCAGTTCGGGGCGAACCACTAGTTAATTAGGTATGCTTCCGAAGGCGATCGCAGATTGTAAACCGCAGCTGCAGGCGTCAAAAACAGTAGGTATTGTTGGTGTAGTTTGCGATGTGTATGATTACAATTGTAGTATGCCGCTGTGGTCACTTTGGGAATCATAAGGATCGCAGTCTGCAGAAACAGTTCGTCGCTCGGGCATACGTTTAGGTATGATTCCGAACGCGACTGTAAAATGCAGACCGAGTGTCAAGTTTGCAGCAGGTCACATCACTGGTTGTTACAGCATTCTTCGAAATACTGGATGCTTAATGTGGAAGAAAAAAGCCTTAGAAATTCACCTAATCGGTGTATTGCAACACAATTTAACTTTTCAGTAGAACAGTAAAGGGATGGAAAGAAATCCGAATCTGGTGGTCACCTTCTGAATTAAAATCGCAAGAATATTACCGGTTCAGATCTTAGATAATAGTTTCTTGCCGGCTTTTCTCAGCAGCTTCTATTGAGAAAAGCTGGCAAGAAACTATTATCTAAGATCTATTTACAAATAAAACTAATTTACTGGCCGTATTTAAAAATATTCTCATCGACATTATAATTACGGAGATACAAAAAACTTGGGTAAAATGTATAAAATTTTAAAGCTATAGCCATAATATATTTACGAAAAAGTACTTGTATTTCTTCAGAACTCTTCTGGAACCTTGAAAATGGAAAATTTTATGAGTCAGATTTTCCGGGAATACCTACTGCTCCGCCTCGCAACAGAAAATAGGAAACGTTATTTCCTCCTCGCTACTAATTTCGTATTTTTTGTTCGCAATAATAATTATCTCGAGGTTGATGATCCTTATAATTTTTGCCGGCGAAAACATAAAAATGCTTTCGCTTGCTAATTAATAAAAAATACATTTGTTGGTTCTTAAATATTATTCTCAGTTTAAATGAAAGAAAATGGCTACCCACCAAATAAGCAACGTTGGGTTGGGCAAATTTTTCGCCTAATTTGTACTTTGCTTGAACTTTGCCCACCAAAAGACAAGCAAAGTAGGCTGGGTAAATTAATATGTAGTTGGCCTTGCTTTAAAATCCATGCCATGGTTCATAATTCATAGAATCATAACTAGCCCTTCTAACTCAAAATAACTTCTCAAAATAACATCTTTCGCATTCTTATTGACATTGGACAGCTAGCTATCAAACCTAAAAATATTACCTATTTAAGCTAATTTATTTATTTATTCTAATTTATTTTAGCTAAGCGCCATCTAGTTTATACGTGAAGAAGTTGGTAGCAAAAATAAGGTTTAGGTTTTCGCTTTAGTTTCCAGTGTTACATTTTCTCCTATGAAAACACTATCCCAGTACCCTCATAGTGCGATGTTTTGTTTCGCTTGAGAGAGATGACTCTTTTATCAATGTTTTACAACACTAGATGGATTTAGGTTTTCAAAAAGTTTTCTGGATGCAAGATATGGATTAGGCCGTTAAAAGATATTACTGACCTGAGCTACTCGTATATATACATGCCCCTTTCTTCTTGCTGGGCTGGTCTCCACAATCAGATCGTCCTGGTTTGTTGTGTGTGATGCGCCACTATAGTGCCCCTAACATGTACAGGTTTTTTTAGGCAGGAAACTAATTACTAAGACGACTAAATCGTGCCTTTTTTCAATCTATCCGTCAGTGAAAGTCACATCAAAATCAATACAGCTGTTCCAAACATTAGCGGAGTAAGAAGACAGACTGATAAAGATATATAAACGTGTATTTAGGTTACGCTATTAAGTTCAAATAAGATCAAAATGACGTTAATAAAAGGATATACACATAAACTTTAATTTTATTGAATTTTATTATAAAATATATCATCATCAACAACCCATCAACGGCTCACTACTGAGTGCAGGTCTCCATTCAGAGAAGGGTTATAGGCCATAGTCCACCATGCTGGCCCAATGCGAATTGGCGGACTTCACACATCTTCGAGAACATTATGAAGAACTCTCAGATGTGCAGGTTTCCTCACGATGTTTTCCTTCACCGTTGAAGCAAGTGATAGTTAATTGCTTAAACGCACTTGACTCCAAAAAGTCAGAGGTGCGTACCCGGGATCGAACCTGCGACCCCCCGAATAGGAGACCACAGTCCTAACCACTAGGCTATCACTGCTTCCATAGATATTATTATTACATAAGTATAAGAGGAAAGTTTAAAACTTGTTCAAGATGGGCAATATGGAACCTTAAGGCTAACATTATATTAATGTGGAAGCGGATTTCTTAGAGCGTTTAAACAACGCTAGTTAACGTTTCGTAAGTACATTTATAGTACATTATAATAACAGCTCATAAACAGATTTAGTGATAATAGATTATTTATGATGAACCAATAAGGCTCATTATTTTAACAAATATTTCTGAATACGGCAGTTTAGATATCTAAAGGCCGATTTCAACAAAGTGAAATAGGTCTGATCCGAGAGTAATATTTTGGCAGATTTTCAATATTTTCAATTTTTTGATATTCAAACTTTCAAAATATCAAAACGCTCAGGTAAGATAAGTCTTACCTGAGCGTTTTGATATTTTATGTTGGTGAAATCGACCCTAAGAATGATATTTTAAATATTTGATTTAAGAATTGCAACTGTTGACCTTTGCTGGGATAGCTCCGATGCATCAATGAAATTAGCGGTTAGGCTATTTCAAGCCAATGCATTTGCAACGCCAACTACTAGACTGTGACACAATTAGGTTTACAAGAATTAAAGAGTAGCTCCAAAAATAAAATCATTGCACCTTATACTATAGCAAATCATTTGGATGTGGCGCATCATACCAGTAGGTACGTGATATTTGGTTCGATACAAAATATGTGGAAGGACGTGATAATATTATAATTGAGTGATAATGTACGCAAAATTAAAATGGCTCCAATGTTTCATCGTATTGGATTGTTTGTTTTATGTCGGAGGAGAAAGAACTATAGGTGAGTTTCCACCGTTTATTGTTAAAGTAAAGTTGTAAGAACATGGTTTGAAAAATAAATCCTTACCTTAATCTGCCCATAATTCACTTAGTGGCGGCTTAAGGGCTACTTTATTTTTAGCGTAAAGTGCATCTACTTATTATACCTACTGTACTAACTGTAGAATTCGGCGTAAATTGTATTATAAAAATAACTTTATTATTTATTTGCGCATTAACTTTAGAAATTCACCTAATATTATTACGTTTTCCTTAGGAGCAATATTCGACGATGGAAATTTTTTATTTGAAGCGGCTTTTAATGTAGCTATCACAACCGTATCTGAAAATGAGGAAAACCCTTTTGTGGCAAACGTGATCCGAACATCTCCTGGTGATATCATGGAAGCTGAAACAGCCATGTGTACGCTTTTGGAGGTAAACATTCGTTTATGCCCTAAATGGAGTTAATGTTGGACATGACTTCTAAATTTCAACGTGACACTGGCGAATCAATTTGTGCCCGGTTGGCACTACTAAAAGCCATTGCTTGGGAATTGAGTTGAATTGACTTCTAAATTAAAAAGTGTCTATTGCCGTCAGTGGTTCTTTATGTGAAGCGCGTTAATCTTACGGTAGTAAATATAATAAGTCTATGGCGTTAATGAAGCGTAGTAGGCAAAATAAATAATTAGTAATCGCTGTCTCACCGTAAAATGGCATCGTAATGAAAACAGGCTATTTTATCGACAGTAGTAAAAAATGCTATAATACTGGAAATGGCTTACCTATGTTGTTTGTACCTGTCTTTCTTCTTTGACTTTTCTATCCTCGTCTTGCTACTATTTTCATATCTAACTAACCTACAATTCTTACTTAAAAATGTACTAAGTATGCTTAAGCTTTGCGCTTTACGCAAATGAGATTGCGTGATGTCGTTGAATGTGAATGTTCAGATTTCGAAGGTTATCGACTATTAACGTGGCATAACAAAGTGAGACAATAATGCAAAATTATATTCTTCCCTTTTAAATACGCATTATTTTATTTTATCACTACCTGCCAAAAGCGACAAAATAGTAACAGCGTCTATCTGGTCATTATTAGTATACACTTTGCGTTATACCCAAGTTATACCCATTATAGTGGCAAAGATGAGGATTAATTTTCTGACAGCGTTTCATTAGCGCGCATCACTCTACTATACTAGCGGCACGCTATGATGGCCGGTTTGACGTTTGTCCGCTCATGAAGTTCCGTATTAATTGATAACGACTTTGAAGGAAATAATTGTATTACTTTATTGACGATAGTGATGTGCAGAGATTCATAAATTTTATCGAATGTAGTTTTAGGTTTAGGACTCAAAATTTATTTATTAAATTGATTTCTAAAATGTATACAAGTGTAGAAAAATCAGTTTGCACCATTTAAGGGGTGAATGTACTTGTGAATATGAACAATTTTCACTATGTGGACAAACCTCTGAAATCGCAAAAAAATATCAGCTGTTTCATACAAAAGGTAAAATTTTTATTTTTATATGATATATACCACAACTCGGCATTTGGTTTTCTAAATTGAAAATTTTTAAAAATGGAATCTAATACGATCGTCACATAGGATCGCTGGCTAGCACAACTACTACCTCCGGCAAACTCGCGTCAATGCTCAATGCAAAACAAAGCAGTTTCGAATTGACGTTGCTTCGAAAAGTATAAACTGTCAGTGCAATGCGATTGTGATATAGTTTTGACCTGGCTTTGGATTTCAAATATTGATACTGCATTACTGTTGACCCTTGCTCGTTAATTTGGACTCTGTTCAAGCCCTTTGTTGTGGATTTCGTCGATATGACCGAACGTACGCAGAGAACTGTTCTAAATAGTCAGACACGTGAGTTCGTAATACGCCTTCGTAACTATTTCGATCGTGAAGCTCAAAATGGAGGGCCAATTTTACCTATAACGTCAGTGGTTGAACGCGTAGCTGATGCGCTTAATATTGGACAACGAACTGTTAGACGGATAACTAAAAAAAAATATGGCGAGACTGGCACAGAAGAAAATAAACTTCACACACCAAAAAAGAGAAAACGAGCAAAACCAGTCGTAGGCATCGATAGCTTTGATGCCGATGCTATCCGAAGACATGTTTACGGCTACTATTTACAGAAGGAGTATCCAACAAGAAAAAAGTTGGTGCATTCACTGAAGGAAGCTGGATTATTCTTCGGTGGGGAAAGTTCTTTAACGAAGATTTTGAAGACCATTGGATTTCGATACAAAAAATGTAACAAACGCAAAATATTGATGGAAAGATTTGATATAGCGATGGCAAGGTATACTTTTTTACGGCAAGTGAAAGAAATCAAAAATTGGCAAAATGTTGTGTTCTTGGATGAAACATGGCTTAATGCTAACCATACTGTAGGCCGTTCTTGGAACGATGACACAGCAGCATCTACTTCCAAAGTTCCTGTAGGAAAAGGATCGCGACTTATAATTTGTCACGCCGGAACCATCAACGGGTTTGTCGAAGGTTCTCTCATGGCTTTTGCGTCAAAAACCACTGGAGACTATCATGAAGACATGAATGGAGAAAAGTTTACTGAATGGTTTACCTCAATGTTGTGTAGCCTCCCTGAACCATCTATTATAATTATGGACAACGCCCCATACCACTCGATGCAAATTGACAAGCCACCTGCCCAATCCCAAAAGAAAGCTGATATCGTCGCATGGCTTCGTAAAAATGGCGTAGATGCAAACATGAATATGTTAAAAGCGGAATTAGTACGTCTTTTAAAAGAAAACAAACCAACCAAGATCCGATACGTCATTGACGAAATAGCATTAGAACATGGGCACAGAGTTATACGGTTACCGCCTTACCATTGTGAGTATAATGCGATTGAGTTGGTGTGGGCTCAAATTAAGGGATATGCTGCAAGACACAATACAGAACCCCCATTTACCACAAAAAAAATGCTAAAATTATTAGAAGAAGCTTGTGAACATGTGACTAAAGGAGACTGGGAAAAGGTTGTGAATAGAACTGTTAAATTAATAAGGGAAGATTATGAAAGAGATGTGAAAATAGATAATATTATAGAAAACGAACATATAATTATTAATGTAGGTGATGATAGCAGTGACGACAGTGAAAATAGTAGTATGGACGAATCTGATTAATTATGGCCTTTTGTGGCACCTTTTTTGGTATCTTTTGTATTCATATGTTTCTTGTGTGCATATAAAGTATGTATATTCATTTTCATTCAAATATTCAGTTCGTTCAAATAAATTAAATAAACATATACATTTTTGTTTTATTAAACCTATTTAATCAGGTACAAAAACAAAACTTAATTGTTTTTTGTTCGAGAATAAATTGACATTCCACATCACTATTGTAATGTGTCAAACCGGCCATCATAGCGTGCCGCTAGTGTAACTAGCAACTAAGTAACAGCATGATAGACTTACAGATTAATTGACTTTTACCTCAGAGCAACATCTACGGTGTATTTGGGCCTAAAACCAAAAGTGCATTGCATCATATCCAGTCTATAGCAGACTTTCTCGAAATTCCTCAGTTTATAGCCGTACCAGTTGAAAATCTAAATCGAAATTGGTCTGCCGTTAATTTATATCCAAATCACATCGCCTATTCACAGGTATTATACGTGTTGTATATTCTGCTTGAATCTGAAACTAGTAATTCAAATTAAATAAGCTTTCCATGTTATTCTGTCTACTATAATTACACCCATTTTCTTTTTGCTGTTTGCGCCCCTTTGATTTTCTCTTGCTTATTTTTCTGTATAACATTATTTCTATAATAATATGTGTTACTTATACTTACTGACTTATCAACTTCGTCTTCTTTTTGTAGATTTTCGCTGATATTATTGAAATAAAAGGTTGGAAAGAGTTTACGATAATTTATGAAGGCGCTGAACATTTGCCTTTTTTAGACAGTATAATTTGCATGCACGAATTAGATTCGGAAGAGAAAATGTTAATAACAGTAGTACAATTACCAGAAGGTGATGATTTCAGGTACGTAATTAAGTTTAAATAACAAAAACTCATTTTTATTCATTTGAAACTTCTCTACAATTAATTTATTTTAGATCGCAGCTAAAAACAGTTAAAACTTCAGGTTCTGTTAATTATCTTATAATCTGTAGTATAGATAAGTTACCTCTAGTATTACAACAAACACAACAAGTTGGTTTGATGTCCGATGATCATAGCTACATAATAATGGATCCTGATTTTCAAACGATTGACATCGAATCTTATAAACATGGAGGATCTAATATAACAGGTATACTTACTTTAAGTTAAACATTAATTTGCATATCTAGTTATAAAAGCGCAGAAAAAAAGATTTATTTTCACTTACAGGAGTAAGATTTTTTGATCCTGAATTAGATAACATTAAAACTTTTATCGCTTTTATAAATGAAAAGGTAAAAGAATTATCAGAGGGAAAAATTGAAAATGCAATCGAAGAGAATGGTCTCACATTTAATCTGGCGCTGATATATGATGCAGTAATATTGTATACCTCAGCCATAAATGCAATGGGTCTGGAGGAAGGAGCTGAAAATATCACTTGCGATAGCGATGAGAGTTGGACCTTTGGTTCAACTCTTGTTAACCACGTGCGAACAGTAAGACAATTTATTTAAATTTATAATGAAATCAATATTATTTACTGTCACTAATATCTTGTTTTATTTTGTATGTTTATTTGCTTAGATGGAACTCGATGGTTTGACCGGGATGATAAAATTTGACGAAGAAGGCTTTCGCTCAGAACTGGAAGTGGATGTACTAGAAGTTATGGCTCATGGTTTCGAAAAGGTACGTGGTAGTTATTATTTCGTGATATTCGTTAGTGGCAATAAAAATAATTTTAATGTATGCTCTGAATATAAAGATAGGATCGTGGACAACGGAAGATGGGTTTACTGAATCCAGAAAAATTGTTCCTCCCGTGGAACAAGAAGGAAGTGATTCAATGAAAGGAAAACATTTCATAGTGCTTACGGCATTGGTAAGAAAAAAATATCCCATTTTTTTCTAATTAATTATTTGGAAGTAGTTCAATGTTTGTAATTAATTAATGATTTCTTGAAATTTTATAGAGTGCACCTTACGGAATGTTAAGAGAATCTTCAAGAAAACTGGAGGGAAACGACCGTTATGAAGGTTTCGGTATAGAAATAATTGAAGAACTGGCAAAGATGAATGAATTCAATTACACCTTTGATATCCAAGCTGACGGTGTTTACGGATCATATGACTCCAAAACCGGCAAATGGACTGGAATGATGGAGAAAATAATGGACGGAGTAAATAACATACTATACATAAACCTCTGAAAAGTTTTGATAGGAAACTCCTAGATTTATAATATAGATTATGGTAAATTAATTGCAAGTTGTTAGGTTTGAATTTTGATGCGTTAAAGATAAAAACAGAAATGTTAAAACGCCATTTTTTTGGGTTCCGTATCAAAATGGTAAAAATGGATCCGTTATGGTGAGACTTTCTCCGTCCGTCCGTCTGTCACAGTCGATTATTTCAGTAACTATTAAAGCTATCGACATGAAGTTTGGAATAGTTGTGTATAATAGTGGCCCAACAACATTGGAATAAAAAAAAAACAAAAATTTTTTTTAGTTTAATTAAAAAAGGGGGAAAATCTGGAGTTTGAAATTTCAAAGTAAGATAACTATACCGAATGGGGTACCATATGAAAGGGCTTTACCTGTACATTCCAAAACAGATTTTTATTTAGTTTTATTTATAATAGTTTTTGATTAATCGGGCAAAATGTCGACCGAAGTTTACCAATCGAAAAATCAAAAATAATTATGATCAATAGAGGTTTATGTATATTTTACAGGAAAAATAAAACCAACGCAAAAATTATTTTAGTTTGATTAAAAAAGGGGGAAATCGCGGGTTTGAAATTTCAAAGTAAGATAACTATACCGAATGGGGTATCATATAAAAGGCCTTTATACCTGTACATTCTAAAGCAGTTTTATATATATATATATATATATATATATATATATATATATATATATATATATATATATATATATATAATAGTTTTTGGTTAATCGGCCAAAATTTCGAAAAAAATACCGCCCCCCTTATCTCCGAAGTTTACCAATCGAAAAATCAGAAATAATTATGGTCAATAGAGGTTTATATTTTACAAGAAAAATAAAACCAACGCTCTAACTAGCATAGTTTTTTTTATATTAACAATAAACCTCTACAAACAAAGTTAACGATAAATAAGCAAATTAATATTATTATTATCTTTTTACTTTTACTTTCATACTTACTGAGTACGGAACCCTCGGTGCGCGAGTCCGACTCGCACTTGGCCGGTTTTATTTATTGCTGTTCTGTTCACTTGTGCTTTACACTGAGCGAGACAGAAATATAAAATTGCGGCTTCATAATCCTTTCCTAGCTTTTTTACATTTCTATGTTAGTATGATATTGTAATTTTTTTCTTCCAGAGAGCAGACTTTGCCATAACCGACTTGACAATAACCGCGGCTCGTCAGAAAGCGGTTGATTTTACAAGTCCTTTTATGAACTTGGGTATCACCATTTTGTACAAAAAGCCCACAAAACAACCACCCGACTTGTTCTCGTTTATATCACCGTTTTCGTACGAGGTAAAGGATTTAACTAAAATATTAACTATAATATGATAACTAAAATTATGGTCCGTACTCCGTGGTGATCGCTATATTATAGAAGTTAAGTTGATCCCGAAACAAGGCATTTAATCAAGAAAAATATCAGCCTTACTAATATTATAAATGCAAAAGTGTGTTTGTTTGTTGGTTTTGTGATTTTCCTGTTTTCATTGATTCTTCGTTCAAGGTTTGGGGCTATTTAGCGGGGGCCTACGTCGGTGTATCAGCGTTACTTTTTATACTTGGGCGATTTGCACCAGAAGAATGGCAAAACCCATATCCCTGTATAGAGGAACCGGAAACTTTGGACAACCAATTTACATTCGCGAACTCTTTTTGGTTTACTTTGGGTAGTGTACTCACGCAAGGATCTGAAATAGCGCCCATGTAAGTTACTTAAGAATTTATATGACTTTTGTTAAGCTGTAAGTACAATTATTTATCTTAAGAAGGAGTCGCTCAGCGGGCGATGAAAACAGCTGTGGCGATCATTTCAAGAGACCCATGTATGTCCATTGTACAGCAGTCGATTTATGGTTGAAATGATTAATGAATAATGATGATTATGAAAAAAAGAGGGGAGACATAAGTTTAACGTGTGTATCTGTATATCTGTGTATGTATCTATCTGTGTATCTGTCTGGTTCCCTCGTGGCAGCCTACCCAGTAAACGAATTTGATGCGGGTTTTTCTGTTTGAAAGCTATAGCGCAATTGAAGTGCATCTTAGCTATAAATTATGAAGATTTGATGAAGATTGCTCAGGCGTTTGAAGGTCATCAGCTTATTTCCTACTTGGTTAAAGGGTCTTACAATCTTTCACTGAGGTTGTTACTTTGGATTATTTTCAAGGCATTGTAACCTTGAGCTGATGTTGCAAGTCTGCGTGTGTGTTTGGGCTCATTAGAATGGTCGCAAATAATATAATGTGTAGGTGTTAGATAATAATCGAGGATCGAGGAGGAGTATCTGATGATGAAGTAGAAAACTGGGTAACAGGATGTCCGATATATCGTACATATTCCATAGGCCATGATTCACATTTCGGGGCTGTTAAAATTTTCAATTTACACTTGTTTAGTGCTGTATCTACAAGAATGGCTGGCAGTATGTGGTGGTTCTTCACCCTTATCATGGTGTCTTCATACACAGCTAACCTTGCTGCGTTCTTAACAGTGGAGTCGAAGTTCTATGCAATAAAAAGTGTGAATGATTTAGCAAACAACCCTTACGGAATCACCTATGGGGCGAAGAAAGGGGGTGCGACGTACAGCTTTTTTAAGGTAACTTTCCTTTATTATTGCTTAAAATAGGGATTCCATGACAAAATTCAGAAAATTCAAAATTATTTATTTCATGTGTGCTTCGCTTGGTCTAAGTGAAGCCATGTTTATAACAATGAAAATCAGTTTCTAGTTGGGACACTGGGTCTTAACGTAGGTAAATAAAAATTAATAAAAAACAGCTGTTTGCGCTCGAATTGAGATTCATTTAAATTGTATACAAAACTTGCTAATCGGGTGTTCCTCGTCCCCCGCGCGACGCCCCCCGCCGCGCGGCTAGAATGTCTACGACGTGTTGTATTGTTTCGTTTAAAACTAAATCATAACGACCCCCCCGCGCCCGCGCCGCGCCTCGCATTCCTTAGCATTCACTTCGAAAACTCGGACGCGCCGGTCGGTTTTTGGCATCGCGTGTGATATTTGGAAGAAGCAACTCAATTTGCAATAATTTTGTGAATCGCTCGGCGGCGGTCTGAAAGGACCTTTGTTTTCGTTACGTTCACGCGACGTGCGCATTTTTGGATCATTGCGCGATTGAATTGTGAGGGAACTAAGAATTGGGGCCGCGTCGGTCACTTGTGATTTTAACTGTGTGAGCGCCATTTGCAACACTGCGCTTTTATACGTCGTGAATTCACGTTTTTGGGAGGGCATCGAGCCTCATCTTTGAACTATAGTTTGTTGGTGTCTCATGTTAATAACTAC
The DNA here is from genome assembly GCA_029955525.1 of Oeneis ivallda. Lineage (NCBI taxonomy): Eukaryota > Metazoa > Arthropoda > Insecta > Lepidoptera > Nymphalidae > Oeneis > Oeneis ivallda. Next base: position 12,472,103 of record JARPMR010000015.1, on the reverse strand, counting down.
GCGTCACATTTGCATCGCGGTTAAGTGCGGGATTGATTGACGTTCGATTGACGCCATAATATATACAGTGCAAGTACAGTGCAGACGGTGGTACGTGTTTTACTTTAAGAGTTGGCGGAAGGCTCAGTGGAATCACGAAGCATCGACCGAGCATCTACCAGGGGCGACCGCACACTGGTCTAAACTGGGTGCCTTGGGGTAATACACACTACACACCTATCTCGCATTACACATCCACCACACCTACTGGCGCCTCGAGGTACCTGGCAAGGACCCACCGCGGAAATCTCCGGTGAGTACTAGATGTAAGATACGATTGGACTCCCTGGAGTGGAGTTAATTTCCATCGGTCATTTTGGGCCCGACCTTCCTTTGCCCGTGGAGAAAGCTACTGATGGGCCCTAGTATTCTCCACCCTGTTCTGGGCAACGGAGGGCCGTAACATTCTGGTAGCAGAGCGTGGTTGCGCGATTAGTCCTTTAATCACGCCCGGCCGTGAAAAAAGTTTTTTTTTATTTTTTTTTATCTTTGAATTTTGCTTGCGTATCGTAGTCGAACCACGCCTGTAGGGTTAGGTGCCTACGCGTCTGTTCTTTAGGGGTAGGTAGATTAGTTTGAAGTATCGGTCGCCTTAGTGAGGCATCTTGCGGACCTGCTGTGTGTGTGTATTTGTGTTCTAAATTTAAGTTAATTGCGTCGTGATGCCACCGCAAAAGCCACCGGCGCTTCGCCTGCAAGCGGAGCTGCGTTGGGCCGCGAATGCCCATTTGTTGGTAGCGCGACCCGACCGGGTCCATTGTCTCCAGAAGCGGCTCGAGCAGGTCGCGGCTCGTAGGGCCGTGGTAGAGGAGGCCTATATGGACCTCGAGGCCTCGGAGGTAGAAAAGAGCGTCTTGGACTCCTGCCTCGCGGATTATGAACAGTTTTTCGCGCTTACGGACGAAATGATAGAGGCAGGAGCCAAATACGCCAAGGAAGCTCGGGAGGAGCGGCTGAGCGGCCTGCCGGAGTCCCCCCGGAAGCCGCCTACTCAGCCGGAGCTGCTGGGGCGTTTACCCACCTTGGATCTCCCCCGTTTCTCCGGGGTCATGTCGCAGTGGCTGTCCTTTGTAGGACTGTTTGATGGCCTAGTGGACGCCCGGAGAGATCTAACGCCCAGCCAGAAGATGGCATACCTTCTGGCTTCCTTGGAAGGGGAGGCTTTGGGCGTCGTCAGTCATTTAAAATTGGCTGACGACTCGTACCAGACCGCCCGAGACCTCCTCGCCGGAAGGTACGCCAATGTCCGACGCATAGCGGACGAGCACGTAAGGGGGCTCCTCAGCCTCCCGCTGCTAAAGGACAGGGCGAGGCTACGTACGGACATCCTAAACCCCGTCCTGGTAGCCTGCAATGCCTTGCGGCGTCTCGATTTGCCGGTGGACCAGTGGTCCTTTCTGCTGCTTCATATTGTGCTGTCCCGCCTACCTCTCGATCTTCGGATCCATTTCGAAGAAAGGTACGGTGGGGACGGCGTATCGCACATTCCGCCCTTCAAGGACCTGATTAGGTTCTTGGAGGGCCAGTGCCGGCAAATTGAGAATGCCGCAGGAACCATGGACGATGCCGGGGTTGCCAACCGGGCCGCGCCCAAGGAAAGGCGCCAGCAACCGGCCAAGACCTCGCCAACCCCCACTAGGTCGAGTGGAGCTCCCGCGGTAGGGCGTCGGCCCCTACCTTCGTATAGTGGCCTAGCGGCCAAGGAGTCTTCCCCCTGCTCCTATTGCCGAGCACCGCATCGGGTGACGTCCTGCCCGAAACTGTGGAGTAAGCCGGCCCCGGCGAGGCGAACCATTGCTAAAGAGCGCCGCTGGTGCTACTCTTGTTTGGAGCGGCATCTCCAACGAGACTGCCCGCACCGGCGGCCCTGTCCGCACTGCCAGGGCATGCATCATGCAATTCTGTGCCTGGGTGCGGACGGCTCTTCCTCTAGGGCCTCTGCCGGGCCCGCATCTCCCACGGGCGGGGGCACTCAGCCACGCCCTCTGGCGGCAAACGCTCGGCGCTCACCAGTCAGCCACCGTGCCCCTGGCTTTGAAGGGGGTCCCTCCCCCGACCAGTCGGGGGGTCGTTCCCCCAGGGGCGGGGGGGTCGTCACCCCCCCTCAGCGTGTGGAGAGGAACCTCACGGCCACTCAGCGGTCACCCCGACCCTTCTCACCCCCGTTAGCTGAGCGGCCGCGGCTGGAGTACCACCTACCTCCTTTTGGTCGGTACCGGTATTACGGGGTACCGACCACATTTAACATGACTCGGGCCTACTCCTCTCCAAGGTTCCCCGAAGCTCCGCAGGTCGGCCCGTACGGCGATTTCCGACCACAATTGGTGGAGCAGCCGGAGGAATGCCGCTTTCCGGACCCCCGGTTCGACCGCGGGTCCGATGGAGGCAGCTCCAGCTAGGTAGCTGCCGCCCTAGCTTCCACCACGGCCACCTCCACTGATCTTTTGAGCCGTCAACAGTCCAATTGTCAAACTGTTCTATTGCCGACGGCCTCAGTGAGGGTATACAACCCGAGTGGCGACTGTTTAACAGTTCGCGCTCTATTGGATTCGGGTTCACAATGCTGTGTGGCCTCAACTTGGTTGGTGGGAAGACTAGGGCTCCCCTGGAGCTCTGAATCACGTCCGATGGTAGGTATCGGAGGTGCCGAGCCTCCTGCTCCTAGGGGACAAGCTCAGTTGGTGTTTGGCCCTGCCAGCGAACACCTTCACATTTTAGTTAAGGTTAATGTCCTCGATGACATTGTAGGGTTTCTCCCTAACGTCCGTATAAATGACAGCGCGGTTCGTTGTGCGTCGGGTTTGAGACCGGCAGACCCTCAGTGGTCCCAACCGGGGCCTATAGATTTGTTGCTGGGGGCCGACGTGCTGGGGTTCATCCTGTTAGGTGGGATACGAGTCCTACAGCCCGATGGCTTATCAGCCATGTCCACTGTATTTGGGCACAGTTTCTTTGGACCAGTTCTGTGGTCTCCACCCCCTCCGACGGTCGAACCGCTCTCTGTGGTGGGCGTGTCACTCTCGGACGTCGTCCAGCGGTTCTGGGAAGTGGAGGAGCCGCCACACGCGGCTCGAGTCAACCCTCTGGACCGTGAGTGCGAGTTGTTCTACCAGAACAATACCGGCCGTCGTGTTGACGGCCGCTTTGTCACTCGCTTACCCTTTCTTGACTCACGGCCCCCGTTGGGCCAATCTCGTACCCTGGCCGAAAAGAGGTTGCTCTCCATGGAGCGCCGTATGAGGCGCGACCCAGCCTTTCGCGACAAATATGTCGAGTTCATGCGCGAGTACCAAGAGCTGGGTCACATGTCACCGTCCAACTTCGACTGGCGGTCACAGGAGCACTACTTCCTCCCTCACCATGCGGTCTTGAGGACCCCGGGGAGTACAATTCGGGTAGTTTTTGACGGCTCCGCTCCTTCGTCAAACGGCGTGTCCCTGAACCAGTATCTCCACTCTGGTCCTAAATTGATTAAGGACATATCCGACATTTTGACCCACTTCCGTCGGCACCAAGTGGTTTTTGTAGCCGACATTCGGATGATGTTTCGACAGTCAGTGGTCCATCGCGATGACCGTCGATATCAGCTGATATTGTGGCGCGAGAAGCCCAGCGATCCGATCCAGGTGTTCGAGTTGAACACCACCACCTACGGACTCCGGTCCAGCCCGTACATCGCCATGAGAACCCTCCTTGAACTCGCTGAGAAGGAGCGTTTGAGATACGCTCGGGGGGCTTCTATTTTGGAGACTTCGGTCTACATGGACGACATTTGTACGGGCGCCTCCACAGTCGAGGATGCTCTTGTATTGAGAGACGAATTGATTGCCATCCTGAAGTCCGGAGGATACGAGTTGCGCAAATGGCTGTCGAACTCCCCTCATATTTTGAAGGACCTCCCAGGAGAGGATCAACAAGACCCTCATCTATTCGAGCACCCTGAAAATCCTAATTTGTTGACTGTGCTAGGTATCCAATACCAGCCTGTTCAGGATACCTTCACGTATCGAGTCAAACTCGATCCCCCTCCTAAAGCATGGACCAAGCGCTCCGTGCTGTCTACAGTAGCCCGCACCTTCGATCCCAATGGATGGATCACTCCGGTCATTTTTCTGGCTAAGTGCTTTCTTCAAAAGCTCTGGATATCCGGATTGGGTTGGGACGAGCCTCTTAGCGGCGCTCTCTTGCGAGAGTGGCTCTCCATTGTGTCCTCCCTCCCGGACATCAACCGGGTCTCCATGCCAAGGTGCTTCCTCCCTCCAGGGAAATGCCGGGCTACCCTACATGGATTCTGCGACGCCTCTGAGAAAGGCTATGCGGCTGTCGTATATTTGCGGACTGTGAACTCTTCTGGCCATACTTCTGTCCATCTTGTACTTGCTAAAAGCAAGGTCGCTCCCATTAGGTCCCGCTTGACTATACCTAAGTTGGAACTGTCCGGAGCCGCTCTTCTCACGCGACTCCTCAACCACGTACACTCGTCTTTGAATTCCGTCATCGATATTACGGACGTCTACGCTTGGTCGGACAGTGAGATAGTACTTTGTTGGCTCAGAGCTGCACCTCACAATCTGGAGGTATTTGTAGCGAATCGCGTGTCTCAAATCCAGAACTCTGAGACGTCTCTCAACTGGAGACATGTCCCAGGGGAGTTGAACCCCGCAGACTGCGCTTCTCGCGGCTGTGAAGCCCCTTCTTTGGTTGACCACCCGCTGTGGTGGGGGCCTAGTTGGTTGACTGAGTCTCAGTCATCCTGGCCCCAGAATAAATACTCCGAACCGATTGATTTGCCTGGCCTACGAGCCCGAGTAGGAGTGGTCAAGGATAAGCCCACTCGGGACTTCTCCCTGCTAGAACGGTACAGTTCTCTCGATAAACTCTTAGGAGTGACTGCTTGGTTGCGTCGATTTGTCCGTAATTCGAGAGACCCTTCCAACCGAATCTCGGATTCCGTTCTGTCCCCTAGCGAGCGCCGCGAGTCTTTGATGTATTGGACCCGTATGGTCCAAGAGGAGCATTTTGAGCCCGTGATTGAAACTTTGAAGCGGGGTTCCGTCGTCAAGGGCGCTCTGGCCCGCCTGAACCTCTTCCTGGACGACTCTGGGATGCTTCGCGTTGGCGGACGGTTGAAAAATTCTCAACTGCCGTACGGGGCTCGACACCCGTTACTGCTCCCCAAGGACGACGCCTTTGTCCGGTTGCTGGTGACTCACCATCATGTGAGGAATGCCCACGCTGGGTGCAATACTCTGTCGGCTATTTTGCAGCGGGAGTTTTGGATTTTGGCTGGCCGACGCACCATTCGGAGCGTCATTTTTAAATGCATACCATGCTACAAATTGAAGGCCACCACCTCGCCGCCTATGATGGGTGACTTGCCACCCGACTGCGTCAGGGCCATCCGACCATTTGCCGGAGTCGGAACAGACTTTGCTGGCCCCTTCCTCGTCAAGGCATCCAACCTTCGTAATGCGCGCTCACATAAGGCTTACTTATGCGTTTTCGTGTGCCTCGCCACTAAGGCCGTGCATTTGGAACTTGTAAGTGCCCTCAGCACTGAGGCATTTGTGGCCACCCTGGGCCGCTTCGTGTCACGTCGTGGCTTGCCTGACCTGATCCGGTCCGATTGCGGGACCAATTATAAGGGCACGGACAGGTATTTGAGAGAGGTCGTCGAATTTCTGTCCAACAACAGGACTTATTTAGGTACTGCGATGGCCAAGAAGGGCATCCAATGGAAATTCGACCCTCAGGCTTGCCCACATTGGGGCGGCATTTTCGAGGCGGTGGTTAAAGTTGCAAAAACGCATCTCCGTCGCGTTATTGGCGAAACGATTTTGACATTTGAGGAGCTCGCCACTGTTTTTTGTAAAATTGAGGCGGTACTCAACTCTCGGCCCCTTTGTCCCCTCTCGTCCGATCCAAATGATTTGGAGGTTCTCACCCCTGGCCACTTCCTGATTGGCCAGCCACTTAACGCCCTGCCTGAGTATCCCTTCAAGGAGGTAACCTCTTCGCGCTTGAGCAGATTTGAACTGCTGCAGCAGATGACTCAGAGTTTTTGGCACCGATGGTCACTTGAGTACCTACATCTTTCGCAGCAGCGCGTTAAGTGGTCTGACAAGACGGACCCTCCTCAGGTTGGAGAACTCGTGTTGGTGAAGGAACCCAACGCTTTGCCTTTGTACTGGCGCCGAGGGCGCGTTGTTAAGTTGCTTTATGGATCGGATGGAGTGCCTAGGGTGGCCGAGGTTTTGGTCGGAGATTCGGTCTTGCAACGTGCTGTCGCGACCCTGTCCCGTTTACCAATTTGCTCGCGGACATAATGTCCTTATGCCCGGGACGGGGGTTTGTTTGCGCTCGAATTGAGATTCATTTAAATTGTATACAAAACTTGCTAATCGGGTGTTCCTCGTCCCCCGCGCGACGCCCCCCGCCGCGTGGCTAGAATGTCTACGACCTGTTGTATTGTTTCGTTTAAAACTAAATCATAACGACCCCCCCGCGCCCGCGCCGCGCCTCGCATTCCTTAGCATTCACTTCGAAAACTCGGACGCGCCGGTCGGTTTTTGGCATCGCGTGTGATATTTGGAAGAAGCAACTCAATTTGCAATAATTTTGTGAATCGCTCGGCGGCGGTCTGAAAGGACCTTTGTTTTCGTTACGTTCACGCGACGTGCGCATTTTTGGATCATTGCGCGATTGAATTGTGAGGGAACTAAGAATTGGGGCCGCGTCGGTCACTTGTGATTTTAACTGTGTGAGCGCCATTTGCAACACTGCGCTTTTATACGTCGTGAATTCACGTTTTTGGGAGGGCATCGAGCCTCATCTTTGAACTATAGTTTGTTGGTGTCTCATGTTAATAACTACGCGTCACATTTGCATCGCGGTTAAGTGCGGGATTGATTGACGTTCGATTGACGCCATAATATATACAGTGCAAGTACAGTGCAGACGGTGGTACGTGTTTTACTTTACGAGTTGGCGGAAGGCTCAGTGGAATCACGAAGCATCGACCGAGCATCTACCAGGGGCGACCGCACACTGGTCTAAACTGGGTGCCTTGGGGTAATACACACTACACACCTATCTCGCATTACACATCCACCACACCTACTGGCGCCTCGAGGTACCTGGCAAGGACCCACCGCGGAAATCTCCGGTGAGTACTAGATGTAAGATACGATTGGACTCCCTGGAGTGGAGTTAATTTCCATCGGTCATTTTGGGCCCGACCTTCCTTTGCCCGTGGAGAAAGCTACTGATGGGCCCTAGTATTCTCCACCCTGTTCTGGGCAACGGAGGGCCGTAACAACAGCTGTCTTTAATTATTATTATTTTGCTAGTGGCACTTTTCCCACTAATTCTCTATGACCAGACATCCCTTCGCCAGACTTGATTGATTAATTGGTGTTTTCGAATTTCTGGTACCTGGTTGTAAATTTTTATTTAAAACCAGGTATGTAAATACCAGCAAATCATTAATACAGTTTTTAGTGGTTTATAGGACAGTGCTAAAGAAAATCAGGCTTGTCGCAAATGCAATGTATCATATCATTTTTAGCAATAAGAATAAAAAATTTACTGTGAGGGGCATAGATCAAATTTATGTTTTCGAAAAATCAGTACGTAACTTGCCTTGCCTTGTTAAAACTTGTTCACAAACATCACTATTCATTGATTATTATACATATATTATACATACATATGATTTGGTTATTTTAGGAATCCGACAACATACTTTACCAGAAAATGTATGAATATATGGACGCACATCCAGAGTTGATGCCGCCCACTAATGACATCGGGCTTGAAAGGTGACATTTATAGGTCTTTAGCACAGCTCCGCCGCGAGACCATGACAGCGAAACAGCTGAAATACTGGCATGAATTGTCCGTTGTGCCTTCTTGTATGACATGCGAAGCAGGAGCAAAACTGGTTGTTCTGTTATTCCATCTCTTTCTCATGCAAATTCGAAGATTTGATCAGACGCCTGTTTAATACTCAAAGGACGCTTGTCTCCGCAACGCAGCGTGGGAATGTGAAAGACACACTTAGTCAAAGCTCTGCGCCTGCGGTAGAAATTTAGCAGCAGCACCAGTTCCACTTCAGGTTCACGTGTCATACTCGTCATACTTTAGCAGTTTCGCTGAATTTACGGTGGTGGACGTCTGCTACAGGGCTTATATTTGCTTTTCATATTTTAGCATGCTAAGTATAAACCGCCCTCGCACGTATATTATAATTAACTAGCTGACGCCCGCGACTTCGTTCGCGTGGATTTAGTTTTTATAATCCCGCTGGAACTCTTTGATTTTCCCAGATAAAATGTCACCCTCCAGGTTCTCAACTTTACCCATGCAAAAAATCACATCGAACCGTAGCTTTGTTGCTGCGTGATTGAAGGACCAACCAACAAACAAATACTTGAAATTTACTTAATTTACTTATATGAATTTAATACATAATACGAATGTAAACAGTACCTTTGTTTCTACCGGCGGCGATCTTATTAAATTTTAGAACACAAAAGTTACTATTGTGACTTAACTATGATAGTTAGATATATATACCCTGGCGGATTTTTTTGTAGAGAATAATAAGTATACTTTAATAATCTAGTACATAATTTTTATGTATCATCAATAGTTTTCTCAGCACACGCCTAATAGTGAATTTTATAGGCAAAATGCTACTTTGGGTTACATTATTCCAATTGTCCTAAGGATCTCTAATTTTTTGAAAATAAATTATAGCCTATGTTACTTTTTGATAATTTAGCTATCTATTGGTGAAATAATGATTAAAATCGGTCCAGTAGTTTCAGAGTCTATTCGGTACCAACAAACAAATGAACAAAAAAATCTTTCTTTCTTTCTTTCAAAGTATAAGTATAGAAATTGAACATGAGATATTACATTTAAAGAAAAAAATCTTTTGTTTTCTAGCAGATTCTAGAGAAATGAAAATTTGATGAAAATATATCAAATTAAGTACATATTTATCCTAACCAAAGAAAAAAGAAAAAAGTTGTATACCGCTTATAGAAATTGAAGCTTACTCTGAAATAGTATTATGGATTGATCTTTTTCATCTCCTCGATATACCTTATAACTTTACCCAAAATCGTATCCATTCTGTTAGAGATATTGTCTTTGTTCACTACTAGACATATCACATATTGTAAGAATATTGTAGTCTTCCACACACCTCAGTCTTGTGCCGCCAGTCATCTAGATTATCATGTTAATAAATTACTTATGTCTTTTTCGCTATTATTAGATGATTTCATGAACACTTGTGTATTCTTATTAGTAGTCCATGGTTTGTAACTTGCGTTGTTCATTGATTGCATTTGCTTATTTATTTTAGGGTCAAATCAGAGACTGAAAACTACGCGTTTCTAATGGAATCTTCATCAATCGAGTACTTGGTAGAGCGAAACTGTGACGTGGCACAAGTAGGCGGGCTCCTGGATAGTAAAGGATACGGAATTGCCATGAAGAAAAGTGCGTATCGAGAATCATCTTAACCTATCGCTGACCCACTACTGGCCACAGTTCTGCTTTCAAACGAGTTGTATTCATATCAATTGAATTGTAGACTTTTTTTTTTTGGAACTTCCCCTCACTGTGGAAATGTTTTATTTTATTCTAACAAAGTTGCATAGATTAATTACTATTGCAGCTACCCACAAGATAGTATAAAAACTTATTACAATGTAATAGCTTCATAATAATATTGTAAAATTATTATTTTGAAAAGAGCAACTGCTGAGTTTCTTGCCGGCTCTTCTCAGCAGAATCCGCTTTCCGAACCGGTGGTGCAGTCATGACTTGTCATAAGAGCCACAGGTTGGCCTACGTGAAATAAATAATTTTGAATTTGAATTTAAATTTGAGTAGGGTTTAACCACGGTTTAACCTTACATACCTTTGAGAACATTATGAAGAAAAGCATGTAGGTTTCCTCGCGATGTTTTCCTTCACCGTTAAAGCAAGTGATAATTATATTGCTTAAAATAAAACACACTTAAATATAATAAGGAGGTCGAAGTCTTAACTACTAGGCTTTCGACTTAAACCACTTATATAGATATCAGTAGTTTCCTTTAAAAATAATTTGATTTATTTTCACGACATTATTTCTAGATTCACCGTACAGACAGCCAATGAGTGAGTCAATACTACAGTTACAAGAACAAGGAAAGATTTTGAGGATGAAAGACAAATGGTGGAAGGAGAAAAGAGGAGGTGGCGTGTGTGCGGTAAATATATAGTGAAGAATGTTTCTCGAAGTTTGATCCTTATTTCAATTTCATTATTATTACATACATATTTTCATACAAATAAAATGCTTCAGAACAATCAAAAACAGCAGAAAAATCAAAAACAAATACAGTATTTTTTTTAATAAGAATTTGACGACACCTCTACTCTGGCCGAGCGTCTAATAAAGGCAATTACACACTATCTCAGAACAGAACATCATTCTCAGCAATCATCTTCTCTCAATCATAATAACTACTCACAAAGGAGGTACATTGTAATCTTTACATGACAAGCATGGAACCCAACATCTCCATGTCTAACTAGACAAACCCGGCTAACTACTCTACCCTAGGCGCAGCCTCCACCATCCCCAAATAGCTGCCCATCTCCACCAAGAGAAGACCCTAAGCAAAACTCCTGTCTAACTCGCTGATGCCCCATCAATAGGCAAAGAGATTCTATTACCAATCAACCAATTCACAAACAGTCATTCCACAACGACTAATTCACTAATCAATCTTTCCGCAACATCACCAATTACACAATCAATCACTCTAGATTCCAAAAGCATTGCAACCACAAAATCACACCGCATCCAAAACCAAGGACTATGGTCCATGACAGCTAACCTAGCAATTATTACGTAGTCTCCTAACCAGCACTCTCCGAACATTGCTTAATCACTCTACACCAACATTTTATCACAATTAAATCACTAATCCTACAAATAACCTCAATCCAACCAAATTAATGACAAAACTGCTAAAGACCGCCTGCCACCCTGTCTAACCGAATTCTGAATCCTCGACCATGAACATTAGAATATCTGACCATAGATCACATCGTTACACAGACACCGAGACTAGTCTCAACGATAAATGCAACCATAGACTACAAACATTAGGGAATGTAACATGTACAACTATCCACAGACAATTGATAACTGATGGAACTGGGAATTACGACTACGTTAACAGATGGCGCCTCACCAATATGCTACACGGCCAACCTGACATTCGCACGTCCCCGTGCGTCCGCCAGCCTTCGTGCGTCCGCCAGCACCAAGAAATTTCCGCACAGAAACACAAAGTCGAGTACACCTCTAGACCCGCTCGTCCATCCTTGACCTCTGGACCCGCTCGTCCATCCCTGACACTGCACTTTATCCAAGGCCACCAGTCAAAGTCATAATAATATCATCTGTCCATTGCGTCAATTATCCACACACTTCAACCAGTTAACGTCATTGTCAACTTCAACATCATCTGGCAAGAGTGTGTCCCTTCAACCAACTCCCACGAGTCTGGCCCGGACAGCACTCTCCACCAGGATAAACTCTAGAGCTCATCTGGGAGGCACCAGTGAATCCCTTCAATCAACACAAACAATGTGTATGACCCGGATTGCACCACCAAAGCCCAGGATAGACAGGAAATCATCTGGGAGGCACTAGTGAATCCCTTCAATCAACACAAACAATGCGTATGACCCGGATTGCACCACCAAAGCCCAGGATAGACAGGAAATCATCTGGGAGGCACTAGTGACCCTTCAATCAACACAAACAATGCGTATGACCCGGATTGCTCCACCAAAGCCCAGGATAGACAGGAAATCATCTGGGAGGCACTAGTGAATCCCTTCAATCAACACAAACAATGCGTATGACCCGGATTGCACCACCAAAGCCCAGGATAGACAACATGAAACACATACACTAGAACATTCACTTGTCACTCAGTCAAAAAGGTCAAGGTCATTGTCATAGTCATTCTCAACTTGATCTAGACTGACAAGTATGTCCTCTCCCAACCCAGCTCTCAAGGGTCTGGTCCGGACGATACTAGGTCTGATCAACGTCATTGTCATAGTCATGTTCAAATGTAGTCTGTTTGAGAACGTCGACCCATATAGGCCAGTCCTCCAGTCCTTTCAATCAACTGTCTGTAAGTCTGGCCTGGACAATTACAGTCCCTCATTGATATTCTTAACTTAGCTCAACATTAATCTCAACTTTATTAACCAAGAAGTCTACCAAAGATCATTGACAAAGAATAATAAACACGGATCCTCTCAAAGAATCATTGCATTGACATACGTCAATCAAAATCATGTCAAATAACTTCATTTTTAATCACAAATATCGCAATAGCTTTACCTTCTCAAGTCTCACACATCGACATACTGAATCGCCATAGTCATCGTGCATCCCTACAGGATCGCCCCGACACCATGCATCCAAGTATGCAATTTCCACCAATCACCGTGTATCCACACAAGGATCACACAACACCTGGTTTCCACGAAACCACAAGAATGCAAGCTATCTGATCACACAGGAATCTCATTATCCCTTTATCTTAACTTTACACAATAGTCATCAATGATTCTTTGTTCACCTCATTGCATTGACATTCCTCAATCAAAATTTTTTGTTCCTTGTTTTTTTTTGTTTCTTTCTTTTCTTTGTTTTAAGGAATATCATCTAAGCCGATACTTGACCTATAATCCCCCTTCCCCTCCAAAAAAAAAGAAAGCTTGTGATTCAACCACACAAGAAACTTACTGTCCCATTTATCTCAACTTTACACAATAGCAACTCGTCAAAACTCCTGGATTCAACATCAATCAACTTCGAATCAAAAACTTGCAATAATTCTTACAAAAAAACGAAATCTTAACGTGGGCATGAAGTTCTAACGTGGGCATGGAATTCTACCGTTTGCATGAAGTTCTTTATTGTGGGCATGAAGTTCTTTATCGTGGGCATGAAGTTCTTTATCGTGGGCATGAAGTTCATCCCACTTCTGATGACGAGACCTCTACTCTGGCCGAGCGTCTAATAAAGGCAATTACACACTATCTCAGAACAGAACATCATTCTCAGCAATCATCTTCTCTCAATCATAATAACTACTCACAAAGGAGGTACATTGTAATCTTTACATGACAAGCATGGAACCCAACATCTCCATGTCTAACTAGACAAACCCGGCTAACTACTCTAGCCTAGGCGCAGCCTCCACCATCCCCAAATAGCTGCCCATCTCCACCAAGAGAAGACCCTAAGCAAAACTCCTGTCTAACTCGCTGATGGCCCATCAATAGGCAAAGAGATTCTATTACCAATCAACCAATTCACAAACAGTCATTCCACAACGACTAATTCACTAATCAATCTTTCCGCAACATCACCAATTACACAATCAATCACTCTAGATTCCAAAAGCATTGCAACCACAAAATCACACCGCATCCAAAACCAAGGACTATGGTCCATGACAGCTAACCTAGCAATTATTACGTAGTCTCCTAACCAGCACTCTCCGACCATTGCTTAATCACTCTACACCAACATTTTATCACAATTAAATCACTAATCCTACAAATAACCTCAATCCAACCAAATTAATGACAAAACTGCTAAAGACCGCCTGCCACCCTGTCTAACCGAATTCTGAATCCTCGACCATGAACATTAGAATATCTGACCATAGATCACATCGTTACACAGACACCGAGACTAGTCTCAACGATAAATGCAACCATAGACTACAAACATTAGGGAATGTAACATGTACAACTATCCACAGACAATTGATAACTGATGGAACTGGGAATTACGACTACGTTAACAGATGGCGCCTCACCAATATGCTACAAATTTTTAAAATTCAAACAACATAATATGCAAATGTTTTTAAGTATGACGTTTAGAAGCTTGGAGAAGTTTGTTGCTACTTTAAATTCACCCTTCTATTGTTTAAGGATGACGATGAAGGCAGTGGAGACGCTCAACCATTGGTGCTCGCGAACGTTGGTGGAGTGTTCATCGTACTTGCAGCCGGATCAGGCTTGGCAGTCATTTGCGCCTTCATAGAAATGGCGTTCGATGTATGGCTGACTTCACGGAGAGTTAAGGTAAATTAAAGAAATAAAATGGCATTTCAAAAGTAAAACTAGTTGTTTATCCTGAACTAAGTTTATACAGACCAGGCTCTGAGAAAAGGACAAAATTTTTTGACTACCTGACTATAGAAAATTCCATGTAGCATCCGTCACATTAATTCTGTTCATACAAAATATAGTACCTTGTCACCCGGATTATTATAACGAACCAATTGACACCTCATTCAACAAAAATCAGCACAGCCCCTCTAGCCAAGTTACACTTCGTTGTATTTATTCTCTTTCTACGATTGTTGTCACTTGAAGTTTTGGCTAGGGCTAGACTAGATGGCGCTGCAGCTGATTAAAGACAGAAGTGTATTGATAATATTTTGAGGCATTTTGTATTGTTTTTTTTAGCATTTAAAACAATTATAATACAAAATGTAAAAATATTATTCGCTTCGGCAGAACATTCGTAAATACTCACATCTAAACATATTACATACACACAACATACATAGACTGCTAAAGTCATAAACTTTCGTTTTTACTTAGTCGTAGTCGGGTAAAAAAGAAATAGGGAAATGTATAAATTGACAAAATAATTGTTTGGCGAGCGATAGGGTGTTATATTATATACTAGCTGATGCCCGCGACTTCGTCCGCGTGGAAAAAGTAATAAAAAAGAATTGTTTTATGTTAATCGTGAGGTTTTTACGATTGTACTACGCCACTATATAATATTCTGTACCTACTTGGTACCTGCAAACCTATATCAATTCAAAATGGAAATTTTGTAAATACCCACAATTTAGGCAGGACCAGCAGCATCAGGATTGAGGAGTTGGTAACTGGTCTTCATTCTCGCCTGCATCACTGGACTGTAGTCCAGTGATGCAGGCGAGAATTTTCGATTGCACTACGCCTCTTTTTAGTTTATACTTGGCATCTACAGTAGCAACTGAAAACCGAAATTTTCGTGAGCGAAGCGAGTGCGAAATTTTTTTGATCGCACTACGCCTCTGTGTAGTCCATACTAATTGGTATCTACAAAAGCAATCTATAATCGACATTATCGCTAGTAAAGCGAGTGCGACATTTTAAGGATTGCACTACGCCACCATATAGTCCATACTTGGCACCTACATAAGCAATACAAAAGCGACGTTATCGCGAGCGAAGCAAGCGCGAAATTTTCAGAACTGCACTACTTAACTATGTACTCCATACTTGGTTTACACTCACAACAACAATTAAGAAAAGACATTTTCGCCAACGAAGCGAGCGCCAAAATTTTTAAGATTTCATTGCATCACTATGTAGTCCAAAACGGACATTTCGCAAAATTTTTAGGGCTGCACTACATAACTGTGTAACTGTGTCATTCATACTTGGTTCTTACAGTATCAATCAAGAAAGACACATTTCGCGAGCGAAGCGAGCGCAAAAATTTTCGATTGCACTACGCTTATTTGTAGTTCATACTTGGCACCTACAGTAGCAACTGAAAACTGATATTTTCGCGAGCGAAGCGAGCGCAAAGATTTTTTGATCGCGTTAAGTACGCCTCTGTGTAATCCATACTAATTGGTATGGACAAAAGCAATCTATAATCGATATTACCGCTAGTAAAGCGAGTGCGACATTTTTAACGATTGCACTACGCCACTATGTAGTCTATACTTGGCACCTACTTATGCAACACAAAACCGACGCTGTCGCGAGCGAAGCGAGCGCGAAATTTTTTAGGAATGCACTACTTAACTATGTACTCCATACTTGGCTTACACTCACAACATCAATGAAGAAAAGACATTTCCGCGAGCGAAGCGAGCGCGAATTTTTTTACAATTACGTTGCATCACTATGTAGTCCATACTTGGCAATCGAAAACGGACATTTTCGCAAATTTTTAGGGCTGCACTACTTAACTGTGTCCTTCATACTTGGTTCTTACAATACCAATCAAGATGTGACGAGCGCCGTCACAACGCAAAGCAGCCTACACGGGCGGCGTGAATCATCGCACGAGGGACCCACGTGAACACGCCGTCACAGCGCAAGCAGCCCACAATACACGTGCCGCCTGACTCACCACGCGGGGCCGACGTGAACGCACTCGCCAGGCCAATGACCTCATCGGCGCGACCTCCGCCGAACCGCGCCGAGGCCCACCGAAGCAGCCAACAGAAAAGTATAAAAGCCGAACAAGAGCGTCCAGCATCAGTTCGCTAGCGGCGCTCGTACCATCGGGGTCGGTCTGATTTCCCTCTGGATCGATCCCATCGTCGGCCTGATTACCCTCTGGGTTGACGAGTGGTACGAGCTCTCTGGTGGACCCACAGGGGCTGTTGCTCGCGCCTGGCCTCGCGGCCCGGCCCGTCCAACCACCCCGAGCGTCTGCGTTCCCCCCGCGACCGCCGCGTCACCCGCGCTCCACCGGGAGTCCGTCGTCCTCCCGTCAGCCGCCCGGGCGGTCCCGCTTCATATAATATTGTAACCGTGTTTAGGCTTGCGTCAACGTCTCTCGATATCATGTAATAGGTTAAGAGAATTGTAAATAAAAGTCGCTATTGTTTATCGAGCATTTTATTCTTTGTCCTAGGAAATAGTGAAAAGCGAGGTTCGATCCCTCACATCTAATGAACGAAGTGGGTCGCTCTCAGCCGGGCCGATCCACTCCGTTACATTTGGCGTCCAACGTGCGTTCCGTTACATTTGGCGCCCACCGCAAAAACCCGCGATACCGTTCCGTGAACACGTGAAAAAAAAAAACCACCTACTCGTCCGTGAAAATACCGCGCGAACCAAGTAGGTAGCCGGTTCGTTTTGCGTCGCTTAAGAATCGCGTCGCATCCGTAAAACCACTCACCCGCGCCAATCCGTTACGCTTGGCCGGCCCGTCCGCCCGCGTCGCGTCGCGAGAAAAAGTACCGCGTCGCGTTCACAGGCATATTCCGTAAAAATAGACACGCTCCACGCGACCGTGGTGGTGTCTACCCGTACCGAAAAACACAGAGTGGCAATCAAACAGTAGGTCATTTCACTTTAGGAATACTCGCGACTTTTACAACGTAACGGTTACAAACTCTTTCACGTAATCGATTCGATTTATCGGGTCCACTGAAAGGGTGAGTAACCGATCGTATAAAGAGAAAGAAAACATAGGGAAAAGAATAAGAAAACGCGAAATAGATGCTTATCCCGGATTAGTCGGCTTGATTAACCTCGAGTAGTTAGATAAATCACGGGAAAAGCATCTCATCGTTTAGAAAACTACTACACGTACGACACAAGGGGGAACACCGCGGAAATTAGGGAAAAATTAATAATAAAAATACAGTAGGTAGAAATAACGCTCGCCGACCGACCGTACTTGCTGTAACCGCCGGAATAATTAAATCGAGCACCGCGAAATAACCTAGCAACAGAGTAGGTTACCGCAGATATTAAAGATAAAAGATATAAACTAGCTTCAGTACCGTTACCATAGATATTAAAATAAAAGATATTAACTAGCATCAGTACCGTTACCGTAGATATATTAACTAGCATCCGTACCGTGACCATAGATATTAAAAATAAAAGATTATAAACTAGCACCCGTACCACTACCGTAGATATTAAAAATAAAAAGATATAAACTAACTTCCGCACCATAGATAAAATAAAAAGACATAAACCAGCACCAGTACCGCTACCGTAGGTATTAAAAATATAAAGATATTAACTAACAACCGTACCGTTACCGGAGAAAAAAAAAAGATAGTCACTAACGCCCGTACCGTAAAAGGAAAAAAAACCCAAGACAGGGAGAACAAATCGGAGGCGAACTATGCCAACTGCCTGGATCTACTCACTAAACAAACAAAAACTAACAGAAGAGCTAGAGAAGAGAAACATACCAGCTCCAACTACAAGCACAGTGGAGGAATTGAGGAAGCTGTTATCAAAAACGATAAAAACCGAAGAAGCAACTAGCCAAGACAACACAATGGGTACCGAAAACGGAGCCACAGACTTCGACAAAGCAGTGTCCCGATGGAAGATACAATTCGATTCAACAGGAGACGCCGTAGAATTCCTGGAAAGAGTAGAAGAACTGGCCGAAACATTAGAAGTTAACAAAGACAAGATAATACACGTCATACCAAGATGTCTCAACGGAAAAGCAGCACTATGGTACAGGAACAACAATCAATATTGGGAAACATGGGAAGATTTAGCAGACAGCTTCAAGTTGTACTACTACCCGAAAAATTATGAGAAAAATCTTTTAGAAACGATCATAAACAAGAAACAGGAAGCACGTGAGGATTTCGTCGACTATCTAACAAACATGCAAACATTATTCAGAAGATATGGGAAATTAACACCAGAACAACAACTAGAGAGAATCTATGACAACATGAGAAGCAGCTACCAGTTCTACATCAAAAGAAGAGATTTCAACACGATGACGGAATTAATACAGCTGGCAAAAGAATACGAAAAAATTCGAACAGATCAGTATCAGTATACATACAAGACACCGACATACTACCACAAGGGAAACCAACCAGAACACTCCAGAGCAGGGTCCAGGAACCAGAAACACAAGCAGAAGCCGGAGGGAAAACTAATCTTACCGGACTATGACCCAGAGAAATGCTGCTGGAAGTGCGGAAAGAAAAGCCACAGGGCCCGAGACTGCCGAGGCAAACAGGCTATTTTCTGCAGCCGTTGCGGATTACTAGGAAAACTAACTCGGGATTGCTGCAACGGAACGAACAAAGCGAGAAAAACAAGTTCACAAGCCTACACAACGAACACACAAGAGAAAAAAAAAGACAATAGAATATTCACAGAGGTAAAAATAGGCGACAAGACGTACAAAGCACTAGTAGATACAGGGTCAACAAACACGTACATAAACAAGACCATCATGAACCACATAAAAGAAACTAGGAAGGACGTAATACCCAAATCAAACACTATAAAATTAGCAGACGGTTCGAAAATAACATCGGACACGGCAGTGAACATCGAACTCGAAGTCGCAGGACAGAAACTAACACACCAAGTGATATATCTACCAACAACTACAGTAATGATAATGGGCATGGACTTGCTAAGAAGACTGGGACTAGCAATAAGATGGGAACAAAAACCAAGTAGACAAACCGACAAAGAAAAACCTAGGGAAAAACGCGAGGGCAAGCAAAGGTTAACAAAGGAACAACAAGAAAGACTACAAACCATAATAACCGAGGAATTCGAAAAAGCGAAAAAAAGGCCAAAAGGCATTAAAGGGGGGAAACACATCACAAAACTAAAACATAAAGAACCAATAAAACAAAACGTGATAGCAGATGAACTATCAAGAAACCCAGTATGCGCCGCGTCAGTTGGCGAAAACGAATGGTACACAAGAAAATTAAAGAAGGTAACGGCGAACCCCGAAACAGAACCAGATTACCGAATACAGGAAGATAAACTGTATAGGAGAATAATCAATCCACGATACGGGGGCAAATTAGATCCCGACACCGAATGGAAGCTATGCGTCAAAAACTCCGACAAAAGAAGAATCCTCTCACAAAACCACGACGAACCTAGCACAGGACACCTAGGGGTATCAAAAACCTTCAACAAAACAGCACAACGTTATTATTGGCCAGGCATTTTTAGAGACGTCGCAAAATACGTAAAAAAGTGCGAAACATGTCAGAAACATAAACGCGCGAACGCAGCCGTAAACGCACGAAAAGAATGCGTACCGATGAGAGGTGGCGAAATAAAAACTTTGCTCGGTGATAACGCGAAATCAGTCACAAGCAAACATTATAAAGACACACTCAGGAAGTACAATATAGGACAAAAACTCAGCCTACCGTACACACCAAAGTGTAGTCCGACCAAACGAGGGTACAAAACACGCGAAAACACGATAGCCGCCTTTATAGGGAAAAATCGGGAAAAATGGAATAAGTACATAAGGAAAAAATCATCAAAATACAACACCGTGTTAAGAAACTTCGATGACGAAAAGAGCCTCCCGACACCGACGGTTAAGAAAAAAGAAAAACAAAAACTAGAAGAAATTTATCAAATGGTACGAGAGAACCAGAAACTAGCATCAACAAACCAAAAGAAAAACTACGATAAATCGAAACGAGAATGGGAACCAAAGATGGAACAACTCGTACTTAAACGAGATTTTCCACTGTCAAACGCAGAAAAAAAATTTCTGCGCGAAACTAGCACCAAAATACTCAGGCCCGTACAAGATAATAGAGAAAAAATCGCCCGTGATATTTTTATTAAAAGCACTCAACGGAGGCAAAATATGCACAGCACACATAAAGGATATAAAAAGATTCCAAGAATAAAACGAAAGAAACATAACCGCTAAAAGTCAGAACACAACACGAATAGTCCAAGACGACACACACCATCCAACATAGACCCGACCGGGAAGGTCCGACCAAACAAACATCGGACTATAAGAAAGCATAGACAAAGAGCACAGAATACACAAATGTCACTAGAAAGAAATCAACCTACCCTCAAGACAAAAAAATATAACATCGAAATTAAGAAACGTCAAAAAAGGATCATTTACAGTAGAGTAAACGATGGCGGACGCGACAACCCCAGCGTGCTCGGAAAAAGAAGCGGCAATGCAAAGTCCGTCAACCAAAAAGGAACCCGATGACGACCGAACGATGTCACCAGAAGGCCAGGCAATGGCCACAGAGGTGGTGGCAGCCGAGGGGCAAAGAAGAAGAAAAAGAAAAGGAGAGGAAGAAAACGCATGGGTAACCACCGAAAGGGGATAGTGAGGTTACCCAAATACAAAAAGGGTGACAAAGGAGGGAAGGCACAGCCAAACGCATAGGTTCGAAAAATACAAAGTGACATACAGACGACAGTAAACCACTTTCTAGTTCTTTTGATACAGAGGATGGTGTGTAACCAACGGTGATGTTTACAGGTAAACATCCCAAAGCGAGAGGGGGGAGTGTGACGAGCGCCGTCACAACGCAAAGCAGCCTACACGGGCGGCGTGAATCATCGCACGAGGGACCCACGTGAACACGCCGTCACAGCGCAAGCAGCCCACAATACACGTGCCGCCTGACTCACCACGCGGGGCCGACGTGAACGCACTCGCCAGGCCAATGACCTCATCGGCGCGACCTCCGCCGAACCGCGCCGAGGCCCACCGAAGCAGCCAACAGAAAAGTATAAAAGCCGAACAAGAGCGTCCAGCATCAGTTCGCTAGCGGCGCTCGTACCATCGGGGTCGGTCTGATTTCCCTCTGGATCGATCCCATCGTCGGCCTGATTACCCTCTGGGTTGACGAGTGGTACGAGCTCTCTGGTGGACCCACAGGGGCTGTTGCTCGCGCCTGGCCTCGCGGCCCGGCCCGTCCAACCACCCCGAGCGTCTGCGTTCCCCCCGCGACCGCCGCGTCACCCGCGCTCCACCGGGAGTCCGTCGTCCTCCCGTCAGCCGCCCGGGCGGTCCCGCTTCATATAATATTGTAACCGTGTTTAGGCTTGCGTCAACGTCTCTCGATATCATGTAATAGGTTAAGAGAATTGTAAATAAAAGTCGCTATTGTTTATCGAGCATTTTATTCTTTGTCCTAGGAAATAGTGAAAAGCGAGGTTCGATCCCTCACATCTAATGAACGAAGTGGGTCGCTCTCAGCCGGGCCGATCCACTCCGTTACAAAGAAAAGACACAACTTCGCGAGCAAAGCGAGCGCAAAAATTTTAGATTGCACTACGCTCCTTTTTAGTTTCTACTTGGCACCTACATTAGCAAGCGAAAACCGAAATTTTCGCGAGCGAAGCGAGCGCAAAAATATTTTGATCACACTACGCCTCTGTGTAGTCCATACTAATTGGTATAGACAAAAGCAATCTACAAACGACATTTTCGCGAGCGAAGCGAGCGCAAAAATTTTCGATTGTCCTACGCTTATTTGTAATTCATATTTGGCACCTACAGTAGCAACCAAAAACTGATATTTTCGCGAGCGAAGCGAGCATACTTGGTTTACACTCACAACAACAATTAAGAAATTTTCGCCAATGAAGCTAGCGCGAAAATTTTTACAATTTCATTGCATCACTATGTAGTCCATACTTGGCAATCCAAAACAGACATTTCGCAAAATTCTTTAGGGCTGCACTACATAACTGTTTCCTTCATACTTGGTTCTTCTTCTTCTTCTTGAGGTGCCATCTCCTACCGGAGGATGGCTATCATATTGGCTATTCGGACCTTACACACAACTGCGCGGAATAAGGATCGAGTACTCAGTCCGAACCATGTCCGGAGATTCTTGAGCCAAGAGGTCCGTCTTCTTCCAGGGGGTCTCCTACCTTGTATCTTCCCCTGTATTATTAGTTGGAGCAACTTGTACTTATCGCCACGCATTATATGTCCCAGATATTGCAGTTTTCGTTGCTTTATTGGTTCGTTATACTTGGTTCTTACAATACCAATCAAGAAGACACATTTTAGCGAGCGAAGCGAGCGCGAAAATTTTCGATTGCACTACGCTTCTTTGTAGTTCATACTTGGCACCCGCAGTAGCAACTGAAAACTGATATTTTCGCGAGCGAAGCGAGCGCGAAGGTTTTTTTGATCGCACTACGCCTCTGTGTAGTCCATATACAAATGAGTACATAATTTAATATAATTTTTTTACAAAACAAAGTATATATTTTTTTTCTTAATTTTTTAAAACCGCTCAACCGATTTCGGTAAAATTTAAAAACCACCTGGGAAGTACCCTTTCAAACAAAAAAGTAAGAATTTTCCAAATCAGTTCAGGCGCCTTCAAGTAATCGGTGAACATACATAAAAAAATTGAAAAAATAGATTCCGAGTTCCGACGAATTGAGAATCTGCTCCTTTTTCGAAGTCGGTTAAAAATAAATCTACAATCGACATTCTCGCAAACGAAGCGAGTGAGACATTTTTTACGATTGCACTATGCCACTTTGTAGTCTTCACTTGGTTGGTACCTACAATATGAATTCATTATCGACATTTTGTAAACACCTACTATTTAGGTGGGTATTATCATCAGCAGCATCGGGATTGAGAAGTTGGTACCATTAGTATCTAGTTGTAGCATGGGGAGGAGAAGGGAGGTGGATGATTCCTAAACCGAACCGAGCGATAATTAAATTAGCTGAATAGATTGATGCCATCTAAGAATACAAAGCTACTGTGGGAAATTTTAGTAAACGGAAAACGGAGACGCGAAATTTTTTACGGCTGCGTTATGCCACTACCCTAAGTAGTTCATACTAATTGTTACCTATCATTGGTGAGCAGTACCCAGCAGCATCAGAATTGAGTCCTCTTTTACGGCTCCACTACACTATTATATTTTAAATATTTGGCACCTACAATATCAATTCACAATCGACAGTTCGTATATATCCATGATTTAGGTGGGCAGTACACTGCACCATCAGGATTGAGGAGCTAGGGCCTGGAGGTCAGTGATATAGTCTAAAATTAGTATGTAATGAATAGCTCAGGTCAAGATATGGCTATGGTATGAATGTAATAAGATCTATATACGTATATATATCGTATGTGAGTGACCTGGAACTATCCGAGAGAAGTTTTGTCCTCTATCTCCGATAATATCTAGCAGATCTTCACCAAAATTAGTAATTGTATTTCTTGTCGTACACACTTTCAAATAAAGAAAGAATTATTAAAATCCGTTCAGATTTGACTGAGTTATGGAGTAAAATCAACAAAAAGTTTTATCCCCTATCCTGGAGTAAAAGTAAAGTAAGTAATGTTTTATCGGGATAAAAACTATCCTATATGTTGACCCGGAGTATCAGCTACCGCTGTACTAAATTTCATTTAAATCTGTTCAGTAGTTTTCGCGTGAAGCGCGGACAGACAGACAGACAGACAGACAGACAGACAGACAGACAGACAGACAGACAAAAATTAAATAAAAATCTGTTTTGGGCTCAGTATCGATAGTCAAGCATCCCCCAATTAAAATTTTCAAAATATATTAAATGTACAGAAATCTTCCAGTTACAGTTTTATTATAAGTATAGATTATAACGAGACGACAGTCAACCTTTGGTAGTATAGAGAGCCAAAATAAGAAAAAGTATAAGACAAAGAAATCTATTACAAAATCTATTGGTTTCAGGTATCATTTAAAGATGAGCTGATTGCTGAACTGAAATTCATATTCAGCTTCAACGGAGATGTCAAACCTGTTCGTCATCGAGAATCAACTGGCAGTGGATCAAAAGAATCGAAGAAAGAAGAAGATGAAGGGAGAAGAAGGGAAGGAGAAGAAGTAAATTTAGAAAGGGAGAGCGATAACAGGAATGATTTAGCACCCTCACGACATTCGGATAGATCGAGTCACTCACACCACACCTCACACAGTAGAAGACAGAGCAATGCAATACAAATAGCAAGATCACGCAAATATAGCAGACAGTATTCTAACAAGTCACAAAATTTGTCACCTGAAAATTGAAACAAGACGAAATAAAGTTTACTAGTTTATAGATTTATATAAATGAATTTATCCTATCTTACAAATGATCTAAAAACGATTCCTAATCGTTTCGTTTCATCAGCACCACTTAGTATTTAATCACTACGTTATCATCACTACATTCCTAGACCGTGAATGTGATACGTGTCAGAGGAGTAAGGACTAGGTAAATCCTATAATTCAGGAAACATATTGTACTACTCCCTATATGTGGAAGAACTCTGTAGTAGCAAGCAACTTCCTATGTATTTCTCCATGAAACTAGGAAGTACTAACATTTCCTACAAACTACATGATATAGGCGAAGTAAATTGTACCTTGTTAGCATAACAGAAAGACATTAATTCAAACAATAAATTATTATTAGCTTAAAACATAGAGCGTTTTTTTTTGTTTAAAAGTATTCTAGACCGGCGTTTGGAGTTACGTATCTGTTTTAGTGGACTCTAAAAACTTGTCAGTGTAAGAGTATAATTAAATGCTATGCAGATTTCTTTGGACGTAAAATGTTTGTCTGAAGCTCAAGCCAAATATTTTAATTCCATTACACGATTCAAAGCAGCTTCTTGAATGTAATATTTTTAGCATCAAAAGCTAAAAAGTATTTTCAGGACCGTTTACTGTACGAAATAAAATACCTATAGAATGAAGTTGAAAAATTAAACTTATTATTCTTGGAACTATAGTTGGATCTGACTTTTTATTGTAATTAGTTGAATTTAAAGAGGTCGATGTGTGTATGTGACCGAGTGTCGTGGTGGAACACTCGGTTGAAACGAAGTTCCTTTTAATAATAAATTAATAATAAAAATAAATAAAATAATAAATAATAATCTGATGCCAGGATTCGAACCCCCGAACCGATAGTTTCACTCCTTCATTTAGCCGCTACGCCACCAAAGCTATGATGGAACGTGTATAATAGACGAAGGCAACATACACAGG
The DNA here is from genome assembly GCA_029955525.1 of Oeneis ivallda. Lineage (NCBI taxonomy): Eukaryota > Metazoa > Arthropoda > Insecta > Lepidoptera > Nymphalidae > Oeneis > Oeneis ivallda. The sequence continues at coordinate 12,446,397 of JARPMR010000015.1, read as the reverse complement.
TCGTGACCGAAAAATTCTTCCACATTTTCGCCTAGCCCCCATCCGCCAAGTCCGTACGGTCTGATAAGGAACTTTGTTCCAACAAATGTTTCTATGGTGCAGGAAAACATCGTGAGGAAACCTGCATGTGAGACTTCTCCATAATGTTCTTAAAGGTGTGTAGTCTGCCAATTTGCATTAAGCTGGTGTGGTGGGCTTATCCCTTATGCCTAACCCTTCTTTGACATGCGCTCAGTAGCGATCCGTTGATGGGTGGCTGATGATGATGATGATGATGATGGTAACAATAATAATCACAAAGAGGTGCAATCGGTATGAATTTAAAACTCCGCTTGTATAAAATACGAAATGGTTTAAATTAAAATTAATGAGCAATATAAATGGACACGTGATATAAAACGGCACTATTTGCTGAGTAAATGGAGCCCAGTGAAGAATCGTGGTCACAGAGGTCAGTCTCTCGCTGGTGTCCGTTTTACAACGGACACTATAGTAATGACCAATATATCATTCAAAGCCATGCAGATATCTTAGACTTTGAATATGAAATTTAAGCTTTTAGCAAAATTAAGTAGGATGGAGTTATGTGGTTTTATTACTATAATGTTCTACTACAAACCTACTGGTTTGTATAGATAGAACATTTGCTTTTGATCGTAGATATAGCCAGTGTAGTTCCAAAAAAACTCTTTTTCAGAAAAAATTGAGTACATAAGAATTTCACCACCGTTTCACAATCGCTATAGCACTGTACCTACTATTAAACATTACATTAGTATTTAAACAGGGTCGAAATTCTGGAATTTTGGAAATTAGCATCAAGTTGCGACAAAAAAACAAGAATAATATGACCCTGAAAACCTGAAAAAAAATTACCTGATAATATTATGACTTCACTCATACTTGATGAGTTGAAGTCATATTTTCAGAAAGTAGATTTAGTTTTATGGTTGCTAGGGACAATATAAATAATGAAACAGCAGTTAGGTACACCTTCATTAAATGAAAATAAATTTTATTTTTGAACAGATCACGTACCTACTTATTGTTCTCATTATAATTAATTTTTAAAGAACCTATTTTATAATTGTAATTAGAACTGTAATTTCCTTCTAGTATATTCCGCACTTCAACAAGTGTAAATTAAAAAAATATTTTTAAAAACAAGCTTTTAATAAATCATATTCAGACCCTGGATATTATCATCAAGGACCAGAGTACTTGTCAAAACGAATGAAGCGAGCCCAAAATTGATGGGGTTACGTCGTTTTAGAGTTACGATAGCCATCTTCCTGTTCCGCCATCAGATCGGCTCCATGTCACAATAATACTGCATTGTCATCCGATTTATACATCCAAAATTTCAGCTCAATCGGAAACTCTAATTCACCTCGCACCTCTCTTTAACATTTCTGTGGTGGTGTCGTGTGATGCGGGTTGTTACGTTAACGGGTGTCACCGGCGGGAATGGGGCTACTTTCTGTCTGCCCATCGTAACATGTGTTGAATTATAATTAGATATAATAAGGTATGCTGTTGTGGAACTTCCCCTCATTGTGGAAACACTGCATACATAGCATAATATCTATACTACGAGTAAAATACTTGAAGGTCCGAATTTTTACGTAGGTACATAAAAGTCGAAAATTGCGGAACTGTTGTCGTTGAAACCTAATCACTAAACCTTACGTGTATTCTCGCCTTCTGGCAAACGCTATACTCAGAGGTGAGTGTTTCCTGGAGCTGCTGTGGGAATGATGAGTTCTGTGAGTGTCTGAGGACCTCGCTGATCGCATCGAGCGCAACGACAAGATCTCTTCCTTTTTTTCTAAATCCATGTCTTCTGCATTCTCACTGGCTTCCTTTTGTGGTCGCTTCACTGGTTTGATGTCACCGCTAAATTTGAGCGCAAATTTAAGTTCTTCTATCAGCTCGTATTTGAATGTTGTCTGTGAAAGTGAAAACATTATCAGTCGTTCATTTGTGTAAGAAAATCATATTCATTTGACTCTAGCTGATGCCCGCGAATTCGTCCACGTGGATTTAGTTTTTAAAATCCCTCAGGAACTCTGATTTTCCGGGATAAAAAGTAGGCTATGTCACTCTCCAGATTCTTAACTTTAGCTATACCTATGCAAAAAATCACGTCGATCCATAGCTCTGTTACGGAAGAACAAACCAACAAACAAACACACTTTTGCATTTATAATATTAGTATGATTCTTTCCTTTATCACGTATCAATCGTAGAGCTTGTGTTAGAAATTATTATTATGACAGTACTGTTGATCAACGAACGCGATTTAAAGAATTTGTTTTTCTACCAAAGTATTTGTACTATAGATGCCTAACATTGCATGAATTTTTTTTTTATTAAAACTAGCTTTTGCCTTCGACGTCATGCGCGTGGTTTCTTGAAAATTTCGCGGGAACGTTTTGTTTTTCCGGGATATAATCTAGCTCCTCATCTATACCGTGCAGAAACTCACGTTGATTCCTAACTTTGCTGTGGCGTGATTGAAAGAAAAACCAACGACAAACCAAAAAACCACACTTTTGCAATTTTACAAATATAGGATATGCAAATTCAAAACTACCTTAATCAGATAACTTTGCCATAATTAGGTGTGTCATGCCCGCCTGGATGTTTTCCAGTCGTGTAGAATACTTATTTAAAAAATTATCATCATCATCATCATTAGCAACCCATCAACGGCTCACTACTGAGCGCAGGTCTCCTCTCAGAGAAGGGTTATAGGCCATAGTCCACCATGCTTGCCCAATGCAAATTGTTAGACCTTTGAGAACATTATAAAGATCTCTCAGTTGTGCAGGTTTCTTCACGATGTTTTCCTTTACCGACGAAGCAAGTGACATTTAATTTCTTAGGCTCAGGTTCAAATCCACGCCAGTTGAGAAATGAAACGACAATACTCTACCAGATAATTGAAAATGGTAATACCACATGACGTCATCATCATCAGCACCAGCTCACGGCTCACTACTGAGCGCAGGTCTCCTCTCAGAAAAGGGTTATAGGCCATAGTCCACCATGCTTGCCCAATGCAAATTGTTAGACCTTTGAGAACATTATAAAGATCTCTCAGTTGTGCAGGTTTCTTCACGATGTTTTCCTTTACCGACGAAGCAAGTGACATTTAATTTCTTAAGCGCACATAATGTTAGAACACAAATGTTAGAACTCGCGTGGCATCCTTTTGGGAAAGACTTCGGAGTTCTAACAATACAATTCTCAAGACAATGTGCAACGGGATGCCTAGTCCCATCTTCGACTATTGGCTGTCTGTGCACCGGGACAAAAATAGAAAATAGCCTGTATAGTAATTATAGTAATTATGACATCTGAAATGTGTTTGTTAACCATTTCAGTTAGTTGTAAGTGTATGACTTATTTATTATTTTTTGTGTAAGTATATGGGTTTTATATGCCTCAAATAAAGAAACTTATTATTATTATTATAACTCCGAAAAGTCAGAGATATCGTACCCGGGATCGAACCTGCGACCCCCCGAATAGGAGACCACAGTCCTAACCACTTGGCTATCACTGCTAAAAAATTATATTACCATAATATTCATAAAGTTACACTAATCATGCTATTATTCTCAGAAACTTAATAATATTATCACACTGTTTAGTCCCATTTTATTTTCATACTCACATCATATTTCACCGATCGCTTAAATACACCCCACAGCATATCTAGAATAGCTATCAACAGACCGATCGGCAATCCAACACCAAGAACCACAAAAGTACCTAACATGTTCTTCATTCCTAACTGCTTTTGATCTTTTTCTCCTTTTTTCTGTAAAAAAGAAGGTTAAGTTTAACGTGGGCAAGCTTCGGGATTTTTAAAAATGATTGACCGATGGGTTTTGGGGTCTCAAGATGCTGGAAATTGGAATGGCGACCCCGCACGAGAAAATAGACCCGCAATAGATGAACGGACGATCTCAATCGCTTGCAGCCACTGGTCATAGTACAAACAGAATAGTAGGCTAACTTCATACAAAGTGGCCGCTGCCGGTTTGAATGTATGCGTGAGCAGCGGGCGCCGTGTACGCACGGAAGTTTCACGCACACATTCGCAAAATCTCAACCGGCTCAATCGGCCGGCAGTACGGGCCGCGCGGCGCGCCACAGAGTACTTTTGTATATATCGCGCCGCTGTGTTAATCGCGCGCAATTGCGTATTACGTCGCACGCTCGCTCTTTTTTGTTTGTTTAATTTTTCAATAAAAGTAGTAACCTACCTATTATTAATCGCGGGCATCAGCTAGTCAAAAATAAAAGTGACAACCCTAGGCGTCAACGCAAGAGTAGGTAATTAACTCGCCGATCGGCCTTAGTTAGCCTACTATTCTGTTTGTACAATGCACTGGTGGACCTATATCCATCAGTTGAGATGATGATGATGACCTCCATTCAGCAGTGGACGGATTGATTGGTTGACGAAGACGACTACTACTTTACGAATCAAAAAATTTATCTAAAATCCGAAAAAAATAATAATTTACTTACACCACATTTACCGCCACCTCTTTTTTCCTTCCACCAAATAGCTTTAAGTTTGTCTATTTCACCCGCCTCTTTTAGTGTTAGTAGTGCATTGTCAATATATTTTTTGTATGGTGATTCTGAAAAATAGTTATTTAATTTTTGTTTAACTATATAACTTAAATTATAAGCGTCTTCGTTATCCGCAACGAAATTGCGAATAACTTTTATAGCTATCAATTCACGAGATTTATTAGCCCCTGCCTTTGTGGTAAATATAATAAGTCTATGACCCCTGCACACTGAAACAAGGTACCTAATTTTAATAATTAAATTACAAAATGGTTAAGGGCTGATGCGCACGTGCATGTGCACGTACCACTGCGTATGTAAGGAACTGTATGAGACGTATGCGTAAGCGTGAGCGACGAGCGTGGACGTATGCGTAACCCGGTTGTCAGGGGTACGTGTCTACTGTCTACGTATAGGTACGTGCTTCATACGGAGCCAGTGTGCTCTGCCTCTAAATGTCAACAGAAAGAAAATGTCTATGTCTATATGTCTATATCAAATCCACGAATATCTATATACAAAAATGTTCTTACGTTTTTTCATACCGATGCCGTAATTTTTTGAGTCAAGAAGACCGCCCACCTGGATTAAATCACAATGTCTCTCAATAGTGTATTCTATAGATGTGGATTCCATAAAAAATGCGAAGTTCCCCTTTTCAGCTCTGTAATCGAATGATTTAGCTACGTACTTAAAATAAAAAAAGAAGTGTGCATATAAAAAACATAAAAATTAGTGTTAAAACTCTTACCTTGCCACTCCAATGTTGTTGTCTGCAACAAGACCGCCTTTGGAAAGCATTATATTGTGCATTTCTTTATATTTCGGATTAGTTGAGTACTGTGGATTTTTAAAAAAGGTAAGTACTATTAAAGCGAATAATCTTGAGTCTATGTAATTATCTAACTAAAAATATATAGAATAGAAACTGAATAATAACTATAATAAACAATTCTAAACTAATGTGAATTTAAAAATAGTAATGAGCTATATTAGAAAATTTTTGCACCCTTTTATTTTTATATTTATTATTTGTCGTTATAGTGGCAATAGAAATACACACTCTGTGAAAATTTCAACTGTCTACCTGTTACGGTTTACGAGATACAGCCCGCTGACAGACGGACGGACGGACGGACAGCGGAGGCTATTAATAGGGTCCCTTTGGCACCCTTTGGGTACGGAGTCCTAAATACGACAAAAAGTATTACCTTCATATTTTAGGGAAATAAAAGAAACTCGAATATATTTACTGAATATTTCCTATCTAGTCCTATAAAAATACAATACTATATTAAACCTAAATTTACTCTAAAATTAAAACTAAATAAACCTTCATTGTAGGTGTAATATAAAGCACTATGTATCACTCGGGATTTACCCGGATACAATTCTATTCTTAAAATATTATATTTAAAATCAAATATACCATGAAAAATTCACGGGTAGATCCATTGGTCTTAGCTCCGTATTCTATATGTTTTTGCTCGTAGAGTTCGTCGACAGATTGAAATGGCATTACATTCGTTTCCACGATAAGAAAGGCGACCAGAGTTCCCACATAAGAGGCGACCATAACCATGGTGAAGAACCACCAGACACTGGCTATAATACGGGGAGCTAGAGCACTGAAAGAAAATATTATATTTGTAGCACGTTTATAAAAAAAAGTTTCGATGTTCACTATCGAAACTTTGATTAAAGGATTTCGTATGACACAAAAAATTACCCTTGGGATTCTCGAATTTCATTTGATCAGAGTTTGTTCAGAACAGACTAAGTTTTTTTTAATTCAAAAATATATAGGACAGCTTGGTCAGTGAATGGTCACTCAGTGAAACCATATACATTTTTTTAATTATTACGGCCCTTTAGGGCTAGCGCACACCGGTGGCCGAGACAGCACAGGATTTTTTATCAATTAATAGTTTATACTTATGCAATCGAAAGTATGTAGCAACGATATAGAAGTTTCTATGCTGGAGACAGGTCGAGAGGTAAGTTGAAACATGGAGCGTGTGAAGAAAGATTGATTCGAGTCCCACATACGTGTCCCAAGCAGTGGAAGCGAAGTTGGAAGCACGACTACGGGTATCGAGTCGCTCGCAGTGGAAGCGTAATTAGGAAGCACGATGACTGGTGACTGGAGTCGAGTCCCTCTCCCTGATGCAATCATTTTTAACCGACTTCAAAAAAGGAGAAGGTTATCAATTCGTCGGAATCTTTTTTTTTAACCGACTTCAAAAAAGGAGTAGGTTATCAATTCGTCGGAATCTTTTTTTTTATGTATGTGTTCCCCAGGTGGTCCCATATAAATTTTATCGAAATCGGTTGAGTGGTTTTTAAAATATCAAATATATAGTGTGTGTGTAATGTAGTAAAGTGGGAGTTTAAAGTCGGTTGTTTAAAAAGAATTTTTAGACATGTGGGATTGTCTAAAAATTCTTCTAAAAATTCGGAGTCCGCTAGGCTCCATATGAGCCGGCGGGCTGCGTTACGGTGGCGTCACTCGCAGTATTAAAGGGGATTTTTCTTATCAGTGTATGCTGGCAGCCACTGGCATCCTTGGCCAGACCATCCTTAGTACACTCTCCTGCCGTCCAAAGGTTTTAGCCTTTTAGCCAAAGGTTTCAAAAAAATATTGAATAATATTTATACTAAGAGGTGGAATAACAAAAATTATACTCTGGTGGGTATTGGTGATCTGCTGAATATATGACGTTCTTGCAGATCAACGCGGTGTAACCAATAACGAGACTGCGTTGGCCAATTTGTAGACGATTCTACAGCTGGTGTGGTTTCGAAACTTACATTGGAGCGATTTCTGATCCTTGCTGCATGACAGAACCAATGATGAGCCAAATCGAATTCGCCAAACTGAACTGGTTACTCAATTCCTCGGGTTGCTCTACACATGGCACAGGGTTCTGCCACTCCTTGTTCGAAATACGACCAACGAATATCATGATAAATCCAAGTCCGACTTGTACAAGAACCATGTAGTACCAAACCTGAAATATTATTGTCATACAAATTAGTGAAGACCAAATGACTGACCAGGTTGGTGAGGGTTGAGAAGATTATTATTAGATAGATAAAATGATAATTGCTTGAAAACTATGTTTTCTAGAACTTTAGAAAGGATAGACAAGATAGAGATTGGACGGTATTGCGTAAATGAAGAGGGATTACATGATTTGGGTAAAGGAATAACATTTGCCATTTTCCAGGTGGTGGGAAAGGTTTTAGAGGCTAAGGAGAAATTAAGAATATGGGCAATGATCGGCACTATAGCGTCAATTACTAGTAAAAGCATGTCGCGACTAATACCATCAACACCCACAGCTTTAGAAGAGATGGACAGGATACCTTTCTTAACGTCACCCTCCGAGATGCGTTACGTCAGAACGCTAAATAACTTGGCGGCACGTCTTTGAAGGTAAGTAGGGTGGTAAATATGTCTTTGTCTGTAGCTTAAGACGTGAATACAGCTACGTCCAAAATTCAACAATGTTACAATCGAAGGATTAGGTCCCTTTCTTTCAAGATTTGAGTAGGTATCTGTTTAGAAATATAAGGTTCTAATTCGATAGATCCACATAATCTCGACAACCTTACTAGCAACGTCAATTTTGTGGGTAAGATTTTATCGATCCACCCTACCTATTCGATTTTTTTCGTCTTGTCATTCGCAAGTGAAACAAGTTTAGCATCGGGCGTCGTCATCGCTCGGTCGCCTAAAGTGCCACTTATAGAACTATCCAGAACTTATTTCCTTTTCTATCGTGTCAACCAAATGTTGTGCCCTTCGAACTAGAACCGACAAGAACGGCAGCTGCCTGAGTGTTGTGTATTTCGTTCGAACCACAGAGAGAAGTCTAGCAGAACAAAAACCGACCCTACCACCTGCATTGGCGTGGCGGATCGACGACATCGAAAGGTCAGTGGAGTCAATGTTGAATGTTTGTCCAGAAATAGGAACTATCGAATTAAAACTCAATACAGTCCGCTAATTCCTATTCTAACCAGTGACCGCGTGGGCCTTACAACCCCACGACCACTTCATCGAAAATCATTCGGGTGGAATAAAACCCACCAGTATCTACATTCTACACGCTTCTGTAGCGTACTAAAACTTTGGAGCTTTAATAGTTTCTGCAATAAATATCTGTGACACACGGACGTACAGACCATGACAAACAGAATGAATGAAACTACAAGGACTCAAATACTATAACCCAAAAAAAAGTATAGTTTTTGCAATTCACGAGGGCGACTGACTTATGGTCGTGTGTGTGTCGCGTCTGTATAAGTGTGAGCGAGCGCAATGCTCGCGCCTGCCCGCTCCCACCTAGGCTTTGACAGGCACGCACACTTATGCAATGTGCATGTACACGAAGTAACCACGAGTAAAGCTCACTCGCCTTCGTGAATTGCAAAAACTGTAATGGTATAGGAATATTGTTGTGTACCTCTTTAGAAAATACTGCCATGAAGGAAAACATTTCTGGAGGTTGTTTACTGGGCTCCTTGTAAAGTATACTGATACCCAGACTCATGAACGGCGTAGAAAAGTCGATTCCTTGTTGTCTTTCCTTTGTAATACTAAGATCACAAATAGCGAAATCTGCTTTCTGAAAAGTTATAAGGTAGCAATTGTCAACCACCATCGAGTAACATATAACCGGTTGGTTAGACAGTATTGAAGTCCGTTGAAACATCTTCAAACAAACCAACAAACAAACACACTTTCGCATTTTATAATAATATAAAATGTTTGTATAAGTGATTTTGTGTATAATAGTATAATATATACGATTAGGATTCGACATATGGGAAAAATAAATCTTTTTAACAAAATATGTGATGATGTATTTAAATTCACTTACAAAATTAATTACCTGCTTTGAAATATTATTTAATAATAAAATTGGGAAAATATTCCACTTTCCCGATTAAAACAAAAAATAAAATTGGATAAATGTCTATCAAGAAAAATGACCCTCAAAGTGGGGTTCAAAAGAACAAAGGCAAGGGTCCATACTTCAGTTTACCTGAAATCGATTCGAGGCGATATCGAATCGATACATGAAAAATTGTTAAAACCGTAGAGGTTCCATTACTAAAACATAAACACTGAGATTTTTCGTTTGAGGAACTCACAAAAAAATGATATTACTTTGTTTTGTATAAATCATATTCATAGACGCCTCCTAAAACATTCAGGTACAATTCTGCCATTATTCTTTGCGATCCAAGCGCAAATCGGTTTTTCTTTTTTTTTTCGACTTTCGCCTCTTCAGTTTCGTGATTCAATAAGCTGCGAGTGTATCAAGGAAATGAGTTACGCCAGAATCATAGTTATATGATTTTCCTGCGGCCAACACAAACACATAAATCAGCATTAGAACTTACATCTTCTCTTATTTTTAAAATCATTCCACTCCAACTTCCATTCTTGAAGCTACCATAGTTATTTTCCAGTTCAAATTCATAGCTAAATCCCAGCATATTAGACAATTTCTCAATCAGATCTATGGTGAAGCCTTCATAGCGATCGTTGCCTTCCAGTTTGAATTGGGATTCCTTGATATACCCATACGGTGGTGTCTGAGAAAAAAACGTTTTTAAGATTATCATTAAAAAATCGATATCAGTAGAAGTTTTTTTTTCATCATCAAATCATACATTATCATAATCATCATCCATCATCATCAACCACATGACGTCAGCAGCAAAAATAATGATTTTAATACTGATGGCGTATCAGACGAGGTGTGAGTTAACCGTTAATTGCAATTGAATCGCCCAAATTTAAAATATGAGCCATTATACTTAAGAGACATTGCTGAGAACTCATGCAAATAGCTGTGAATTATCAGTACCATTTTTTGAACCAAAAATGTGATAATTGCGATTTGCGAAGCCTGGTATGTGTGATCAGCTTAATAATTTTAACGTTAGACATGATGGTCACAAAAACTCCCAACGTGTGGATTTATCGCAAGAAATGCCAGGTATTTTCCAAGAATAAGATATAAACCGACTAATTCCAGATCTTCGCGTTCGCGAGTACCTGTACTGGGGTCAATGCTATTGTTTCAATCCACACCTTGGGCTAACCTAACCAGTACCAGGGCTAACGCGTGGAGCTGGGTTTGATATAAATATGTTACATCCTACAATAATAAATCGTTTTGTGTTGTATAATCCCCCCCATACCTAACTATGTGCCCGCCCATTTCCACTTCAGCTTCGCGACTCGCTGAACTTCAGTCTGTAACTAGGTTTTTCTACAGATCTCCTCATTCCTAGTTCGAAAAACTGATGGTCGTTGGGGTCCCAAGGTGCTAAAGTGGCGACCCCATTTAGGTACTGGAAAGCGCCGTGTTTGCAGACTCCCACTAGGAAACCGACGACATCAAACGAGTCGCAGGGAGCTGCTGCACTGGATGCAGGCACCACAAGACTGAGGCCTGTGGAAATCCATGCAAAAGACATTCGTCCAGTAGTGGACGAATGCCGGTTGATAAAGAAGCTTTCATACCGTGGAAATAAGAATCTTGAAGGTTTTATTTTTCATGATGGTTTCTTCTCCTATTTCAGTGGCTAGAACTATGGGCCTGTCGATTTCAAGTATTTCGCCATTCCATGTTCCTATCTGGCAAATAATAAACGATTAAAGACCCGAATACGATAAACAATATTTTGGAGTAATTGACGGCAGAAAAAATTAAATCTTACATTTATATCAGTGCCTCTGAATGGCTGGTTCTTACTCGCTATTCGTTAAAATGAATTGATACAGCAAGAATGTCATAAATTTTGCCACCCTGATGGTACCAATTGTCAAAAATTTATTCCATTGATCGTATTCGTATTCGATGACATTAGCGTAAAAGTAAAATAATTCTTGATTGTATTGGATTTCAAGTTACAAATTCATTTTAACATGGAGCGTTATGGAGCGTATCGTACAAATTTAAACCTATAGGAATGCATACACGAAATTGAGCTCTAATTCCATGACATTATGGTTTATTTTACTTTGACGCTAATGTCATCGAATACGATTACGAACAATGGAATAAAATTACGAATAATGGAATAATAATGGATTGCCATCATCACACTGATGCGATCATTTTTAGACAATACCACAGCAGACCTAGTTTTATCACCCTGTTTACCTTGTTTTATGAACAAAGTAGACAGTAAATAATTTAACCGTAATAAATATTGATACTCTTATTAATTGATACCGAAAATATAAGGTACCGAAATCTTTTTGATATCGAAATAAATCTGTATGACGTCATATCACTAAATAAGGATATCAATATTTTTCGGTAATTCAGTCCCTGGACAGGGTGGCATTTCAGTACTCATTTACTAGCGACCCGCCCCGGCTTTGCCCGGGTAGTAGAGCACAGCTGATATTAATAAGCCTATACATGTTTTTTCTGTATTAAGTATCCCTAGTTATCTTCATATTGAAAAATGTTAGGATCTCAATTAATAGATTTGCTGAATTGCTATTATGTTTTTGTTGATATATTATATTTGCAAGTAAAACTTACGGATTGGTTTCCAGCGGCTGTCAATTCTAATAAATCTAACATCACATAATTTCTTTGTCCGAAGCCATCAAAATGCAATGATTTCGTCAAACCTTCAGCTTTGCTCTGAAATAAATATAATTTAGGCTATTTTTCAAGTCACTTCCCTACAGTACAGTACAGTACAGTAAAATACAGTACAGTAGTAAGTTTACTTTGCTCACTCATATTATTATTTAAGAAAAATATTGTGAATTTACAACACTGATAATAATTGGAATTTTAAATTTAATGACTCATTCAGAAAAACCATTAGTACAATAACACAGCTTAGTTTGCTTTTATTTTTAACTTGACTTCATTTAAAATACTTAATCGCTAAACGAATATAATAAAACAAATATTTGAAAATCGAACGCATCAAAAACAAATCACGAAGGAAACTTGTATCATTTTTGAATTTAGTTCTTTGTTTTTTTTTTTTGCTATAAAACTCAGCACTCTTATTGAACAAATAATTATTGTACGTCTGTAAGTAATATTGAAAGAAATTGTAAGAAAATTCGCTTTATAAGAGTTCGCATATAACCTAACTTTTTATAATCATGAGTTTCGGTAGGTAAAGTTTTTTAATAAAAACTTTTTACCTTTATTTGCACAAGATTAATAGAAACATACGATGGACGTATTACTTGGCATCTCAAACAAATATATTATACAAATTCTCACCGTCTTCATAAAGTTAAGTAAGGTTGACCCATAAGCCCATGAGCCATACTGTTCACAATCAAGCTCTTGTGTGGTCACATTGACTTTGGACAATGCATCAGATAACATTAATACAGCGTCGTAAATGAGAATTACTTCTGTCTTAAGATTTTCTGCCTTTAAAATATTTGGTGATTCCGCATTGAAAGAAATTGTGAAGTCCCACAGTTTGATATTGTCTTCCAAATTTATTAGTCTGAATCCTGAGAATAAAAGCTGCAATTGTAGGTGTTGTTTGTGTTTTTAAACAAATAATAAATAATCAGAAGATTCCCAAAACTGTCATTTAAACAAGCTCGACGCTATAGCTGAAAGATGGGGAAGAATTACAAAAATTATTACATCGATGGGAGTGCTAACTTCAACGTTGTGGAACTGGAGTTTACTCCTACATGTACGTATGTTCTGATCTGAAGTATACTTCGAAATGCTGAGCCTACCACATGCAATAATCAAACATCTGTTTTAGGCTATCGCATAACCGAAATCTTCAGAAAAAGTAGTTTTGCTACGGATTCACTTTTGTTTGACTGAAGCGAAAGTTTAGGGAAACAATCAGCATTTCATTTTGCTGCTCACAAAATAATTTTATAACTTTTGTTGTATTTTTTTTTTAAGTAAAATATAGTAGGTAAAATTTATTGACATAATTATTAGTCATGTTGATAATAACATTTAAACCTAAGCATTTATTTACATAATATATACCTAATACTACTCTAAAACTAAATTTTTTCTAAAATTAAAACTAAAATAAATATTTAATAAAATCTAAAACCCCATCGAAGTCACTGCAGTGTGGCATAGTTCCCAAGATGCTGTCAGCATTACCCCTTTGGATGGCCAAGCTAATCCTTTGGCCAAGGTAGCTGCCAGCTCTTGGATCCCCGGTAGACTCGATCACCTTTTTAGATAGCTCTATAAAAAGCGCTCGAGCCTCCGGGCCCCACGGCCCCAGGGTCTCTACACCAAAAGGCACAAATATGAAACCACTGTCAAGTTTTGTTGTATTGATATAATATCGACTTAAATTTTGCGTTTTGAAGAAGAAATCAGAAAGAACGCCGAAAGAAACAGCAGAAGAGCCAGCAAAAGTTTCATGCTGGCTTATCTTAAAAGAAACTGCTTTCCAAACTAGTGCTAGAATCTTGTCTAAAATACATAAGTAAGCAGAAATAAATTATTTTGTAAGTTGACAAATTATTAAGGATAACTTACCCGTCATATTAACTCCGCCATATCTATATCGGCTCAAGTCCAGGGAGAACAAATCAGGTGAAACAAATATGTACGAATGTTCATCAGACATCAAACTAACTTGCTGTGCCTGACTCAGTATTTGTTCCAAGTTGGCTGGTGGACAATCTACTACGAAATTAACGTAGCCACTCTCTTTTGCTTCTGTCAAAACGTCTCTAAAAATACTTCAAACATTATAATAACTGCTAATTTAGCGTCTTGAAACTTATATTGCTTAATTTTTTTCAATTCAATTTCAATATAAGTTTCAAGCCGCAGCGCGAAACATTTTTATCCACTTTAGAATTGCTAGCCTTTGATATAATTATACATTTATTTCATTTGTGCTTGTTTTAGCCATCTTTACATTAGTCTATACCGCACTATCAAATTAACTTTTACCAACAACAAAGAGTCAGATAATGTAAAAGACTGAGCGAGAGTGGAAGTGGCGACTGTTAGTGGAGGTGTTTCTATTTTGTCTTCTCATAGTCCGTTCCGTTTAGCCATTTCCCGCTAAAAACCATAGACGAATGATATTTACTAGGTTGAATTGTCAATGCTAATTACCCTTTTGCAGTGGATACCCTGCTTAGGAAATTTTAAAATAAAAAATGCATGAGGATCATGGAACAATCGGCTGGAACGAAGTTCACAATCAACGCTATCTCTCGCCACAAAAAATAAACAGACGTTAAAGCAAGTCCAAGCAAGTTCACGCTGCCAACAATAGATGACGTTAGTAAATTTTGCCGCAAATATTTTGTTCGGAATTTCTTGTCTGTATGTCATGTGTGTAAACGAAGGTAACAAGGGTCGTGACGGAAAATTCTTACACTTATTTTCGCCTAGCCTCCATCCGCAAAACCGTCCGAAAAGGAACTTAGTTACAATTATAGACATTACAAAGTTCACCTGTAATCCTCGCCACTAAGCTCTCTCACGGTGGTGGTGATCAGGTCAGTTGGGGTGCTCATCTCCAATAGTGTGTGTATATTCAACATGCTGTGTCCCTTCACGTACAAAAGCGTGAACTCTTTCCACTCTTTTGTTCTGACTAATTGTGTTAACAACTATAAAAAAAAGTTCATCACGTAACATTGATTTTTTACTTAAGTATTCATGTTTAAATAACGGATAAATTTTAATTATTAATAATACTTATTAGATATAATATATTTATGTTCGCAAAGGACAACCTTTCCCGGACATTACCTACATTATTTGCTAGGCAGCAAACTCGTAAGCAACAATTCTTTGAAGAATCGTTTTTATTGCAAGCATCATCATGATCATCATCTCAACCCCTCGCTGGATCAATAGAGGGCACAAGAGTCTTCTTGAATTAGAAGGGGTTGTGAGCCATAGACCACCACGTCTGCCCAGTGCGGATTGACAGACTTCACAAAACTTTGCGGTTAATTATAACTTTTTTTTTTATTCAATGACAAGATAGACCTTGACTGCGATCTCACCTGATGGTAAGTGACGATGCAGTCTAAGATGGTAGCGGACTAACTTGGAAGGGGTATGGCCGTGAAAATTTAACTCATCCCCCTAATCGGTTTCTACACGCCATCGTGCCGGAACGCTAAATCGCTTGGCAGCACGTCTTTGACGGTAGGGTGGTAGCTAGCCACGGCCAACGAAGGCCTCCCACCAGACCAGACCAGAGACAATTCAGAAATTATAAATTCCCAAAATGACCCCGCCGGGAATCGAACCCGAGACCTCCCAGTAATAAGACCACAGCGCTCACCACTGCGCCAGGGAGGTCGTCAAAACTTGCTTTAATGGTTAAGGATATCCTCCTCGATAATATATTCTTAAAGTGTGTGAAGTCTACAAATTTGCACTTGGCCATCCCGGCGGCCTAAGATTGTTCTCATTCTGAGAGAAGATCCTGTAGAATTCAGAGGGTCGGTGAACTCATTTCACGGACTAGGAAGAAAACTCACATTGTTGAAAGCAACAGGACTCGGATATAAATTGATAAGAGTCCAATCCCTTGTGTAGAAGTCATTTTGCTGGATAGTAATGAGTGGTATCTCCAGAGCATCGCATAGGGATTGGATCAGCTCCGTGGCCAGTCCGCCCACACCATCAATGATGCCAACCACGCCTGCCTGAAAATTGACATAAAAAGAAATTTTTTAACTTGAGTCTTTTCTAAGAATACTTTGATATAAAAAATTCTTTTTAAAAAACAGACTTCAAACTCCCGCGCCACTATACAAAATATATTTTACCATAAAAAAATATATTATTTTTATACAATTAAACCTAAATTTACTCTAAAATTAAAACTAAAATAAAAACTAATTAAAATCTAAAACCCCATCCAAGCCACCGCAGTGTGGCATAGTACCCAAGATGCTGGCAGCATTACCCCTTTGGATGGCCAAGCTAATCCTTTGGCCAAGGTAGCTGCCAGCTCTTGGATCCCCGGTAGACTCGATCACTCTTTTCGATATCTCTAAAAAAAGTGCGCGAGCCTCCGGGCCCCACGGCCCCAGGGTCTCTACACCAAAAGGCGCAAATATGAAACCACTGTCAAGTTTTTCATATTTGCGCTCAGCCTGTTCGGCGCTAGTAGCCGCTGCACCCGCCACAGAGGAGGTCGCATGGATGTGGGAAGCATTTATTGTTGATATTTTAAAAACCAATCGACCGATTTCGATGAAATTTATATGGGACCACCTGGGAAGTATACCCTTTCAAACAAAAAAGAATCTTCCGAATCGGTTCAGGCGTCTTCGAGTAATCGGTGGACATATATAAAAAAAAGATTCCGACGAATTGATAACCTCCTCCTTTTTTTGAAGTCGGTTATAAAAGGCCTTGATACACTGACACACAGACAGACAACAAACGAGCTATGAAACCCTAAAAAGCTTGAAAAGCGTAACCTGACTACGGAAAATTGGATATAGTAATCGTCATATTGATTTTAGTCATTTATAATGTAGCTTATGTCACCCGGATCATAATAATGAATCGATTGACGTTTGACACCTTATTCATCAAAATCGGTTTAGTAGTTTAGTCGCTATAGTGGAATATACTTAAGTATACACATAGATACATAATACACATACACATATAAGACTGCTAAGATAACACCATCCTTTTGTTTTTGCCGTAGTCGGTTAAAAATCTTAACGTGTCAAAGTGGATGTATTTATTTTTATAACGATATATCAATGTCTACTATTAAAGATGTCTAATTAAAAATGGGTAATTTTTAATCGAGAGACTCATCAACTGTAATCTGGCAACAAAATAAAATAAAAAGGCGTACAAAAATTAGGTTGGCGACCAATTCTTGTAATAATAAATCAATGTCGCCTTTAATTTTGCATCACTACATCAGTCGCTAATAAACTATTTAAGAATCCACTCGTTTTTCATTTAATAGGTCTATCAATGAAAGTTGAACCTGACTGCAGTAGAGAATAGGTTTTGTTTGTAATTTTTGAATATACTGCTGCTGCTAATATACATACGGATAAGGGTTCCTTGTCGTTCTAGATTCTAGAGAAACTAAAAAGCTAAGCGGATCATTATTAGTAAAGCTTTCATTCGCAGTACAAATGGGAGGTAGGTTTACGCCAAATTCTGTGACGAATACTCTTATACTTTTAACTTTTTCTCAACAGATTTTGATCGAGCTGAATTTTATTTATTTAAATTTAATAACATAGATGTACAGTCGACGTCAAAAGTCCATACATAGCTTAAAGGCTAAAACCGTGCGCAAGCAATGCTGCGTATCACTCGCATTCTCACTCAAACAAATAAATATTATCTATCAATAATCAACCTTAAGTCAACAACATAAGGTTCAAACGATTTCAGTTCAATACTACAGTAAGTGTGCGAGTGACAGACTGCATGCAAGGCAACTTGTTTGCTTTTTCTATATGGACTTTTGCAGCCGACTGTACATGGTAATAATATATTCCACAAAAATGACATAAACGAAGTTAATATTATTACAATACTAAATATTTACAACAATGAACCTACTCTTGACAGAAAAAACGAGACACAGTCTGTAAGTAATATAATAACGATACACGATTTGTGACAAAATAATTAATTATAGTGAGAATAAAAAATATATAAAATACCTTCGCAAATTCACAGACGTGACTGCTTATCAGAAGAAGGTCCTCTTTTCTAGGAACCTCCGCAACCAGCGTGTTAAATTCAAAAGTTCTGGCGCTTACGTTGAACGCTTGTTTCAAATCTTCTGCATCTTCGTAAAATATGCCTCCTGGAATTTTGCCGTAATGAGTTACATTTCAGTGCATGCCACTTTACAGATATCGCTCGCCTATTTTAGGGCTGGCCTTTCACTCCGCTTGCCTAATCGAGATCTCAAGGACCTTATGAGTCCAACGTCTATCATTCTTCTGAGAGGCGTGATTTGGCTACTGCCATTTCAACGTCCGAAGAGATAGGTCGATCATTAATTATTCTTGGGTGATTTACTTCACTCCGGCCTTTATCCCTTAAAAAAATTCCAAGTACAGGTTCCATAGGACGCTGAGCGACTGGAAGTAGGTGCACTAGCTTAGCTTCACTTAGGCCAAGATTCTGGAGTGGTGACGTCGCACCAGGAAGCGCAACGTTGGTAGACCCCCACTAGGTGGACGGACGATCTTAGAAGAGTCACTGGCAGCCGCTGAATGCAGGCGGCACAGGATATGTCATGTAGCGATCATTTCAAGAAACCAATTGTCCAGCAGTGGACGCCTATGGGTTGAGATCAGGTTAGGATGATGCAGTAAAAAATGATCAATATTCATTTGGGTACATACCAATAGTAAAACGCGATTCAGATGTAATACACGTAACTATCATCACCAGTATAAATAACACTTTCACAATCATTTCGCCTTTATTCAAATGGACGTTTGATTTAAGCACCACTACACTCGAAGCACTGCAACTTATGTGTGCGCTTTAAAATAATTTCGAATTAAAAATGCCATTATATTTTATGAGTGTACATTATGGAATATAATGAATGGAAAGTCAAGAGGCGTCGGTTTTTAATCTCGTAATAAACGTTCAAAGCTCGGGCCGACGCACGGACGATAATGTGTTTAGATTTTGGGATACCGGCGCGACATCCGAGGCAGAAATAATCACGCGACTAAATATAGGTCGAGTTTTCCCGCAAACGACATACTTCTCTTGAATGCCGTCTGCCAGTTCTGTGAACACAAACATCAGCGGTGTCTGGACACGATTATGGACTAGCTGATGCCCGCGAATTCATCTATATGGACTGGGTTTGATAAAATGAAGCAAAAGAGTAGCCTGGATCAATCCTTGTATAATCTTTTTTTAATTTACTTACCTACCTATTTTTAAGATCAGTTCTTGCCCTTGGAAATGCGGTCAAAATCGTCATAAAATAGTGAAACTAATTTGTATCCCTATGGGTGCTACTTTTACATAACATTATAGGCACCCTTATGACTTATAAATGAGGAAAAACTTCTAGGCGCATCACTCGTCCTTGGCGCGTCACTCGTCCTTAAATTTTGTTTGCACCAGCTGACAGGTCTTTGTTTCCCAATGAGGTGGGTAATGCAGAAGACCCGATAATGCTATGTTTTCTAATTTATAATATTAAAACAACAACAAACAGTTGTAAACCAGCGGACTTACTGGAATATTTATCTATAGTCAAACCCAATCTTTAGGAATCTTTTCCGAAAGATAAGCTGTTATTGAAAAATTGAAAAGTCAAATATTTTTCGAGTTTTCTAAAAATGTCTGCCACATGGTGGACTAACTTTTTATAGTATCCATAAATAAGTCATGCTTATTTCTCAAGTGTATCTAGATTTTTGCATAAACAATACTTTTCACTAGCGTTCATATTTATTTTTCTTTTCAAAATATATGTGAAAGTTAACAGCCTGCTTGGCCATTTTTGGGTGTTCGTACAAATTGAACGTAATTTTTCACCTTTTCAAATTTTTTTGTCCGGGGCTCTGGTGAGCTATAACCAAGCACGAAACAATAAAGCCTTTAGGTTTGTGAAGGTGGCGAGAGTGAATTGAAATACAATTTTGTAAATCATTTGTATGCACGGGAGTGATCCTGATCACTGACTCATTGTGCGTGATTCGAGCGACTAAGGGCAAGAACAAGTCTGCATATAATATTAAAATATATTATTTTATTGCGAGCAAAAATATTGTTTATAGTTTTGACAGAACCTCCTACTAGGTGGGCCGTGGGGTGAATAGAATTGTTTTTTATTAAAATAAACTTTTACAAAGTAATTTTGAATGTCAAGTGAATCTATCACGACGATATCAGATGAGTCGCAGATGCCGCTAGATACAGGCGGCACAAGACCGAGGCATGTGGAAGTTCCTATTTCCAGAAGTGGATTGATAAAAAAGAAGATGACGTTAACAAAGATTCCCTCGGGATTTTAAAAAACTTAATTCCACACGGACGAAGTCGTAGAGAAAAGCTTATCATAAATGTACGACTGTACATAATATTAAATAATTCAAATCCTAAACCGAGAACTGCAAACAGCCATAACTCAATCAATACAAATAAATCGCTCACGACTACTTGTCTTGGCTTTAGCAGTGCAATAACGTGAAGTGAGTAGCAAGTTTATGCGCTCCCTAAATAGAAGCCAAATGGAAATTTACAATAGCACCGATGAAACCCTATAAAATGTTTACGACCAACATTTCGAAAGCATACGAGAAACGATGGACTTATAGCCTTTGACATACTTACTGGAAGATTAATAACATATGAATTCACCAATTACATTTGCACATACTTGGCAAACTTTGTTTCACAATGATAATTGTGCAATTTGTAAAGAGTTGAATGAACTTGAAATAAATGAAGTTCTTTAAAAAAATCATCATCATCATCAACAACCCATTAATGGCTCACTATGAAGCACAATTAGTCTCCTCTCAGAGAAGGGTTATCGCCTATTAAAATATTTTCAGTTAGATTTTATTACGTCCAATCACAGAAATCATAATTTTTGTTAATATATCTGTGCGCCCAATCATTTCATTAGTATCCAATAGTTTTTGCCCACGACCTCGATCGCATGGATAAGGCAGATAACTCCGTGTTTAATTTTTTATCCGCCTGTGAAAATTCGATTCCAAACCAGTTCATTCAAATTCCAAACCGATTCATACATTCTTATAATTTGCCCAAACCGATAGACAGATAAAACTACATGTTAATAAATAACCTTTGTTTGGGTATGCTATCGTTCAAATTGTATGAGCATAATTAAAATATCAGTATATTATATCAGTATTAAAATTTTCAAGTAATTTATTTGACAACAAACAATATAAATACCTAACAAGAAAGAAATAAAAAATATAAATTTACTCTAAAATTAAAACTAAAATAAAAACTAATTAAAATCTAAAACCCCATCCAAGCCACCGCAGTGTGGCATAGTACCCAAGATGCTGGCAGCATTACCCCTTTGGATGGCCAAGCTAATCCTTTGGCCAAGGTAGCTGCCAGCTCTTGGATCCCCGGTAGACTCGATCACTCTTTTTGATATCTCTAAAAAAAGTGCGCGAGCCTCCGGGCCCCACGGCCCCAGGGTCTTTACACCAAAAGGCGCAAATATGAAACCACTGTCAAGTTTTTCATATTTGCGCCTCTTAGCCTGTTCGGCGCTAGTAGCCGCTGCACCCGCCACAGAGGAGGTCGCATGGATGTGGGAAGCAGCTAGAGTATCTACACAGGTGGCATCCCACACAAGCGACCTCCCTGTCCTACAAGGAACAAGCGTCATACCATCAGGTCTCTTGCCATCACTACGTGCCAAACCAATAGGTTCTAATACAGCTGGCACGTGAGCAGTAGCAAGAGACCTGCGGATGATGTCGTTGAGGGCATTGTGGCGGGAGAAACGACCAGCACTCTTCGAACAGGAGAGTCCGTGATGACCGTAAGCGTCGACGTGGTCACCGCAGTGGCAACGGTGAGGCTGGGTTATTTTGGCGCCGAGCCTAAGACCAACTACCACTGCAAGAGTGGCGTGGTTTAAAAGAGTGCCCAGATTAGCAGAA
The DNA here is from genome assembly GCA_029955525.1 of Oeneis ivallda. Lineage (NCBI taxonomy): Eukaryota > Metazoa > Arthropoda > Insecta > Lepidoptera > Nymphalidae > Oeneis > Oeneis ivallda. The sequence continues at coordinate 12,424,130 of JARPMR010000015.1, read as the reverse complement.
GGGATAGCATGGAGCCAGTGTTCGGATTCTTTCGCAGAGACAGCGAGAAGACGAGCACGGTCTTTAGAATTTGCTTGCATTAACATTGTGTCAAAAGTTTTTTTACAAATAATGTCATCCCACTGTCTCTGGGAAGGAAGAGAAACCGGCAATTGATTTGGGCTAATCGCTGACCATCCATGTCTTGCCTCTGCCAAGTACGACACCTCAATTTGGGATATAATTTTTTCAAAGAGAGTGTGTACTATAAGCAGAGGAAAGAAATGCTAGAAATTTTGCGGATTCCCAGACCTCCATACCTGATCGGAAGAGAAGCCTGGGCCCATACTTGATCATCTATCGGACAATTTAAGATGTCAGATAGAATATTTTGTATAAAATTATCCAAATTTTCCAATAAATTATTAAATTTCCAAAGAGGTGAACATCTAAGGAAATAAGTAAATTTTGGAACAAATAAGCAGAATCGAATGATGGTCAGTATTAAAATCAGAGATATGACACTGCATTTCTATTACAATATACGGATAAATTTTCATAATACATACATATAAGTGCCGCGTTGCCGAATCCTATGTTGTAGATATTACATACAGAATCGATAGAGGGATTTTTTAAAAAGACCTTTACAAAAGTAAAGTAATGTATATTATGACAAGGAGTTGAAACTCAGAGTTTACCTAATGTTTTAATGCAAAATGCAAACGATTTCGTCTGCGAAGTTCCTTCAATAAAAATCGATTCATTAGAAACAATAGCTAAATATCGCAATATACGCATAATATATGGTACTTACCTACTTTGAATGTTATTTTTCAAGTTAACGCTGTAAATCTGCTAAATATATTATGGAATGTAACTTTGGGGACGATGAAGTTATTTGATATCCACAATATATTATGAGAGACTTAGTTACACTCAATTCTGTTATAATCAAGAAAAAGTGTAAATTAAAAATTTTATTTTTAAATGCAAGTTTTTAGTAGCTACATCATTAGACTCTGGATATCATCTAGGATCAGAGTACTTGTTATGACGAATCATACGAGCCCAAACGCGATTGGGTAACGTCGTTTTATTACAGAGTTCCGATAGCCATCTTCCGTCTCCATCAGATCAGCTCCATGTCACAATATTATTGCATTGTCATCCGATTTACACATAAATGCAAAATTTCAGCTCGATCAGAAACCGGGAAGTGGGTCTAATTCATCTTGCAAGATTTGACCCAAACAAACAAACTGGTCAAGCTAAATAAAAGCTTGTAAAAAGTTTAAAAACTGTAACCCGACTACGAAAAATTGTATTTAACATCAGTTATATCGTTTTTGTTCGTATAAAATGAAGACTATGTCACCCGGACGGTAATAACGACTCGCTTGGTGCATTCATCAACATCGGCTTAGTATTTAGTTTAGCCTCTACGTCTGAACATTCCGAAATAATCAAATGTATACATAGACTGCTAAAATCATAATCCTTTATTTTGGCTTTGCCATAGTCAGGTAAAAATAGTACCTAACGTTTTTTTCTCGTCTGTATGATATTTTTTAAACCATCCATCAGTAAATGAAAACCATCTATCAAGAATTGATTGCTTCTTCAGTCGGCAGTTATATTTTATTTAACTTTTTATTATAATGAAATATACGTACAAACTTTATATGTTATAATATTAGCCTGGGGAAAATATTTATCGGAACTCAATTTGGGGGTTTATGAGCGGTGTTGTTGAGATCGGCGTTGGCGTAAATAAATCAAAGTTCATTTCACAGGGCTTGCGATAACATTCATATAAAATGTTGTCATTTTCAACATTCACTCAACTCAACCCATCACCTCCTCAGGAGGCACAGTCCTCCTCTCGAATGAGAAAGATTTAGGGCATAGTCCATGACGCGCTGGGCAAGTGCAGATTGGTAGACTTCATACACCTTTGAGAGGATTATGGTCTAGCGAAGCAACGGCTGGATCATGCGTCATGCTTGTGAACGGGTGCCGACTACGAGAATGGGGGCTACTTTGTGTCTGCCCGTCTTAACATGAATTGAATTGTAGTATTTTTTTGGAACTTCCCCTCATTGTGGAAATATTATATTTTATTCTAACAAAGTTGCATAGGTTAAATCTGCTTGGCATCCAGCTGCCCACAAGATAGTATAAAAAACTTATTACTTAACTCATAACTTCATAATAATATTGTAAAATGATTATTTTGAAAAGAGCAACTGCTGAGTTTCTTGCCGGCTCTTCTCAGCAGAATCCGCTTTCCGAACTGGTGGTAGAATCATGACTTGTCATAAGAGCCACAGGTTGGCCTACGTGAAATAAATAATTTTGAATTTTTATGGAAATCTGAGGCATGAAGATGCAAGTTTCCCCAAGATGTTTTCCCTCATCTTTAACGCAAGTAATATTTAAACGATTTTAAGTTTTGTTTACCAATGTAGCAATACCTACGTAAAAGGTTAAGTATTAGTGTTTACAGTTTTGGAAAGTGTTTTAAATTTTTTTAATTGGTAATTCAGTTGAGTAGATATTTGAAATTTTCTGCTGTGATATAATTTTGATATCACTATCTCTTTTGTCGTACTTGGATTAAAAATTAAGCGGAAAAAAATTGGCCAAGTGCGAGTCGGGCCTCGCTCTTTTAGGGTTCCGTACATATGACCAAATCACTTTTTTAAGGTAGATACATATTTAGATCTTAGTTCATAGCTAGTACTTATTTAGCATATGGGGAAAAAATGCTACTTTTGTTTTGGTCACAACTTTGATGAATGGGGACCCATTTCTTAATTTTTGAAGCTAAAAAATAATAAATATATATATTTAAACTCCACTTAATGAGCTCTAGACAATGACACCCCATATTCCAGGGTAAGAAAATAAAATTTTATTTCGACTCCTTTTTCATGTACGGGAGCCCCTTTATTTTTTAATTTATTTTAATTTTTATTATTTATTGTTATAGCGGCAACAGAAATACACACTCTGTGAAAATTTCAGCTGTCTATCTATTACGGTTTACGAGATACAGCCCGCTGACAGACGGACGGACGGATAGACGGACAGCGGAAGCTTAGTAATAGGGTCCCGTTGGCACCCTTTGGGTACGGAACCCAAAAACTTTCTTTGAGTTTCTGGTATGTAACTTTGTGTGTTATTTTATTCGCTTTACTTTAGTGTAACACCACCCTATATAACGGATTAAGGGCTATACCTCCCTAGACGAACCAAAATGTTGAATCAATCTTTGTTACTATGTATTTCCATTCCATTCGACACTTTCGCACAATTTACCTTAACACTTCGTTCGTTTTAGAAGTAACAATAAGATAAAACGGTCTATTTAGTTAACACGATTGAGTTACTTTTAAGTCCTGTACATTAGTGTACGAGTTTTGAGGTCAACCGCGATATTCTCAATGCTGTGTTCGTCGTCGAAACATGGACTTTATAACTAACTTACTTACTTACTACCTATAATAATATAATTTTATTTTCGTTGTCTTCCATAGTGAATTTTGTATTTGTTTTATTGATTGAGTTGATTTTTTTTTACTTTTCGGTGAATTTTGACAGTTTAGTTAAGCTATGTATCAAGTTCAGGTAAGTGAGTGTGTCTTTGCACACTATGTAACTTGAGAAGCGTTAGCTTCTATTCTCACTTCTCAATTATATCAGGTTTCAACGCCAATACAACTAACTAAGTTGATACATTCATTTCTGGTTGCATCGCTGTTGAAAACCAGTCCTCGATTGGTTCCACCACTAAAATGTGCCACCGCGACCACACGTACTCAAAGTTGGAAAGATTTTTGCACTACTCAAGACAAGGAGTCTATGTGGGACAAAATATATAGAGTTATAAGACATTCCGGAAAAAGTGGTAATGATATAATGTTGAAAATTGGTAATACTGAATTGAATCCACAAGAATCAGCTAATTTACTTGCGGAAACATTCTATCCCTCTGACGACCCAAACAGCGATGAAGATTACCATAAAATGATTAGAAATACGTCCAAAGAACACATAGAAGAACTTAATACAACTTCTCGAAATGCCGATCAAATAATACCATTTCAGCTTTATGAAATCACCCAAGTACTAAATAGCATAAGTGCAACAAAAGCTCCTGGTGACGATGGTTTTACGGCTGATATCTGCAAAGAAGCATTCTACGTGAAACCGCAATTACTGTTAGATCTAATGAATAAGTGTTTGTCAATAGGATACTTCCCAAAACAATGGAAGAAAGCAACGATAAAAGTTCTAAAGAAACCTGGGAAAGATGACTATACTAAACCGAAAGCATATAGACCAATTGGCCTCCTTCCTTTACATGGCAAAATACTCGAGAAAATGTTTTGCAACCGCTTATTATGGACACTGGGCGCTGAAGACAAACTATCAGTCAGACAGTATGGATTCATGCCACAGAGAAGTACGGAGGATGCTTTATATGATGCTTTAACTATTATAAGAACTGAATTGAAAAATAAAAAGTTAATTGCAGTGGTCTCTCTGGATATAGAAGGTGCATTTGACAATGCATGGTGGCCAAAAATTATTGAACAGTTGGTGGATAAAAAATGTGATGCACATATTTTAAAACTTATTGCAAGTTATCTTAGTGAAAGAACTGTGAATCTACAATACGCTGGTTGTACCGTAGAAAAAGAAACGAATAAAGGCTGCATCCAAGGTTCGACAGGAGGCCCACTGATGTGGAATCTGCAACTAGACCCCCTGCTACGCAAAGCAACTAAACTGGATGCACATGTACAAGCGTTTGCTGATGACATTCTAGTCATAGCAGCCGACTACAATGCAAGTGAATTAAGCAAAAAAGTTAATGGAGCCTTAAAATTAATAGAAGAATGGGGATTTCAGAACAAAATGCGATTTGCAGCGCACAAAACCCAGGTTGTACTTATAACGAAGAAAATCAAATATGATGAACCGATATTCAAGTTAAACAACATTCCCTTAGAAATAACATCTTCTCTCACTTTACTTGGATTGACAATTGATCCACTTCTTAACTTCAGAAAACACCTTGACAGAGTATATACCAAAACAACTAATATCTACAAAGCTGTCTCCAGATCAGCTAAGGCAACCTGGGGTCTGAATCCTGAAATAATACGCACAATATATGTGACTGTAATTGAACCTACGGTTTTGTACGCAGCGAGCGTATGGGCACCAATCGTTCACAAGCAATATGCAAGAACACAACTGCTTAAATTAACTCGTCTTTTTGCCATAAAAATATGCAAAGCACACAGGACAGTCTCCGCAAATGCTAGTATCTGCTTGAGTGGAATATTACCGTTAAATATGCGAGTGGAAGAAGCTGCTATGCTTTACGAAACCAAGAGAGGTAAACCGCTGCCGGCTTTTCCGGAGTATAATATTGAAAAGAAAGTTAGCCCTTTTCAACTGCCACACCCAGCTGACAGAGTTTTAATTTCGTATGATATAGTAAATACTCCAGATGAAGTGGATGCTATTTCAAATGACGGTCCAAAATTGTTCGCGGATGGAAGCAAAATTGATGGAAAAGTTGGAGCAGCAGTTACCTGGTGGGAAAACGGACGTGAGATTAAATATTTCTCAATGAAACTGGAAAGTTATTGTTCAGTGTTCCAAGCGGAGCTGTTTGCAATTCTACGTGCTTTAAGGGCACTGACGACTAAGAAAACACCACCTAAGATTACAAATATACTCAGTGATTCTAGATCAGCCCTACAATGTATTGAAGATCCAGATAATCTGCATCCCATTGTTTTCGAAATTCGCACAATTATGGAAGAACTGAAAGAAGCTGGGGGACTTGTCAAAATGTTCTGGATAAAGGCACATGCTGGCATACTAGGTAATGAACGAGCCGACGAAATTGCCAAAAAAGCAGCTCTGACGAAAAGATCTGCCCCTGTGTATAATGCACTCCCGGTCTCCTCAGCAAAGTGGATTCTGCGACAAGAGACACTGGACAAATGGCAGAGAAAATACACCACTGAACCGCAAGGCGCAGTGACAAAAAAATTCTTCCCTGATATTCGTCAAAGCTATCCAATAATCAAGAAATCAAAAATGAATAATCAACTTGCACAACTATTAACTGGACATGGTGGCTTCGGCGAATATCTCCATAAATATAAATTAAAAGGTGATCCTTACTGCAACTGTGACGGGTTGAGCCCAGAATCCGTATCACATGTCATATGTTACTGTCCCAGGTTTGCTTACGACAGAGCAAAAACTGAAGTAATGATAGGTTTTGACATAATAGAAGAAAATTTTCCTAATATTATTGTTAATAATAACTGTAGAGATGTATTTCTAAAATTTGCACTCAAAATAATTCGCTATGTTAATAAAAATAATAATAGTACTTCTATACAAAATTAAATTATGTGAAAATGTAACGATAGAGGACAGCTGGCAGGGCACACTAAATCATAATTTTATGAAGGACTTTTTTAGAATAAGATAATTAAGATTACATTAAAATATAATTAGTATTAAGGATGTTGCAAAATAAATAGCAACAGCATAAATGTATTAAAAAAAAAAATGTGCCACCGCGATCGGTTGCGTCGAAGTTGAAAACTGATTTTATTTTGGTCACCTCGTGTTAGAAAACACTTACCTACATGTAATAGGTGAGTATATCATGTCATGTGGCAGACTAAATCAGTTGCAATGACAACATTATTCGTATGATTGTGCTCGAAATTTAAAAGATAAAAATAATGGAAGTAGAAAGACAACGTAATTCCTAGTTCCATGATAAAAATATTATAATAATTTGGCACCATTTTTTGTTTTACCATCACGTCAGCGTTGAAATGAAGCTCTACGATTATAGAATAGCAAACACTTGGGCGACCAAGGTAAGCCGTAAGAGACATTCGATTTTATTTTACACAAGCACCTTCCGCAGCTTAAAAGCCTTGTTAGAGAGTCACTTAAACTTTTTTTTCTTATTCTAAGCGAGGAAGGAACTTTGTTATGATTTTTAGAGTCCCTAATGGGTTCGTTTAATTTGATTCAGAGATATTTTTTTTATATTAGGTTATGCTTTTATATCGGCCTAATTAAACGTGAATGACGAAAAACTTATTCTGATTTTGTTTAATTACAGTATTATGCATAATATTTTGTAATGAATATTTTTTCTGCTGAAAATATAAAATTATAAGCAAGAAGTTATTTGAACATTTTTTCAAGTTTTTTGATAAATAAATCAGACATATTCTTCCGGACAAACATTTTCAAGTTTATGCATCGTTTATGCATGCAAATCAAAAGAGTCAAATTTATTCGTTGGTTAAACGAAGTACTCTGCGATTGTGAATTTGCCACTATAGTAAAAAAGATATTTGAGAGAAAGAAAAACATTCTTAATTACAGCATTACTTACACGTTGTAGTTTCACTATATTTAATTGCGACAGTGTGTTTTATATCACATGCATTTGACAACTTAATGTTGCTTAGTGACTGTATTTCAGTTAGGCCTTTAGGACATCTTCACCGCAAATTCCTAGCAGAGAAGGAGAGAACAAAACGGATTTCTATCCGTCCTAACGCAGGCTAAAAACTATTCTTAGTTTTTAGTCTGCGTTAGAACAATTAGTTTTGCTATGAAGAGTTAGAAAAAATTACAAAGGGCTGATTTTTTTGCCAGGTTCGGTTTGTTGCTTTGCCCTTCAATCAAACAGCAATGAAAGGACATAATATTTTGCATAGGTAGATAGATATACACAGATACAGGCTTTTTATTCCTAAAAACCATAAAAGTTCTCGTGGTATTTAAAAAAAATCTAAATCGACGTGTATGAAGTAGCGGGCTATACCCTACGGGTCCACACCTAGGTATTGATTTTTTTTTAAATTGGTATTATATTGATTATATTTATTTATGTAAACAATCTGTTGCAAAGCAGACATTCCACTATGTAGAGATCTATCCCAGTGTGAGAAGATCTAACAACCTTAACTTTAATCTTAAAATTTTAAATGTGAATATTTACCTAAGAAACCTTATTTACCTTAATTGAATTCATAATAGAGACTGTGTTGAGAAATAATTATGCATTATTTCTTTACAAAGAATGTCATTATCTTTAATGAAAGTGCACCGGGTATATTATATACCTTATTTTTAAGTAGGTACAATATCGTAACTTTTAAGAATTTCATGTTAATAATAATTATAGTTAGGCACACAGAGGCGTTCTTTACACCTACGCAGTTTTGAACAACATTGTTCGTGTTTTATCTAGAATATCTTTAACCATTATGAAAAATTGCAGTTTAATAGTAACGAAGTCCCTTGATCTTCCTGATGCGTAAGAGGGAAGAAAAGTTTTGAGCATTTTGTATTATAAATAGTAAAGGAAATTCGTCTCATTAAAAGATAAAATGCATGCTCCTCCCACACAAAATGGAAGACTATCTGCATCTAACATGAAGAGTTACATGCAGTGTACCATTTTGTGTGGGAGTAGTAAAATTTCAAATTAACTGTTCCTGTTAGAGAACTTGCTTAATAGAAAAATGTGCTAGCTAGGAACATAATAATTAACGAAGAATGACGCTCAAAACCTCTCAATATATATAATATAGTCGATGATAAAATGAAAAGATGTACCTACATAAATAGATTTAGATCAAGACAGTCATTTGTGAGAGCTTTGCTGGCAAGTACTTTCTTCCATAGTAGGTAAAGGTGTGGTTATCTTTTAAACCTTAGGGGTTTTGTTCACACCTCATAGGAAAAACTTTTACTAAACACTTTGTGTTTTTTATTCGACAACAAGATATCTCTTGACTGCGACTTTGCCGCCTGAAGGTAAGTAACGATGTAGTGCAGACTAAGATGGTAGTGGGCTAACTTGGAAGGGGTATGCCCCTAAGCGGTTTATACACGCCATCGTACCAGAACGCTGAAATTAATTGAAACGCGTATAACGCAAAAAATCTGATTTCACTCGTGCGCCTCACGCGTCCCGTCCTCGTCGTAACTCCATGCTACGGCCGCCATCGCGCGCTCGAGTTTTGTAGGGGGTTTTTCGGTGGGGGGGGGGGGGGGAATTGCCTTGTTATTAAGATTTCTGTGGGGTAACTGGCTACAGCCAAAGCTTCGCACTAAACAATTCAATACACAATTATAAATTCTCGCTGGGTATCCAACCTAAGGCCACTTATAAGTCTCAGAAGATACCTACTATAATTAGTATATTCCTTAAAAAAATATATTACGTTTACGTAGGTTCGTTTATGGATTTTTATATTTTGTGCAAACAGTAGGTATTCCTAGACAATGTCACGTAGCAAGAAAAAGGCACGGAGGGGACTTATCGATGGTCCGTTTTCATTTTGTTTGTTATTCTAAAAATAAAAGTGGTAGTTACCTAAAAAAACAACAGTAACGACAATCATTATTGTAAGATTGAATCCTGTATCTAGCTGAATATAGTTTAAAAGTAAAATACATATAAATTTAATACAACCAATAGTCAAATATAATAATCCTCCTGAATACCTATACATAAGTAACTTCTTCAAACATAAATCTGCCAAAATCATCCTTCTTCCATGGCCACAATATCAAATTGGATGTCAATGGATGTCAAATTTTTCAAATAAATTGGCAGACTTCTCACGCCTTTGAGATTTGAGAACATTATAAAGAACTAGTAGGGCGCGTGGGTGCGCGGCCCGCAAGCGGACCGCGGTTTTTCTTCTCATCAAGTAGACCTTCGGGTCCTGATTATCTTTTGCCAGAAAACCACTCTTCCATCTTTTATACTCTACGAGATAGACCATGACGAAGTTTGTATGGCCGCCATCTTGAATCCGCCATTTAGGAGTCTTTTTTCAGCTCACTCCCAATTGGATAAGGTTTCGAGTGACTTGTTCGAGCACACCCAACCTATCTTCAATACCCTGGCCGTGCTTCTCACCCATTTTCCAAACCCTCGATCATCATAGTTCATCATTTGTCACAATGAGAATTCTTCAGTAAAAACTTTCGAAATGAAACCTTATCAAAGTCTTGCATAGTTCCCAACTTCTAGTCTCTTCAATATTCGCCGTATATTTTGTATGGAGAAAAAAAAAATCCGCCATCTTGATTTTTTTTTCTATTCATCAAGTAGACCTTCGGGTCCTGATCATCTTTCGTCTTCGAGTAATCGATGAACATACATAAAAAATAGATTCCGACAAATTTATAACCTCCTCCTTTCCTTGAAGGTCGGTTAAAAAGGTGTTTGATATTTATTATTATTATTTTAATTACGCCCTGTTAATTTCAAACTGATAAAAGTTTAATTATTTAGTTGATCTTTACATTTAATTTTGTTATTTGTATATAATTTAGTGGCATATTTTAATTTTAATTAGTTTCAATTAAAATTATTATTTATGTAAATTACTGATTTTTTAAAAATGTCTTCTTAACTAAGGACTCATCTCAACCGGCCTTTTTCTGCCAGTTTCAAATTTTTTATTTACACTAATTGTATCGTTTAAATGCGAATAGCTCTTGAAAAGTATCATAGATGCCTGCTTGAATTGAACCCCTGACTAAACTTCTCGATGTTTTAACCACTAGCCTATTGCCGCTTACATAGTAACCCATTATTCTTATTAAATAATTTCATATTCAGAATACGTAACTTTTACTTTATCTTGAAAAGACTTCAATTACATTCAAACTTCTAATCGAATAATTCACTTGAACACAATCGTGCGAAATAAACTTCGTGTCAGCTTTGTAAAGATGAATTGCAGATGTTTTCTTTTACTTTTATCTCGTTTTAAAATAATTTAAACACTTTTATTTATTCCTAACTTAATTGACAGATATAATTTTGCTTATACAGTTTTAGCTATCAAATATAATAACATATATTTTACTACTTTTGTTTTATGAAACATCAGCGTGTTTCTGAAGTATTTCAATACCTTCAAAGTGTTATTGATATACTGTGATTTCACTATGCTATAAAACTTATATAGAGTTTGAGGTATATCAATAGAGTTATAATCAGAGATTATCCATTTTATAGGGATTGGTAGAAATACGCAAGTGAATATAAATAGATCGCAAGAGTCAGTGACACTCCACCCAGGAGCGGTCACACTTAGCAAAAAATAAATATAGCAATACAGTCTTTTTTAATTTTTCAATATATTAAGTATTGCAATCAAACTGTTACTACTCGTAACGACTTGAGAGATTCACTGATAATTGACAAACCTTAAACTTTTACAACCGAAATTTTCAAAGATCTACCTATATAATACAACTTTAATCCTATTACTGAATATTAAGAATTGTTCAGGCATGACTCGCAAGTCGCAAGTCGCAAGCTATACATCTGGGTGGATCGCGCCCTTACCTAATAAAGTTGAAATAAATCTTTGTTTTTATTTATTGACCATTCGATGTGTCCATTTTCTAAATGTGAGTTTTATTGAACATCTGCTTGTTTGAAGGGAAAATAAAATGATGCCTAATCTAAGCTGACTTGAGTTGTTCATTTTAACACTACCTATTTGATGCTCGCGACTGCGTCTGGAATGACGTATTTCATTTATGTCAAAGGCGATCAGTCTATTTATTGTAACAATATTAGGTATATCAATGTTTTACCCAAGATGTCTAATTAATAACATATCAATGACACTTTTAAGTGAAATCAGTTTCATACACCAATCACTAATAAACTAAATTTATGAACACACACGCATTTTATTTGATAGTTCTGTACAAAGTGAACCTTAATCTAGTTGAGACATTAATTTGAATATCCCGTGGAAGCTCTTTATAACCTCTTTCTTATTATCATAATTATTAATATTACCCTAGTACCCAGAGCCTCCACTAGGTCACTGTCTATATTAAGTAGGTATTAAGTATAGTACAACTATTTCACAATCACGGAGTACTGACAGACAATTTCTTAGACTTGCCTTTACAGAAGTTTAAGAAATCAATTAAAACTACTCTCATGGAAAAAGCTTATTAGACAATTGAAGACTATATAAATGTCAAAAAAGCGTGGATATAATTCGCTCCAGGGATTCATGAGACAGTAATAATTAACCTGTGTAGCAAAATAATTCTATACTATTCAGTGTTTCTACTTTATTTGTGTCAAAGTGATACCTTAAAATGAGTATTTGAATATTGATATTCAATTCGATGCCTTAACATGGGTAGCGTGGTAGTGTCACGCACTGTAAACATTTCTGTGGAGGTGTCGTGTGATGCGGGTTGTTACGTTCCCTCAAATATGGTTCAGCGAAGCAATGGGTGGGTCATGCGTCATGCTCGTTAACGGGTTCCACCGGCGGGAATGGGGCTGCTTTATGTCTGCCCATCTTAAGATATATTGCATTGTTAATACTTCGTATCTGTATGCATTTTTGGAACTTCCCTCATTGTGGAAACACTGCGTACATTGCAAAGTATTTATTGTATTGTAAACTTTTTTTAAGAAGAAAGAGCAACCGCCGAGTTTCTTGCTGGTTCTTCTCGGCAGGAAGGGCGTTCCGAACCAGTGGTAGAAACGATTCAAAAGCACAAAAGCAAGAAAATTTAAAGCAGTTTTATAATTATTTTGTTTTATATAAATTAACAATACATTGTATTTCGGTTCATTTTCATTCACGATCACGTCTAGACTTTTGTTTGATCTTTTCTCTACATCTACTACTTTTGTACTGTTGTTCTTTACAACGACCAAAATAAATTTACACCTAAATCATTGTATGCGCACTTCAAGTGGAATGTGTAAACGCTTTGATCCATTTTCATTGTTATGGAGCGTTTCCACTATAACTGACGGTCGACTGACCGTCACGAGTATTTACGTCGTCTTTATAAACTGTATTTCTATGGATCCAGTTACTTGTGTATTTTATTTAAATTATTTTACATAGTAAAAATTAAATATCAAAAATATTATTATATCACACAAATCACTGGAACAAGAAAATGTACCTAGAACGCTGCCTGCGTTACCCGGCTGAATGGCTAAACTTGACCAAGGTACCTAATTAACAGCAAGTCGGTCATCAGTGGACTCTATGAGACGGTAAGACAAAGCGTCAAAAAAGCATCCAAAGCTATCTAACATCCACACCCCATGAACTCAGGCTTTCACAGCCGCAGCAAGACGCATCGCCTTCGCAATTCAAACTACTACCTCAAAATTGTCTTTAATGAGATCAAGATAAGAATTATAATGATTAAGTGTTGCTGTCGCCAAACACTGAGCAAGATAAATAGGAAATGGCTGTTTAAAATTCATTACGTTCTTTATCTTGATCGCATTACACAACGACATAATAATTATTAATCGATGTGTCAGTCGTAGAATTAGTAGGTATAGTGACCCAAACATGGTAAATCTATGACCTTTCTTCTATGAATCTTGGAAATTAAAGTTGTAAGTAACAATTGCTTGGCCTTTTATTAGGTGTTTGTCATGTTAGCACATTTTGCCGAATGCAGTATCATTACTCGTATCTCAAACTCACAATTTCAGCGCACAATAAGAACTGAATCCGGTGTGTATTAACCTACCGGTAAGTAGATTAAGTAATATACTTAAACTCCGCAACTACAAAAGACAGATTGTAAGCATAGTGCACAAAGGAGATTGGCGAATTCCTTAGAGTTTCTGACCCAGACGAACTAAACCGTGGGCCTCAAGCCCACGTCCACGAATCAAACTTCTCATGCTTGTTCTAGTAAACCAGTCTAACAAAATATTTCATCAAAGTCTATCAAATAAAGTTGGAAGAAAAAAGATATTCTGATGGATTCTTCTGAAAAAGGATAAAGATGGATATTGTATTGCCATGTAACGGTTATTTATAATGTGTACTTGTGAATAACTATATTTTTGATCCCCATCTTCTAAAAATATCTGGTTTACACAGAAAAATACTGTGAAAAATATTAATTAAAATTAATTTTTTTTTAATTAAATTTATTTATTTTCATTAATTTCCAAAATGATTTCTATTCTATTTACATAATATATACCTAATACTACATTAAAACTAAATTTATTCTAAAATTAAAACTAAAATAAAAATTAAATAAAATCTAAAACCCCATCGAAGTCACTGCAGTGTGGCATAGTACCCAAGATGCTGGCAGCATTACCCCTTTGGATGGCTAAGCTAATCCTTTGGCCAAGGTAGCTGCCAGCTCTTGGATCCCCGGTAGACTCGATCACCTTTTTAGATAGCTCTACAAAAAGCGCTCTAGCCTCCAGGCCCCACGGCCCCAGGGTATCTACACCAAAAGGCACAAATATGAAATCACTGTCAAGTTTTTCATATTTGCGCCTCTTAGCCTGTTCGGCGCTAGTAGCCGCTGCACCCGCCACAGAGGAGGATCCATCCCGCCATCCCGCATGGATGTGGGATTTTAAAATTAAATGATTTCTAAATCTGAACGGTTTTTAAAAATGCTGAGTCAAAATTCGCCAACCTCCTTTTTGACAAATACAGGTGCACTCTATTTTATCACGCTTATAGTTCGATGGGACAACAATCTGGTACGAACGGGTAGCTGAGACCCTCCTCCTTGCGTCGCTTCCTCATTACTGAGGATCGTGGCTCCTTCTTGATAACACCCTCTTGATTGTCTCTTTCCAACGTTGGCGGTTCTCCGCGCGCGTGGTAAGCACAGTAGATGCTGGAATCAAGCGCCTCCTTCACCTGGTCCGTCCAACGTCTCGGGCTCCGTTCTAGCTGAGACCAAGCCATTGGTTAGTGTACTTACTACTTGAGCTGATAAGTGGAAAAACCAAACTTATTTGGACCCGCCTGAGGCTCAAACCCTCGTCATCATGATCCGCAGCTGAACAAGCTAGCTCCAGACCAATATAAAAGGTCATTAAATAAGACGCAAACCAACAGGAAAATGAATACAAAATTTGTAATTTGTTTGTGGCGTCATAAACATTTGACTCAACTTTTGTAATTGATTATAATTTGAAATAGTTGTCAATTAAAGCTAACAGTGGACGTGTATTTTCACCCGACTGCGCGACGCAAAGGAGTGGTAATGTGTTTATCAGAGTATGTATGTATGTATGTTTGTTCCTTTGTGGCACTATAAAGAACAAACGTGTGGGCCGATTTTAAAAAGTGGCACGTCGTTAGATGCGCCGTGCCAGCGCAAGTGTCAACGAGAACATAAAAATTTGAAAAATTCATATGGCGGATTTTTGACGCCATAATGTGGGGTTCAAAAAAAATTTTTTTTTAATCCTATTGAGTGGGGTATCTAATTAAAAGGTTTGAAAAGGTGATTACGAAAATATATTTTTAATGTTTTTTCACATAAATTTGATAGTTGATATTTTCGTTTTTTTTTTAATATTTTGCGTGTTACTTCATTTTGGAGTACTCTCTATTAAATAAATAGTTAATCGGTAAGGAATAATTTATTTTTAATTTAGGCAACATACCCAAATATTTAATAATTTTAGCCGTACCGTGTCTTATAGTGGAAATAAGTTATTATCTGGTAGACGGTGTAACCTGAAGATTCGCCATCGCTCTAAAGCAAACACTGTCTCGTCTTATAAAGGTGACGCACAAGTTTTTTTTCTTATATTTGAGGTAAACACCGTTTATTAAATGGATTGGAAGTTAGAAGCAGAGATTACTTTCAAACTTCTTTACATATTGAGTGTCAGGTAGATAAACTTCTCAAAGCTCCAGGTAGGACAGCTAATTTTACTTGCGAGAAAAATTAAAATAGAATAGTAATACCTACGAGCAATTTTTTTTATTCGATGACAAGACAGCCGACTGTGGTCTCACTTCATAGTAAAATATGAATGATGATGCAGTCTAAGATGGTGGCTTGCTATCTTGGAAGGGGGTGTGGCAGTTTTAATTAAGGCCATACCCCTTATCGGTTTCTAGTTTCTACGTTTCTACAATCCATCGTGACAGATCGCTATTAAATCGCTTGGGGGCACGTCTAAGGCAGCCCACACACAGTCAATATTACTGTCAATATTTACGAATATTGTCAAAAATATTGCCTGTGTGCAATATTATTTAATATAAAAAAAAATTCTCAATATTCTTATTGACAATAATATTGACTGTGTGCGGCCAGCCTAACGGTAGGATAGTAGGTAACTCGCCACGGCCAAGGCTTTCCACCACACAAAAATGTTTTAGGATTTGCGATTGACTTATACAAGTACCTATGTATGATTATGCTATCTTAAATTTTTTTTGCATACAAGTTTTTTATTATCATGGCAAAATAACTTTGTATCTTCGAATAATGCAACTCATTTAATAACGATCGCACCTCACAAGTTCGATTGATCTCATATAATTTTTAATTAATTTGAATCTTTTAAGATTTTTTTTGTTTTAGTTCCATAAGATATCAAAATACATTAGGTAAAATAAGTCGTAGTCATTTGATTTTATTCCCACATCAGGGAGACATTTTAAAATCAATTGATTAAGTTTATTAGAAGCGTCCATTAATTTATATTGCCGTTAAATTAACGACTGTCTTCAAACTAAACTACTGTATGCGATCTTTACAGCTACATAACAAAACACTTAAACACACTGGTTATGGTGTTTGTCTGTCAAATTAAAATAGATTATAAGGTTGTCAGCTGGATCCAAATCAAATTGCTCCCATGCAACTTTGTAAAAATGAAATTCATTAACTGTATTATAACCCCGAATTAATTCATGTGTTATACACATTGATTAAAGTATAACGGCAAATCCTTTGAGTAATAAACCAGCAATGGAGAGGAATTGACGCCTAATTTATTTGCAAAAAAGTCTGTCAATTACGGTGGGGGGCGAGGTAGCACACATGAAAACTTGCTTACTACAGTTGCATTTTTCCATCACGTCGCTATGCACGCACACAATATAATTAGCAAACACTACCTTAAAGTATATGCACACTATCACATTCACACACAGGGACGCTCTATCATTACATGAAACAATCGCATCATTTGTGTAAGCATTTTAGGGATTTGACACTATCAATTATCGACTTTCGATAAGTTTTTCTAATAATTATTTACAACAGAGTTACTTTATTTGAGAGTAATTTTTTTTGTTCGAGATCTTTAACATGGTAGGTATATATTGGTATGGTTCTTGCCGTTATTTTAGTCATAATATGCCTTTGCTATTAGATTGACTCTTTGTAGGCTTTTAGTACTTGCGTAAAGATACAGCTAGAAACTTTGGACTATATTGACGCTGGAAAGCGATCTAGCTTATTTCGAAAAATAACAAAATTACTTTTTTATATATTTGGAAGAAAAAGATATTGTCGGATTTTCGTTTTCCTATGACATTATTTTTCTAAGATACTATGTTGACCTTCTCTACATGCTTATATTATATTTTTTGTTATTCATATTTTTCAACGTACTCAAAAATGCTGTAAATACTAAGACACCATCTATTTTTCAATATTATACAGATACTTCAAAAAAGTTATCAATACTTTTTAGCAGTGCAGTGCACTTAGGTGTACCTACTGTAAGGACTTAGGGTTATCTGATTATTAACAGATTTTGTAGATACCAAGGTATTTACTCCGTCACTATACTCTCAATCTCATGCTGAAAGCATGCTGTAGGTACCACAGTATATCACCTTAGAGCAGCTGTTTAGTTATGATTTAAGGTTATAAGCCACCAGGGAGTGCTGTACTTTGTCATAGATTTTTAATAATATTGTTTATTAAGTTGAGAGACATTTAATTTTTATTTGAATACGTAGTGGGTATTAATATTGAACACATTGATTTTTTAAGTAATCTTGTTTAAATAAACATACAGCATTTTTAATGAAACATCATTTGTTTTATTTATGTTTAAAGCGAAATTTACGATGTATCTATTTCTAAAAAGTATATTAAGTACAAACTGTTAGGACTACATCATGTTTCCTTAAAAATAAATACAGCATAATTAGCATTTCAGAGTTTAGAGTTATTTCGTGGTTTCATATGTATCAAATACCAAGTTACAGCAACATTGCTTCTTGAAATTGAAAAACTATTAGTCGAAATTGATATAAAACTAATGTATAAAACTAAAGTAATTCTACTTTAGAATTATATAATTAGTATCATCTGATGTGTTACATTAAAAAATATGCTTTTTGAAAAAAATCTGCTCCTGATAGCTTATTATGAGCTGTTATGATTTTTTAAAACGTTATTGGCTCTGGTTTAAAGTTCACTTTTTCGATTTACAAGATCATTTTCCAGCGTTGAATAATATTCTCTCAGTCCAGTATGGAGGAAACATAAAAAGGAAAAACTGAACCCTAAAAAATAAATTTATTTAGTTATGATTGGTAAGTTAAAACTTGTACCTACATACTTTACTTGGAAGGCTTATTTTTTTCATCTACTTCATCTGAACGAAGTGTATATTTGTTTGTAATGCTAGGCTGCCGCCATGGCTATAGTGGCCACCCCATCTGTAATAAAACACCGCCAAGCTATTTAGCTTTCCGGTAAACCTAGCGGGATGAATAAGAAGTATGGGTACTTTAATTCAATTGCCAAGTTTTAATGAACCAAATATGTATAGAATTTAAATATTTTTTTTCGTCAATGAACCATTAGTAAGACGATAAAAATATCTCGGTATAAATAATTTATACAATCCCCCCACCAATATCGACATATGAAATCTTGCTGTCCAGCCCTAATTTTATTGCGGTGTGGCCGACTTCATAAAATTAAAGTCCTAATTTTCGAGTAAGAAAGACTTACGTAGAACTTATCATTATTATTAAACAATTTTTTAGTCTCGTTTTCATTATTTTTTGTATTATATTTGTAAAAATCCTTTCTTAGCGGATGCCTACGTCATAGTAGATATGCGTTGATAAATCAGTGAGTCAGTCACCTTTTCATTTTATATATTTAGAAAATCATATCACACTGGCTATATGGAAATATATACCTATAAAAATAAAAATTTTGAAATAATTGAGTAAAAAAACTAATTTTATGAATTCGCTGAGTTTATGGAGCTCTAGCTGCATCAATGCATTTTAAACAATAGTGGGAGAGTACCAGCCAATCAGACACCATTGCGATCGTTATAATAATGCAATCATTTTAACCGACTTCAAAAAAGGAGGAGGTTCTCAATTTGAATTTTTTGTATATTTGTTACCCAATTATTCCGCCAAATAATGAATAGAATTTGATAATTTTTTTTTGTTTAGTAGGGCATACTTCAGAGGTGGTTCCCATATAAATTTTTGTTGATATAATGTTAGATGTTACTCCATAACTACGTCAAATCTGAACCGATTTCAATTTTTTTTGAAAGAAAGCATAATAAGGTTGGGCCTATTTAAAAGGTGAAGAGAAGATGATTCATATCTTCGGTGATGGAGGAAGGAACTCAATGATTAAGAGCAAATTGCTCGCGATCAGAGATATACACAAAAAAGCTTAAAATAATAATGTAAAAAAAATATCTTTAAAAAACCGGCTTCATACGCCGATCGGGCAAAGTTGGGCTAGCGTCGCACATTAGTTTCATCATTTATATTTAGGCCCGCCCGACTTCAACATACATGTACAAATTAAAATTGTTTTATACTTTGTAGTGGCGTTTAAAGTCGGTTTTATAGAAAGAATTTTTATCATTATTTGATAATCCCACAGACGATCAAAGTTCGTATTTATATATCTAGTCATATTTTACTTAAAGCTTATAAATTAGTCGTTCACCCCTTCCTATTCTATCGTGATTTTAATTCTATGGCATCAATTTATAATGCAGTTCAAGATAAAGGTCTCTTAACGAATAGTAAGTAGGAAGATTAATTTTCAATATTTTCCCCAAATTATTTCATGTACGATTAAGTAGCAACATTTTCAGATCGACAGTTTTCTTAAGTTTTCTGCATAAGTATTGCATTATTTGGATAAAATAATACATCAGAAGTAAATAAATGTTATCCTTTAGTAAACTGGATGTTTTAAATATTTTTTTAGAAGAAAATACTCTCATATTCGGCATTTATAGCGGAGCTCATTCCCCGCTAACCATACGTAGTTGACAGGCGCGTGACTCGAGTCAAACAGTTTTATATAACGAGTAGGACCACTGCTCATACCCAACTTACAGAGGGGTACGCGCGTCAATTCTTCTCCTGTGTTGGTTTATTACTCAAAGGGCAAATCTAATAATTATTTCTGAAATCAGAATCATTCTCAATCAATCAATTAGAATTGTAATATAATAAACGTACACCCAATCCTACTTTCTGTACTTTGCGCAGGCGACATGATTTTCTTACCAGTTTAAGACGATTTCTAGGTCGAGTGTGTTTTTGTGACCTCTTTGATTGTTAAAATGAATATTTTGTCTCACAGTCTTTATTATAATAAAAAAAAATTATGTGGCACTCGGGGACTGCCGCGGTAAAGCTATTGCATAGCATTTTTTATCAACTTATGCAATTATAATATTTATGCAATATTTTTTTTTTGCATAATTAAAATTATGCAAAAAAATAATTAAAAAACAAACTAAAATAAAAAAGCGCACTGTCACTACTTCGCGAGTGAGATTCGAACCTGCGACATCATACACAATACGGTAAAGAAAGCGGCCGCTCGCCCACTGCGCCAAACAGAGCTCTGAACCTCTGAAATGTTGAACGCTTGTCGCTTACTAAACGACGGTGTTAGGTTATTTTCGTTACGGAATTTCTTGATTCGGTCGCCGCGCTCAAACTGTTTGTCCTAGTTCAAAGCCCGCGATTAAAGCTATGCAATAGCTTAAAAATTACGAAAAGCATGTATCTAATAAACTGCATGTGTTTGTATAAAAGTATGAAGTGGCAAGACTCAAGTTTGCAATAAGACCGAAAAACCCGGAGCCGAATGTTGAATTATTCAATGAAAGTTGAGAGTGAATTGATAGTGAAAACATATCGCCGACGATCCCGATGTGTCGAGACATCCCGTGAATTATAATAAAATATCAAATTTTGACTTGAATCCAAGCGATAGAAGATTGAGGGAGCATTATGGAAAAATAATTTATATCACGCTTTGTGATAAAAAATTTGTCTCAAATGGACGTTCACAGCTGGACACAAATCTCTTGTAAATTTCCATTTTCCAAGAAGAAGAATCACATTACAGTATATTTGTCATCATCATCATCATCATCATCATCACCTTAATGATACATCCACTGTACGAGTAAGAGTTAGAGTTTGAAAGGATCGCCACAAAATACGATTTTATGTCACCACTGTCGTTCACATATTTCGTCCGCCTGTTAGGGGGTCTTCCAACGCTGCACTTTACGTTACGGCGTCGCCATCACAGAACTTTGGGACACTAACGTCCATCTGCTCTTTGAGCTTAGGTACACATTGTCCAACAAACTTATCTGGCCCATTGACCAAAAGTGGATTTATGAATGTTTGAATTAATTCACAACACGAAATGTGATAGTAGAGACGCTGTCATCGGGTCAGCCCTGCGATTGTCTAAAATTATTCCATTGATCGTTATCATATTCGATGACATTAGCGTCAAAGTAAAATAAACCAAAATACTATTGAATAAGAGCTCAATTTTGTGCCGATGCTCAATCAGCCCGATTTCAAGACAAACTAGTTTTGCCTAGGCTAAACTAGTTCTTCCTATACGCGATAGGATTCCAATGACGAATGTCTACACCAGCAACTTGTTTGAAAACCTTTTATTATTATTTTAATTCGAAGATCAGATGCAGTAAATGATCGCCTAATAAGTACTAAGTTTGCCAAAATCTAAAGATAGGTTACGTTGGGGTTCGATATGAACAGTCAGGTGCCCAGCCGCAGGCCGGGCACTTAGGTTCTATTTGGTCCTATATATACCTAAGTTAAGTATCAAAAGGAAAAAAAAAATCGTGTGATTAAAATTAGAATTATATAATATGTTATCGGCCAAACTCGAATCCTATCGCGTATAGGAAGAACTAGTTTAACCTAGGCAAAACTAGTTTGTCCTTAAAATCGGGTTTAGCCGGTAACATATGCATTCTTATACGTTTACGCATGTACTAATACGCTTCATATTAAAATCGGTTGTACTGAATTTGTGACTTCAAATCAACACAATCAAGGAATATTTTACTTTGACGTTAATGTCACCGAATACGAATACGATCAATGGAATAACTTTTCAGACAATCGGGGGGCAGATAAGTTATACCTCGTAGGAGTAGGTACATTACATTTGTAAGCTCGTATTACCTAATGTCTGCTCGTAAATACAAGTAAAGTTAACATAATATTAATCGCCCAATTATCATCAACAGTTCAAACCTAAAATATAAACGTCGATTCGTAATTATTCAGTCTGAAATCAAAAGATAATCGTATCAGTACGGATGACAGATTTATTGGGAAGCCTTTTTAGGAAGCGGTCTAGCGAAATCTGATTATGAATTCAAAATTATTCATACCAAAGTTAACGTCTCTTTATTCCATATTTTAAAGCGTAATGACAGGTATCAGGGCTATCAGCTAGATCGGTGTCGGCATGAACGGCTGTGCATAATGCGGTCGGAAAATGAGCCCACGCTGGGTGGACCGATCTAAAATTAGATTTTGTTTCATACAATGATCGCACTTTACATGTATACGTATAGTATGTTGAATAATTACTATGTGCTATATCATCCATCTCAAACCAACGATGGCCCAATACTGGACACAAGTCTCTTCTCGAATGAGAAAATTTCAGGTCACAGTTCACCACGCTGCTGGCCAAGTGCGAATTGCTAGACGCTTTTGTTCAAAGTACAATGTCTACTTCTTCTTCTTTATCAACCTACAGACGTCCACTGCTGGACAAAGGCCTCCTGCATGGACTTCCACAGGCTTCGGTCTTCGTATTCCGGCTTCGGTTGAATCCAGCGGCTCCCTGCGACTCGTTTCATGTCGTCGATCCACCTAGTGCGGGGTCTGCCAACACTGCGTTTCCCGGTGCGGGGTCGCCACTCCAGCACCTTGGAACCTCACCGACTATCAGCTCTTAGAACTATGTGCTCCACCCATTTCCACTTCAGTTTCGCGACTCGCTGAGCTATGTCGGTGACTTTGGTTTCCCTACGGAACACACAATGTGTTTTGTACAATATAATATGTTACTATCTTAATTGTTCAGGCAAGCATGCAATCAAGCAGGGAGACAGACAGACACCAGACTGTGAATACCTAATAAACACAAATACATATCAATAGGGCGTATTGCTAATCGTCCGAAATGAGGTAGATACATCTGTCATGAATTCAAAATACACATACAAAATTTTAAATAGAAAACAAATCTGTTCAATTCTTAACTGCTAAACTATTTGTCACTTAGCTTTAGCCTCCGAATAGAGCTATAAAATGGCATGCAAAATATTTATCAGTCGATTTTATTGCAATTTCGTACCAATAAATACAGCGAAATGGCTATACTGCGTCCAAAAGTATCATGTTTCATCTGGACAAAGCTTCAGGTCGCTATTTTCAACAGCTGTAAACCGTGTCTATGTGAGTCTCCTATATTATACTAATTACATTTTTTTTATTCGATGACAAGATAGTCCTTGACTGCGATCTCACCTGATGGTAAGTGACGATGCAGTCTAAGATGATAGCGGGCCAACTTGTAAGGGGTATGGCAGTGAACATTCAACCCATAACCCTAATCGGTTTCTACACGCCATCGTGCCGGAACGCTAAATCGCTTGGCGGCACGTTTTTGACGGTAGGGTTGTAACTAGCCACGGCCAAAGCCTCCCACCAGACCAGACCAGAGACAATTCGGAAATTATATATTCCCAAATTGACCCCGCCTGGAATCGAACGCGAGACCTCCCAGTTATAAGACCACAGCGCTCACCACTGCGCCAGGGAGGTCGTCACATCAAAGGTATCATTATACCTATTAAAATTGGTATCCTAAGAGTGGTGGACTATGGCTTAAACTTTTATAATTTTGAGAGGAGACCTATGCCCAGTATCTACTGGACCTATATTGTACGAGTGCAATACTTAACAGCTATTCTGTTTTTATTTTTAACCATAAATTCACGGAAACGGCAACCATATTATACATTTAATTAAGATAATTAATAAAGATAATGCATTATACTGTGTGGCCCCACAAACATTTTCAATTAACCTGACAAAAATATTTACCCGATGCCTGCATTGTGAAACAGTTTCAATGGCTATTTAAATGATCTCCATAGTAATTTAAGTATGTAGAGTCCATTATCATATTGAAAAACACAGCATTCATGACAGAGTAAAGGTTTTCTTAAAATTTTAAAGTTTGAAGTAAGTTTCTTCGTGTTGAAGTGAGCTCTCTAAGTTTATCTGAAATTCCTTATTATTAGAATGCTGTAGTACATTAAACAAAAGACTAGGTGGTTATTGCGCAATGCCCTCGTAATTGGTTAAAACAATTTGTTTGCTGCTTTGTTATGTTTTAGAAAATACTGTTTGACATGACTTAAATTTCTCTTTCTCCCAACTTTTGATTAATTATCAGCAAAAATTTGGGAAAGACAGACACTAATGTACTCATCTGTAGCGGCTGCTGATGCAAGGGTTTTGCCGATTGCTTTGTTTAAACGTTTCGTACTGGCGTCAGGCTAGTTGTTCCTTAACCGCAGTTCACACCACTTGTCCACTGTTAGGTTTGTAATTGTGAAATTGATTAAATATTTATATAATACAGCAGTGATAGCCTAGTGGTTAGGACTGTGGTCTCCTATTCGGGGGGTCGCAGGTTCGATCCCGGGTCCACGCACCTCTGACTTTTCGGAGTCAAGTGCGTTTAAGCAATTAAATATCACTTGCTTCAACGGTGAAGGAAAACATCGTGAGGAAACCTGCACACCTGAGAGCTCTTCGTAATGTTCTTGAAGGTGTGTGAAGTCCGCCAATTCGCATTGGGCCAGCGTGGTGGACCATGGCCTATAACCCTTCTCTGAGAGGAGACCTGCGCTCAGTAGTGAGCCGTTGATGGGTTGCTAATGATGATGATGATGATTAAATATTTAAAGTCACGGAGTTGCTATAATCCGAGTTTGCAGCGAAGTTACCAAAAAATAGCAATAGCAAAATATTTCTGTTTTTTTCTTAATTTTTTTTTAAGATTCAATGCTGTTTTATTTTTATCTACACAAGTAAAGAAAAAAGAAATATTAAACGAAAATTAAATACTGTTTCCGATTAAGACTAAAAAATCGAAATTTTGGAGCTTATACCTTCATATTTGGAGAAGCCAATCATGGGCAACTCGATATCTCAATCTTGTTTACCATGAACGAGATTGTGACTATGAGTAAGTATGTTGTGCAATAACCCTAGAGGCATAGTCAATTTACTAACATCCTGTTTCCTTGCTAAGCCATCCAGTTTAATCAATGTAACATGTAGGTAACATGCCAATGTCGTGTCCAGGGTTCTATCATTAAGCTCCCCTCAAGTGATAAACGTTTGGAGGCTCCTTGTCTGACGTTCGGGTGTGGTGAACTAATGAACATTAGTGTCCTTCGGAATTAGACATAGCTTACTATGTTAACATCTAAGCTTTTTCCCTTTAAGTTTAGTTTAAGTATCCGGAAAGTGGAAAATCCGAGGATAGGATAAACAACGTTGGTGCTACTTAAAAGAGTCCTATACCTATGCATTTTGACTGATGATGATGATGATGATGATGATGATTATGATGATGATGATGATAAAAAATTGACTTCGGCAACAATAACTAGCTATATGCAAGCTTTCTTGATGTATGAAGTTGGCCATCTTAATATCCTTTATCTATGGTTTGATCAAGAGTTGCGCTATCCTATCCGATACTTTACAGTATCGATACAATGATACTCTCTGATATTTTGTATCGACAAATAGGTGCCGTTATTGAAATTTATTTATGTATAATTAATATATATAATATATATATATAGCTGCTCGTGCTGACTGACTCACTCATTGATCACCTCTCCTGTAAAATTTTGTATGAAAATTTTTTTTTTTTCACCGAAGGTTTCGTATAGAAGAAAAAAATGGAGAGAGCTGATGATTGAGGATTTCGGAGACGGGTGAGACGCACGGCCAGATTATTAAAGATAGGTAGGGGGTGCTCGAACAAATGTCATTCGAAACCTCATCCAATTGGCAGTGAGCTGAAAAAAAATCCAAAATGGCGGAAAAAAGATGGCGGCCATACAAACTTCGTCGGTGTCTATCTCGGAGAGGATAAGGGATGGAAGAGTAGTTTCACTGCAAAAGCTGATCAGGACCTAAAGATCTACTCGATGAACAGAAAAAAAATTCAAGATGGCGGAATTTATTTTTTCCCATAGAAAATATATGGCGAATATTGAAGAGACTAGAAGTTGGGAACTATGCAAGACTTTGATACGGGTTTCATTTCGAAATTTGTTTTTATAGAAGAATTTTCATTGTGACAAATGATGAGAGAAGATGATTGAGGGTTTGGAAGGTGGGTGAGGAGCACAGCCAGGGTATTGAAGATAGGTTGGGTGTGCTCAAACAAAAGTCACTCGAAACCTCATCCAATTGGGAGTGAGCTGAAAAAAAAGTGCAAAATGGCGGATTCAAGGTGGCGGCCATACAAATTTCGTCATGGTCTATCTCGGAGAGTATAAAAGATGGAAGAGTGGTTTTTTGATAAAAAATGATCAGGACCTGACAGTTTACTTAACGAGTAGAAAAACCGCGGTCCGCTTGCGGGCCGCGCACCCACGCGCCCTACTAGTATATAATATAGCTGCTGGGGCTTATTCACTGACTGATTGATCACCTCTCCTGTAAAATTTTGTATGAAAAAATTTTTTTTGCCAATGGTTTCGTATAGAAGACAAAAATTCATTCGGAGGAAAATTATGGAGAGAGCTGATGATTGAGGATTTCGGAGACGGGTGAGGAGCACGGCAAGATAGGTAGGGGGTGCTCGAACAAATGTCATTTGAAACCTCATCCAATTGGCAGTGAGCTGAAAAAAAATCCAAAATGGCGGAAAAAAGATGGCGGCCATACAAATTTCGTCGGTGTATATCTCGGAGAGTATAAAAGATGGAAGAGTGGGTTCTTGGCAAAAGATGATCAAGACTCGAAGGTCTACTCGATGAACAGAAAAAAAATCAAGATGGCGGATTTTTTTTTCTCCATACAAAATATATGGCGAATATTAAATAGACTAGAAGCTAAGAACTATGCAAGACTTTGATAAGGTTCCTTTTCAAAATTTGTTTTTATAAAAGAAATCTCAATCTGACAAATGATGAGATATGTTGATCGAGGGTTTGGAAGGTGGGTGAGGAGCACGGCCAGGGTATTGAAGATAGGTTGGGTGTGCTCGAGCAAAAGTCACTCGAAACCTCATCCAATTGGGAATGAGCTGAAAAAAGACTACAAAATGGCGGATTCAAGATGGTGGCCATACAAATTTCGTTGGTGTCTATCTCGCGGAGTATAAAAGATGGAAGAGTGGTTATTTGATAGAAAATGATCAGGACCTGAAAGTCCACTTAATGATAGAAAAACCGCGGTCCGCTTGCGGGCCGCGCACCCACGCGCCCTACTAGTATAATATAAGGTAGATATAATGTAACGCATTGTTAGGTACAACGCACTACTGAGCATGAATCTACTTGGATTCAGGCATAGCTCACCACCCTGACTAAGTACAAAGTATTGAAATAGGTACTTCAAGTACCTTTGAGAACATTATGGAGAAACTTCAGGGATGCAGTTTCCTCACCAAGTTTTTCTACACGGTTAATCATCAAATCATTACATACATCTGAACCTATCCTTACTCTGTGTCAGTACTATAATGTCTAATCTATACAAATATAATATAATAAGTGAAACTATTCGATAACGATCCCTGTGTCGTATCGTATCGTTGTGATCCGAATCGATCTATAAATAACCGGCCAAGTGTGTGTCGGGCCACGCGCAGTGTAGGGTTCCGTAGTTGAAAGTCTCAAATATTATTGCTGACCTAGGATAGTTCTTTTGTTTTATTTATGAATATTGAATAAATTTTGAGTTCCATGGTTTAAATACTATAATATTCTACAAAATATGCAACTTACACTACGTGTAATACCTAACTTAGAAAAAACAGATATAACTCCTTAACTAATGAACCCTACTTAGCCGTAATAGTTTTCCTTTCAAATTATATACTACTGCTGTGAATTTTTTCTTGTATCCTATATACAACCATTTAGCTGGCAGAGGGGGGGGACACTTGACTCTAATAAAATTTAGCACTTTAAAATATCATATTTCACAAACGGATCCCTAAATTGAAAAATGATGTTCCCACACCCACAATATTTTTGAAAGACCTATTCAACGACACCCCACACTATGGGATAGACGAGAAAAAAAAATTCATCCCCACTTTACATGTATGGGAGGTACCCTAAAAAAAATTATTTTTCACAATTTTATTTCACGGCTTTGTCGGCGTGATTGATATTTATACCCTTGTCAAATTACAGATTTCTAGTACCAATAGTCTCTGAGCTAAACCGCGGACAGACAGACAGACAGACAGACAGACAGACAGACAGACAGACAGACAGACGGACGGACATGGCGAAACTATAACGGTTCCTTGTTTACTACGGAACCCTAAAAATGATAGTGTAGACTGGCATTCAAATTCACTCGCGGAAAGCCGAAAACGTAACTCGATCGCAGCGTTCGATCGCGGAATCGCGCAGCAGGCGCAAATGACAATAAAAACGCATCGAACGCGCAGCTAAAAATCGCAGTGTGGCCTCTCTCTTAAAGGACAAACAAACCAACAATCGTGGCCGCATTTGTTATAGGTATTAAGTAGGAATACTTTTACTTATCCTTAATATTGATTTCTATCGGAAAGGCCCTGATTGATATCAATGCGTCCAACATCCAACAACAGTAAGGTACTTACCTATATAGGATTTCATTTTTCGGAAACATCCATTATTGTATTCTAAACGAATTCCCATACACGCACATCAAAAAATTTACGTGCGTATTGTTCCTACGCAAAAATATACGTGCTTGAGTACAATGCTACCATTTCTCGGAATACCGAAGTTTCATCTGGAATTCCAGACACATTCCTTTGTAACAACGGGAAACCGACCTTGTAAGTCATTTATATGATGACATACACGAACATTTATTGTATGTAAGTAAGTATAATAAAATGTCTAGTGATATGCCTATGTTTACTAAAATCAAAGTACAAGTGGCTTTTTGTGACTAGAAAGAATTTCAAAATTATTTTATTAACCTTTTTTTGCTGAAATAAGATATTATTTCGAAATACTTAGTAAAAAATACTTTCGAACATCATCCAACAGTTTTTGAAAATTGGTCATCATGCCTTTTCAATCTAAAACTTTCATCAAGTCAACCACTTAGCCTAACCACCACCACACCAGCTAAACCTAACTTATGTTCTCTTTTCCCCTCGAAATAAGCGGAAAGCTTGTGCTAGGAGTGGGTACGACAATAGTGCAACGGGTGGGATTCAAACCTGCGACCTTTCAGTTTTCAGTCCGCACCTTAACCGTTGGGCTATTGAGGCTATAAAATGTGCAAATAAATAAATTATATGCATTCAGTTAATCTAGTGTAAAGAACCCAGTGTGGATACACGAAATTGTGTTTAATTTATGCGAAACAGCGTGCTGGTCTGACGTATTGTAATAAACACGCCATGTTATTCATGATTGACGTTGTTTATTTGATAAATCAATGTGAAGTGGACGGAAGAACCAATAGAAACCATGAAATAATGTAATAGACGTATTTCAGTATAATACTAGCTGATGCCCGCGACTTCGTCCGCATGGATTTAGTTTTTAAAAATCCCGCGGGAACTCTTTCATTATCCGAGATAAAAGTAGCTCTCCCGGTCTGAGGAACCACTACTACATCCATTACTATACCCATGCAAAAAATCGCATCAATCCGCTGTTCTGTTGCCTACGTGATTGAAGGACAAACCAACAAACAAACACACTTTCGCATTTATAATATCAGTAATGCTTTATTATAACACTTTTTATAATTGTCAAATTTCTTACCATACCTAACCAAAGACAAAATTACGTTTAGCTGCCATTTACGTTTTGTTATTCCACTGTCATTTGCGTTTTGTTATTCCATGTCAGATGCGTTTTTGTTATACCACGTTTTATAGTGACTTGACGGAAACGCGGTCGAACGGGATAAAAAGTATCCTATGTCCGTCTCCTGGTTCTAAGCTACCTCTCCACCAATTTTCAGCCAAATCGGTTCATCCGTTCTTGAGTTATAAATAGTGTAACTAACACCACTTTATTTTATATATATAGATATCATACTGTTTACTGAATCAATGACAATGAACGTTTGTCAAATCATTCATTCAATAACAAATGGTTACAAAGCGAATTCTGAAATTCTCCAATAGATACACTAGCGGCACGCTATGATGGCCGGTTTGACGTTTGTCCGCTCATGAAGTTCCGTATTAATTGATAACGACTTTGAAGGAAATAATTGTATTACTTTATTGACGATAGTGATGTGCAGAGATTCATAAATTTTATCGAATGTAGTTTTAGGTTTAGGACTCAAAATTTATTTATTAAATTGATTTCTAAAATGTATACAAGTGTAGAAAAATCAGTTTGCACCATTTAAGGGGTGAATGTACTTGTGAATATGAACAATTTTCACTATGTGGACAAACCTCTGAAATCGCAAAAAAATATCAGCTGTTTCATACAAAAGGTAAAATTTTTATTTTTATATGATATATACCACAACTCGGCATTTGGTTTTCTAAATTGAAAATTTTTAAAAATGGAATCTAATACGATCGTCACATAGGATCGCTGGCTAGCACAACTACTACCTCCGGCAAACTCGCGTCAATGCTCAATGCAAAACAAAGCAGTTTCGAATTGACGTTGCTTCGAAAAGTATAAACTGTCAGTGCAATGCGATTGTGATATAGTTTTGACCTGGCTTTGGATTTCAAATATTGATACTGCATTACTGTTGACCCTTGCTCGTTAATTTGGACTCTGTTCAAGCCCTTTGTTGTGGATTTCGTCGATATGACCGAACGTACGCAGAGAACTGTTCTAAATAGTCAGACACGTGAGTTCGTAATACGCCTTCGTAACTATTTCGATCGTGAAGCTCAAAATGGAGGGCCAATTTTACCTATAACGTCAGTGGTTGAACGCGTAGCTGATGCGCTTAATATTGGACAACGAACTGTTAGACGGATAACTAAAAAAAAATATGGCGAGACTGGCACAGAAGAAAATAAACTTCACACACCAAAAAAGAGAAAACGAGCAAAACCAGTCGTAGGCATCGATAGCTTTGATGCCGATGCTATCCGAAGACATGTTTACGGCTGCTATTTACAGAAGGAGTATCCAACAAGAAAAAAGTTGGTGCATTCACTGAAGGAAGCTGGATTATTCTTCGGTGGGGAAAGTTCTTTAACGAAGATTTTGAAGACCATTGGATTTCGATACAAAAAATGTAACAAACGCAAAATATTGATGGAAAGATTTGATATAGCGATGGCAAGGTATACTTTTTTACGGCAAGTGAAAGAAATCAAAAATTGGCAAAATGTTGTGTTCTTGGATGAAACATGGCTTAATGCTAACCATACTGTAGGCCGTTCTTGGAACGATGACACAGCAGCATCTACTTCCAAAGTTCCTGTAGGAAAAGGATCGCGACTTATAATTTGTCACGCCGGAACCATCAACGGGTTTGTCGAAGGTTCTCTCATGGCTTTTGCGTCAAAAACCACTGGAGACTATCATGAAGACATGAATGGAGAAAAGTTTACTGAATGGTTTACCTCAATGTTGTGTAGCCTCCCTGAACCATCTATTATAATTATGGACAACGCCCCATACCACTCGATGCAAATTGACAAGCCACCTGCCCAATCCCAAAAGAAAGCTGATATCGTCGCATGGCTTCGTAAAAATGGCGTAGATGCAAACATGAATATGTTAAAAGCGGAATTAGTACGTCTTTTAAAAGAAAACAAACCAACCAAGATCCGATACGTCATTGACGAAATAGCATTAGAACATGGGCACAGAGTTATACGGTTACCGCCTTACCATTGTGAGTATAATGCGATTGAGTTGGTGTGGGCTCAAATTAAGGGATATGCTGCAAGACACAATACAGAACCCCCATTTACCACAAAAAAAATGCTAAAATTATTAGAAGCTTGTGAACATGTGATTAAAGGAGACTGGGAAAAGGTTGTGAATAGAACTGTTAAATTAATAAGGGAAGATTATGAAAGAGATGTGAAAATAGATAATATTATAGAAAACGAACATATAATTATTAATGTAGGTGATGATAGCAGTGACGACAGTGAAAATAGTAGTATGGACGAATCTGATTAATTATGGCCTTTTGTGGCACCTTTTTTGGTATCTTTTGTATTCATATGTTTCTTGTGTGCATATAAAGTATGTATATTCATTTTCATTCAAATATTCAGTTCGTTCAAATAAATTAAATAAACATATACATTTTTGTTTTATTAAACCTATTTAATCAGGTACAAAAACAAAACTTAATTGTTTTTTGTTCGAGAATAAATTGACATTCCACATCACTATTGTAATGTGTCAAACCGGCCATCATAGCGTGCCGCTAGTGTAGTAGTACATAAAGCTTGTGCTAAGAGTGTATTTGACAATATTTCAGTAGGTGGGATGAACCTACCGGGATGGTGGGGTCCTTACTGATATTATAAATGTGAAAGTGTGTTTGTTTGTTGGTTAGTCCTTCAATCAAGCAGCGACGGAGTAACCGATCGACGTGCTTGTTGTATGGGTTTATTTGAGGACTTGGAGATTGATATACAGGCTACCTTTTATCCCAGAAAACCGAGGGTTCCCACGAGATTTTTAAAAACCATACAAATGAAATTACTAGAAAAAGTTAGTATATAGTAAAACTATACGAACAAATAACGTACAATCTAAATCGGGCGGTGGCTAAATCCTTGAGTATCCTCATGATCATCATCATCTCAATGAATCGTTGGTCCACTACTGAAATTTTGAAATTCCTAACACGTACGAGTAAGGGTAAAGGGACGGGTATAAAATATTATATCGGTAAAGTAGGCATGAAGAAACCTATTTTAACCGACTTCAAAAAAGGAGGAGGCTATCAATTCATCGGAATCTTTTTTTATGTATGTTCACCGATTACTCGAAGACGCCTGAACCGATTCCAGAATTTTCCAATACTTTTTTTGTTTGAAAGGGTATATATACTTCACAGGTGGTCCCATTTAAAGTTTATAGAAGAATTTTTAAAATATGTACAAAAAAATAATACACTTTGTAGTAGTGCGGGCGTTTGTAATTTTTTATATTAAAATACATAATTAAGTTAAAAATGTACTCATAAGTAGGTAAAGCCTGTACTTGGTGTAGGTGGGATACCTACGACAATAGTGAGGGGGGGAGGGGGTTTGAACCGTCAAACTTTCGGTTTTCAGTTTGTTAAATAGGGCTTCTACAGGCTTGTGATCGGTTTTGTGACGTCACTCCGGCCGAACAGATATTGATGAAATTGCAAATACAATGGCGAGCAGTTTCTTTTTTATTTGTGCGTACCTGGTTTGCGTTTCAGTGAGAGTGGACGATCTTTTAATATACCTAAGGAAAATAAAATAGACTCCATGTTGAGCTTTAGAAGCTAAAAATAAAAACCTACCTCGCGTCGCTTAGCATAAATGGATGGGTGGATCACGAACTTTAAAGCTGAAAGAATTTCGTTCGTATTGCACTATTGCCTATTAAAGGGTGAGGGTGCTCCCTAACCGTCCAGATGTCACATGCGACTGTAATTTCCATTTTTAGTGGCAATTTCAAATAATCAAGGATCGGGGTGTGAGATTTCGGCGCTTAGGTGATATTGCTGAGCAATTTGCAGGGTCTGTTCAAGCAAGTGTCAGGATGGATTAATTTTACTTGGTATTTGGATATGCAGTCAGGTGTAAATAACAGTTAGTAAAATTATCGGAGTTTAATAACCTTCCCTTGAGAGCAGTGATAGCCTAGTGGTTAGGATTGCGATCTATTCGAGGGATCGAGGATTCGATTTCGGAAATGAATGATTTTTCTGAATTATATGCGTTTAAATATTTCACATCCTTCAACGGTGAAGGAAGTCATTCTAAGGAAACCTGCACTCCTGAGGAAACCTCTTCTCTTCTCCATTTAAGATTCTCAAAGGTGCGTGAAGTCTGCCATAGGGCCAGAGTGGTTTACTATATGACCTACAATCCTTCTCCGCGAGGAGACCTGAGCTCAGTAGTGAGTTGACGGGTTGATAATGATAACTAGCTTAGAGTACCTATTCCACTAGTGTAGCTACTAGATACCCTAGTCTACTCTTTTACAGGAACAGGTTGTAACAAGCCTACGATTGCCATATTAATAGAAAAAAACTTGAGAGCTGTCAAGGGACACCTGGATGGAACGCAGTTCCTTTCGATTTATTAATTTGGCATTGTGTACAACATTTTCACACTACAATATTAGATCTCCGTAGCCTTGTGGTTTCGACAGTCGATTAACAGCCAAAGGTCGATGGTTCGAATCCTAGCTCGACAGACCGAATTTTCCATTTTCAATTTTATTTTAAACAATTTCTACATCTGGAACCTTTCCCTAATTTTTTATAACTTATAAGTTATAAAAAATTAGGGAAAAATTCCACATGTAGAAATTATTTAAAATAAAATAGAAAATAGTAAATTCAGTTTGTCGAGCTGGGATTCGAACCATCGACTTTTAACTGTTAAGTGACTGCCGAAACCACAAGGCTACGGAGACCCAATATTGTACCGCGAAAATACCGAATACAGCACATTCAAAAAGGTGTCGGTTTCAAAAAAGTGTCGATCCGTCTAGCCCCCTTCCGCACCGCGCGATAAGGAACTACGTTCCAATAATCTTAGTATGTACTCGTCCTAATGATTCAAATGATAAAATGAGGGCATATTTTGCCTTCCACAAGCTTAGGTTACTCAATCAATCATTATGTTTAGCGCACATTAAAGCTGACACATGATACGGATCGTACTTTATTCCGTGAACTGTCGATCATACCATACCGTACCATAGTTTACGACAAACTAGATATTTCTTTATGGTCTGTGGACGCAAGCAAGCCTACAAGTTGCCTAACGCTAAAATAATATATTGAACATCGTCTAAATGCGCATTAATAGTTGAGAAAACGTTGCATAAAGTAGTATACAGATGTATAGGTATACTATACACCTAC
The DNA here is from genome assembly GCA_029955525.1 of Oeneis ivallda. Lineage (NCBI taxonomy): Eukaryota > Metazoa > Arthropoda > Insecta > Lepidoptera > Nymphalidae > Oeneis > Oeneis ivallda. Next base: position 12,388,626 of record JARPMR010000015.1, on the reverse strand, counting down.
TTAGAAAAATACAGAAAAAAACCTTTTCCCCGGGACTTCTATAGATTTTTGGCTTTCCCAAGATAAAATCTAATTGTATATGTATACGCGCCTAAACAATTCCTACCAAAATCTGTTGACCCTTTCCAAGGAAACAAGGTCTTAAATCCTGGTGAACCACTAGAAGTGGTTCCTACCTATTCATAGTCGTAAAGGTATTTTTAAATAAATAAATAAAAAGTAATTAATTTATTTTGCTTAATATTTTCCAACAGGGCGTATAAAATTTTATCACTCATTAAAATAATTTACAAATGTAATTTCCAAAGCAATACGTATAAAATAGACTACTTATCGGTTATGGCAACAATTTATAGAAGATAATTATCGGTAATAATGTGTTATAATGTACGAAGTACCAACTACGGAACACATACAATTACCGTGATGGTGCAAAATATTCAAAATAGACAATGAATATTATTATGCACGTTTTTATTAAATTTCAAAATTATTTCAGCAGCTTACAGTTTGAAACTAAAATACAACAGTTAATTTTCATCATACAAGTTTCGATGTTTTGCTTTCGTAAAACCATTTCAAACATTTTCACAAAATTCCAAAGGTGACATCATTAAGATATATAGGAGTAGAAAAATATAGAAAAATAAAATTACATAAATTCAAAATTGCTAATAATATGCAGTATATTTTTTTAAAGAATAAATGAACTACGGGAACTTGTCTAATATTCCCCCTCCACTTCAAATAAGCGTAAAGCTTGTATTAAGAGAGGAGTGGGTATGACAATAGTGCAAAGGGTAGGGATTGAAACATCAACTTTTCAGTTTTCAGTCTGCACCTTTAACTGTTGGGCTATTGTTGTTTGATATTTAATTTGTCTCTACAAATGAAAGTTGACGAATAGATAAATAATTATGAAAGTTTCAAAAAGTTAACCGCTGCTTTCCTAAGAAACTAGGTAAACCAAGTACCTATCTACAAAAAAGTTTGAATTGTTATTCTGTTAGCATGTACCAACTACCAAGGCATATTTCACACTTGCACTCTGACTTGCCAATTTTATACTCTGACTCTGCAAGAAAAGCAGCCCCTGTTACAAGATTATGAGAAATCCTACAATGTTTATCCGGGATTCAAAACTCTCTCTCAACAGTTTAGTTGAATTTCGTCCAATCGATCGCCTTAATCTTTGTCATGGAATCCCTCGGTGCCAATAGTCCATAAAAGTGTATTTGGAAAGGAGGAAAAAGCGTTTCCAACTCTGCTTTTGAATTCTACATTGAATATTAATTGAAATGCTTGGTCCCACATTCGATCCTAATAATCCTAATTCCTACTAATATTATAAATGCAAAATTTTGCGAGGATGGATGGATGTATGGAATATCTATAATCTTATTACCTACGGTAGTCTTTTCAGCAATTTTTTTATGAGCACTAACTAAAATTTATTATTGATAATGTATAAAAATCAATAGCTGTTCGTTCGTTTGGCTCAAACTGGGATGGTTTCAAAATAATAAGGAAAATCCAAAAGAACAACAGCAAAATCGAAAAAAATGGGCAATTTTGTATAAAAATTTTGAATAGGAATTTCGGATTACTTTTAGTTAAAAGAAGGCGGGAGCGGGTAGCGAAGTGGCTAAAGAGCTAGTTGTGAATTTAATAAATAGATCTATATATTATTATCTATAGGACTTTTGTAGTTAAACGAAATCCCTAATTGGCACATAGCGTAAATCGCGTTGTGGTTCTCTTGAATGCTGTCCAGAATCGGTTCTGGCAATGAGGACTTACCACAATGCTTCGTGGACACAAATTGAACTCACATTTATCGATGTCAATACAATATAATATAAAATAGATCTGGCCCAGTATTGCGTGTTCTAATTCCAATTAGAAAATTCGTCGTTTGCAAGACTGTTTTATCTCAAAATCCCGATTTTTCTGAAAATGTGTCTACAACCTACATGTTTCTAAAAATGTTAAGGTTAAGGTTTCTTTTTAGAAGTCTTAAGTAGTTTCTGATGTTATTTTCATACAATATGAAATGTCGATTTTTCGATTTTTTAAGACAAAAAACATTGTTGCAGAAAATGAGCGAAATATATTTAATACCTACTTAAAAAAGAAAAACAAACTTAGCCTATATCCATCTACTTTAGCAACCCAAAGAAAGCGGCAATACCTGACCCAATAAAGTAAAATTTATTAGCGTCACATAAATTAAAGATTTCTTACCTATTCTCAAACTTAAACCTAAAAGGTCGTACTGAATATTTTATGGTTAAACTTAAAACATTATCTCGTGCATCGTTACTAACCTACTCTAATTAAGTACTATCTATACTTTATTAAGAAAGAATTACGAAAAATACAAAGGTTCGTCTAATGAAATGTCTTGTCTTCCCGATATTTCTATATGCGGCTGAAACATGGACCCTAAGACAAGTTGACCGACGAAAAATCGACGCCCTGGAAATGTGGTGCTAGAGACGCCTACTAAGAATAAGCTGGACAGCGCATCGATCAAACGTCTCCATACTCAAAGAGCTGAAAATAACGCAAAGGCTTTCGTCGCTTGTGCAACTGCGAATCCTTAAGTTCTTTGGGCATATCACTAGGAAGACTGGTACCATCGAACACCTCGTTGTACAAGGTCGAGTCGAGGGCACACGTCCACGTGGTCGCTCCCCTACTAGGTGGACGGATTCAATCCGCTCCGCCACAAATTTATCCGTCTCCGAGTGTTCTCGTGATGCCACTAACAGAAATCGCTGGAAGGAGATCGTAAGAGCTGCTGTAAAGGCCAAGTCATAGCCACGACCACTCTGCCAAGAGTGAACGAATAAGAAGAAGAATCTATACTTTAGACCGTTTTCAAAAGTTTTCTTAGTAGTTAGTTAGCCTCGGAAAGCTTTTGCTTTGCAAACGTCTTGTAGACGTCTTCATCTATCAGTTCAAACTTGGCAAACAACAATAAGTTTGACATAAAATTAGTAGAGAAATATGTAGTAAGTAGTGTAGGTAAATAATGAGTGACGCTGGGTACAAGCGGCACAAGATCGTGTTCTGTAGCGATCCTTGCCAGAGAAATATCATCAGGCAAACTATGAGAACGACAAAATTATAATTCGAAGGTAGAAGATCACCAGAACTGGGTTATCTAATAAAGAAACAGGGTGTAAGAATATTACAAAGTCAAAGATAGAGTAATAAATCATTGTCAATATTGTGTAAAACGTTGCACGAGAGTGAAGAGATAGACAGGCACACAATACGCGACGGAGCAAAGTTTACACTAACTTTAAAGCGCAAAACGTTTACAAAAAATTTTGTGTTTATAACATACGCGCCCAATTTTTTTTTAATTTACAAAGATGACCCATGAGTTAAACCCTATCGAAAAAGAATATAAACCAATGCTGAACATGACTAATATCCTCCTTTTCCCTTTAAAAAGCGAAAATCTTATCATAAAAGTAGGTACCGCAATAGTGCAATAAATGCAACCCGTTTTCAGTCCGCGCCTTGAACAGTTGCGGCTATTGAGGCTTTTTGAAAACCTCATTTTTTTAAAGTTTTTTACATAGGTACCTACCGTTTTTTGCTACCTCATTGGCTTGGTGACTAGCTTGATTTGTTTGCTCTTTATCCCGGAAAAATCAAGTGTTACTCTTTATTCCGGAAAAATCGAGAGTGATTCTCTTTATTCCGGAAAAATCGAATGTTCGCGCAAGGATGATTAAAAACCAAATTCCACGCGGACGAAGTCACAGACATCTAGCCTTTGAATTTGTCAAGTACTATTATATATTCTGTGATTTTGTCTTATAAAAATTATAACCTTAGGTACAGAGGGAACTAAAAAGAAAACACAAGTCTTATTCATTGGCTACGTAAATGTTACTACAGAATTGGTCATTACCTCGCCAGGCTCTGACTACCCAAGTGTATCCTGAAAATACCAGAAAATGTTCCTAATACAAGGGTTGTAACTTGTACGTGGTTGTACCTAGAGCCTTGGCTGCTATCAGCTCTACTGTTTATCAGGCACTAGGCACTAGGCAGTGCGAGTTCGGTAGCGGAGTGGTGTAAACGTGCCGCCCGCGTTACTCATTCGCGATAGTCTGTGCGTAACTTTTTGCGAGGTAAGTTTAGTAGACATCGATATAAACTCAAAGGACCTAACCTTTTTGAATATAAATGCGTTAAACATCCTCATTTTTCAATTTATTCAAATATTTCAAATAATTTCGCTCGTTTGCTGCAAAACCGTTTTAAATCTCAAAAATCTAGATTTTTCAAAACAATGTGTTAAAGTTTCAAAATCTTTTTTTAAATTTTATAGTTAAGTCTTCTGTGACTTCTCAACTAATGTAGTTTTCATAGTCCGTAAAATCGCGATTTTTTTATTACTATTTATCACTTTTTCGAAAAAAAAAAACATTGTTGGTGCATTAAGCGTTCTATAAGCTATATTATTGTAAAAATTACAAATGAAGCTAAAACATTCATTTAATTAAGCTAAATTACGTGTTTCTAAATTTCAAAATAATAATATTTTAAAAACTGTAGTTAAACACAGATACAGAATTGGTTCAAGCAACAACAAAGATTTTTAAATTATTCTGGTTTAAAACAATTAGAAAAATTTAGCATCGTACAGATTCTAAGTATTCCGACTTAAAGCAAAACTTGACAAATGTGTTTGTTAACGTCACTTAAAATTTCGATTGTAAGAGATCTTTGATGTCTCGTAGTCAAACATAATCAACACAAAAGTAGTTTGCTAAAATATCGATAATAAATCGGCAGTAATATTTAAATTCTTTACTGATCTATGTCAACAAGTGCCCAACAATTTTTTTAATTTTATTTTTGATGCAACAGCTTTTTGAAATTTTTTGAGGGGAGAAAGTCTCAAGAAAAAACTCTTTTGAACTTTTGTTTCAGTTTGACGAAAAATTATTAATAGATTGGTACCAACTTTAAAGTGTTGGCTATTATGTACTTTAATAGTTTTTGTTCGGAACTGAAAACAACTTTACTACTTACGTGTATCATGACAATTTATTGAAAAATGTCTTTTATTTCAGTAACTATCAAGGCATATTAGTTAACTTTCAAATTCTCATGTTTACTAAATAATCTATGTTTTTAGTCGGTTGATTTTAGGTTGAGCTAGGTACTGTTTCTAACAAAAACATACTCGTAATTACATAATACGGACTGTAAATATAAGGCCAATTTTCTATCAAAATAATTCAACCATTTGATGTGCTGAGATCTAATTTAATTTTCAATTACATACGTCTATAATGGAGTCATAAATCAAATTATATTATGTACTTTTGCTTAAAAATTAATAATTCTTCATGTCCAATCAGTCTTCCATCTCAAGTCTTAATCCTTGTTGTTCTAATTTTCAATCTCAATTGTTTAATTTTTTTTGTATACACTACTGTAAATATACGTAGGGGCGCTACCGCTACGTATATTTACATTACTTTATAATATCTTTAAAAGTTTTACGAAGCAAGAATTCTAAAACATAAAACTCTAGTCCTCTTAATTTCCATCGTAGACTCATTTCATTGCAAAGTGTGTCCTAGATATTTAATGTATTATCAACGGTTCCATATTACATAAGATTGCGTTTAATTAAAGAGGAGCCTTTGTTTTAGTACGAGAAATGAAAATAACATAATAATATATCATTTCACTTTCCACTCTGTTACGTTAATATCTTTAGCTCTTATCTTTTACTGGATTAGGAACTTTATATCGTTGTAGAGAAAAGGTAATTTCGCAGATTTTATCATTTTTATGTTATTATCTAACATCTTTTCAGTTAGGCATATTTTCTATTTCTGTTTCTATTAGTATTATAAAGATAAATCGCATGTTTCTTTCCTTTACTTAGTTACGACTAGAACTTACATTTATCTACACGTTTTAGGGGTTCGCATATTTAGCCTAATGTCCAAAATTATCAATAATAAAGACAAATACCATAATGAAGAAAAAGTTTGGAACTTTATCACTGAAATAAGGAGTCCACAAAGTCTGTGTATAATTTTCTTTTGGAACAAAAGCCTCAGTTAAATTCCGTCAAGTGTTTGGTCAATTAATCTCAAATAAATCATTTAACTTTTTAAGTATGCTTAATAACTTTTTTAAGTACAGTCTAAGAAAAAGTTAGGAAAAGTTGGATAAGAAATTTCCTCAATTAGCGCCCTTAATTACACGCTTAAAATAATTATTTGTTAAACTTTTAAACACTATTAACACCATAACAACCTAGTTTATATTTAGTGTATCTTGTATTATAACTATATTCTTCTAAAAATGACGGTGACGTAAGTCCTAAAAATGAAAATTGATTATAATACCATCAATAAACCTATTTATCTATTTATACATACGTAAAAAATTTCAAATAATATATTATATTATAAACATTTTTTTTTGAATATTTGAAATTTTTTACGGACTATTAAATTTTTAATTTATGATAATATTGACTAGTCTTCTACTTTATTCTTTTCTAAAAACAAGTCAATTTAAAATTAATTAAACCCCTAAAATTATTGAAATTATATAAAATTGACCGAACGATGTGAGGTATCCGAGTCTGCTTGGGTGAATTTGCACTTCTCTGTCCGACTTTCAGAACCTTATAACTCTCGAATTAATGAACATAACTACTAGTATAACACAAAAAAAAACTATAATACCTATTAGGAATGTATAATACCTATGAGGAATCTATAGTCCAATGCAGAATCTTAATATAATTATATAAATTACATGTCACGTTGTTTGTCCGCGATGGATTCCTAAACTACTTAACCGATTTTGATCAAACTTCGTAACTATCTGTAATTTGGTCCAAATTGAAAGATTTTTTTCGATTAGGATAGTTTATTTGTTTTATTTATATAGACAAGTTGGCGGTACGAAGTTCGCCGGGTCAGCTAGTATAATATAAAAAAGTTGAAAACGTTTAATTGAGGGAGGCGCCCGCCGAACCCGTGCAATCAAAATAATGTAGGAAATATAATAAATTTTACTTCTTTCATAGGACAGGCAGAATTTTACCTTTAGATAAAATTAGTACATAATATTATTCTTAAAGATTAGGAAAATACCCAAATTCAATTTACTATTCTATTTTTTTTTTTACATTTAAGGACCTAAGTATTTCCTCTTTTTCCATATCGCTAACGAAACTTTAGCTCACGAATAATTTAGATGTTTTGACTTTATACGTGTATTTTATAATTAGACAATAGCTATTAAATAAGCTGTCTGAACGTCTACTTTATTCTTCGTTTAAACACTATTTGGGCATTTTGAAAGGCCTTTAATACTATAAAGGGTTACTACTTATTATGTCGTTCCAACATTTTTAATGATTATTATTTTAATGTTCATGCAGGAATGTTTTTTTGCTTCTGCGTTTCATTTCGACATCGGAATTATAAGTGGGATCCAATTTATATCATTGGGTTCAACTGAAAATCAGAGTATCAATTTATATGGAACATAAATTGTGTTGGGGACTGCTTTTGTAGAATAAGTTTAATTCACTATATTCTTTTTCTGTTGTCAAGTAGAATGAAAAGCAAACAGAGAATTTACATTTGTTAATAAACTATTTAAAGCGTTCTACATACCAAAATTACCTCCAAATACGTTAGGATGTCGAGAAGGCAAGTTTTTTTTTTATTAAAACAAACAAAAAACTATTATTATCTAGCCGTATTGAGAGTGCAATCAGTAATTATTACTTTTTATTTGTCAGAGCAAACCACATACAGAAATTAGATAAAAACGTGTGTGAATTTGTTACTGCTAGCCCGTTAGTGACGGACGGACGTCTTTGTATTAAATTAGTTAGGTTTATTAACAAACTAACCAGAATACATGTGTGTATTGATGAGGTTGACATGCCAGGTGATAAAAAACTCGAAAAAAAAAACTAGTTTTTGCAAAATACAAAGAATATTATTTCCTCGCGTTTCTTTACATAAAAATGTAACAAGTCATACAGACAATTGTTCATTAGCAACGTTCTTAACATGTTATAAATTTTATAACGTAAAAAGAAAGGGAATGAAAGGAAAAAATAATAATGTAAGAAGTATCAATTTGAGACTCAAGAATGAAAATAATATGCTGTTTTACTTATTTTTAAGACTTCATAATCAGTAGTTAGTAACCTGGTTGCTACATAAATCCCAAAATTTGTTTTGCTAGTTTATTATGTTTAATATAATAATTATGTATATTAAAACACTAGCTTTTGCGCGCGGCTTTGATCACGTTAAGTTCGATTTTTCCAACCCCTATTTTACCCCCATAGGGGTTTGCTTTTCAGAAATCCTTTTTTAGCGGATGCCTACTTTATAATAGCTATCTGTATGCATTTCAGCCCGATCCGTCCAGTGGCTTGAGCTGTGCGTTGATAGATCAGTCAGTCAATCAGTCACCTTTTTCTTTTATATATTTAGATTTATTTTGTATGAAGGTTCGTAATGAAAAGAAAACAACAACAGGTAGCGTAAATTAAAATTACAAACTTGTTCCAAACTCGGGGTATTCCAATCAAATACCTACCCAATTAATCCTTGGATACTTTTTATAAATTTTCCGTTCACAGACGTTTTTTTAGTCCATATAGATATTTTGAGTGGCTACTTTTTGTTTTCCAACATATTGAACTCTGCGTGTGGCGTGGACATCGCCCTTCGATATTCTTAATTAAAACCGGCCACTGATTTAAGGATATGTACAGACTGTGCGTTTTTTACGATCAGATTTATTTGTCTGCTATCTTAGCAGTGAAGGCTGATACTTAATAGCCCAAACATTCATTGTTTATTTAAAAGTGAAAGATAGGGAAGTGAAAACTACCTGTACTAATTAATAGCTACGTCTTTCACTTTTCACAAAAGATACAAGATACTTTTTACTTTAGTAAGGTATTAGTCGCTAGCACTTACTGACGCTTATTTTTAGTACCTAGTTTTAACAACAGACTAGGTACTAATAAGTGTAATACGGGCTAATACGGGCTAACTAGGCACTAATACGGGCCGAAGAATGAAATCGTTGGCACTGCTTTCATGAGCTCTATTTTAAATACTTCCCGACTAGTTGATGCATACGACTTTGACTAAGTACAAAGATTTGGGGTTAAAAAATGTTGCATGCAAACCTTAGTAGGTACCCCTTTTCACATCCTTCTAGGGAGGGAATTCCGAAAAAATCCCTCCTTACTGCATCGTCTCTCTATGTTGTGTGTCAGTCAGTCTATCACGGTAGGGTCTTAAAGGTATTATTGGCTATCAGAAGCGGATTTATTCTTCAAAAACTAATCAGGCTATAAGAGAACGCATCTCTTAAAACGCTGAAACCCTACCTAAGCCGTCTCCACCATCCCCAATAATGGCCCCTGTCCATTCAGCTAATAACCACAGCACGACAGACAAACCACCATCTGAACGTGAGGGTAACTATCAAAATGCACAAATCAACCAATAGACAATTATTATGACTCAGACGTGATCCCCATCACGATTAAGAGATGTTGGCGGTACGCTCGTCCCAATAAAAAGAGAGCGAACAAATAGCACGTTGCGCTTATAAGGCCGACGATCGCTCCATCGTCGCCTCTCCCGACTCGTAGATCGGCTCGGTGTTGCTCGTGCGCGCGCTCGATAGCACCTTTTTTGGGTACCCTCCTTTATCTCCTATAGTATATAATATGCCTAACGATGATAATAACTAATCCTAGTTGACAGTCATAACTTCTAATTTTTTGATTCAATCCTTGAAGATTGAATCGGCCAAACTAGCAGCAATCCGTACTTTCGCAGCTTCAACTTTTCTATGCTATCCAATACCTGTGAGTGCACTCCAAACCGTTCTACCATAAAAATAAAATACATAGTAAAACCGTATTTTACTAAACTTAAAACGATGGGCTCGATATTTTGTCATTGCAACTTCAGGCAGTTTGTTAACAGTAAAACTTACGCGTCCTAATAGACGACTAATCGTTGGACGACAGAATCGGTTGTTCCCATTCCAGATGACTTGAATGACTTTTATTTGTGTGTGACGTTGTGTGACCCTCCGTTTTGCTCGTTAGGACTTAGGATACGGCAGCTAATACGTATATGGATAGGATAGATCCATACGAAGAGCTTTTTTGAATTTTGTCGTGTAAGTCGATCGTCACAAGACAAATTTGTGCGTATTGCTAATTAGGTTAATACATATTATAGCGTTTCTCGTATGTTCATGTATGAGCGTCTTCATGAATATTAATTTAACCAAAACTTTTAATTATTGCAAAATAAAAATCAGCATTTGCATTTTATCTTTTAAACGATCGATAAGACCTTTTTAACCGTATCCAAGATAACAGTTGTCGATAACAGTACTTTTCTGTGTTATTAGTGAACTTAATTATAATGTAAAATGTACGCTCTTTTCCCTTAGTATTGTTTTAATAAAAACAATAAAAATCGAGCCAATAATGATAGCCAAATGGAAAGAAAGAAAGAAAAAGGTACTTATTTTTCACTATGGTGTCACCAGCTAAATAATAAGTAGATGCAATACAAATATAATAGGTAGGTTCTCGAATGTCTTAAAAAAACTAATCTATAAAAGCATACAATCTAGGTACTGATTTCTTTTTAGAAAAGTAAAGTTTGCCTTTCACCCTCTTTCGATATTAGAATGGTCTGCTTTTATGTTTAAAATACTGTGTTCTAATGAGACAGAAGATTTGAATATTTGAATTTTTGACAGGTTAATATTATCCAATGCAAAACTGTTAATACGTCAGATTTTGCAACCAATATGTATGATTTGGCAAAACTCAGCTCTAAATTGCTCAATTACAAGCAGTAATTAACAGTGACTCAGTTGTCAGACTCAGTCAATAATCAAGAAAAATAAGAGCCCTACATTAAAGTGAAGTCAGTATTAATTATTTATATGAAGAGAACAAATTTTGGTTTCACCTCTGTTTTTACCTTGATGAAATTCGGCTGCACATTGCACAAATTAGTGGGCTTATTATTATTTTTCTTTGACTGCGTTTACGTATTTTATACCTAAGTTTCTGAATTAATTTATCATGCGAAAAATAAAAGCACCTATCGGCTTCGTTTGTTCTGCTCGTAGAAGTGGATCAAATTTTTTTTCGTACATTTTACGAATATAAGGATACTTTAATGTGAAATACAGTCTAAGTCTTTAAATACTAATACATTGATTTTACTAATTATGGAAGTTGAATTACCCTTCTCGGAAAATGTACATACTTGCATGAGGCATGGTAATAGACTTATAAACGCTGATTGAAATTTTTGCCTTCATTAGAGTATGTACAGTACCCGGCGATATATAATTATATTGCACATCGGCCTTTGGAATAAAACGCTATTTCTATTCTATTGCAAGGAAAGCTAGCCAGAAATTCACGTAGTAATTACTGAAATCTCTTCACAATCGGCGAGCACATCACGTAATATATATAAAATAATTAAAAACCGGCCAAGTGCGTGTCGCGCCACGCGAAGTGTAGGGTTCCGTAGTTGAAAGTCTCAAATATTATTGCTGACCTAGGATAGTGCTTTTGTTTTATTTATGAATATTGAATACATTTTGAGTTCCATGATTTAAATACTATAATATTCTACAAAATATGCAACTTACACTCCGTGTAATACCTAACTTAGAAAAAACAGATATAACTCCTTAACTAATGAACCCTACTTAGCCGTGATAGTTTTCCTTTAAAATTAATTATATATACTACTGCTGTAAATTTTTTCTTGTATAGCTGTGAATAGAATAGAATAGCGTTTTATTCCAAAGGCCGATGTGCAATATATATCGCCGGGTACTGTAATGTAATATCTATTCAAGTATAAAATGATAATTTACCATTAGGTCATCATCATCATCATCATCATCAGCAACCCATCAATCACTACTGACCTGAGCGAAACTCTCCTCTTTCTTAGTAAAATTATATATGATTAATTATGTACCTAGTAGAAATGTAAATACGTAAAATAAAACTCAAGTAGGTTTGTTACTACACTATGTTGAGAAGTATGTTAATGATAACAACGTGATTAATAAATTTTGTGAGAATAAATTTATATTTTACGTGCACCGTTTAATTAAATACATATAAATCTGATATTATTTTACAAAAGCAGTTAAGTAGACGTGGAAAGAAATTGAGTGAAATTCCAGGAAATGTAATACGAAAATGTAAAATGTAAAATTGCAAACATTAAAATTATAGTTATCATTAAGAGTATGAAGTTCATTCTCGTAAAATTAAATTAACAAAGATAACTTCGTTATTGAATTCCATTTCATTATTAATACAAAGCGCACCGCCGTTTATTTGTGACTCAATGAAAGTACGAAACGAGAAAATCTTCAAGAACTGTCGAAAGTGCATAGCGCTTGGCATAAGCACCTACAGTTAAAGACTTGTAACTGTCGATACCTCGCCGCAAGTATCTCGGAACTTGTTAATATCAACAAAAAAATAATATTATTATTATTTTCTATTCCCAGAGAGTTCTGTGTGAATTTAGTTTTTCAAAATATCGTTCACGTTTTATTTTCCTGTGATAATTATTTAATTAATCGTTAACTTTTTTTGTAGAGGTTTATTAGGATTTTCTGGGATGTCTATGTCACCCTCCAGGTTCTCAACTATACCTATCCAACAAATCACGTCAATCCGTAACTTTGTTGCAGCGTGATTGACGGACAAACCAACAAACAAACACACTTTCGCATTTATAATGTGTATTAGTAAGGAAGAATTAATACTGCGATAATAAAGGCGATCTAATTAAATTTTAGAATACAAAAGCTACTCCTGTGACTTAAGATAGTTAGATATATTCCCTTTTTTTATAGAGAATAATGATTACTTTAATCATGTAGTACATCATTTTTATGTATCGTTCATAGTTTTGTCAGCATAAAATAATGCATTTTATAGGCTTTATTTTGCTACTTTGGGTTACATTATTGCAATTTGCTTAAGGATCTCTAATTTTTGAAAATATATTATAGCCTATGTTACTTCCTGATAACTTAGCTTTCTATTGGTGAAAAAATGGTTCAAATCGGTCCAGTAGTTACAGAGACTTTTCGGTACAAACAAACAAACAAAAAAATCTTTCCTCTTTATAATATTAGTATAGAGTATAGATATAGATATTAAAAAAACTATGCTAATTAGAGCGTTGGTTTTATTTTTCCTGTAAAATATACATACCTAAACCTCTATTGACCATAACTATTTCTGATTTTTCTAGGAATGCTGTGTTTATGATATAAGTCGCGATAAATTATTATTATTATGAAAAAACAACACATCCGAGCCTTGTGAGTAACTTTTCAAGTTAATGTTCATCATCTTAACCTATCCCACTTCTGGGCACGAGTTTCTTCTCGAATGAGCAAGTTGGCCGTAATGGCCATTGGCCATGCTCATGTTGGCCAGGTACGGCTTGGCAGACGTCACACACCTTTGCAAACATTGATAACTCTCAGCCACGCATCACGATATTTTCCTTCACTGTTGTTAAAATTCATTATATGTACGTTAATCTGTCTTTTATAACGGAAATTAACTTTTGAGAGAGCAAACTGAATTGACTCACACGGTTGAAATCATGAAAAGTTACATTACAGCCTCTTAGGTTTTGGTCCTTTTGACAGTGATTCGTCTTGTGGTTGTTCTAATTTTCTTACTACTTATTCTGCTAGTTTCTTCATAATCGTTGTGTCGCTCGTTAGGTCGACCACATCGTGCAGATTGTAGACGAATTTTAATACGCAACTCCACTTACAAGGCTCGAGTGGTCAGCTCACATTCCGTCGAGTACACTGACGGCTGGCTCGATCTACATACATTGCTATGCTAGTAACGTGGCTGAAGTTCGCTTTCGGACTGCACATGATACAAATATTGATCTTTGGTTTTGAGGATGATTATACGGGTCTGCCCGCGAAATTCAAATTTAATTAGTTTTTTCGCAATTTGTAAACTAATACGACAAACTAGGCTAATTGCATTCTAATTGCGCCAGTAGAATTATTATCTTCATAGGTTTACATAAAAATCTTTACTTGAAAGTGACCAGTTTAAGAAATTAATCAAAATACTGACTAATTTGTGAGTAACTCGCATCCAACTCGGTATGACATTGATTCTTCAATACTTTGATATGCTTGCACTAACCCACTAAATCATAATCTCACAATCCTTATCCGGCCCACTTCTGTGCGCAGGTCTCCTGTTGAATGACAAGAGAAGAGAATTAAAACCTAGAGATATTTACAAACTGTTCCCCGATAAAATTTTACCATATAATAATAGATTTAGGAGCCGCTGTGCTTCTGCTACCTTTCCTAAATCTATGCAGATAATGTTAGTTCGGTAGAACTTCGAGAGTCAATATTTCTTCTTATTCGATGACAAGTGAGCCTTTGGCTGCCATCCACTTCATAGTTAGTGACGATGCAGTCTAAGATGGAATCAGGCCAACTTGGAAGGGGTGTGACAGTTCAATTAAACCCATATCCCTAATCGGTATCTACTCGGCATCGTTCCTGATCAATGATTGGACCGCTTTGTGGTGGCGGAAACCTCCCACCAAACTAGACCAGAAACAATTTAGAAATTATATTGCCCTTGCCTCGAACCTGGGACTCTCCAATTAAAAGACCACAGCGCTTATCACTGCACCTCAAAGAAATAGTTTGGAAATACATGCCTATTTGGACTTTATATATCTTTGAAGGCAGTTCTTCACGTTATTCTTCTTACCAGCCAAGACTTCCGTTCTGTTTTTGTTTCGCGGGATAGTTTTATATACTTACGATGTTTCCTGATAAGCTTACATTTGTTTATCGCAAAGTCCTATAATAAATCTCACAACTAACTTAAAGAACTGTGTAAGTATTCAGTTGTTCTAGTTTCGGGGAAGTCAATGGTGCAGACCGAATTCCTAGTCACATAATATTATTATCTAATGCTAGTGAGACAGATAGCTCTTCTAAGCAAGCAGATCAATTACATGGAAAACCCCATATAAAAATATTATTATACCCATTTATCCTTAATAACTACAAAAAAAAATTTATAGACTGATCTCTTTAATCTTTAGTCTTTTTTATTTTTATTATTAGGGACCTCTGCCAGGCCTCCTCTAACTTGGTTTTTTCCACAAATACTGACCCATAACCCTCCATTCAAAATAAATATGCGAATAAAAATATTACAAGGAAGTCTGTCTCTAGAAATATGTCGATTTTCATTAAAACAAAGATACGCAAACTTGAAACCATGGCATACCCACTCTCAAGCATTTCTTCATTAAAACCAAGCACTTTGTTTACTTCCAGCACGGTCGTCATATTTTAATTCATTAGTGTGAACTTTAAATCGGTCATCTGCGTTCCTGAATGTTTTTAGCGAGACAATATTATATTTTTATACTTATTGGTTGCCGGAAATATTCCCAGATTTTAAGCAATTGTTTTTACTACTTTTATCGACTTGACTATTTTCAAACAGTTTTATTTAGATTCACTTTCACTCATTTATATTGTTTTTAATGTTACTTCCACTGAATTAACTCTGATAATTCAAGGGCTTCTTCTTGTCAATTGATAGACGTCCACTGCTGGAAAAAGGTCTCTTGCATGGACCTCCACAGGTCTCGGTCCTGCGTCGCTAGGTAGTGGGGGTCTGCCAAAACTGCGCTTCCCGGGTCGCCACTCAAGGGCAACAATCAATAGCAATTTCCATAATATACGCGGCGAGGACAGATGATCTGTTAATTGTTATAAAAAAAAAACTAATTAATTTGGTCAACATACCTACGGTGGAACTCGGCAAAATAGCTTATGAAGAAGCTTATGAATTAATATTATGGGAAAATTTTATTTATTAAGTATATTTTTAATACAGACATTCATCTTTTAAGACAATTTACTATAACAATAAAAATATCATAAAGGTATTTCTTATTAGGTATACTGCTGATGTACTACCTTGGAAGGCCAACAAAGTGGTCACCAACCGACTACCTATGTAACACTGACAAGTAACTAAGTACTCTGTTTTCGGAAATAATTGCTAGGCTAGAGCCCACTTGTTTCCAAGTAAATGGACAATAGAGTGATCCTAAATCAGTTTTGCTTGTAAGGTGAAGGAAAACACTAAAAACATAAGTGTGTGGCTCACAGTTATAATAGCCGAACGAACATCAGGGTTTGTTGAGTAACCCCGATCCCATAAGGTAATCCGATATGTGGTCTCAGCAATTACTTTACCTCCTTGCTGCTAAGAGGCTTTTGTGCCATCTATCATATTTATTATCTTTGACATGATTAAGGGATGATATATATTTAGTCGTTCACAGGAAGAGGTGTTTTAATAAACGGACTGTAATTGCAGTATGAATACAATTCTATTGCAATTAACTTATGGGGATACTTATGACGTCGCTGTTTACTATTTCTTTAACTATACATATTTTTTATCCGATGACAAGACAGACCTTGACTGCGTCTTGAAGATCACCTGATGGTAAGATCCACCTGGTGGTATACTTTATTTGTTAAGGAGTTGCTTGTTGATTTGATTAGTTAGCACCATCTCCATAGTAAAGATCATATATAATAATCACAAATTGGATGTTCAATGAGTAAAATTACATATTAATATCTTATAGGTCGGTAATGAAAAAAACTGATGTTACGTTAGAGCTTTTAGTAAGTAATGTTTTTATATAATACCTAGATAACGAAAAAAATCTTTTAGACACGCTTCAAGTTCGGAATGACAAATGCGGACAGCGGCCCGTTTGTCCGCCTGCCTCCAACAGACACGGCTGTTTTCCGCGATAAATAAGACTGGAAAAATTTCCCTAACGGAATTTCCTGTTACATTATCTCCATATGTTCTCAGATTACTTTATATACATTTGCTGTGGAAAACCGCAGCGTCTTTAAAGAAAGAAGGAACATTCATTTTGTATTTCTCACTAATAAAATAAATGCGAATGGTTGTTTATTGTTGGTTTGTCCTTTAATCAGGCAGCAACGAAGCAACGAATCGACATGACTTTTTTCATGGTTATAATTGAGGACCTGCAGTGTGTGGAGGTAGTATTTTTATCCCAGAAAAACAGAGGGCTCCCGCGGTATTTATTAAAAACCTAACTCCATGAAAACGAAGTCGCGAGCAATCATTTTGTATAATAAAGACAACAAAACATGGAGCTCTGTTACGCTTGACCATTCATAGGATTAGGCCTATAGAGTTTGTATAGAATTTGATGGCACGGCGAGACTATCGCCGCGATACTCTGGCCCGTGGAGATGGCGCCTTAAGCGACGTTTTCGGACAGGCGAATCGCCGCGCGACGCGCGGTGCGGCGCTCGCTCGCTCTCTCTCGCCCTCATCATACCTTGGCCGATGGCCATATCGCGCCGCGCGACACGCGGAACCGCGCGCCGCGCGGCTATTCGCCTATGCGAAAACGTCGCCTTTAGAGTTCTTAAAAAAGTGTGTCAGAGAAAACTTGGTTCCATTCTTTAGGGTTTTCAGTAGGACGATTCTAATATAAATATTATGTAGATTTTGAAGGCAATAAAGAAAGTGGTCTTTACACCATAATATGACACCTTATGAGGGGAAGCATAAAGGTAGTAAAAATAAATTTCAGCTGCGCGACTTCATATTTTCACAGACCTATCATGTTTAGCCCGTACCTAATACGACAGGAAATACGATACTGAAAAATTCACAATATTCTGTTCTACTATAAAAATACAATCCAGCAAGCTTTTGTTAAACAACTCAGACTGATGTAAGGGGCTGAGTGTTTGCTTGTTTTAGCGGTTTTTTGATATTATGAATTTCCCGAAAAACTACTGAACCGATTTTAATGCGTTTGATTCTATTGCAAAGTTATCTTCCAGAGCAGTTTTTAGATATGTATTAAAATAATAATAAAATATATCACCTGGGAGCGCTGCAGTAGGTACGTCGTGCCTCGTGGATTTTTATTTTGTTTATATTCGCTGCCTAAATATTTTTGGAACAAACTAACAAATAGGAGGTAATGAAAGTCAAGAATGAGAAACGGAATTCAATGACCAAAATATTATGTCTCAAATAATATTTTTCACACTTTCAACTTTCAAATCATGAAAAATCACTGTTTCCTAAATAAGAAAACAAAATTCGTAACTGAAGAAAACAAATTGAGTAAGTACAAAAGTTATTCAATGTTTAATAATAAAATTAGTTTAAATGTGTGCAGTACCTACCTATACTTAGTCAAGAGACAAATCAAAATCAATAGAAAACTTTGACAATCAATTAGAAATTCGCATGGAAAGTTGAAAAATAATAAGAAGAAAATGGAATTGTTATCCCAAGTATTATAGATTGTTTTTTCAGTCGTTCCGGTTTCATAAAGGCCTGTAGCCTTCGATCTCAAAATTTTTTATGTGATCGAAGCCTGTAGCAGACTTCCAGCGAAATCAACATAACGTCTTGTTTGTTGAACGTCACGTGAATACGCAGAGATTTGACTTAGAATTTATCTCTTTCTCAAGCGATTTTTGCAATGCCCCTAGCAGAACTCCATCCCGAAACTAATTAATTAAAATTAATAAGTCTTAATTTACCAGAAGTAAATTCTAAGGTCTAAGTAACTACAGTCTATTCTTTAATTATTATTTATCCAACTCTTCATTCGTCGCCAACTTGACATACCAGATATATGTAAAGTCAGAACATGACAAGAACAGATTGATTCTATTTCGCATGATTTTACAATATTTTTACAATATTATAACGGTAGTCATCATTAGCAACCCATCAACGGCTCACTACTGAGCGAGGTCTCCTCTCAGAGAAGGGTTATAGGCCATAGTCCACAACGCTGGTCCAATGTGAATTGGCGGACTTCACACACCTTCAAGAACTATGAAGAACTCTCAGGTGTGCAGGTTTCCTCACGATGTTTTCCTTTACCGTTGAAGCAAGTGATATTTAATTGCTTAAACGCACTTGACTCCGAAAAGTCAGAGGTGTGTACCCGGGATCGAACCTGCGACCCCCCGAATAGGAGACCACAGTCCTAACCACTAGGCTATCACTGCTTCGGCTAGGCTATAACGGTAGTAAGTAGGTAATATGATGTAAATCCTTACAACGGACGGTGCTCTAGCGATTTGGCTTTTATGGTTTGGTGAAGAAGGTGCGCTAAAGGCCTCATACTGGTTCCACTAAGGTCATTGTTACTGATATTTAGAGCAGAGGCCTGGTGTAGTGCGGACGTAATTATGAATGCGGCAGGCTCTGCGCTATACCTATCCAGCCTCTTGTCATTATTTGGGCCATTGAGACAGGGAATGGTTTTGAAAAGTTTTTGTTTTGATGAGGCTTGTTACTATTTGAACAAACAAAATTATTAATCTTACACGTTCGCTGCGTCGAAGATTTTTTAAAACTTCCCCCTGGTGCGTTACGGGGTTTTTAGGACCTGACAATAAACCAAAATACGGTGCGTTACGGGCTCTATCTTGCCCCGTAAGACTTAACCGATAAAAGTTGAATTTAAACCTTGACGACATAGTATAACAGTTTTTAGTTCTAAAATACAGTTAGGTCATAAAATAAAGTATTCACAATTGGCACAGTTTGGGGATCTGTCTTTTATATTAGAAGTTATAAGCAAAATTAGAAAAGAGGCAGTTTAAACCTCGCAACGCACTGATTTTAGGGTACAAAATGTTGCAAAATAGTGATGGGAACTGAAACATCTATAAATTGTAAAAAGTAGTTTATTGAAAGGCAAATAGGTAAATATATTACAAAATTGTGCTCGAACTCAGTCAGTTTTTAACTTAAAATTTATTTATTTTTAAAACAATCTTTCGAAAAGTAACTTATGTTGAAACTTATGAAACACTAATTATATAAAAAACTTAAAAAATTTGATTAACGTCTTTTTCCTATGTTGTTGGAACCAAAGATGGCATTATTTGATTATTACAACAAAATAGGCTGTAATCAAAGAGTGCAAAATAAGAAATTTTATATCTGATATATAAAAAATAACGAGAAATAGGTACCATGATATGTAATAAAAATATTATCATTTATATAAACAATATTAAAATTATTATCATCACACGTGAAAAACTTGTCCCATTCGCAAATCATTGTGATCGCAATTCGTACTTACCTTTCGCTGTGGTAGTTATGATAGTTTCTGGGTTATTATGGTTCCGTACCAAAATGGTAAAAATGGAACCCTTATGGTGAGACTTTCTCCGTCCGCCCGTCCGTCCGTCCGTCTGTCACAGTCGATTATTTCAGTAACTATTAAAGCTATCGACATGTAATTTGGTATAGTTGTGTGTAATAGTGGCTCAACATCATTGGAATAAAGAAAAATCGAAAATTATTTTTAGTTTTATTAAAAAAGGGGGAAAATCGGGAAAATTGTGCATTCTAAATCAGTTTTTTATTTATTTCTATATATAATAGTTTTTGAGTAATCGGCCAAAATGTTGAAAAAAAAACTGTTCCCCCCTCCTTATCTCCGAAGTTTACCAATCGAAAAATCTGAAATAATTATGGTCAATAGAGGTTTATATGTATATATTTTACAGGAAAAATAAAACCAACTCTAACTAGCTCTAACTAGCATAGTTTTTTTTATATTAACAATAAACCTCTACAAACAAAGTTAACGATAAAGAAGCAAATTAATATAATATTATCGTTTTACTTTTACTTTTGGAGTACGGAACCCTCGGTGCGCGAGTCCGACTCGCACTTGGCCGGCTTTTATATTGATGGGACGAGTTGCGAATGGGACGACTTGTGAACTATTAACTACCTATATAGAACATGCTATTGATTATTTTAAGCATGCTTCTCTGTATAGCAATGTATATTCATTTTCACGCTGTAAATTTAATTTTTTTCTACACCTTTTAACGGGAAGAGACATTATTAATTATTAATTATGAAAAAGCGCGATCAAAACACGTGTTATCCTTTATCGACTAAGCACATCACTGGTGTCGAACGCAGCGCGTGCGAAGGCGCAGGTGGCGTCGCGGGGTACGGGGTCTTTTGGCCCTATAACCGCACTGGAGTAATAATTTTAGTCTCTGGTGCGGGACTAGGTGGAAATTGCCCTGAAAGCAGGTAGCTACGGATCATTATTCCATTTGACGAAGGAAAAATATCTATGTATCTATCTTTTTCCTACTTCAATAGACGGCGAAGATACCTTCGTCGCACTGAATGAGAGAACAGCATTTTTGGCGTCCGCACGGAATGAAAGTCTCGGTTGGGGCTCTGTCAACCTCGCAACGCACTGAACGTGTTAACTGTGTTAATTTGTAAATAAAATCTAATATATAAAATTCTCATGTCGCGGTGTTTGTTACCAAACTCCTCCGAAACGGCTGGACCGATTTATATGAAATTTTGTGTGCATATCGGGTAGGTCTGAGAATCGGCCAACATCTATTTTTCATACCCCTAAATGATAAGGGTGACCAACCACTAAATATTTTTGTTGGCGGTACGAAGTTCGCTGGGTAAGCTAGTAAAGTATATAAAGTATGTAAAGTGTGTAAATACTATTATAATATAACATCTTAATCTTATATCTTATATCTTACTAATATCATTATTATTTTTACTAATATTATAACTTCGAATACGTTTGTTTGTTGCTTTATTTTTCAATCTTGCTGCAACAGAGCTACGGATCAACTTGATTTTTGCATGAACTTATGAGTTGAGAACCTGAAATGACATACCTAGGTATATATTCTGAATAAAAAATAGGAATAAAAATAAAAAAAATAAAAATAAAAATAGAAAATAGCCTATTTTTTATTCAGAAAAACAAAAGATATTCGCGGGATTATTAAAAAATTCTAACTCCACTCTATTTTGAAATAAATCTAAATAGGTCAGTGACCCCGCGGTTTTGATGTCTAGAGTGCTCCATACAAACGCAGTAACATTGAATAATAAACCAATCAAACTCAATGAATCTTTGTGGGCCCGCCACGCTCTTGAAGCTAATATCGATATTAGTGGTTTATCAGATATCTGTGAAGATATATTTACAAAGCTACACCAGCTCAAAGATTTACATATAGGTACCTAGCTGATGCCCGCGACTTCGTTCGCGTGGATTTAGTGTTTAAAATCCCGCGGGAACTCTTTGATTTTCTGGGATGCCTATGTCACCCTCCAGATTCTCAACTATACCTATCCAAAAATCACGTCAATCCGTAACTTTTTTGCAGCGTGATTGACGGAAAAACCAACAAACCAACAAACAAACACACTTTCGCATTTATAAAATATGTAAGGAAGATAATTAATACTACGATAATAAAGGCGATCTAATTAAATTTTAGAACACAAAAGCTACTATTGTGATTTAAATATGATAGTTAGATATATTCCCTCGGGGAATTTTGTACAGAATAATGAGTACTTTAATCATGTACTTAGTACATAATTTTTCTGTATCATCAATAGTTTTCTCAGCACACGCTAAATAATGCATTTTATAGGCAAAATTTTGCTACTTTGGGCTACATTATTGCAATTTTCTTAAGGATCTCTAATTTTTTGAAAATAAATTATAGCCTATGTTACTTCCTGATAACTTAGCTTTCTATTGGTGGTTAAAATCGGTCCAGTAGTTACAAAGCCTATTCGGTACAAACAAACAAAAAAAAAGTGCGTGCGTACAAAGTACACATGTCAGAAGTGAAACTTCTTTTCGACACTTCGTTGCATACTTGCGTGACGTTACATTTGTAAAAATTTTACCCTCATGCGCCTAAAGAAGTTTCACTTCAAAAATCTTTCCTCTTTATAATATTATAGTATATAGTAATAGTATAGATAAACCTTAATCAGGAAGACTGAAAATTATATTCCTATTCCAGTAGTATTAGCTCGTTTGAAAAGTTCCGTTCATTTTAATTTTATAGTACGTCTCTTCTTCTTCTTTATCAACCGATAGACGTCCACTGCTGGACAAAGGTCTCCTGAATGTAATTCCACAGGCCTCGGACTTGGGCCGCCTGAAACCAGCGAGCGGCTCCCTACGACTCGTTTGATGTTGTCGGTCCACTTAGTGACGGGGTCTGACAAGCGCTACTGCGCTGATTTATAGTACATAATTATTGTTTATTATAATAAAATCTACAGTTTAAAGCAATTAATGTCAAGCCTCCTTAGTACTTGAGTAAGTAGTTAATAAATAAACTAAGAGTTGCATCAGAAGACGAAACTGCTATCAATTAATTAGACAATGTGAAAAATCTTCTACATTCTCCGAGACAGGGTTGATAAGTGTGGACAGCGACCCAAATTATGTCGCCAGCCGCTGACTGACAGGGCTGTCCCAAGTGATAAATCAGAGGAATACCCTCCAGGAGACATTCTTGTTACGTGGATCAGGACACATGTTTTATTTTTCGTTTTACATTCATTTAAGTTTTGAACAAATTGGGACGTTTTAACTTATCTTTAAATGAAGTTATTAAGTATGTCGCGTTGTTTAATAAATTTCCAATCTTTTGTATCCAAAATGATTCGATATAGGTACACACGTCATTTTTAAACGACTGCTGCAAAAAAGGAGTGAAATTTTCGGGGTTCATGTATATATGTTTGTGAATTTCTTTATTCCATCATAACTTCTAAATGCCTGACCAATAGTCTGCTGTACAACAGTAAAGAGTTTTTCTATGATTGTTTTATCTATTTCTAACCTTTATCGATAGGTTAGGTGCCATAAAATAGTGGGTACCGTGGCTGACAAACTGAAACCCCCAGCCTAAAGGCCTATCCGGGCATATCAATGACGATACATGTCGGATAACAGAGGGTGTCGGAGCAATACTGACATCACTGAACGCTATTGACAGGGTACGGATAGCATCGTACAAAATGAACGGAACAATATCTAAGAACAATATCATTTTTCACTGACAAGACGTTCTCGGCACTGCTCGTCACATGTCGGTACTGATGTGTGCAGAAAAGCCTTAAAACTGGTGGACAAAGATTTGTTTGGGGAAAATATTCCTTGATTATAATAATAATAGCTCTCCAGGAATATTTTAGCTCTCGACTGATATAAGTCAATAGGTATGTATCATTGTATAGTAAGTATATTGTACAGTTACTCGAAAATGCTCAGCCTACTCATCAATGTCATTCGCCTTGTAACTATCGAGTATGTTTTGAGAGTACTCTCCGGAACTTCCCAACCTCTTTCACCGTTCTACCGCAAAATTTTCCGAGAAGTCGTGAGCGTTAGCAATAGCATCCTTTTGTGTTTGAAATCCATTCCACTCGCACGAAATGCTTTAGTGCAACGTTTCTAAAACGAACCTCTGAGGTGCGGTACGCTCTTCTGGCATCCGTGTTTTCTGCCACCTTGGAAACAGGAGTCAATAGAATTTTCTACGCAAGTGCGTTCCAATCTAGATCTCATCATTGCTTTTCATCATTAATTGTCGTCAAGCACGAGTAAGAAAAACACGATTTAGATATTTCCGCTTAACTCTTACCACTAACCGACTTATTTTCATTTACACTTTTTTGAACCCATACTTAAAAGAAAACTACTAAATGATAAATGTACTTAAGTATTATGTATAAGCCCAGATTAAAATCTGATTAACGCTATAAACGTAATATTACTATGATTAGCAGTTAGCACAGTGATATTATGATAGATTGCCTTAGGCCGGCAATGTACATAGCTCGTAGTAATTTATGAGCATAATAAGAGTCAAGAGACGGAACAAATTACTCTCTTCCGTGGCCTTGAACCCACCCTTATCATACCATCTCTTGAAGTACGTATACGTCTACTTTCCAAAGATAAGTCTTATCATCCAAACACTTGTTTATATTCATTAGCTCACGCTTGACCACTATCATACCTGGTGGAAAGTGTGGAAGTAGAATGTGGCCTAAAATGGAATATGTATTTAGTTGTTTTAAAGATGTTTTATAAAGTTATAGATTAGATTGTTAGTGGCAGGAAACACTGATATCTCAGAAGAATTCCAGACCCATGGCCATGCGAATTAGAAATATTATGAAGATTCAAATCGTATCGACGAGCGCGTAGATGGGTTATATCAACGACGGCTGTACAAAGATCGGTAAGGTTGAAGAGCTCTTGAGCATACTCTCCGAAACAAGGCCTAATATGCTATTGACATGAAAATGAAAGCAAGAAAATCGCGTGTAAGAAAATCGAGGATAATATAAATTCTACACATTATAAACGGCTTCATGGCAATAATTTAGGTACACTTCCAAAGAAAATATTGATGAACGGGCACATATTTTAGGAACCAACGCCTTTCTGGTTATGACGGTTCACATAAGGCTCTGTAAATTTATTTTTGTCGAGATGCTGTTTTATATTATATTCATAAACTAAATGTCGTTTACCCAGAAATTTACATAACCTAACTTTAACCACAGCTATGTTGTTATATTGTTCAGGAAGGGTTTACTAATGAAAAAATCATAGGTAAGTCTTTAGGTATGTTTCACTTCGTCTTCGCCTTCATCCTATTCCCAACTGATAAAATCTGATAAGTATATCAAAGACTCCATAGAAATAATGACTAGGTTTTTTATTGGTAGGTGATTTTACTGTCTTTTATTTCGGATTAGTTTTTCCATAGGTCTGGCCACGATATATTTACATTTACATCATACTATCATCATCATACTTTATACTATCATATACTAATACACTAATCATACTAATATTATAAATGCGAAAGTGTGTTTGTTGGTTTGTCCTTCAATCACGTTGCAACAGAGCTAGAGATCGACGTGATTTTTTGCATGGGCCTGGGGAGTGACATAGGCTACTTTTTATCGCGGAAAATCAAAGAGTTCCCAAGGGATTTTTAAAAACTAAATCCACGAGGATGAAGTCGCGGGCATCACCGCATCAGCTAGTATTTACATAAAAATGTAACTTATTTTAACTATCTAGCGTCCAGCTCGCACACTATTCATCAGGTATTCCATATGTTTATTAATGGACCTCGCTAACAATGTTGAAATGTTCCAAACAGTTGGAATTATGTCCCAAAACGGCCCTAAATCTGCTTCATTTCACTAGACTAATAAAGAAAGATTGCTCTTTGTCCACAGAAATGTTTTACTCGTAGTAACCATCCAACATAACGGTACGAGTATAATTAAATCTCAAAGCGTCGAAAAAATACCGGCACACTCACTAAAATTTTGTTTGGGAAAACGAAGCGACACTTGACTGTCTTGTAAGAAAAAAGTTTAAATAGGTACTTCCTACTATTGAAAATCTGATGTAACTTCTGTCATTTTGATTTTGTTTGTATAAAATGCCCTATGTCCATTGGAGAATAATATCGAATCGATTATCAACGCATTCATCAAAATTAATTGAACATACGTACGTATAAACATACCTACATACATACTTATACTGCTAAAATCATACTCCTTTTTGGCTTTGCCGTAGTCGGTTAAAAAGGTTGTCATACCGCATTGTATTCGATTACATCACACAATCCCTAATATAATGCAAAGACAAGCGAAAAGCATGCAAATGAAAGAAGGCGGAATATCTGACGCAGAATTTTATTATGATTTTGCAGTTTTATTCCTTGTTCAAGAAAACCTAGTGAGAAACATATTAGTTATATTTTATTTGTAGGTTGCTGTAAACTATAAGCGTTCGTAAGCAGAGAGAACTCTCCGTAGGTACATTTACGCTTAAGCAAATTACAAAATCTATTTTTTTCGTCAAGTAGCACTTTTCTGATAAAGTTTAATTTTGTGTTGTTTAAGTAAGGGCATGTTTCTAATAAGTTTTTAAGATTGAATATTATTGTTGTGCTCTAAATATTTTTTTATCTACTCCAGCATCGAAAAGTTCCAATTTCGAAGTTGACAGCTGAATCGAAATGAACCCTCTTTCGGTTTTGCTTCTCATTTCGATGCAGCTCGTTGTATGGGAGCTGAATCGAAATGGTTATCTTCTTAAAATAGGATACCTAAAGCTAAGGCTCTGAGTTCTGGCACTTTTGTACCGTTCATACGACAGAGGCGCCACAGGCGGCTGGTGGCGGCTTACGGAGTTACTTTTTGTTACTTTATTGAGCCTACGGCGTGTTTTGTTAATGATTTTATTTTCCTTGTCGTAGATAAAATCTTGTATGCAACTGAACGTAATTAGTCATTTTAATTCTTGTACTATCCTATTTTGATACTCGGCAAGCCTCGTATCAAAAAACAGCACTCGAATTAAAATGACCCTCATTACGATGCAGTTGCATAAATAGCTATTAAGAATCGTCATTGTATTTCTGAATTATAATTATATAAATAATAATTATTGTAATGTTATTTTCATTACATAGTCTAATATTATGTTCTACAAATATTAAAAAAATCGGGGTACCTGATGCCCGACATGAAACGCAAAAATTAAAAAAAATGTAACGCACCTCAAGCGGTATAATATTAAGATGAACCATGCCTTAAATGTGTACTCGACGGAGCTTCAATCTCGATTCACCGCAAAGTAAAGCAAATGTAGTGTTCAATAAATGTAGAGAAGAGGAAAAACTTCGCGTAGTCTCATAATCTAACTTTTAGAGTAGGTACTATAAAAACGCCCAGGGAATAACTAGCAAAAGATTGTCTATGTCTATAATATAACTTATGTTACAAAGGATTGTAACGTGGGTTTAATTTTATAGAGCTCAGACATCGTGCCGCCTTCTGCTTATGGTAGATTGTTTACCCTTTTAAGAAGGTTCATTATTACCATTTTAGCAGGATTATTTATTTTGTATTTTTAGCCTGAAAATATAATCCTTCTTTCCTTACTAAAAGGACTTAATGTAAATGCGTAAGTGTGTTTGTTTGTTGGTTTGTCCTTCAATCACTCAGCAACGGAGCAACGGGTCGACTGATTTTTCGCATGTGTGCGGACTGGGAGTGTAACATAGGTTACCTTTTATCCCGGAAAAACAGAGTATTAAGAGAGAGAGAGAGAGAAAGAGAAAAAACCTAAAAACAATTTTTAAAGTGCAAATGTTTTATGAACATTACATTTATTTAGAGCAAAAGAAGCAGGGCCTTCCAGCTTTCGGTTTTCCAACTAGCTTTAACTTGGGTACCTTTAAATCAAGAATAGAATAGAATAGAATAAAATAGAATAGAATAGAATAGAATAGAATAGAATAGAATAGAATAGAATAGAATAGAGTATAGAATAGAATAGAATAGAGTAGAATAGAATAGAATAGAATAGAATAGAATAGAATAGAATAGAATAGAATAGAGTAGAATAGAATAGAATAGAGTAGAATAGAATAGAATAGAATAGAAATGTTTTTTATTCAAATAAACTTTTTTACCAGTGCTTTTGAATCGTCGATGAGTCTACCACTGGTTCGGAATGCCCTTCCTTCCGAGAATAATAAAGAATAAGCATCTTCTAGGCAATCGTTTTCCATCGTAGGCTGCATTTCCATTTTCACCAGGTGTGATCACATTCAAGCACTAGTCTATACTTGTATTAAAAGAAAAAAGTATAATGAAAGAATATCATGATCAGCAACCCATCAACGTCTCAGAACCGAGTATAGGTCTCCTCTCAGAGTAGGGTTATAGCACAGAGTAACGAAGGTAAAGGCCATAGTCCACCGCGCTGGCCCAATAAATGAAAGAATATGTTTCATAGTAATCATCATGTCAACCAGATGTGTCAGTACAATCCCACTGATACAGTCTTTACCGCTACCGCGGTATCCGCTATCTTTTTTTTCTGTGATCGAAGTATACACCCTGTCCTCAGCCCTTCTCTTCCAACCGCTTTCCGCCACCTTCTTTATATCGTAACTCCATCTTGCCGGAGGTATTTTACAATGCTCATTACTAATTCAGAGCACTATTCAAACCGCGTTTAGTTCTTACACCGGCCAAATCTCAGGAGTGTGATTACTCAGCGAATATAGACATTTTGAAATTCAATGCCTAATAAATATCTCAGCGGTCGATATCTCTTTTAGAATGAACCAGATTATGTGATTTTATCGTAGTAATAAATCAGTTTAGTCGTTCCGAAAATTAACCCCTACAAACAGACATACACACAGACAATAGCTATTTATGCAACTGCATCGTAATGAGGGTCATTTTAATTCGAGTGCTGTTTTTTGATACGAGGCTTGCCGAGTATCAAAATAGGATAGTACGAGAATTAAAATGACTAATTACGTTCAGTTGCATACAAGATTTTATCTACGACAAGGAAAATAAAATCATTAACAAAATACGCCTGCTCAATAAAGTAACAAAAAGTAACTCCGTAAGCCGCCACCAGCCGCCTGTGGCGCCTCTGTCGTATGAAACGGTACAAAAGTGCCAGAACTCAGTTTAAGAAGATAACCATTTCGATTCAGCTCCCATACAACGAGCTGCATCGAAATGAGAAGCAAAACCGAAAGAGGGTTCATTTCGATTCAGCTGTCAAATTCGAAATTGGAACTTTTCGATGCTGGAGTAGATAAAGATTTTAAGAATCCCGAGGGAACCCTTCGATTTTCAGCAATAAATGCTCTCCAGTCCTAACATGCGCGCGACGAGAAAATTTTATCAACTCATTTAATCGTGAATCTAGAAGCTAGCTAAAAGATATCACGAGAAAACGGGTAATTTTCTCGTAGTGCACATGTTAGCCTTATAAAAGGTCCTCAACAGCGGTAACGTTATGAAAAATAACCTCCCTTAGATGTTCTCCCTTATAAAAACTAACGTTTGTACCTGTGTTACTACCTACTGGTAGTAAGACTGGTAGTAACACGTGTAACGACACACTGTGTGGCCCCTTTGCTGCGTGATTGAAGGATAAACTAACAAAATAACAAGCGAACACACTTTCGCATTAATATTAGCAAGAATGTAAAGATTAGAAATATAATAGGTTATATTATTGAAAAAAGATAAGATAGATACATGGTCCCGTAAATCAAAGGAGTTGGACAAGGAAATCATTCGCACTCGTTGTGAATCTTGAGTATGGTCCGGGCTTAGACAGTATTTGTTTTTGGCTCGTATACGTCCACACTTGACATCACGAACAGAGGGTTTCCTATGCTCAGCTCGCCAAGTGTAGACACACCTTTAGAGTTAGCGCTACAAAATGAAAATGCACGCATGAGTAGGTACTGAATTGCACTTGACCAATATAAATTACAAATGGCTACAGTAAACGTTTATCAGCCGATAAATTTATGACTAGGTACATCAAAATTTAGTATTGTATCAGAGCGTTTGCTGCTTTATGTTACGAGCCAAGTGATACAGAGCCATCGATCATACCGGCGTTATTGGTTGTTTTATTATTAACTGGATTACAATGTCTGCTCTAAAGCCGCGAGATGCCGCGAGAGATCATTGCGAATACATACTCCTGTTACATCTGCTTCAATGGCCCTGTGTTACGAAGATCGTGATTTCACTTTGACCGTAGTCGCCCAACGATTAAATGTGCGGAATGGAAACTGAAAGGTCGAGGGTTCGATCGCCACCAAGTAGGTATTTAAGCTTTTTGATCGGCACCCGTTGCATTATTGTCGTACCGTAGGAGAGTGTGTACGGGTTTTTGTCTCCTTAATATTAAAACTGCAAAGATAAAAAATATCTATATTGAATAAGCAGTGATAGCCTAGTGGTTAGGACTGTGGTCTCCTATTCGGGGGGTCGCAGGTTCGATCCCGGGTACGCACCTCTGACTTTTCGGAGTCAAGTGCGTTTTAAAGCAATTAAATATCACTTGCTTCAACGGTGAAGGAAAACATCGTGAGGAAACCTGCACACCTGAGAGTTCTTCATAATGTTCTTGAAGGTGTGTGAAGTCCGCCAATTCGCATTGGGCCAGCGCGGCGTGGCGGACTATGGCCTATAACCCTTCTCTGAGAGGAGACCTGCGCTCAGTAGTGAGCCGTTGATGGGTTGCTGATGATGATGATGACTAAATTACAGTTCTAGTAATAAAGCTCTCAATCTCATCTGAAAAGTGCGAAACTGGCTTCAGAAAATACCTTAATTATATCAAAGTTTCGTTATTATACAAGGAATGCTTTTACTGTGGATAATTATGTTAATAGCGTCCCTTTTAGAGGACGCAATTACTTTCATGATAATTTTTATAAAAATTATACTCACCTTCATTCTAAATAAACAGCTAGTAGGTAGGTACAAGGCCGATCTTATTTTAGTAAGAATTTTTAATGATAAAGGTAAAAAAGGAAAGAAAATATAGAATAAAGCTATAGTTTTGCAATATCATAAATATTTATAGAATTAATGAATTAATGAAATGTTCCTTATACACGAATAAAAATCACTAGAGCATTTGACCAACAACTACCTCTTCTACTGGATTTGAGGTATGCCCTTAGCCTACGCCCATGCCTTAGCATACGAGTGGAGCCGTAAGGCCGCGGTCGCACTGGTAAGGCGACGCGCGACTTGAGCCGAGCCACGCGATAAACCGTGTGTCCACATTGCAGTGGCGATAAACTAGCGAATTGTGCTTACATCGCGTAATGACTGGCCGTACTCAGTGCAGACACATTCATTGGTTTTAGTACTATCGAAAATTACACACGACATAAAAAAATAAATTTCGCGCATCGCTTACCCATCTGATACAGCCTCCCTCATATTTTGTTTAGGAGTTTGCTTCAACGAAATCGCCGTCGCATCGCCAGTGCGGCCGTCCTGAAAAGAAATTGCGCGCTGCTTTTAAGTCGCCGCGCCGCTATGTCATAGTAAAATAATACTGAATTTGAGATGTTACCAACAAAGACGCTTTGACTCGGCTCCACTTCATTCCGTTGGTGGGAGTTGTGGCTAAGTGCTAAGTGACGAATCAGAACAACCCTTAAGATTCTGATACGTAATGTAGGGATCGTTTATCAATTCCCTTCCTCTACATTTACTTAGTTTCTTTGTTCATCACTTTGATTGACAGGTATGAAAATTTCTGAGATTAATTCGTATTCAGCGAGGCAGACCTTTTATATCACATCACTTTAAGCCTATGTAACCCAGACAGCTACTCAATTTATGATCAAGACAGGTACTCAATTTACGATCGGCGAAATGAGAAACGTTTCTATTACATCACACCAAAAACTACTTGCTTCATTCTTTTCATCCATCCACTATTGGAAACAGGCCCAAGAAGGGTTTAAGCTGGAATATGCCAAGGGTTCACGCTTGGCAGACTTCACATACTCTGACAATATTATGGACAACTCTCTGGCATGCTCTCTCACGATGTTTCCCAACACACATAGATGTGTCTATAACAAGGCTGAAGTTTTAGCCACTGTTTTAAATATCAACGTAATTACCTTTAATCTGCTTAGTAACTACAAAACTTGAGCATTCGAAGAATAAACTCTCATAATTAAAACACTAGGGCCGATTTCCCCAAAGTAAAATAAGTCTTACCGAGCGTAAAGGTATTTTGACAGTATTTTCAATACAAAAACTGTCAGAAAGCCCAATTTATTAATCAGTTAAACGACACTCGACGTTGTTGAAATCGGCACAAAAACATGTAATCAGACCTTATTATCCACAGTTTTAAAGAGCTCAGCAAAGTCTAAATCAGTCTAGTACTTAATAGGTAAGTATTAAGTAGGTACCTACTTACTATAGGGTATACAGAGGATCTTTAAATACCTGCAGTTAGAGTAAGGCACCTCTACATTATCCATTTCTATAGAATAATAGAGTAGTGTGTTAATTGCTAATTTCCATACGTGAAGGTTGAAAATTTAGGTCACGGTGCCAGATGTTAGTAACTATAAATTACGGCTGAGAGAGGCTTTAATCAAAAATGTCAGACGTCGTACCATGTAAAGGCGGTCCTTCATCGAGAGCATTTGCCTGTAATGTCAAACTGATTCGATTTTGAGCATTGCGTTACAATACTGCCTCACGACTCACGATCATACCTGTAATGTGACGATCCAAGACTCCATATTTTGAACATTCGCCTGCAGTCGTATCAGCTTTTTCTTGTTGGCATAAGACATTGATGTTACACATTGTATCACGGGTGATACAAATTATACATAATTACAGGTTGCGCACTGTAATGCTCCGTTCTTCTCTTTGATGTAATGTAACAAATTGTATCAACAAGTTGCGCACTGTAATGCTCAGTTCTTCTCAGTCACTAATGTAATGCTCGAATTTGAACTGTTACATTATATAGGCGAATGCTCCCGATGAGGGATCGCCTTAAAGTAGGTAAGCATACATACTCGTATCAAAGATCGTAGTAGGATTCGTGTTCCAGACATAATAATTGTAAACATTAAACAACAACTACCTAGGGATTTGGTGGAAATTTTTGTTTATTCAGTTGGTATTAGGTACATTTTTAGGGTTCCGTACCAAAATGGTAAAAATGGAACCCTTATGGTGAGACTTTCTCCGTCCGTCTGTCCGTCCGTCTGTCACAGTCGATTATTTCAGTAACTATTAAAGCTATCGACATGAAATTTGGCATAGTTGTGTTTAATAGTGGCCCAACATCATTGGAATAAAGAAAAATCGAAAATTATTTTTAGTTTTATTAAAAAAAATCGGCCAAGTACGAGTCGGGCCTCGCTCTTTTAGGGTTCCGTTAAAAAAAAATTAAATTAAAATATTTTCATGTACCTCTGGAAATATTTTAATTTAATTTTTTTAATTTAATTTAATTTTTATTATTTGTTGTTATAGCGGCAATAGAAATACATAATATGTGAAAATTTCATCTATCTATTACGGTTTACGAGATACAGCCCGCTGACAGACGGACGGACGGACGGACGGACGGACAGCGTAGGCTTAGTAATAGGGTCCCGTTGGTACGGAACCCTAAAAAGGGGGAAAATCGGGGGTTTGAAATTTCAAAGTAAAATAACTATACCGAGTTGGGTATCATATGAAAGGCCTTTACTTGTGCATTCTAAAACAGTAAAAAATAAAAGCAACGCGAAAATTATTTTAGTTTGATTAAAAAAGGGGGAAAATCGGGGGTTTGAAATTTCAAAGTAAGATAAATATACCGAGTGGGTTATCATATGAAAGGCCTTTACTTGTGCATTCTAAAACAGTTTTTTATTTATTTCTATAATATATAATAGTTTTTGAGTAATCGGCCAAAATGTCAAAAAAATACCGTCCCCCCCCCCCCCCCTTATCTCCGAAGTTTACCAATCGAAAAATCTGAAATAATTATGGTCAATAGAGGTTTATGTATATTTTACAGGAAAAATAAAATCAACGCGAAAATTATTTTAGTTTAATTAAAAAATTGGCCAAGTGCGAGTCGGGCCTCGCTCTTTTAGGGTTCCGTTAAAAAAAATTAAATAAAAATATTTCCATGTACCCATGGAAAGATTTTAATTTAATTTTTTTAATTTAATTTAATTTTTATTATTTGTTGTTATAGCGGCAATAGAAATACATAATATGTGAAAATTTCATCTGTCTATCTATTACGGTTTACGAGATACAGCCCGCTGACAGACGGACGGACGGACGGACGGACGGACGGACAGCGTAGGCTTAGTAATAGGGTCCCGTTAGTACCCTTTGGGTACGGAACCCTAAAAAGGGGGAAAATCAGGGGTTTGAAATTTCAAAGTAAGATAATTATACCGAGTGGGGTATCATATGAAAGGCCTTTACTTGTGCATTCTAAAACAGTTTTTTATTTATTTCTATAAATAATAGTTTTTGAGTAATCGGCCAAAATGTCGAAAAAAATACCGTTCCCCCCCCCCCTTATCTCCGAAGTTTACCAATCGAAAAATCTGAAATAATTATGGTCAATAGAGGTTTATGTATATTTTACAGGAAAAATAAAACCAACGCTCTAACTAGCATAGTTTTTTTTTATATTAACAATAAACCTCTACAAACAAAGTTAATGATAAATAAGCAAATTAATATAATATTATCGTTTTACTTTTACTTTTGGAGTACGGAACCCTTGGTGCGCGAGTCCGACTTGCACTTGGCCGGCTTTTTTTATATATATGAATAGAAAACAAACGAGCAGGCGGGTCATCTGATGTTAAGTGATTACCGCCGCCCATTAACAATAATTGTTGCTCACCAGAGGCACCACCAATGTGTTTCTGGCTTTGAAATAACACTACATAATATAATTCTGAAACATAATTCCGAAAGGTTAGAGGTTCGAGTACGGGATCGAACTCGTGACCTCAAAGTGAAAGCTAGGACTCCTAACTACTGCTCTCGAATTTTACTTATAACAGTAGTAAATGCAGTGATTAAACTGAGTTGGTGGTCTCAGAAAAAGAAATACTTAAAATTCAATTGTCTGCCAAAGCAATGAGGCAACAAAAGATTCTGAGCATGTAATTACAAGGTTTGAATGAATAGCGAAATGGAATGATGTCTGAAAACTTTTTCGTTTATCCTTTAAGTGTAAATATTGCTCCATTCGTTTCTTATTCTTATTCCCATTTGAAAGCAGTTTCATCAGATCACAATCTATTACTTCAAAGGTAAATTAAGAAATTATTTTTAACTTTTCTTCTAGTTGCATCTGGATAGTAAAACATTTTTTGGTTTAACAACAGCGACGTCATTTTAAGCAATTATCCAAAATAATATTTTTTGTAGGCACGGCTAAAAGCCATTATTAGGAAACTGAATTGATTTAGTAACTAAAGCCGAACCAACAGCAGCAGTTAGTAAAAGATTTTTATTTGAAGAAATTACCAATGTCTAACCAAACTAACAGCTATTGAAATAATAAGAATAATTAACTCAGAACAAGAATACTTTTGACACTTGCTTATTTTACACAAAGACGGAAGTAACTTGACTCGATGAGACACTAGTTCTTAATCGTCGATTTTCAACAATGAACTGGTACAAAAACAAAGAAAAGTTTTACTATCAATCACAAACAGTGGGCCTTTGAATGAAACAAAATTATGCCCACGCCTGACGCCTTCCTTAGACAGATTCATTCATAGAACTATACTAACTTTTCATGGAGCAAACATTTCGCAGCTTAATTGACCGAGCGAAGCGAGGTCTCTGAGTTTACTAGAGCGATTTGCACTTGTCCGTCCGTCCGTCCGTCCGTCTGTCAGAGCCTTATAACTTTTGAATTACTGAACGTAATTACTTCAAATTTAGATATAATATGTAAACCGATGGCCTCCAGCCGAAAATGGCTTAAAAAGTTATAAAAATCTTTATTTCAGGGGGGCTCTCATAGAAGCGAATGCGAAGAATTTTTTTTTTATTTACGATTCATAGGTTTTCTGTGTATCATTTTAAAGACAATTTAGAACAGAGTACAACCGTATTTTTTTTTAATTTTTTTTTCTAAAATTGACGAAATGGGGGGCTTCCAAAGTGGCGATTTAATACGCTCGCTTGAAGACGCTCTCTGGGAAAATTTTCTATATATTTTCAAGTTGTACTTATTTTCTTACTTCACTTGTATCCTGTACTTGAACAACAAATACTAAAATTATATGAATATTATAAAGAAACGAGATTATTTAATTTTTAATGAGCATCAGTAAATTTCACATAGCTTCACAATAATGCTAATAGATGGCGCAGTCATTAACTATTCCATTGAACTAGGAGCTACGACTACGATTTATCCCAAAAACAGTTTTGCGGCGACCATTATTATTTAGGTACATAATATAATAACATATTATTCAATTAAAATTATTCTTTAGTTAAATATCATTTTGTATATTTTCTATTCGCGTCGATAGATGACGATTTGTACAGATGCCCCTAACCCGTTTTCACTCGTTAGTAGGTACCTACATAATAATTCAATGTTTTCACTGACGTTCCCTAACCTTTACGGGCTACCTATGATAAGTTATGTGATGATTACTGTCAACTTCTTTATCACGATCCTGTACGGGACACCTAAAAGGACATTGGATAATAATAATGTCAGTTTTGGTCGTCATGTATCGATTGAATGAATAATCATGGGATACCCCGTTACCGCGAGGTCTCAGTTCGGGGCGAACCACTAGTTATTAGGTTCTAGTTGACCCGCCGCGAAACAGGGCTCGCACGGGGAAACTACAAACAAACACAATGGCACAGTCATCTGGGGCCTGGAGGTTAATGATTTAGTCTATTTGGAATTAATGCCTGTGGCTAAGACCCTCATATAATTATGGTATACACAGACAGACAAAAATTAAATAATAATCTGTTTTGGGCTCAGTATCGACAATAAAGCACCCCCCGGTTAAAATTTTCAAAATATATTCAATGTACAGAAATGTCCAGTTACAGTTTTATTTATTTAATAAACAGTAATCAACAGCGTTACATCTAATTAGTATACAATTAAGAATAGTTATAAAATAATATAGTTATAAAATAAGGACAAACAGAATTTATTAGTATAGATAGAATTTTCAGTTTAGAAATGTATCTCTTATGTCCACGATATTATCCGCGTGGATTTGGTTTTCGAAAAAATGTTTCTTGATACAAATATGGAAATAGATGATACAACCCTTAAAATCCCTTTTCACTATGTGTACTCAAAAAATATTTTCTTCACAAATCAGGTCTACCGCTATAATAAGGAGTATTTTTGTATAGGATCAGCATCTTTCATCTATCTTTTCTTTTAATAACGTTTCGAATAAGCCAAGCTTACGAAGATAACGATAGAAATGATAACGTTTCGAAACTCGCACTTTGCGTCTTGAGGAGCATTTAAAATTATTGCTAGTTCAATTTCCGTAATCGAGACATAAATCTCGGCTAGCGGCGATCTTCATCAAACAAATTAAATTAAGTAGTATTAGTAATTATAAGTATTCCTATAAAATATTAAGTGGAAATATGGAATAGTAAAATATGTAAGGAAGAACCGACAGGTAAAATTGGAAAATTCCGATAGGTAGTTCCGGCTGCGCTATCCTTTATTAAAACAGTTTATGCTAAAGTGGAAAATGAAAATGATGTTTTACTAGTAAATGACTTTTTATTTGCTATTTTAACGAAGTTTCAAGCTCTTATTAAATCAATACGCTGTCGGTACCTACCATAAATTTTTTTAGAAGGTCTACCAGAATGTACCCTGAAACTTCAAAAACCTATTTTGTTCATGATTAAGCGAGCACTTCAACTTGGCTGCGGCGGCCAATATGACTAAGGGCCTGTTTCACCACTTGCTGATAAAGTGCCTGATAGCCTATCCACAACTTGTCTGACTGATAGCGTTCTAATTTCTGTTTTACAAGATTCCGTTAAGACAAACTATAAGAATGACGAAAAGATTTATCTGACAGCTATTTTATCTGTTAGATATATATCAGACACTTTAACGGATAGTGGTGAAACAGGCACTAATTCTTGGCTGCCAAGTGCGCGGGTTTTATTAAGTTACAATGATGGATCGGGCTCTAATGTCTTAATAATTGCAGCGATTGCCTGATAGTGGCGTTTATTGATGTGATTATTTATTTGCTATGCAAATCACCTTCTTTAAAAGGAAATATTATTCTTCTTCCACATTCTTCCGCATTTTAGAACTCTTTGTAAGTAGCGATCATTCTGTGATAGTCTACAATTATTTTCATCATGAACTTCAGTTTGCCTTGAGGATAACTTATGAGCGTAGAATTTTCACTCTAACCTTAACGCGCTAATGGAAACGAACTACACTAGCGGCACGCTATGATGGCCGGTTTGACGTTTGTCCGCTCATGAAGTTCCGTATTAATTGATAACGACTTTGAAGGAAATAATTGTATTACTTTATTGACGATAGTGATGTGCAGAGATTCATAAATTTTATCGAATGTAGTTTTAGGTTTAGGACTCAAAATTTATTTATTAAATTGATTTCTAAAATGTATACAAGTGTAGAAAAATCAGTTTGCACCATTTAAGGGGTGAATGTACTTGTGAATATGAACAATTTTCACTATGTGGACAAACCTCTGAAATCGCAAAAAAATATCAGCTGTTTCATACAAAAGGTAAAATTTTTATTTTTATATGATATATACCACAACTCGGCATTTGGTTTTCTAAATTGAAAATTTTTAAAAATGGAATCTAATACGATCGTCACATAGGATCGCTGGCTAGCACAACTACTACCTCCGGCAAACTCGCGTCAATGCTCAATGCAAAACAAAGCAGTTTCGAATTGACGTTGCTTCGAAAAGTATAAACTGTCAGTGCAATGCGATTGTGATATAGTTTTGACCTGGCTGGCTCGTCCATACTACTGAAAATAGTAGTATGGACGAATCTGATTAATTATGGCCTTTTGTGGCACCTTTTTTGGTATCTTTTGTATTCATATGTTTCTTGTGTGCATATAAAGTATGTATATTCATTTTCATTCAAATATTCAGTTCGTTCAAATAAATTAAATAAACATATACATTTTTGTTTTATTAAACCTATTTAATCAGGTACAAAAACAAAACTTAATTGTTTTTTGTTCGAGAATAAATTGACATTCCACATCACTATTGTAATGTGTCAAACCGGCCATCATAGCGTGCCGCTAGTGTATAGCAAACGTCATATTAATTAAAATTTGATATCTACATACTTACAACAACAGATTCACGGACAGTTAATATTAGCTTGAAAAATTATTAAGTTAGTGAATTTTATAGCCTCAATAGCTCATCGGTTATAGGTGCAGACTGAAAACTGCTTCCTAGCACTATTGTAGTAACCACTCCTAACACAAGTTTTCCGCTTATTTGGAGAGGAAAAAAGAATATTAGTCAAGGTTCAAGTTCAGCACGGCTGAAATTCTTTACAAAAAAGTTACCCTAGTTAAGGTCCTTAGCAATAATATACTGAACACCTTTTGTACCGAGTGTATTATAAATGTAATTCATGTCATCTCGTTTAATGTAGGTGAGAATTGAGATATTACATACTCGCTCCATGAAAAGCACTAGTGCTTACCGCATATCCTACCCAACATTGTGTTATTTTATTATTATGTTACACAATGCTTTGGAACTACATAACAATAGGTACATGTACCATGTACGTATTCAGACAATATGTGAAAAGATGATAAATCAAACGACATAACGTCTAAGAAAAACATTATGGGAAGTGATGGCCAATAATCCAAAAAAATTGAACCGAAAGAATATCGAAAGACTTTGTTTTTATGTAAATACCTACTATTACTAGTGGTTCGCCCCGAACTGAGACCTCGCGGTAACGGTATCCCATGATTATTCATTCAATCGATACATGACGACCAAAACTGACATTATTATTATCCAATGTCCTTTTAGGTGTCCCGTACAGGATCGTGATAAAGAAGTTGACAGTAATCATCACATAACTTATCATAGGTAGCCCGTAAAGGTTAGGGAACGTCAGTGAAAACATTGAATTATTATGTAGGTACCTACTAACGAGTGAAAACGGGTTAGGGGCATCTGTACAAATCGTCATCTATCGACGCGAATAGAAAATATACAAAATGATATTTAACTAAA
This sequence comes from Oeneis ivallda, assembly GCA_029955525.1. NCBI lineage: Eukaryota > Metazoa > Arthropoda > Insecta > Lepidoptera > Nymphalidae > Oeneis > Oeneis ivallda. The sequence continues at coordinate 12,347,841 of JARPMR010000015.1, read as the reverse complement.
GAATAATTTTAATTGAATAATATGTTATTATATTATGTACCTAAATAATAATGGTCGCCGCAAAACTGTTTTTGGGATAAATCGTAGTCGTAGCTCCTAGTTCAATGGAATAGTTAATGACTGCGCCATCTATTAGCATTATTGTGAAGCTATGTGAAATTTACTGATGCTCATTAAAAATTAAATAATCTCGTTTCTTCATAATATTCATATAATTTTAGTATTTGTTGTTCAAGTACAGGATACAAGTGAAGTAAGAAAATAAGTACAACTTGAAAATATATAGAAATTTTCCCAGAGAGCGTCTTCAAGCGAGCGTATTAAATCGCCACTTTGGAAGCCCCCCATTTCGTCAATTTTAGAAAAAAAAATTAAAAAAAAATACGGTTGTACTCTGTTCCAAATTGTCTTTAAAATGATACACAGAAAACCTATGAATCGTAAATAAAAAAAAAAATTCTTCGCATTCGCTTCTATGAGAGCCCCCCTGAAATAAAGATTTTTATAACTTTTTAAGCCATTTTCGGCTGGAGGCCATCGGTTTACATATTATATCTAAATTTGAAGTAATTACGTTCAGTAATTCAAAAGTTATAAGGCTCTGACAGACGGACGGACGGACGGACGGACAAGTGCAAATCGCTCTAGTAAACTCAGAGACCTCGCTTCGCTCGGTCAATTAGGTTGAAATCTATTGAGCGTGCTCCAACTTGATTCGGACTTGAAATAGTTAAAACGAGACATACGTACATCTGTTACGTTTTAACTCTGTCTTAAATCGAAGCGGAGTGAAATAGCGATCATAGACTGTCTGATATGCAATTGACCAGGTGCATATACCTATCAGTCAGTACTAAATTAAAGTAAGGTCACCGATAAAGTATTTGGCATGCAAAGAAGGCTCCTTTGGGTAGTAAAAGTCAGGACTCCTAATTGTGCCAATATTCGACTTAACCTTGGAGGTGTCATTACTAACCTAAGGTACCCAATGTATGGGTAGTTGGGAAAACGGAAGCCGGATGGTCAATCTAAATTATGGCAGTGCGTTTTAGGAACAATGAGAGGCAAAGCGTTTATTACGTGATCAGAGGTTTCACTTTAAACCACGTAGCAATGCAGTTCCATGCGGTGCTTTGCTGTTAGATAGTCGAAGGGTGATAGTGGAACTAAATGAAAAAGTTTTTGAGCACTCTCTCCGAAATATATCTTGATGAATACCGACAGACAGTTTCTCCTTGCGCCGATGGTTCAAACTTTGAAGTCTGGAGTTAACCAGCGATTCAACGCCAATGAGTCTTCTGGCGTGTCGATCCACCGAATTCAATGCAGCAAGCCGATAGTGGTAGTACTCGTAATCTTCTACCCCTAATGAATTAATTTATGAATGATTTGAATATCAAGATAAATCTCTGTTACTAGTAGAATGTTGCTACGGAAAATGCCTCGTTGCGAGTAATAAATAGCTCTCCAGTGCTTCGGACGAATTAGCACCAATTTCATTAACATCTCGTACAGTTCCGGCGGTGACGTGATTAATATCTGATGCCTGACGGATAATATCATTTTCATCTCCCCATCTCGGAAAGAGTATTTTTGCTCTTCGATATCGGAGTGCAAAAGCCGTTTTTATCCTCTAGAGGATAAAGTAAATTGAATTTAGAACATCGTGTGCAAACATCGTTTGTGAATTCAAAACATCATTAAACCTATTTACTTCTACCTCCATGGTGCCGAATTTATCATAAAACCTTTTTTAATTTGTTAAAAACTCAGACTTGGAACCTTCTTGGTGTACTTTTTTTTAATTTGCTTTGCGCGCGCCATTTTCTTTTCACGTCATATTGTTTGAATGGGGAGATGAAAAGTTACGTGTTGCACTCGAGTGCAAAGATTTTTCACCTCGTGCTCTTTTGATTCCCTCGCTAACGCTCAGGATTCTAATTTTTGAATCACTCGCTGCGCTCGTGATTCAATTTTAGAATCCTTCGCTTGCTCGGTCATCAAAACTGAGCACGCGGTTAAAAAGCAACTTTGCACTCTTGTATAACAAATAACTATTGTAAACCGAGTTCTTCTCATATACTGTCTCATTCATATTATAATCTCATTTAAGTATTAAGTTCGCCTTTATACCTGTATTGTGCAATAAAGAATTAAAGCAAACAAGTTCGCGGTTTTTAAATACTCCTTTTGGGTGGTATACTCCGTATTAAGTATGTCATCATCATAAACCAAAATGCATCCACTGTTGGTGTTGGCTTGTTTAAGTAGCGCCAAAGTTGCTTATCCTCGACCTTTCGCATTCAATCGATGCTTGCCACTTTACGGAACTCATCACTCCATCTAGCCGGGGGCATCGCCCGCCCTACACTCCATTTGCCGAGACGTGGTCCGCACTCGAGGACCTTACGACTCCAACGGCCATCGGTCCTCCGACAAAGTCCTCGGATTTTAGCCCATTATGGCCCGCTTGCAGGGACGCCGGGTTAGTTAACCCAGGAATAAATTTATAATTTTGACAGAAGCTTTATACGAGATCTGTCAAATCTGTCTTTTTAACCCAGAGTTAGTTGCTTAGTCTGGGTTAAAACCTTTCTGCAAGCGCGCCTAATATATATATTCCATATTATGTATTAACAATGAATGCAAAACTTGGACTGTTTTATCGCCGATTTCACCAACGTCGAGTGACGTTTTACCGAGGAATAAATTGGGCGTTCTGACAGTTTTTGTATTGAAAATACTGTCAAAATATCCAATTTACGCTCGGATGTCTTATTTTACGTTGGTCAAATCGGCCCAGAGAGATAGGCTATGTTATATTTCGAACACTGATATTTTAGTCCAGGGTAGATAATTTTTGAAAACAAAAAAAAATATAGTAGGATGAAACCCATTGGAAAAGGAAGAGAATGCAACAAAAATGACAAGAAAAATAAATTACGGGCGATCTGAGGTAGGGAAGTGGGGGGAGGGGGGGTTTAAGGGTAAAAAACGGTTTATCTCAATTTCTGGAAAAACTACAAGTCCTATGGAAAAGAGTTAAGTGGCAAAGTTGTAGGTAATAAAAAGATCTACAACTTTTGTATTTAGACTTTTTTCACATAACCTCAAAATGTATGTGAAAAATTCAAATAACTAAGTTTTTGGTTTTTTATTTTTATCTTTTACAAAAAAAATACTTTTTCACGAAATTTGGTGAAAACTTACCTTTTTATGTCCCAAAAACACTGTAATTTTTCTGATTTAAAATATTTATTTTTTCACCTTTTTTTTGTCTTAATTTTGAAAAAGCACCTAATTTTCAATCGAAAATTCTCGTAAAAGTCGGTGAGCTTTTTGTTGTTGTTGTGAAAAAATATACATTGCTATGGTAAATGCTCTCAGAAAATGCAGAAACGAAATACGAAATAACAGGTAGTAAGGCCCAGACCCTCCTAGCCCCTTCCCCACTTCTCTATGAAATACCTTTTGATGGGCTAAAATTTTCCGTAGGTGACTCAGGTAAGTATTTAAGTTATCTTAAAATAGCAATAAATAGCCATCTACGCATGTAATTTAAAAGGTACTTCATAGGGGCCAGGAGGGTCTGGGCCTTACTACCTGTTATTTCGTATTTCGTTTCTGCATTTTCTGAGAGCATTTATAACCCGTGTCATTAAAGAAAGGAATTGTAAATGGCGTCGCTAATCATTCCCTCTCACTCGCACACGTCGTTACAGCACGCAAAAAAATTATCAGTCTGTATCTGCTTGCACACTGTGTTTTTGTTACTGTTCTTTGTCTTGTTTTCTGTTAAGTTTTTTCGTTGTTATTGTCGTTCGTATGCTGTTTATTGATCAATAACTATCTTACGTTTAAAAAATGAGCTTTAATTTAATGAGCGTTTACGCGAAACGAGGAAAGATTCTTCGAAGTGATGAGGGTGAAATCGTATATAATGTTACAAAATATTTTGAAGAAGAAATATAAAATACGTTGCGACCTGACGCGAAACGTACAAGATAAGTTATAGGACTTAAAGATAACAAGAAATAAATAAATACCTAGAGATATTAAACATGTGCTAGCTATATAAATCAATAGTAATATATAGGTATATTTAGTAACATAATATAGGTACATAAATGAATAAGGTATCAACACAAATACTGAATAAATAATATAAACATACAATGTGTGTCTGTATAGCTACACATATAGCAGCCCAGCTTCGCTTCATTTTTTGCTGACGGTCCAATCTGTGCCTGTCATTACAAGTACAAGCCGCCATTTCAGATTCCTTTCTTTATTGACACGGCTTATACCATAGTAATGTATATTTTTTTTACACCATCAGAAAGTAGAGATTTCAACGAACAAAAAGCTCACCGACTTTTTTTAAAAAAGCAGATATTTTGACGGAAGAATTTTCGATTGAAAATTAGGTGCTTTTTCAATATTAAGACAAAAAAAAGGTGAAAAAATAAATATTTTAAATCAGAAAAATTACAGTGTGTTTGGGACATAAAAAGGTAAGTTTTCATGAAATTTCGTGTAAAAATATTTTTTTTGTAAAAGATAAAATTAAAAACCAAAAACTTGGTTATTTGAAAAAAGTCTAAATACAAAAGTTGTAGATCTTTTTATTACCTACAACTTTGCCATTTAACTTTTTTCCATAGAACTTGTAGGTTTTCCGGAAATCGAGATAAACCGTATTTTACACTTAAACCCCCCTCCTCCCACTTCCCGACCTCAGATCGCCCGTAATTTATTTTTCCTTTCATTTTTATTGCATTCTCTTCCTTTTCCAATGGGTTTCATCCTGCTATTATTTTTTTTTCACTTTTTATTATTTTTTAAGGCTTCTACCCTGGTCTATTTATAAATAACTGCTGATAGGATTCTGCGGACAGCAACTCATTCTACGGAAGGTTCTAAGTAATAAATAGAATTGCGTACGCAATAACCGCAATTTCATTAGGAACTCTCAGTTTCCCACAGACGACGTGATTAATGTCTACTGCCTACTGTGTATAATATGATTTATGAATAGAGTACCATCTGACGACTGTTCCTTATCAGCGATTTTCGTGACCCTTCGCGATAGCACTCTTTTTAATAATATGAGATTTATCGTGGTTTTTAACTTACACTTTGGAATGGGTTTTTAGCTATACATTTTTTTTATTTAATACATTATAATACATTTTATTATATTATGTTAAATAGCTTTCTCTAGGCTAAGGACATAATTATCTAACGAAAGTTCTCCTTTGAGTACCTATTAAACAATCACAGTTCTCTTTGGTATTTCAACCGGCAACCGCACAGATAAAACGGGGTCTTTCTAATATTTTACATTGCGTGAAGATCAGCTTGCGTTTTTCGGTTATGTAATTTGAGCCTACAGAGTTTTATTTTTCAACTTAAGAGTAAAAAAGACAACGATGTTCTTGCTAATTGAGTAATATTACGAGAGAAATAGATACCAAAAATCTGCCGTTTATTAGAAAAATAGCAAAAAGGAATGATCCTAACTATTGTGAACTTTCTAAGGGGATAATAATTTAATATAAAAAAATATTTTTAAAAAACCGACTTCAAACGCCCGCACCACTACAAAGTATATAAGTTATTGTAGATTTTTTTTAAACGCTCAACCGATTTCGATAAAATTTAAATGGGACCACCTGGGAAGTATAAACCCATTCAAACAAAAAAAGAATTTTTCCAAATCAACATACATAAAAAAAAGATTCCGACGAATTGATAACCTCCTCCTTTTTGAAGTCGGTTAAAAAGACTGTTAAAAATACATTAATCCTCTAGAAATGTTAAATACTAAAATACCTATAAATAAAGATTTGATGGGTTCAAAAATTAGTTCGCTGAGCTCTCATATTCGAGAAATCTTGTTGTCTGATGGATAAAGCTCAGTTACTAATCGAGTATTAAACTTAAGCTTTTGCCATCAAACCAACCCTTATCTAGAAATAGAGAACAGAGGTGGTGAAACGCCCTTAATGATCATAGTCAAGACACAATATTAATAAACATTAAATTTTAATGGGTGAGTGTTTACATTAATAAAGAAAAGGAGTATTGGTGTTAAGACTATGGACATTTAAAAAATATATAGTGATATATATTTTAAAATAGCGGTGATAACTGCCTACTGGTTCGAATCCCAGATACGTACTGTTGTGCGTTTAAGCAATAAATATCACTGTCCTCAACGGTGAAGGAAAACATCGTAAGGAAACCTGCATTCTTGTGAGTAGTTCTCCATAATGTTCTCAAAGGAGTCTGCCAATCTGTACTTGGACAGCGTTGATGACAGGGGCCTAAATGCTTCATAATTTGAGACCCATACTCAGATAGTAATGGAAATGAATAAAAAAGAATAGGGTTGTGATAGTAATAATTGTAAAGCTATGAGATAGGTAATAAAATAATGACAAGAATAATGGAATGATTATCAAAACTTTTAACATTTCCACTATCAAGTTAATACAGTTGCATTCATTTACTTTTTTCTATGCGCTTATTTATAAATTGTTTCAAAAGTAATAAGGCAACGAAAAAATCTATACGAAACAATATCCAGCGAAATTGGATGACGTCTGGAAACTTTCGTGTTTCTAGTTTTAACTTCAAAAATGGTCATTTATTGTCTTAGTTACACTTAAACCTTAAGCACACATTCAATCTACCATTTTCTACTTCATTTAGGTGATTCTTTTACAACTCTGACTTTTTAAAGAAGCATGCCTCGCTTACACGATATATACACGCGGAAGAAGTCTCAAGCGATAGGTAGTATATTAATATAATATAATATTTTTAAGTATTAATAATAATTAATACTTGGTAATACTGTTAACTATTGGTTGTAAAGTCCATGTAAGCCGTAGAATTTTGCAATAATATTACGAGAAACTATTATAATAACTAGCTGCCCGGACAGACTTTGTTCTGTCAAAAGTTAAAAGTAAAAATTAATATTTTTTTTTCTTTTTTTTTATTAAAACCTTCCGTGGACCTTAAGGAACATACAAAAAAATAAATTAACCGAATTGGTCCATCCATTCTTGAGTTATGCGCTTACCAACATTCATTTTTATTTATATAGATAACTAGCTGATGCCCGCGACTTCGTCCGCATGGATTTAGTTTTTAAAAATCCCGCGAGCTCTTTCATTATCCGAGATAAAAAGTAGCTCTCCCGGTCTGAGGAACCACTACTACATCCATTACTATACCCATGCAAAAAATCCCATCAATCCGCTGTTCTGTTGGACGTGACGTGATTGAAGGACAAACCAACAAACAAACACACTTTCGCATTTATAATATCAGTAATGCTTTGTATAACACTTTTTATAATTGTCAAATTTTTTACCATACTTCTTCTTCTTAACCAAAGACAAAATTACGTTTAGCTGTCATTTACGTTTTGTTATTCCACTGTCATTTGCGTTTTGTTATTCCATGTCAGATGCGTTTTTCTTATACCACGTTTTATAGTGACATGACGGAAACGCGGTCGAACGGGATAAAAAGTATCCTATGTCCGTCTGCTGGTTCTAAGCTACGTCTCCACCAATTTTCAGCCAAATCGGTTCATCCGTTCTTGAGTTATAAATAGTGTAACTAACACCACTTTCTTTTATATATATATATATATAGATATAGATATAGCTAGAAGTATTTGTTTCTAGTAATAAATGATTTATAATTATAATCATTAATTAAGTCTCTTGTGACGTTATTTTTATTTGCAACTTTATGTTTTCTACGTCTTTAAAAATTAAATGTCTATAGTAAAATCAGGCTAGCTAGACTCTGTGAAAGATTGAATATGTAACATAATATGATTCTAAAAATATAAATACCTGACTAAACATAGCTATACCATAACCGCTTATTATAAATTATCTGGACATACTTTCAATGGAACGAGAGTTAAATAGGAAAACTCCAAGTTCAAAATAAGTTCGAGGAGTGAGGCGGAAATTATTGATGTCTGTTAAATCTCGGAGTTGGTTAGATAAATACTAGCCCATGACTATAAAATAAAATCTACGGTACGATTGAGTAATTTTGAATGACTTGGTAATATTATTATTCTAGTTATTAACCACGGCTTCGCTCCCGCCGTCTATTTACTATACAAAATTACCAATTTAGATTTTTCCTTCCTTTTGGGGGTTTCCCTGCATTTCAAGCCATTTTTGAGTTTTAGCCAGACTAATGAACAGCAATTCATTTTTATGTAAAAGAAGAAGATATTATTCTATCTATAATATCTTCTATAATATTTTTCTTCATATGACTGTCTATCAAACTAATTTATTTGATAGGCGTACTATTTCCAAAATACCACTGTTAACATCACATTTAAACTAAGTCGAGTCAACGCTAAGCACTCAGCGTCATTTGGAATTAATTACGTATAATACGTACCTACCTATTAGGATATGAAAGTAGTAATATTTTATAATTAATATATAAATTATATCTGCTTTGGAATATAGGTAGGTACATCATAACTACAAACCCATATGTATATCTGAAGATATAAGTAGATGTGTACCGAGTTACACATGCCACGACGTTAGTACCCAATTTTTATTTCAAAGACACTCAAACAACTTTCTCACCGAGAGAACTCAGCTATGATAAAGCAAATAATTTATTGTCGGATACAAAAGGGAAGAATAAATAGATGAAACCTTTAAAGTTGCATGTTGAGCGACTTCAACCTTCATTGAAGTAGCTTCTCACAATATGTACTTGTGATGTTATGTGATCAAAAATATGTATTATCCGAAATAAAATATTATTTTTACATACATAATTAAGCTTATAGCTTATAGCTTTTATCGCGGGCTTCGAACTAGGACAAACAGTTTGAGTGCGGCGACCGAATCAAGAAATTCCGTAACGAAAATAAACCTAACACCGTCGTTCAGTAAGCGTTCAACATTTTAGAGGGTCACAAGTAGCTCTGTTTGGGGCAGTGGGCGAGCGGCCGCTTTATGTATGATGCCGCAGGATCGAATCTCACTCGCGAAGTAGTGACAGAGCGCTTTTCTTGTTTGTTTGTTAATATTATAATTGCATAAGTTGATAAAAAATGCTATGCAATAGCTTTACCGCGGCAGTCCCCGAGTGCCACTTAATTTTTTTTTATATTCGATGACAAGAAAGCCCTTGACTGCGATCTCACCCTTTTTTTCCGTAGGAGGGGAAATCCTCATGGACATCCGAATCAGAATCAGGATAGTGCCGGACTCCTACCGGCTCCTACTTCCAAAATAGTATTGTACCTGCCCTATGGGCCTACCAATACTGCCGCAATCTATTTCATGATCTTTCCTCACGTTCATCTGCCTGTTTCTTTCCCATCACACACTCCATGTCTCCATGATCCATGATCTCACCTGATGGATGCAGTATGAGATTGACTTTTTCAATTTTCCCTATTTTCTTAGTGATTTAAAAGAATAGTTCTTTGGCAGCGAAGAAAAAGAGTAAAAAATTTATCATATGCTAATAAAACAATTCTTAACTTGTAAATCCGCATAGAATCAACAAATTATAATAACAATCCCCCTAACATCTCAATTTCTATAAATAACATTTAATAGTACCCGTTAGAGCCCATGAATTATTCATAGAATTTACTTCACTTCCGAAATCCAATGTAACAAAAATCAGTTGGTCTGAAACTGAATTTCCGTTCCAAACTCTACTGCGTAGGCAGAACTGTGGAAATGTCGTACCTACTTACAAAATTTAGTAAAATTAACTTAAGATGATGTGGATGAACGACCACAAGCGGTCGCTGGAAACATGGCACAGGATCATGTTCTGAGGCGATCCCACAGATCCCTGTCCAGCGGTGGACTATCGATCTAATCTATGCACCATAGATCGATTAGCACATAACATATTGTAATTAAAAACAATGAGTATTGATAGACTTCAATTGATTCAAATTAATTATTAACTATCTATTAATAATAATTAATAAATTAAATTACTTATTAATTAGGTATCTACTTATGATAAGATAGCTGTTTCCAATAGCAGTAATAACTGCTATATATAATGTACTCTGTGCTGTATAAAAAGCTATAGTAGATATAAAATGTAATATTTTTTCAGAATCATGTAAAATAAGTCTTTATTTGTTACAGGTAAAACTTTCGGCTGTGTGAATTGTGATGTGAAAAAGTGAAATACATTGTACCAACTTATTTTCAAAAATGCGACCATCAAACGTGGATAACAATGACTCTCCGCCGGTGTGACAGTTTGCCCACCACGCTCCAAGAGGCGCCGATCACCGAAGAAACCCAACCGTTGAATAAAATACCTGATTCCAACACCGACCCAGATATCGAGGTGACTGTGGGTCGCGACGAAGTTATCGCCACTTGGAAGTCCCTCCATACCGACGTCAAGAATATAAAGAATGGCATCACCGCAAAAAATGGACCATCACTCCGTAGTACCGACAAAAGATCCATTACGCACACTTTCAGTCCAGCGCCCGTACGCAATAATAGAGAGACGCAGAAGAAAATCACTTATGATGATAATAGGCACGCTACTGTCGGCGCACAGGACGCCGTTTGCTGCACGTCATTTCCACTGGACGTGGGCCAGGGAATTTCAGACAAGAAGCCTAAGTCGCTGCGGCGACGGACCTTACTGGAACGCCTTCTCTCCTGGAGGACCCCGGAATGTGACTGTCATATCGAATGTCCTGCACAGTGCCAGCCGATACCCAGACCGCGACCTGAAGATGTTTTGTGCACTTGCGGTGTTGTTCGACCGAATATTGCGAACAATAAGAATAAATACGCCGAGCGCGGACGTTCTAAAAGTGTGGGATATGAAGCGGCTCGAGAGGTGACTCAGTTTCGCCGGTTAGTGCTTTGTTGAATTTAGGTCAAAAGATTTATATATTCTTTATGATTCTACAAGCTTACATATTTTATTGTAAAATAGCAACGAAGCATGCGATATGTTTGAGAAAATATAAATAATAGATCAAGAATATAGTAGGGGACTAAGCTGACGTTAAAATCTTTGTCTGTATCTCTGTTTAAGATTTAAGCAAAAACTACTGCCCCGATGCTTTTTTCATTCGTCGATAAACTGGTTTATCACCGATATAAGTTTAATGAATATTGTTCTTATTTTTTATTTATATGTTTAGAGGATCAACTTAGGAGACGCGCAAGGTCCTCTTATCCACAAGCAAAAGAGGTTGATTGCGTACCTTTTTTTTGATACTTTTTGTAAAGCAATGACATAGGGTGTTTATTCAATTCGTACGAGATTCGAAACCATTTCGAAGCTAAACTAAATTAAATTGACAGGACCAAAATTACCTTTAGCGAAAAATAAACCCATCAATTTACTTGTTTATGTAGCTCACACAGTGTTCAACTGAATTAGCACTACCTCAGCACCCTACTATTAATAGCCTCGGGGTAATAGTACCTACCTACTCCCTTTTACGTAGAAAGTAGCTTTAAAGTACTTTTAATGTGAGTTCTTCCCAAGTGAGTTCTTCCCAAGAAATCCGGAAGAATTTACATACATTTTGTTAAGCGTGTGGTGTGATAGGTGCGCTAGTGCGGGAGCAACAGTGGGCGCTGAAACAGCAGCGGCTTTGCGAGCGCGCGCGGCGCTCACTCTGGCGAGGCGGTACTACCCTGAGGGAGGCTGGGGCTGGACTGTCACCGTCGTTGGCACCATCGTCCAAGTGCTATCTCACGGCTTACAACTTGGCGGCGGCACCGGCGCGATAGCCTGCACTGCCTCCGTGAAATACCGCGTGCCTCCGCTCTATACTTACGGTAAGTAATCTGACACGTTAATATAGATAATTCGCGGCGTTGCTTGCTCTTGGCAACGTTTCTAGTGTAGTACAGGAGGAAACATAGCTTGTAGGATATGATAAGCTACTTGCAAAACTACTATGTACCAATATTTTACTATGACTATAATTTGCTCCGTGAAAAACTACATGCCTTCACTTTATACTTAGTGGGTACTTACTACTTGCGGTAATAGATAATTCGTACTGCTGTTTGCCGTGATGGCCACGATTTTAGTATAATACCTATATATGAGGAAACATAACTTAGACATGATGGGGCTTGCAGTCAACGTATAACGATTTAGCACTCAATTAAAAGAAACCACATGCTTTTAATAATCCTATTCATCTAAGTCCTACTCAAGGAATATATTATGAGGTAAAGGTATGTAAAAATATTTGCCAGAAATTTTCTTTTTTTCTTTTTTTGACGTCACCTACTCAATGCAACTATGAAAATCTAACGATGTCATTTATTAAAATTCTTCCATACGTTTTGTTTAAGTTATATGCAGAAAGATACATAGGTACATTAAGAAAAACAGTAATTCCTAGAGACAGTGTAAATTACTCATACTTCAAAAAAAAAAACAACATACTAAGAACATAGTAAGAACGATTACTGCAACTTCTTTGCGACAGCAAGAATTAAACCTTATGTGATTCTAATAAGGCTATGTAAAGAATGACATTATTCTTAATCGCTAACTGAAATAGATCTGAGACGAGCGTTTAGACTAATTGAGTAAAACGAGTCGGAAGCCAGTCCTTGACTAGCGTTTTAATTAACCAGTGCTCAATTTAGACTAATTCGTGTTAGACCAGTGAAATTAACAATAAAAATGTCGCAGCTATACGGATTAACTTCCGGAAAGCTGGATTTTTGTATGAACTTTTTTCGACGGGTTCGTGCAACGCATTGGGGGAGAGATGCCAGTTGCAACATTGCTTTTACTGTTGCATTTGAAGGTTTCCGGCTTAATTTTAGGTAGGTACAACCTTACTAATATTATAAATTGACGACCTCCCTGGCGCAGTGGTGAGCGCTGTTGGCTTATAACTGGGAGGTCTCGGGTTCGATTCCCGGCGGCGGGGTCAATTTGGGAATTTATAATTTCTGAATTGTCTCTGGTCTGGTCTGGTGGGAGGCTTTGGCCGTGGCTAGTTACCACCCTACCGTCAAAGACGTGCCGCCAAGCGAGTTAGCGTTCCGGCACGATGACGTGTAGAAACCAATTAGGGGTACGGGTTGAATGTTCACTGCCATACCCCTTCCAAGTTAACCCGCTGCCATCTAAGACTGCATCGTCACTTACCATCGGTGAGATCGCAGTCAAGGACTAGCTTGTCATCGAATATTTAAAAAAAAACTTGAGAGGTATCAAGGGACACCCGCATGGAACGAAGTTCCTTTCGATTAATTAGTGAAGGAATTGTAATAAACTAGTGGTGTCCATCTAGTATTAAATTGATTAACTGCGATGAATTATATTTAGTTTATTTCTATTGCAGCAATGTTACAAAACCAAAGAGTTACTCTGGTTTTTTAACAGATGGCGTTAGTAGTACAATAACATTTTATCCAATTTATACAATAAAAAATTAGGGAAAAATTCCACATGTAGAAATTATTTAAAATAAAATTGAAAATAGAAAATTCAGTCTGTCGAGCTGGGATTCGAACCATCGACTTTTAACTGTTAAGCGACTGCCGAAGCCACTAGCCTACGGAGACCCAATATTGTACCGCGAAAATACCGAACACAATGCAAAATTCACATTCAACAAAAAAGTGTCGGTTTCAAAAAGTGTCGAGTGTCGGTTCCTTAATTTTTTCCGTCTAGCCCCCTTCCGCACCGCGCGATAAGGAACTTACGTTCCAAAATGCGAAAGTGTGTTTGTTTGTTGGTTTTTCCTTCAATCACGCATTACTACGTACGCGTACTTTGACTCTATATGTACCTACTGTCGAACTGTAGCATCGCCAAAAGAACATTGGCCTTCTACTGGTTATTAAATGTTGAAGTATTTTGGAAACTTTTTTACTAGACGTTAAACAACCTATCGATCTTTTAAACCAAAGATAATACGAAAATCCGATTTTCCTCTGACAATTCAACGTATACCTAAACCAAAACGTAGTTAAACTAAGCCTTCAATAAAACTGAGTGCGGCTTAGCAAGGATTTCCACTAGATGAAAATATATACCTAACAGAGTAGGCGTAACTTCAACAAAACTGGCATAATATTGACTTTGTTGAGAAATATGAACTGAACTTTTTACATAATATCCTTGGGACAGAAATGAGCCTATAGATATATCAAAATATCAATATCAATATCAATATCAAAATATATACAAAGATAGGTTTAGAAGTACATAGTTTTGGTTTACCAATGTTTTTAGTAGGTAAAGCCGTAGTAAAACTAATGAATAAGTTTTTAATGAAGATACTTACTCGTAGTTACTATCCTTCCTATTTTATGGCTAACTAGTTTTTAAATAAATACTAGCTAATGCCCGAGACTTCGTCCACGAGGATAATTTCTTTTTAATTTTCCGAGTCAAATAGTAGCTTTTGTCACTCTCCAGGTTATAAACTATACCCGTGCAAAAATCACGTCAGATGAGTAGATTTGTCCATTTGAACATCGTAAGTTTGCCTCAAGTCGAAAGCTACTCTGATTAAATGGGTACGAAGCTGCTAATCATCTTTATTTCTTCAGCAAGACCAAATCTATTTATTTTTTACTAGCTGATTCCCGCGACTTCGTCCGCGTGGATTTAGTTTTTAAAATCCCTCAGGAACTCTTTGATTTTCCGGGATAAAAAGTAGGTCACTCTCCAGGTCCTCAACTATACCCATGCAAAAATCACGTCGATCCGTAGCCCTGTTGCGGCGTGATTGAAGGACAAACCAACAAACCAATAAACCAACAAACAAACACACTTTCGCATTTATAATATTAGTAAGATATAAGATTACAAATATCTCACCTGATGGCAAGTGACGATGCAGTCTAAGGTGGTAGCTGGCTAAAGGCTATGACCAAAGCTTCCCAGTCTTCCTACTAGACAAAGTAAGTCCTTTGTTATATAATGTGATCATATAAACAGTTTTTTCGCCAGCATTCTTTTAATAGTGGGTACCTTTCGTTAAATTTTCGGGTAGGTACTGGTACCTGTATAAAAGTAAAACTTTTGGTCAGCTAAAAAGAACACTTTATTCCTCAGGTAAATGTTACTCAGGCGTACGATGGTGAAATTGACACTAAGTACCTACATGAAAATACACTTTATTATTCGCGGGCTTAGTGAGTGAAATATGTATGTCCCCTTGTTAACCTTGTTTCTTAAGATTGTTTTCTTTTGTAAAAATCCTTATCGCCCGCACATGTTCAGCCGCAATCTTAATTCCGGTCTTGGACTGCCGGTTAGCTAGTGCAATGTACGAAAACTTTTCTTTTGAAATGTTAGCTAGCTTTAAAAGAAAAGTTTTCGTACATTGCACGGTATGTCTTAGATTGGGAACTTGCTTTTGTTCCTACACCTTTATTTATGAAGTCTCAAATTAATTTAATAAAATCATTTTGAAAGTTCCACGTAAGAAGATTTCTTACCAAAAAGACTCGACGTATTCTCGAGTTGAGCAAAATAATAATGTAGCAAAACAATTTACTGTATGTTGAAGCCAAGAGATTTAATTTAATTTTCGGAATAGGCATTCCGGTACCTACTAGGTATGTGAATTAATAATTAATATCCGACGTGTCTTCTAATCACAAAGAATATTTTGAAGGAAGTTCCAAATCTCTGAAAAAAAAAAAACAGAGATGCAAGTGTACCAATAGGCTACATGACCTTATTTTATAAAATACTATTTTTATTTATAGTTATATTAAACCTAAATTTAATTCTAAAATTAAAACTAAAATAAAAACTAATTAAAATCTAAAACCCCATCCAAGCCACCGCAGTGTGGCATAGTACCCAAAATGCTGGCAGCATTACCTCTTTGGATGGCCAAGCTAATCCTTTGGCCAAGGTAGCTGCCAGCTCTTGGATCCCCGGTAGACTCGATCACTCTTTTTGATATCTCTAAAAAAAGTGCGCGAGCCTCCGGGCCCCACGGCCCCAGGGTCTCTAGTAGAGACCCTGGGGCCGTGGGGCCCTCTCTCTCTAGAGACTCTCTCTAGAGACTCTCTACACCAAAAGGCGCAAATATGAAACCACTGTCAAGTTTTTCATATTTGCGCCTCTTAGCCTGTTCGGCGTTAGTAGCCGCTGCACCCGCCACAGAGGAGGTCGCATGGATGTGGGAAGCAGCTAGAGTAAAATATAGTTATATAGTATATAATATTACTATTAATAGTAATATTATATATATTTTTATAGTACTACTAGCTGATGCCCGCGACTTCGTCCGCGTGGATTTAGTTTTTAAAATCCCTCGGGAACACTTTGATTTTCCGGGATAAAAGTAGCCTATGTCACTCTCCAGGTCCTCAATTATACCCATGCAAAAAATCACGTAGATCCGTGGCTCTGTTGCGGCGTGATTGAAGGACAAACCAATAAACAAACACACTTTCGCATTTATAATAGCAGTAAGTATGATTAGAATATTAAATTACATAGGAAAATTCTTTTCAAAAAACCGACTTCTAACGCCACTACAAAGTATAAAAATAATTTTAGTTTGTCCACGTTTGTTGAAGTCGGGCGGGCCTATATACAAACTATGAAACTGATGCGCGACGCTACATAATATGATAGACTCGTTTGTAGAAGTCGAGCGAGCATCGCGAGTCGGTTTCATAGTTTGTATTTTAAGCCCGCCCGACTTCAACAAACGTGGACAAACTAAAATTATTTTTATACTTTGTAGTGGCGTTAGAAGTCGGTTTTTTGAAAAGAATTTTTATTTTAAGCTGTTAAGTGTAGTATCCTATGATTAAGGAGCTAGGACCTGGAGCTCCATGATGTAGTCCATACTTGTTTCCTACAATATCAATTCGTAATCGAAATTTCCTAAATCGCCATTGTTTTAGGTGAGCAATATCCCTGCAGCATCAGGCTTGAGGAGTTGAAGGTTAAAATTTTTATGGGACCATTTCGCAAACATCCTCTGGCGATTAAAAAAAAAAATCACGCGAATCGGTCCAGTAATCCCGGAGAAATCGGTGGACATACATAGAAAAAAAAAAAAAAAGATACCGGCCGAATTGAGAACCTCCTCCTTTTTGGAAGTCGGTTAAAAACACTGTAATATTACGTCCATACGATGTATTACATCCATATACCTACTATGTAGTATGTAGGTATAATGATCGTTTGGCAAAATCTGACGCCTTTGGAGTAGTTTGACTTTGACAAAATAGTATCCACGATGGCTATATACGATAAATTACGCATGCCAGCTTAAGATGAGCCATTCATTCAAAGTATCCTGTAGATTCCGGGGTTCAAGTTATTTGGACCTATACTGAAGATTGTGATGTCTATAATTTATGAACTACGAAATTGACGACCTTGAAATAATTACAGGACAATCTCTAAAGAACCTGCTTTCTAACAAAAAAAGAATGGATTAAATCGGAATACGCCTTAATGAATTACAGCGAAATACACATTTTGACTTTCATCCCCTCTCCCAGGGGAACCGTGCTGAATTTCGGGATAAAAAGTATCCTATATTATACCTCGTAGTATTAACTTAAATCGTGCCAAGTTTCATTTATATCCGTCCAGTAGTTTCGGCGTGATGCGCGGCCAAGATACAGACAGACAGACAGACAGACAGACAGACAAAAAATTAAAAAAAAATTGTTTTGGCTTCAGTATCGATTATAGAGTGCCGTCAAACAAAAATTTTCAAAATATCTTCAATGTACAGAATTGGACCTGTTACAGTTTTATTATATTATAGAAGATAGAAGATACTATAGCTGATACGATTTCATCGCGTGGATTAAAGTTTAAAAGAACACCTATATAAAACCTTGACTGAATGAATAAAATAAAATTGGCACTGCCTTTTTATATGTATAGAGCATTTTTATATTTATAGTAAAATGGTTTCTTAAGATAATTATAGCCAAGTGACTCGACAAGATCGACTTATCTGCTCTTTCTTATTGGCAGACGCGTGACACCATCCACAATGTATCGTGTCACGGCATCACGTTATTTTTAGACTTCATTATTATGTCTTAGTGTTCCGTACAAAGGAATAAAAAAAGTAGGTATAGTTGCAAAGTTGCAATCTATCTAGCAGCATTTTCTCTTTTAACGTACAAACTTCATCATCATCATCATGAGCAACCCTTCAACGGCCATAGTCCACCATGCTGACCCAATTGCGAATTATAAGGGTAATGCGGCCGTAGATTGAGAGTAAAGCTAGAAGATGCGTATTCACTCCTTGATTAGAATATAATAATGGTGACGGGAAAAACGGAAGCCGGGAGGACATTCCATATTCCATATTCATTCCAATGAAAAAGCAAATCGCATCGATCATGTCCGTGAAATGTGGGCCACGTACGGATGCAGATGCTTACGATGCTTTCCGATATGGTACAAAGGTGCGGGAACGAAAATATGGGGCTGCTCCTACGAAACGTTTTGGAGAAATACTTCGGAGCCGATAACTTTTTGTTTTTGCATGCTAGTTTTTAATTTAAACTATATGTTAATTTTTATGTTTTTTACTAAAATGTGGTGTAAAGAGCGTTTATCTATAGAGCAAGATCCCAGTGCCGCCAGACCTAAGTTATTTTCTCAGCAATTATTTGTGTACGATAGAGTACTGTTCGAATGTCCTTTCAGTGTATGCTTACCAGCTAGATTGTGCCGACGGCCAATTTCCAGATACCAGGTGCTAAAGGTAGGTAAAAACTAGAATAACTTATCTTAAATTCTCAGGGCTGATTTTCATATATGTTTTAAAGAATATTGTAAAAATTAATAAATTAATACTGCCAGACGCTTACCGCCGGCGGTAACTTTAGCCAGACGCTTTGAAGCTCCCAAAAAATATATAATTTAAGTTAACTTATATTCTCAGTTCTGATTTTTATACATTATACTCAGGGAACTATTGCGATATTATCTGTAAGCTGCCAGACCTATTGGAAGGGTCAAACATCCCCCCAGACACACATTATGCGTCCCCATATGTATGAGCGCTAGAACATGATTCACTTGTTTAAGTGTGTTTGTTGGTTTGTCCTTCAATCACTCTGCAACAGAGCTACGGATCGACGTGATTTTTTGCCTGGGTATAGCTTAGGATCTAGAGAGAGAGAACTATTGCAATATCTTCTGCAAGCTGCCAGATCTATTGGAGGGGTCAAACATCCCCCCAGACCACACATTAAGTGTCCCTACGAGTATGAGTGCGAGAGTGATTTGATGGTTTTGTAATACATAATATAACTTTATTAAACTTTATTACGGGTATTATCCAATCCAATCCAATCCATCATCCTGTATTCATCCACTGCTGGACATAGGCCTGTCCGAGAGCGCGCCACCAAACACGGTCCTCCGCTTTCCTCATCCAGCCGCTTTCCGCCACCTTCTTAAGGTCATTGAAGTAGTTACTTAATTAATAATTAATCATAATAAAAATTAATTGGAGGGTACTTAATTATCGATACTGAGCCTAATCTGAAAATAAAGTATTATGTGGCTAAAAAAGTGCCCTCCAATTAAAATTTTCAAAATATATTTAAATGTATAAAATTCGTCCAGTTAGCTACAATTTTACTATATAGAGTGATTGAAGGACAAACCAACAAAGACACTTTCGCATTTATAATATTATACACTAGCGGCACGCTATGATGGCCGGTTTGACGTTTGTCCGCTCATGAAGTTCCGTATTAATTGATAACGACTTTGAAGGAAATAATTGTATTACTTTATTGACGATAGTGATGTGCAGAGATTCATAAATTTTATCGAATGTAGTTTTAGGTTTAGGACTCAAAATTTATTTATTAAATTGATTTCTAAAATGTATACAAGTGTAGAAAAATCAGTTTGCACCATTTAAGGGGTGAATGTACTTGTGAATATGAACAATTTTCACTATGTGGACAAACCTCTGAAATCGCAAAAAAATATCAGCTGTTTCATACAAAAGGTAAAATTTTTATTTTTATATGATATATACCACAACTCGGCATTTGGTTTTCTAAATTGAAAATTTTTAAAAATGGAATCTAATACGATCGTCACATAGGATCGCTGGCTAGCACAACTACTACCTCCGGCAAACTCGCGTCAATGCTCAATGCAAAACAAAGCAGTTTCGAATTGACGTTGCTTCGAAAAGTATAAACTGTCAGTGCAATGCGATTGTGATATAGTTTTGACCTGGCTTTGGATTTCAAATATTGATACTGCATTACTGTTGACCCTTGCTCGTTAATTTGGACTCTGTTCAAGCCCTTTGTTGTGGATTTCGTCGATATGACCGAACGTACGCAGAGAACTGTTCTAAATAGTCAGACACGTGAGTTCGTAATACGCCTTCGTAACTATTTCGATCGTGAAGCTCAAAATGGAGGGCCAATTTTACCTATAACGTCAGTGGTTGAACGCGTAGCTGATGCGCTTAATATTGGACAACGAACTGTTAGACGGATAACTAAAAAAAAATATGGCGAGACTGGCACAGAAGAAAATAAACTTCACACACCAAAAAAGAGAAAACGAGCAAAACCAGTCGTAGGCATCGATAGCTTTGATGCCGATGTTATCCGAAGACATGTTTACGGCTACTATTTACAGAAGGAGTATCCAACAAGAAAAAAGTTGGTGCATTCACTGAAGGAAGCTGGATTATTCTTCGGTGGGGAAAGTTCTTTAACGAAGATTTTGAAGACCATTGGATTTCGATACAAAAAATGTAACAAACGCAAAATATTGATGGAAAGATTTGATATAGCGATGGCAAGGTATACTTTTTTACGGCAAGTGAAAGAAATCAAAAATTGGCAAAATGTCGTGTTCTTGGATGAAACATGGCTTAATGCTAACCATACTGTAGGCCGTTCTTGGAACGATGACACAGCAGCATCTACTTCCAAAGTTCCTGTAGGAAAAGGATCGCGACTTATAATTTGTCACGCCGGAACCATCAACGGGTTTGTCGAAGGTTCTCTCATGGCTTTTGCGTCAAAAACCACTGGAGACTATCATGAAGACATGAATGGAGAAAAGTTTACTGAATGGTTTACCTCAATGTTGTGTAGCCTCCCTGAACCATCTATTATAATTATGGACAACGCCCCATACCACTCGATGCAAATTGACAAGCCACCTGCCCAATCCCAAAAGAAAGCTGATATCGTCGCATGGCTTCGTAAAAATGGCGTAGATGCAAACATGAATATGTTAAAAGCGGAATTAGTACGTCTTTTAAAAGAAAACAAACCAACCAAGATCCGATACGTCATTGACGAAATAGCATTAGAACATGGGCACAGAGTTATACGGTTACCGCCTTACCATTGTGAGTATAATGCGATTGAGTTGGTGTGGGCTCAAATTAAGGGATATGCTGCAAGACACAATACAGAACCCCCATTTACCACAAAAAAAATGCTAAAATTATTAGAAGAAGCTTGTGAACATGTGACTAAAGGAGACTGGGAAAAGGTTGTGAATAGAACTGTTAAATTAATAAGGGAAGATTATGAAAGAGATGTGAAAATAGATAATATTATAGAAAACGAACATATAATTATTAATGTAGGTGATGATAGCAGTGACGACAGTGAAAATAGTAGTATGGACGAATCTGATTAATTATGGCCTTTTGTGGCACCTTTTTTGGTATCCTTTGTATTCATATGTTTCTTGTGTGCATATAAAGTATGTATATTCATTTTCATTCAAATATTCAGTTCGTTCAAATAAATTAAATAAACATATACATTTTTGTTTTATTAAACCTATTTAATCAGGTACAAAAACAAAACTTAATTGTTTTTTGTTCGAGAATAAATTGACATTCCACATCACTATTGTAATGTGTCAAACCGGCCATCATAGCGTGCCGCTAGTGTAGTATGATGATATTATCTCTCACACACTTAAACAAGTGAATCATGTTCTAGCGCTCATACATATGGGGACGCATAATGTGTGTCTGGCGGGATGTTTGACCCTTCCCATAGGTCTGGCAGCTTACAGATAATATCACAATAGTTCCCTGAGTATCATGTATAAAAATGAGAATTGAGAATATAAGTTAACTTAAATTATATATTTTTTTGGGAGCTTCAAAGCGTCTGGCTAAAGTTACCGCCGGCGGTAAGCGTCTGGCACTATTAATTTATTAATTTTTACAATATTCTTTAAAACATATATGAAAATCAGCCCTGAGAATTTAAGATAAGTTATTCTAGTTTTTACCTACCTTTAGCACCTGGTATCTGGAAATTGGCCGTCGGCACAATCTAGCTAGTACGCATACACTGAAAGGACATTAGAACAGTACTCTATCGTACACAAATAATTGCTGAGAAAATAACTTAGGTCTGGCGGCACTGGGATCTTGGACCACTAGCACACAAGCAAGATGAGTAATAAGGGAAAAACGATTTCGCTCTGAGCGACCTATTTTTATAGGATATAACAAAAAAAAAACTATTTATTTCTCAGAAATTTGGTTCTTGTTTAGCAAAGTGCGAATTCGGATCTTTGCTCCTGCCAAGTTTCACCAGGCTCCACCGTGTGGTTCTCGAGATCTCTGAGCTCTCGCTTCGGAGCTTATAACTCTTTTATTTTTGCTTCAGCAAATACTTCGATAAGACCATTCGATTTCTGCTAGCAAATTGCTAGGTTATATCATGCTATGAACACGATACAATGGTTGGGCCGCTCGGTCGTAACGGTATAGTGAAAATAGTTCGTTTGGAATCAGTTACCTACGATTATAATGATTTGTAAAGCATGATAGAAGCCTCAATAGCGTAACGGCCAGTGCGGCGCGGCGTACTGAAAAGCCCAAACGGAACGTCCAATCCCTGAATGTCTATTCTCGGTTACTATAAAGTAGATATCAAAGCTTTAAACTCTGTAAGCTTTTGTAAGCAAGCTTCTAGTGCACATAAATTTTGCTAACTTTATCTGCCCGTAAAACAAAATTACAAGTATAAGAAGAACGCTAAAATTCAGTTTGGCCTAAAGATTGCAGTGACATTGTTTGTGTTTGAGGATAATTATAAACAAGTGTTAGTTAAAAAATTTATTTTTAAAATACAAGCTTTTAGTAGCTACCTACATCATCAGACCCTGGATATCATCTAGGACCAGAGTACTTGTCAACACGAATCAAACGAGCCTAAACTCGATAGGGTTACGTAGTTTCATCACAGAGTTCCATTAACCACCTTTCAGTTCCATCATCAGATCAGCTCCATGTCACAATAATATTGCATTTAAATGCAAAATTTCAGCTCAATCTGAAACCGGGAAGTGGTTGTAATGATTCATCTTGCAAGATTTGACCTAAACATACATATACCTACATACATTGCAAGTTAAATAAAAGCTTGTAAATATTGCAAAAAAGGAGAAATTGTTTCGTAATGTTTTCATTATATTTAGGCTCTGAAGAGTCAATTACGAACGTGTAGATAATGCTAATGGTATGGATACGATGGAAGACAAATTGAGTATGTATCTGTGAAATTACTGGAAAAAAGCAAAGATTTTAATACTAATCATTACGTTGAAAACATTTAAAAATGATGTTAATATTTAAGTATACGTACTTATTCTTTGCAATTTATAAAAGAAAAATAATAATTTATACATCCCTATCCATATCCCAATAATTTTACAGCAAGCTGTGAAGTGTTTTTTATAATAAACAAGAATGTATGTGTACACACCAATTTTAACCTTAGATTAAATGGAGTATTTATTCAAACATTTTAACATAATAATTTTATTATGAAACTGGAATAAACACGATAAGTCGAGCAATCAACTGATGGCGTAAGCCGGCCATTTTGTGAAGATTAAAATTGTTTTTTTTTCTACATAGGTACACATTGTATTCCCTGGAATTATTTTATTAAACTGGCTCATCTATCTGTGAAAGTAGGTTTCTTACGTCGTAAAAAGTCGACATTTATTATGATAAATTATATTTTTCTAAGCAAAGACAAGGAAGGTAAGTTCTTAATAATACGCATTTACCTTAGAAGTGTCTATAAACTTACTTACTCTTCGGATTAAACATTCTGTGTGTAGACGCATTTTTTACTAGTGGTTCGCCCCGAACTGAGACCTCGCGGTAACGGTTTCCCATAATTGACGATCAAAATTGACATTATTATTATGCCCGTTTTCACCAACCATACCTAAATCATCCCATTTGTAGAAGTCTCTTTACATAGGTAGCCCCTAAATACAATTCTAACATCCCAATGTCATTTTCACCTTTAGTTGTCCCGTAGAGGTTCGTAATAACAAAGTTGACAGAAAGTGTCAACTAACTTAACATAGGTAGCCCGTAAAGGTTAGGGAACTGTTATAGTGAAATCCTCAAGGCCTCAATCAAACTTAGGTATAGTTTTTTGGAACATTCAAATTAAATTACTTGTACACAGCGTCAACTATTGACACGATCAGAAATATGTAAAAACAAACTGCAACGTGAAGTTTTATTGATGTTTGCTAAATGACTAAATAATAATCTTAATTGAATAATAGGTATGTTACATAAAGCTGCATTTGCTATATGAGATGAGAGCGCCATCTATTGACATCATTGTGAAGTTCTGTTGTTGCTGCTCATTAAAAGTTAAATAATTTAGTTTCCTTATTACATTTATCTAATTTTAGTATTTGTTGTTCAAGTACATGATATTACGCTAAAATTGTAAAACTTTCAAGCCCCAGCTTTCAATGGTTATTCCGTTCTGAGGTCAAATATAATCTCCACTTTGAAAGCCCCCCATTTCGTCAATTTTAGGAAAAAAATTTAAAAAAAAATATTTTTGTACTCTGTTCCAAATTATCTTTAAAATGAGGTACTGTAAACCTATGAAACGCAAAATTTTTTTTTTTTCTTCGCATTCGCTTCTATGAGAGCCCCCCTGAAATAAAGATTTTTATAACTTTTTAAGCCATTTTCGGCTGGAGGCCATCGGTTTACATATTATATCTAAAATTGAAGTAATTTCGTTCAGTAATTCAGAAGTTATAAGGCTCTGACAGACGGACGGACGGACGGACGGACGGACGGACGGACAAGTGCAAATTCACTCAAGTAGACTCAAAGACCTTCGCTTCGCTCGGTCGATTAAATTCAGACAGAATGGTGACACGGATATCCTCGAGTCAAGATCTTATTTTAGGTTTTTATACCCGGTTTTCCAGGTTCCTATTTATTTTTATTATTATAAACACTGTTCAATGAATCTATCGAGCTGAATATAAACTAGGAACTCAAAATGAGATAGAGTTAATATTATGTTTTTCCGCAGCAAATACAAAAACACCTTATTTCGTTTACAAATAGTACTAACTAGCTGATGCCCGCGACTTCGTCCGCATGGATTTAGTTTTTAAAAATCCCGCGGGAACTCTTTCATTATCCGAGATAAAAGTAGCTCTCCCGGTCTGAGGAACCACTACTACATCCATTACTATACCCATGCAAAAAATCGCATCAATCCGCTGTTCTGTTGCGACGTGATTGAAGGACAAACCAACAAACAAACACACTTATAATATCAGTAATGCTTAAATAAAACACTTTTTATAATTGTCAAATTTTTTACAATACCTAACCAAAGACAAAATTACGTTTAGCTGCCATTTACGTTTTGTTATTCCACTGTCATTTGCGTTTTGTTATTCCATGTCAGATGCGTTTTTGTTATACCACGTTTTATAGTGACTTGACGGAAACGCGGTCGAACGGGATAAAAAGTATCCTATGTCCGTCTCCTGGTTCTAAGCTACCTCTCCACCAATTTTCAGCCAAATCGGTTCATCCGTTCTTGAGTTATAAATAGTGTAACTAACACCACTTTCTTTTATATATATAGATATAATTTCGTTTATAAATAGTAGTATATAATTTCTATCGTTTAAATTTAAAAAGTGTGCGAAGAATAGCGAGAAAGGTGAAAGGTAAGCGATACATTTTTTTTTTGTCAAAACCTCTTCTAAGATCTATCTCTTTTTCTGCATTTTTTTTAATAGATCGAACTAATAGAGTGAGAAATGCAAAAAAATATATAATTTTAGCAGTCTTATCCTAATACCACATCACACAGGTTATCTAGTTACACCATCTTATTGGCATGCGCTCGTGACACCATTTGCAATATCCCGTGTCACGTTTCCCGGTTATTTTCATACCGTATTATAATGTTTCATTTCAATACCATCTGACGCCATGTTTTCTTAGGTAATCTTATACCTGATGTTACTCTGCTATGGCTTGTACTATAAAATTGTTTTATACTAGTTGATGCTTGCGACTTCGTCCGCGTGGATTAAGGTTTAAAATTCCCGCGGGAACTCTTTAATTTTCCGGGATAAAATGTATCCTTTGTGTTAATCCTGGGTATGAGTTATTACTTATTACTACATATTCCAAATTTCTAGCCAAATGGGTTTATTGGTTGTGCCGTGAAAGAGTAACAAACATCCATCCTCATAAACTTTCGCATTTATAATAATACTAGCTGATGCCCGCGACTTCGTCCGCATGGATTTAGTTTTTGAAAATCCCGCGGGAACTCTTTCATTATCCGAGATAAAAAGTAGCTCTCCCGGTCTGAGGAACCACTACTACATCCATTACTATACCCATGCAAAAAATTGCATCAATCCGCTGTTCTGTTGCGACGTGATTGAAGGACAAACCAACAAACAAACAAACACACTTTCGCATTTATAATATCAGTAATGCTTTATTATAACACTTTTTACAATTGGTAATTTTTTTACCATACTTAACCAAAGACAAAATTACGTTTAGCTGTCATTTACGTTTTGTTATTCCACTGTCATTTGCGTTTTGTTATTCCATGTCAGATGCGTTTTTGTTATACCACGTTTTATGACATGACGGAAACGCGGTCGAACGTGATAAAAAGTATCCTATGTCCGTCTCCTGGTTCTAAGCTACCTCTCCACCAATTTTCAACCAAATCGGTTCATCCGTTCTTGAGTTATAAATAGTGTAACTAACACCACTTTCTTTTATATATATAGATATTAGTAGGAAGGAAGTAGTATTAGTAAGATAGTAGAAAAGCCTCAATAGCCTAACGGTTAAAGGTGAGGACTGAAAACTGAAAGATAAATACATAGTTCGGTGCAGTAAGCTATCGTGTAGAATTTGCTACTTAAATTTCAAGTGAAGTAATTTTATTAATTACAGTTCATTGTTAAACTAAGGAAATTCGCTGAATTTGGAAGCACGAATGCTATAGAATTCACAATTCTGGGATCTACTAACAAAACAGTATTCTTGTTTGTAAGCCCCAAAGTTACACAATAGATTCGTAACGGTTCGGAATTATGTATACCTACTAGTAACAAATAAATGATTGACGACTTTCCCGTGAAAAGTTTTAAGATGGCCATCTACTTTTGGATTAAGCTATTCTTTTAAAATAGGATCTGCTATACTTAGCTAACTAAACAAATTACAAACTCTACAAACCAGCATAGAGTTTTTAAAGATATTTATATTATGGTTTTGCGTTATGCTTCAAGTACTTATACCAATATAATTTGCCTTCCTCTACTTCATCAACCGATAGACGTCCACTGAGGAACATAGGTCTCATCCAGCTCTAGTCCTGTCTGTTCTCAATGGCTTCCTGACTTTTCCGATGTCGTAGTTTTGCGAACACTGCGTTTTACGGTGTAAGCTCTCCACTCCAATTTGGACCTTTGGACCGCAATGACTATTATTTCCTCGCACTATGTAGCAGTAGCCTACCTATAGCCATTTCAGCATCGCAACTTGATGAGCTATGTCGGTAAATTCACTTGGGGATCTCCTTATTTCTTATTAATTTGAAGCAAAGTGAAATTTCTTGAAAATGTGACTGAGTGACAAGACTATGTCGGCGCGCGCATCGCGTTGTACTTGCTTGCACAATGGATATTCATAAGTTTTCTTTCGCTCAAAGCCTTTCAAGTAGGACACTTCTTCCCACTCAGAAAATGTTTACGTAGTTAACCTTCCTTTATGTAAGGATTTTCTAGAAAAGGAAAATCTAATGTAGTACTTTAGGCCTTTAACACATCTGCGCCGCGAAACCGCAAAAGTTACGGCGCGCGGCGCTTGAATGTTCTGAATGAAGTGTGATTCTTGATAGCGTAAACAAGACGCGTGTAAACAAGAAGCGTAAACAAGTGTGATTCTTGATAGCGTCTTGTTTACGCTATCAAGAATCACACTTCATGTTATGTTATGCCATTAATTTATGTTATGGAATTTTAATAGCAGTAACTTCCTTATATTGTTCATGTCTGTCACTATGTTTAATTTGTATAATTTAGCTGGTAGTCGCTTCTCTCAAAAAAAGAAAATTAAACTATGACCGGAGCCGCTTATGACATCTTCGTTTATAATTTATGTTATGCAACAGATGCGAAACTGGCTGTTCTAACTTAGAGACTTAACTATGAGTCTGTCTCTTTCTCAAGCCATTTCGTTGATGTACTCAGATGATTTGTTTTGCGGTAAAGGTATTCTAAATTTATCGTTAAAATTGCGTGAAAAAGAGATATAAGAGGTTCAAAGCCCAGAACATACAGTTTCACTTCTGTCATGTCGTAGCTTTGGCGGTGCCGGATTTCGCGGTGGAGGTCTGCTACAGGCCTCAAACTTGATGTAAAAAAAATTACACGTGCGTCTGTAAATTTTATCATTAGGTAAAGCGAACTCCAATCACAAGTCTTTACTTCCCCAGATTGGAACGTTGCAATATAGCGCTGGGTCGTGAGCTAAAATGAAAACGTTTTAACTTGATTAAATTGGTATGCCAGTTTTGGCATCAAGTGGCCTTTGCACTTAGAATTTTACATGCAATATGCATTTAAGTTATTTTGTAGTTTGATAGGAGAAAAATTAACACCTACACTAACACTACCTATTTCGAATATTGATTTACGAAATATGAGTCTGAGATGAAAAAGGTTACCTATGCGAAGCTAAATTTTTGTTATGTATGAAAATCAAGGAAGATCAAGGAAGGAACTCGAGCTAAATTATCATCAGAATCCCATCAACGGCCCACTACTGAGAGGTTCACTATGCTGGAAATTGGCAGACTTCATACACCTTTGAGAATATTATGGAGAACTTTCTTATAAGGGAAGATTAGAGAACTCTCTAAATATGGAAAGATTATTGC
Organism: Oeneis ivallda; assembly: GCA_029955525.1. Lineage (NCBI taxonomy): Eukaryota > Metazoa > Arthropoda > Insecta > Lepidoptera > Nymphalidae > Oeneis > Oeneis ivallda. The sequence continues at coordinate 12,318,532 of JARPMR010000015.1, read as the reverse complement.
TATATTATTATTATTCTTATAAAGAATCAGCCTCGCTAAACGAACAGAAGTTTTTCAGAGCCTCTCTCACGTACGAGTATCTGCTTCCGTAGGAATCGGCCACGCTGAAAGAATGGACAGTCGACACCACGCTGGTAGACAGAGTCGCAAAATGTGGGCATCTTCCAAATCGCCAGCATCGTCTGCGTATAAATAACAAATATCTGGGTGACCGAGCTTTGCTTGGTTATTTTTTTTTTCTATTAAATCACGTTTTTTGGAAATTATATAAATAAAATAAAAAAAAACATAGGGAAAAATATAATCGTCAGGACTCGAACCGACCGCCCGATTTCCCAAGCTATCGGAAATTTAAAGATGGCAAAATTTACCTTCGTATTCTAATGATATTGTAAGGGGGTTTTCATTGCCTATAAACACGGATAAAACGACCATTTCTAAAAATGAAACCTAACTAGATCGATTTATCGCCCCCGAAACCACCTGCATACTAAATTTCATGAAAATCGTTGGAGCCGTTTCCGAGATTCAAATTATATATATGTATATAGTTTATGTATAAGTATACAAGAATTGCTCGTTTAAAGTATTAGATATGATACATCACATCGGAACAAAAGCTAGTGATAAATATTTATTTTAAATATACATATATTTCTATCCTTTAATTAATCGTTTCTTTACATGTTAAATTTTTTTTTAATATTATAAGATTTTCAATTTATCCTTTTAAAATATCCGCATAGCTAGCAAGAATCTAATTCATCTAAGAACGTAAGATGTAACTTATAGGTGCTTCTAACAAAGGAAAGTGTGCTCTGGATGATTGCAGCCATTTCGATATGAATCCTGAACAGGATAGGTACCTAATACCGCATTATGTGGACGGCATAGCAGTTCTGGAATATTGCACTAACACCTGTTTCAAATAGCAAGTATCTAAGCACGGTCTAGCCCTATTATTCTGCATGACATTGTTCGGTCGATATGCATTCAAGGATTATAGTTAAACCTATAACATAGCCGGCTCTCAGTTTTCTTTACAGGTGTACAAACGAGTAGAAAATATAAATATGTATGTACCTACAAAATTAGTCTTCGATTTAAAGTTAACCCATACGTAGGTATATTATGTTCAATGCACCAAAGATTAAAATCTCTTTTTACTGCACTGGACATTGGTCTTTAGCAAGGATTGCCACCTCGACCATTGCAGAGTACGACCTCGTGCTGATTGTGTTCAGCAGTTCCAAAAGAGTCGGCACGGGGTTTTCCAACGCTGCGTTTCCTGGTGAGGGGGTTTCAATCGAGCAAATTGGGCGCTTCTTCAGCTTACCATAAATGCGATACCACAGCTTGCGAGTAAATGGGCTATGTCGGTAACTCTAGTTCTTTTATGGATCTCCGGATTTCTTACTAACTTCTTCAAAAAAGAGGAGGTTATCAATTCGTCGGAATCTTTTATTTTTATTTTTTTTATGTATGTACACCGATTACTCGAAGACGTCTGAACCGATTTGGAAAATTCTTATTTTTTTTAAAGGGTTTACTTCCCAGGTTAAAGTTAGTTAAATTTAAAGTTTATCGAAATCTGTTGAGCGGTTTTTAAACAATCTACAATAAATGATATACTTTGTAGTGGTACGGGCGTTTCAAGTCTGTTTTTTAAAAATAATTTTATTAATTTTACTATGGTAACAAGTTATGATTAGTAGATATATAATTACTACTACGTAGATAGACCTATATGCCATAGATTTGAAGGACTTTGGCCCTCGAAAGAAAGCTAAAGACTTAACGGGCAATGGAGAGAGCTATACTCGTAGTTCTTTTAAGTTGTCAAAGTATTAGAGAGCCACAGAAATCTCACAATTCGACAAATTTAATATATTAATATTACTTATATTTGCACCGCATTTTCAATAAAAAAAATATTCCGAAACATTAATTAAACATTATTTGTAACCCGAAACATGGGTTAAAAAACAAAATTCTAGTCCCAAACTGGATTGTTAAATAGTTTTCGAAAGTACGCTTTTGTAAATAAAATCGGTTCCAATTATATGGAATACGAACAACAGACAGAACAATAAAAGTTCAGCTATCATTAACTATGTGTTTATAGTATAGTTTGTAATAGGGCAATGGATCCAGTAACCAGTTTTCCACTTTTCACTGGTTATTTATTTAACGAATTAAAGTGCAGCGTATCGTATTTTCCACACGAAAATATGCGGGCCTTGCCTATACTCGATTAAATCGAATTTTGTTTAGCTTCAGGTTCGTTTATTTTGGTGCATCGTCAAACTAATGTAGGATTTCAATAATTTATTTTTGTAGATTAACGGTAAAATTATATTTATTTACGAAAATCTATTCTATTTACATAATATATACCTAATACTACATTAAAATTAAATTTATTCTAAAATTAAAACTAAAATAAAAATTAAATAAAATCTAAAACCCCATCGAAGTCACTGCAGTGTGGCATGGTACCCAAGATGCTGGCAGCATTACCCCTTTGGATGGCCAAGCTAATCCTTTGGCCAAGGTAGCTGCCAGCTCTTGGATCCCCGGTAGACTCGATCACCTTTTTAGATAGCTCTACAAAAAGCGCTCGAGCCTCCGGGCCCCACGGCGGCCCCAGGGTATCTACACCAAAAGGCACAAATATGAAACCACTGTCAAGTTTTTCATATTTGCGCCTCTTAGCCTGTTCGGCGCTAGTAGCCGCTGCACCCGCCACAGAGGAGGTCGCATGGATGTGGGATGCAGCTAGAGTATCTACACAGGTGGCATCCCACACAAGCGACCTCCCTGTCCTCCAAGGAACAAGCGTTGTTGTACTTGCCTCTGCCAAGTACGACACCTCAATTGATCCCAAAGACTGGGATATAATTTTTTCAAAGAGAGTGTGTGTACTATAAGCAGAGGAAAGAAATGCTGGCAGTGAGACACTAGAAATTTTGCGGAATTAGAATTTTTGTAGATTTCAATTACAATACAAGAAAAATGAAACACAGCAGTTAGAGAAATATTAAATTATTTCTATGATTTTCTAATTTTTTTTACAAATTTGAAAAAGATCATAAAAATTATAGAACATCCATAACTATACGATTCACCTGGTAGCCTGCCCTGGACATTAAATATGTTTGACGTCAGATCCTATACGCATAATCCTTCCGACGCCGACGCTATAATATCGATGATCTATAATATCTCCGTCAGTTCTTTTTTTCAAACTTTTGCATCTGTTTGCATCGATTTATAATTTTGTATGTACCTATTAAATACTAGCTGTTGCCCGCAACTTCATCCGCGTGGATTTAGTTTATTAGATTAGTTAGATTTAAGTCGCAGGTACTCCTTGATATTCTGGGATAAAAAGTATCCTATGTGTTAACTGTTAATCCTGGGTATGAGCTATCTCCATTCTAAATTTCATCCAAATAGGTTCATTTGTTGTGGCTTGAAAGAGTAACAGACATCCATCCATCCATCCGCACAAACTTTCGCATTTATAATATTACTAGCTGATGCCCGCGACTTCGTCCGCATGGATTTAGTTTTTAAAAATCCCGCGGGAACTCTTTCATTATCCGAGATAAAAAGTAGCTCTCCCGGTCTGAGGAACCACTACTACATCCATTACTATACCCATGCAAAAAATCGCATCAATCCGCTGTTCTGTTGCGACGTGATTGAAGGACAAACCAACAAACAAACACACTTTCGCATTTATAATATCAGTAATGCTTTATAATAACACTTTGTATGATTGTCAAATTTTTTACCATACTTAACCAAAGACAAAATTACGTTTAGCTGTCATTTACGTTTTGTTATTCCACTGTCATTTGCGTTTTGTTATTCCATGTCAGATGCGTTTTTGTTATACCACGTTTTATAGTGACATGACGGAAACGCGGTCGAACGGGATAAAAAGTATCCTATGTCCGTCTCCTGGTTCTAAGCCATCTCTCCACCAATTTTCAGCCAAATCGGTTCATCCGTTCTTGAGTTATAAATAGTGTAACTAACACCACTTTCTTTTATATATATAGACTAGCTGATGCCCGCGACTTCGTCCGCGTGGAAAAAGTAATAAAAAAGAATTGTTTTATGTTAATCGTGAGGTTTTTACGATTGTACTACGCCACTATATAATATTCTGTACCTACTTGGTACCTGCAAACCTATATCAATTCAAAATGGAAATTTTGTAAATACCCACAATTTAGGCAGGACCAGCAGCATCAGGATTGAGGAGTTGGTAACTGGTCTTCAATGATGGATTGGCAACTGGTCTTCATTCTCGCCTGCATCACTGGACTGTAGTCCAGTGATGCAGACGAGAATTTTCGATTGCACTGCGCCTCTTTTTAGTTTATACTTGGCATCTACAGTAGCAACTGAAAACCGAAATTTTCGTGAGCGAAGCGAGTGCGAAATTTTTTTGATCGCACTACGCCTCTGTGTAGTCCATACTAATTGGTATCTACAAAAGCAATCTATAATCGACATTATCGCTAGTAAAGCGAGTGCGACATTTTAAGGATTGCACTACGCCACCATATAGTCCATACTTTGCACCTACATAAGCAATACAAAAGCGACGTTATCGCGAGCGAAGCAAGCGCGAAATTTTCAGAACTGCACTACTTAACTATGTACTCCATACTTGGTTTACACTCACAACAACAATTAAGAAAAGACATTTTCGCCAACGAAGCGAGCGCGAAAATTTTTAAGATTTCATTGCATCACTATGTAGTCCAAAACGGACATTTCGCAAAATTTTTAGGGCTGCACTACATAACTGTGTAACTGTGTCATTCATACTTGGTTCTTACAGTATCAATCAAGAAAGACACATTGCGCGAGCGAAGCGAGCGCAAAAATTTTCGATTGTACTACGCTTATTTGTAGTTCATACTTGGCACCTACAGTAGCAACTGAAAACTGATATTTTCGTGAGCGAAGCGAGCGCAAAGATTTTTTGATCGCAATAAGTACGCCTCTGTGTAATCCATACTAATTGGTATGGACAAAAGCAATCTATAATCGATATTACCGCTAGTAAAGCGAGTGCGACATTTTTAACGATTGCACTACGCCACTATGTAGTCTATACTTGGCACCTACTTATGCAACACAAAACCGACGCTGTCGCGAGCGAAGCGAGCGCGAAATTTTTTAGGAATGCACTACTTAACTATGTACTCCATACTTGGCTTACACTCACAACATCAATGAAGAAAAGACATTTCCGCGAGCGAAGCGAGCGCGAATTTTTTTACAATTACGTTGCATCACTATGTAGTCCATACTTGGCAATCGAAAACGGACATTTTCGCAAATTTTTAGGGCTGCACTACTTAACTGTGTCCTTCATACTTGGTTCTTACAATACCAATCAAGAAAAGACACAACTTCGCGAGCAAAGCGAGCGCAAAAATTTTAGATTGCACTACGCACCTTTTTAGTTTCTACTTGGCACCTACATTAGCAAGCGAAAACCGAAATTTTCGCGAGCGAAGCGAGCGCAAAAATATTTTGATCACACTACGCCTCTGTGTAGTCCATACTAATTGGTATAGACAAAAGCAATTTACAATCGACATTTTCGCGAGCGAAGCGAGCGCAAAAATTTTCGATTGTCCTACGCTTATTTGTAATTCATATTTGGCACCTACAGTAGCAACCAAAAACTGATATTTTCGCGAGCGAAGCGAGCATACTTGGTTTACACTCACAACAACAATTAAGAAATTTTCGCCAATGAAGCTAGCGCGAAAATTTTTACAATTTCATTGCATCACTATGTAGTCCATACTTGGCAATCCAAAACAGACATTTCGCAAAATTCTTTAGGGCTGCACTACATAACTGTTTCCTTCATACTTGGTTCTTCTTCTTCTTCTTGAGGTGCCATCTCCTACCGGAGGTTGGCTATCATATTGGCTATTCGGACCTTACACACAACTGCGCGGAATAAGGATCGAGTACTCAGTCCGAACCATGTCCGGAGATTCTTGAGCCAAGAGGTCCGTCTTCTTCCAGGGGGTCTCCTACCTTGTATCTTCCCCTGTATTATTAGTTGGAGCAACTTGTACTTATCGCCACGCATTATATGTCCCAGATATTGCAGTTTTCGTTGCTTTATTGGTTCGTTATACTTGGTTCTTACAATACCAATCAAGAAGACACATTTTAGCGAGCGAAGCGAGCGCGAAAATTTTCGATTGCACTACGCTTCTTTGTAGTTCATACTTGGCACCCGCAGTAGCAACTGAAAACTGATATTTTCGCGAGCGAAGCGAGCGCGAAGGTTTTTTTGATCGCACTACGCCTCTGTGTAGTCCATATACAAATGAGTACATAATTTAATATAATTTTTTTACAAAACAAAGTATATATTTTTTTTCTTAATTTTTTAAAACCGCTCAACCGATTTCGGTAAAATTTAAAAACCACCTGGGAAGTACCCTTTCAAACAAAAAAGTAAGAATTTTCCAAATCAGTTCAGGCGCCTTCAAGTAATCGGTGAACATACATAAAAAAATTGAAAAAATAGATTCCGAGTTCCGACGAATTGAGAATCTGCTCCTTTTTCGAAGTCGGTTAAAAAGAAATCTACAATCGACATTCTCGCAAACGAAGCGAGTGAGACATTTTTTACGATTGCACTATGCCACTTTGTAGTCTTCACTTGGTTGGTACCTACAATATGAATTCATTATCGACATTTTGTAAACACCTACTATTTAGGTGGGTATTATCATCAGCAGCATCGGGATTGAGAAGTTGGTACCATTAGTATCTAGTTGTAGCATGGGGAGGAGAAGGGAGGTGGATGATTCCTAAACCGAACCGAGCGATAATTAAATTAGCTGAATAGATTGATGCCATCTAAGAATACAAAGCTACTGTGGGAAATTTTAGTAAACGGAAAACGGAGACGCGAAATTTTTTACGGCTGCGTTATGCCACTACCCTAAGTAGTTCATACTAATTGTTACCTATCATTGGTGAGCAGTACCCAGCAGCATCAGAATTGAGTCCTCTTTTACGGCTCCACTACACTATTATATTTTAAATATTTGGCACCTACAATATCAATTCACAATCGACAGTTCGTAAATATCCATGATTTAGGTGGGCAGTACACTGCACCATCAGGATTGAGGAGCTAGGGCCTGGAGGTCAGTGATATAGTCTAAAATTAGTATGTAATGAATAGCTCAGGTCAAGATATGGCTATGGTATGAATGTAATAAGATCTATATACGTATATATATCGTATGTGAGTGACCTGGAACTATCCGAGAGAAGTTTTGTCCTCTATCTCCGATAATATCTAGCAGATCTTCACCAAAATTAGTAATTGTATTTCTTGTCGTACACACTTTCAAATAAAGAAAGAATTATTAAAATCCGTTCAGATTTGACTGAGTTATGGAGTAAAATCAACAAAAAGTTTTATCCCCTATCCTGGAGTAAAAGTAAAGTAAGTAATGTTTTATCGGGATGAAAACTATCCTATATGTTGACCCGGAGTATCAGCTACCGCTGTACTAAATTTCATTTAAATCCGTTCAGTAGTTTTCGCGTGAAGCGCGGACAGACAGACAGACAGACAGACAGACAGACAGACAGACAGACAGACAGACAAAAATTAAATAAAAATCTGTTTTGGGCTCAGTATCGATAGTCAAGCATCCCCCAATTAAAATTTTCAAAATATATTAAATGTACAGAAATCTTCCAGTTACAGTTTTATTATAAGTATAGATTAGGATTAGTAGGATAGTAGGAGTAGGATAATACACTATGAATATTCTCCATTGTCCAACTTGTGAGAAATCTGAGTCAATGGCAATATTGACTTGGGTCACTGAACTATGCCACATGAAAGTATTTCATTGACTATTCACACCACGCCAAACCATGTTTCATTGAGTCAATTGAACCAATAACTAATAACATCCACACCGAAATAACATTTCAATTTCTGTATATCATTGGGGCAAAGAAAGAGGTATCCATCGTTTTGTATCCATTCAGCTTTCCGTATAAAGCTCTATGCCGACTATATCGTTCCGTATAATGAACCTATCTGCACACGCAAAAAAATATTCTTCAATTAATAATAATATGAAAGTACGAACACTAGATCAGCACCGTTACTGATCAACACCATACCCAGAATCCAAAAAATATTTAAATCTTTGATGTTAAAAAAATTTAAATGTTTATGTTAAATGTTTATTTAAAAAATGTTTATTTTAAATTACTACCTTTTAAATGATCACCGTGTATTATACTTCAAAAGTATGTTGATGAAGTTCCTGTTTGCTTATTAGACTATCAATAAAAAAATTATGATGTGAAGTTGTTTGTATAAATATTAAAGATACTTAATCTTAAAAAAATAGTTAAACGCGTCGCAACCGTGTATGCTCACAGCATGGAATTAGGAAGTATAATTAATTCTTATATTCTTCGTATTTCACAAGTATTTCACTTACCGCAAACATTTAAGTAGCTTTTCTCTTGTAGGCTCTTGACTTTCTCTGAAGTTGGTATTTCTTTTAGTGATAAAATATTTTTAATTTTTACCCAATAATTCATAAAATTTGAATAACGACGTCATTCAAAAGTTAAAAAATGTTTGAACAGAAATGATACGCTCACTAAACGCATTAAATAAGGGTGTGATATTACTTTCTAGAGAGTGTAGTGGTTTTTCCGTGTCTGATCTACTCAATCGGTCAATCTTAACACAGTGGTCGTGGCTGCTGGGATGATGTGACATCAGTTGTCCTCAGTCTCCTCGGTTCTGGGTCGCGCAGCCTCCCACGCGTTGCTCCTCCACTTTGATGAAGTGACGATTTGGTGACGTGACGGGTCCTACTTCCATGGTATTTGTGTGACGGTTGGCAGCTTTGCGGAAGCACTCCCACCACAGTTGTGTGGGTCACCGCTCTCACCAAATCTGTCCAACTATTGGAACGTAGTTCCTTATCGCGCGTTGCGGAAGGGGGCTAGCCGAAAAAAAATAGGACAAAATTGAACCGACACTCGACACTGATCGACACTTTTTTGAAACCGACACTTTTTTGAATGTGAATTTGGCATTCGAGTGTTCGGTATTTTCGCGGTACAATATTGGATCTCCTTAGCCTTGTGGCTTCTTCAGTCGCCTAACAGTTAAAAGTCGATGGTTACTGAATTTTCTATTTTCAATTTCGTTAGATGTTCACCTCTTTGGAAATTTAATAATTTATTGGAAAATTTGGATAATTTTATACAAAATATTCTATCTGAAATCTTAAATTGTCCGATAGATGATCAAGTATGGGCCCAGGCTTCTCTTCCGATCAGATATGGAGGTCTGGGAATCCGCAAAATTTCTAGTGTCTCTCTGCCAGCTTTTCTTTCCTCTGCTTATAGTACACACACTCTTTTTGAAAAAATTATATCCCAGTCTTTGGGATCAATTGAGGTGTCGTACTTGGCAGAGGCAAGAAATGGTTGGTCAGCGATTAGCCCAAATCAATTGCCGGTTTCTCTTCCTTCCCAGAGACAGTGGGATGACATTATTTGTAAAAAAACTTTTGACGCAATGTTAATGCAAGCAAATTCTAAAGACCGTGCTCGTCTTCTCGCTGTCTCTGCGAAAGAATCCGGACACTGGCTCCATGCTATCCCTTCTACTAATCTGGGCACTCTTTTAAACCACGCCACTCTTGCAGTGATAGTTGGTCTTAGGCTTGGCGCCAAAATAACCCAGCCTCACCGTTGCCACTGCGGTGACCACGTCGACGCTTACGGTCATCACGGGCTCTCCTGTTCGAAGAGCGCTGGTCGTTTCTCCCGCCACAATGCCCTCAACGACATCATCCGCAGGTCTCTTGCTACTGCTCACGTGCCAGCTGTATTAGAACCTATTGGTTTGGCACGTAGTGATGGCAAGAGACCTGATGGTATGACGCTTGTTCCTTGGAGGACAGGGAGGTCGCTTGTGTGGGATGCCACCTGTGTAGATACTCTAGCTGCTTCCCACATCCATGCGACCTCCTCTGTGGCGGGTGCAGCGGCTACTAGCGCCGAACAGGCTAAGAGGCGCAAATATGAAAAACTTGACAGTGGTTTCATATTTGCGCCTTTTGGTGTAGAGACCCTGGGGCCGTGGGGCCCGGAGGCTCGCGCACTTTTTTTAGAGATATCAAAAAAAGTGATCGAGTCTACCGGGGATCCAAGAGCTGGCAGCTACCTTGGCCAAAGGATTAGCTTGGCTATCCAAAGAGGTTATGCTGCCAGCATCTTGGGTACTATGCCACACTGCGGTGGCTTGGATGGGGTTTTAGATTTTAATTAGTTTTTATTTTAGTTTTAATTTTAGAATTAAATTTAGGTTTAATATAGTATTGTATATATGAAATTTTCTTAAGAATCCAATAAAAACAATCGAAAATTTTCAATTTTATTTTAAATAATTTCTACATGTGGAATTTTTCCCTAATTTTTTATAACTTATAAGTTATAGTGTGTGAGCGTCCTCTCGCTCAGTTTCCGTCCACTTGATCCTGCACCTCCAACCGCTCGATCAACGTTTTATTTCTGGAAGTGCGGCCGAAGAACTTCAGTCTTCGCAATTGCCGTTTTTGATACGTTCATAATATGGTCCGGTGTAGTGTGGTGCGAGCTTAACTTGTGGCACCGACGACTGGTCTACATTGATGGATGATCCAACCGCGATTAACCCCCGCTCTAATACTGCGTAATGGCACGTGATGCGGCAAATATAAATCCTATTCAATAGAATGTTCTTTATTATTAGGTAGGTACGCCTACATTAATCTTTACTTTTTGTGAGACAAACTTTTTAAAGACCAAAGTAGTCCTCAAGGTTAAAATCTTAATCCAGCCGCGTACTGGAAACCAAGTGTGGGGTTGTCCAAAAGAGATTGATAAGTACATTGTGTCGATTGCAAACACCTCTGATTGGCGGAGAGTTATTGATGCGTGTATCTGTGTGACTGTCTGTTCCCTCGTAGCTCCCTAACGAATGAACCGATTTTGATGCGGTTTTTTCTATTTCAAAGCCAACGTAATCGAGGTGGATGGTAGCTGTAATTAGTGAAGATCTGCTCAGGCGTTTGAAGATCCTCAGCTAGTTTCCTACTCGATTAGAGGTTCTTACCAACATTCACTGATGCGATTGATTTGAAAATGTACTGGTACTTCGGATTATTTCAAGGCTTGCTAAGCTTGAGCTGATGCTGCAGCATCAATTTGTCTGCGGGGTACCAAACTCCTCAGACTTACAGCATATATAGTGTGTTTGTGCTCATTGGAATGGTCTCGTTGAGTAGATGTTAGATAGATGATGAGAGGAGCGAGGAGGAGAATCTGATGATGTAGCAGAAAACTGGATAACAGGAAGTCAGGTATATCGTTCATAGTTCAGCCATAGATTCACATGTCGGGGGTGTTTTAAACAATTTGCACTTGTTAGACGATGCCACATTAATCATACCAAATGGTATCACAGATATACCTACGTTGGGGTCATAAGTTGCTTTAAATGCATCGGGCAAGAAACGTAGTGTTGGAAGACCTCCACCAGGTGGGCAATATCAAGGAATTCGTTGGGAGCAGCTGGATACAAGCGGATCAATATCAGTGACGATTCTTACAAGAGACCAGCAGTGGAAGTCTGTCGGTTGAAACGCCGAAGGTTATCTATCATTGTGAGGAACTGAAAAGCTATAGAACTTGGGACTTTGCTTTCTTTTCTATTAATTCTGCCAACACTGTCTGTCAGCCGATGTGAATTAGTGAGACTTCGCAAAATTTTTCGCTGACATAACTGTTTAGCTTTTACAGCTACACCATCAGTGTTTTCTTAATTTCTGTGTAAGTACTATGTAAAGTTTACGGGCATATTATCTTCCACCACAGTGGGTATTTTTCACTTAAGCAAACATTATGAACGCGGGTTTACGCTAAAGTAGGTACCTACATTTTAGATGAAGGTTCTCCCAGAATTTAAATTCATTTTGTCATAAACATAACTGCTGCAAACAAAATTTGCATGTGGTTTGCTAAGATAATAAATATAAATCGTTCTAACTGGTTTTTATAACTCATTATAAGTTAATAAGTCGTTTGTTTTTCGTTGATAACGGCTTTGCTCTGAAATCAGTAGGGTTAGTGTGAGTTTGCAGATCTTGAAAACGTTGATAGATTTCGAGTTATCGAAATACTGTAACGTGAATAATTCAGTTCGTGCATACATCTAAAACCAGCGCACTCGCACTAAGCGGAAACCTCGGAAGGCCCGGACAACAGCTATAATAACCTACATATTTTTCTTTACTTGTCATAATAACAGACATAAGTCAAATAAATCGCAGAAACCATTTCGGAGAAACGCGTAACCGACGAACGTAACCAGGCTCTTACAACGTTCTTTTCGCTTGTGGCAGCCCGCACACAGTCAATATTATTGTCAATATTTATGAATATTGTCAATAATATTGACTGTGTGCGGGGCGTATTGAAGGATTGATCAATATTTTTTCATATAAAAAAAAATTGTCAATATTTTTATTGACAATAATATTGATTGAGCCTTTCTGCGAGAAACCATTTGTTTACCTTTTTGAGGCCCGCTTGCAGAGACGCTGTTATCCTAAGCGGGCCTAAGGCCGGCTTGCAGAGAGGCCTGGTTAGTTTTAACCCACGAATAAATTTACACAGAAGCTTTATAAGAAATCTGTCAAAGCATCAGCTAACTCTGGGTTAAAAGGATAACCCGACGTTTCTGCAAGCGGACCTAAGACAGCTAAGGAAAAATAGACTATACATGCGCAACGCCAGTTGCCGGTGAAAAGATTATCACCGGAGAGATCATTTTCCTTGCGTTGCACTCGAGTATGTAGACCATTTTACGAGGTTCCTGTGAAATAACTCTGCTCTCCGCATTACTGTAACGTTACTGTTTTGATGTTCAAGAACTGTGATATCATACAATCTCGTACTAATGGTGTACAAAAACTCAACCACTATGTGGAAGCTAAAAATAAGAAGATAAAAATAGTAATAGTATATGTGTGTGTTATATAATATTTTCAGGTAGGTACGCACGCATCACGCACATAATATAATATTATGTCTAAGTGAAATAATGCTGGCTCAGAAACATGGGGAAGGAACACATAATTAAGAAAAATAATAAACTTATTGTTGTTTATACTTACGTACGACTTTTTGTTGCCTTTACCTACCAACTTTGATTATTATTTGAATTTAATTCAGGATTATGATTGGTACTACTTGTTTAATGAAATAATAGCGTACCTATAAAAGCGTCTAGGCAAATCGTCGCTTACTCTTTGTTTTTTATTATGTAAAAAATAGTTGAGAAAATAATAAGTTAGCCATATTTCAATTTCAAGAACGACCCTCTTTGATGTTTCAAACACAGGACGCCTCAACAACTGGGGATTAAAGTTTCAGACATTTTTTATCGTTGAAAATATATTGAGAGTTACATTCAAGATATAAATCACATAGTGTTCAATATAAAGCTTTTGAACCAATATTAAAAACGTGACGTGAATCTCTTTGGATATATTAACTGGTGCTATTATTTTGTGCGAAAGTGTATATGCTGTCAGTCACCGTATCGGCTGTGAGATTGTCTACAATGATTGCTACAGTGTTACAATCGCAATCATATTTGATTGGTTGGTATAAACAAGTCGCCACATGGTAAGCACGCCATAAATTCAGCCAATCAGAGGAGATTGAGATCGTCACAATGTGGCAATAAATTTAGACTATTCCACATGTAGCTTGGTAGAGTTTAAGTTTTAACAGCTTAACCGATTTTGATGAGAAGCGGTTTAAAAGAGATAGCTTGCATTCTGTAGAGTGTAGATGAACATAATATAACCTACCTTCTTATAGCGAGAAAAAAAAACGTTGTACGTGACTATACACGTCTGGACGTAGACAAATATTCGGGAAGCAAATAAGACTATTCCAGTTTGTTTGTTTTCTGAATTAATAATTCCACCACGTTGTGTGTAGTCAAGTAGAGTGCTACGTTGATTATTATCTTTATTGTTTTCTTTGTTAATATAATATTTTCCTGTTTTCACGAACGAAATAAGTCTAATAAATTGTGTATCGTTACATATTATGAACAGAGCAGGTAAATCATAAATCACATTCATTTTCGTAGGTCAAGTGAAAATTACATGTGAATGCTTTATTAACCAGTCCCCATAAAAAATAACATTAGGTATCCAAGGTTGAGAACTCCTGTTTATTTGTATATATAATGAATTTTCCGTGACAAACTTCGGCTGCGTTTAAATTTTAACCGGGACAAACCATCTATCTGAACTGTGCGGTTAGTCCGAGTTTTAATTCGTTTGATCGTAATAGTAAACGATGACATTAGCATCAAAGTAAAATGAACCATAATAGTATTGATTTAAAGTCACAAATTCAATATAGACGATTTTAATTTGGAGCGTTTTCGTATAAGTAAACGTATAAGAATACATACACGAAATTGAGCTCTAACTTAATACTGTTATGGTTCATTTTACTTTGATGCTAATGTCATCGTTTACTATATTTTATAGTTATAACTATCAAATCTTGTGCTAAGCGTACTGATAGTATACTTTTTGGACCTACAAGTCCGTATTTTATCGCTCTCATAGTCCGATGAAAAGGCAACCCGATACCGATATTTTTTCCTACTATTCTTTTATAACTTCTAACACAATAAAGTATAAGGTCATTAAATAAACTGTATGAATGAAAGAAGTTTAATAGCCCAAGACTGAATACATGACTTCCGGAAGAACAAAAATCCAAACCATTCATTCACCCAACGGTCGAATTCTATACGCACAAGTTATCTAAGTAGCATAAACGTAGGTATACTCGTATTAACAAATTCTTTATTTATTTCACGTAGGCCAACCTGTGGCTCTTATGACACATCATGACTCTACCACCGTTTCGGACAGCGGATTCTGCTGAGAAGAGCCGGCAAGAAACTCAGCAATTGCTCTTTTCAAAATAATAATCATTTTACAATATTATTATGTAGCTATTACATTGTAAAGTTTTTTATACTATCTTGTGGGCAGTAACAATAAGTAGGTACCCCGTACCACAGAATCTGTGGTAGGTACCTACAAAAAAACATCAGGGTAGGTACACCGTTGGGGTCCCAAGGTGCTGGAGTGGCGACCCCGCTCAGGGAAGCGCTGTGTTGGCAGACCCCCCACTAGGTGGACCGAGGACATCAAACGAGTCGCAGGGAGCCACTAGATTCAGGCGGCGCGAGACCGAGCCCTGTGGAAGTTCATGCAAGATAACTTTGTCCAGCTGTGGACGTCTATCGGTTGACAAGAAGAAGAAGAAGAAGGTACACCGTTGTAACTTATAGAGCGCATATAATATAACTAGTAGGGCGCGTGGGTGCGCGGCCCGCAAGCGGACCGCGGTTTTTCTACTCGGCAAGCAGACTTTTAGGTATTGATCATTTTCTATCAAAAAACCACTCTTCCATCTTTTATACTCTCCGATATAGACACCGTTGAAGTTTGTATGGCCGCCATCTTGAATCCGCCATTTTGGATTTTTATTCAGCTGACTGCCAATTGGATGAGGTTTCGAGTGACTTTTGTTCGTGCACCCCCACCTATCTTCATTACCATGGCCGTGCTCCTCACCCACCTTCCAAACCCTCGATCATCATATGTCATCCTTTGTCATAATGAAAATTCTTCAATAAAAACAAATCTTGAAAAGGAACCGTATCAAAGTCTTGCATGATTCCCGGCTTCTAGTCTCTTCAATATTCGCCATATATTTTGTATGAAGAAAAAAAAAATTCCGCCATCTTGGATTTTTTTTTCTATTCATCATATAGACCTTTAGGTCCTGATCATCTTTTGCCAAGAAACCACTCTTCCATCTTTTATCCTCTCCGAGATAGACACCGACGAAGTTTGTATGGCCGCCATCTTTTTTCCGCCATTTTGGTTTTTTTTTCAGCTCACTGCCAATTGGATGAGGTTTCGAATGAAATTTGTTCGAGCACACCCCACCTATCTTCAATACCCTGGCCGTGCTCCTCACCCGTCTCCGAAATCCTCAATCATCAGCTCTCTCCATAATTTTCCTCCGAATGAATTTTTGTCCTCTATACGAAACCATTGGTGAAAAAAAATTTTTTCATACAAAATTTTACAGGAGAGGTGATCAATCAGTGAGTGAGTGAATCAGTGAATCAGCACGAGCAGCTATATATATATTAACTAGCGTTTGCTCGGTGCGCGAGCTGCTAAAGCAGCTCGCGGGAAGTGTTTTACTAAAAGTAAGGCGCGTGGGTGCGCGGCCCGCTAAAGCGGACCGCGATTGTTCGGCTGTATTTATTTCGCTCGGTGCGCGAGCTGCTAAAGCAGCTCGCGGGAAGTGTTATTGCTACAAGTAGGGCGCGTGGGTGCGCGGCCCGCTAAAGCGGACCGCGATTGTTCGGCTTTATTTATTTCGCTCGGTGCGCGAGCTGCTAAAGCAGCTCGCGGGAAGTGTTATTACTACAAGTAGGGCGCGTGGGTGATTTTTTTACTCATCAAGTAGACCTTCGGATTCTGGTCATCTTTTGCCAAAAAAATTGTTCGAGCACACCCCACCTATCTGCAATAACCTGGCCGTGCTCCTCATTCACAAAAGAAAAAGAAAAAAAAAGAAAAAAAATGACAAAAAAATGAAAAAAAAAACAAAAAAAAAACAAATGTAAAATGAAAAAAAAGAAAAAGAAAAAAAGCCCTATGAACCTATCAAAATCAATGTCTTGCATAGTTCCCAACTTCTAGTCCCTTCAATATTCCCCATACATTTAGTATGGAAAAAAAAAATCCGCCATCTTGAATTTTTTTCCTACTCACCAGGTAGACCTCCGTGTTTTGATCATCTTTTGTCGAGAAACCGCTCCTCCATCTTTTATAGTCTCCGAGAGAGAGACGGACAAAATTTGCCGCCATTTTTTTTCCACCATTTTGGAATTTTTTTTCAACTCACTGGCAACTGCTCGAGGTTTCAAATGACATTTGGTCGAGCACCCTCCACCTATCTTCTATACCCTGGCCGTGCCCCTCGCCCGTCTCCGAACTCCTCACTCATCAGCTCTCTCCACCTTTCTCCGAGTCACATTCTTTGAGCTCTATACGACACCATGGGTGAAAAAAATTTTTTTCATACAAAATTTTACAGGAGAGGGGTCGGAAATTTGAGACGTCACAGCTCGGCCGCCATCTTGTTTTTTTAATTTTTTTCACTTTTTCTGTTAATCGTTTACTAATTTCTACAATAATCCAAAATTTCAAAGAAATCGGTCGGAAAACAAAAGAGTTGCAAGATTCACGTCGGCCGCCATCTTGTTTTTCCGAAATGTCATAATTTTCCCCAACTCGAATCCCCCCCCCAAACACATCTCCCGAACATCATTATATCGATTTCCGTCTCCTTCTAGGAGAACAACCCTGTCAATCAGTGAGTGAGTGAGTGAGTATGTCAGTCAGTGGTAATCGAGCTATATATATTATAACTAGCGTTTGCTCGGTGCGCGAGCTGCTAAAGCAGCTCGCGGGAAGTGTTATTGCTACAAGTAGGGCGCGTGGGTGCGCGGCCCGCTAAAGCGGACCGCGATTGTTCGGCTTTATTTATTTCGCTCGGTGCGCGAGCTGCTAAAGCAGCTCGCGGGAAGTGTTATTACTACAAGTAGGGCGCGTGGGTGCGCGGCCCGCTAAAGCGGACCGCGATTTTTTTACTCATCAAGTAGACCTCCGGATTCTGGTCATCTTTTGCCAAAAAATTTGTTCGAGCACACCCCACCTATCTGCAATAACGTGGCCGTGCTCCTCATTCACAAAAGAAAAAGAAAAAAAAAAAAAAAAAAAGAAAAAAAGAAGAAAGAAAAAAAGAAAATGAAAAATAATAAAAAAAAGGAAAAAAGAAAGAAAAAAGGAAAAAGACAAAAAAAGCAAATACATGAAAAATGAAAAAAAAGAAAAAAAAAGAAAAAATAAAAAAAAATGATAAATGAAAAAAAAAGGAAAAAAGAAAAGAAAAAAAAAGAAAAAGAAAAATTAAAAAAAAGGAAAAAGAAAAAAAGAAACAAAAAGAAGAAAAAAAAGAAAAATCAATATTCGCCATATATTTCGCATGGAAAAAAAATCCGCCATCTTGTTTTTTTTCCTGATCATCAAGTAGACCTTTGGGTCTTGATCATCTGTTGCCAAGAAACCACTCTTCCATCTTTTATACTCTCCGAGATAGACACCAGAGAAAGTTTCTATGGCCGCCATCTTGAATCCGCCATTTTGGAGGTTCTCAATTCGGCCAGTATATTTTTCTTTTTTAATTCTCCGAGATCTAAGACACCTATGAACCTATCAAAATCAATGTCTTGCATAGTTCCCAACTTCTAGTCCCTTCAATATACTCCCCATACATTTTGTATGGGGGAAAAAAAAATCCGCCATCTTGAATTTTTTTCCTACTCACCAGGTAGACCTCCGGGTTGTGATCATCTTTTGTCGAGAAACCGCTCCTCCATCTTTTATAGTCTCCGAGAGAGAGACGGACAAAATTTGCCGCCATTTTTTTTCCGCCATTTTGGAATTTTTTTTCAACTCACTGGCAACTGCTCGAGGTTTCGAATGACATTTGGTCGAGCACCCTCCACCTATCTTCTATACCCTGGCCGTGCCCCTCGCCCGTCTCCGAACTCCTCACTCATCAGCTCTCTCCACCTTTCTCCGAGTCACAATCTTTGAGCTCTATACGACACCATGGGTGAAAAAAATTTTTTTCATACAAAATTTTACAGGAGAGGGGTCGGAAATTTGAGACGTCACAGCTCGGCCGCCATCTTGTTTTTTTAATTTTTTTCACTTTTTCTGTTAATCGTTTACTAATTTCTACAATAATCCAAAATTTCAAAGAAATCGGTTGGAAAACAAAAGAGTTGCAAGAATCACGTCGGCCGCCATCTTGTTTTTCCGAAATGTCATAATTTTTCCCCACTCGAATCCCCCACCCGGACATATCTCCCCTACATCATTGTATCGTTTTCTGTCTCTTTCTAGGAGAACAATCGTGTCAATCAGTCAGTCAGTCAGTGAATCAGTCAGTGGTAATCGAGCTATATATATTATAACTAGCGTTTGCTCGGTGCGCGAGCTGCTAAAGCAGCTCGCGGGAAGTGTTATTGCTCCAAGTAGGGCGCGTGGGTGCGCGGCCCGCTTAAGCGGACCGCGATTGTTTGGCTTTATTTATTTCGCTCGGTGCGCGAGCTGCTAAAGCAGCTCGCGGGAAGTGTTATTGCTACAAGTAGGGCGCGTGGGTGCGCGGCCCGCTAAAGCGGACCGCGATTTTTTTACTCATCAAGTAGCCCTTCGGATTCTGGTCATCTTTTGCCAAAAAATTTGTTCGAGCACACCCCACCTATCTGCAATAACCTGGCCGTGCTCCTCATTCACAAAAGAAAAAAAAAGAAAAATAAAAAAGAAAAAAAGAAAAAAAGCAAATGTAAAATGAAAAAAAAGAAAAGAAAAAAAAGCCCTATGAACCTATCAAAATCAATGTCTTGCATAGTTCCCAACTTCTAGTCCCTTCAATATTCCCCATACATTTTGTATGGAGAAAAAAAAAATCCGCCATCTTGAATTTTTTTCCTACTCACCAGGTAGACCTCCGGGTTTTGATCATCTTTTGTCGAGAAACCGCTCCTCCATCTTTTATAGTCTCCGAGAGAGAGACGGACAAAATTTGCCGCCATTTTTTTTCCGCCATTTTGGAATTTTTTTTCAACTCACTGGCAACTGCTCGAGGTTTCGAATGACATTTGGTCGAGCACCCTCCACCTATCTACTATACCCTGGCCGTGCCCCTCGCCCGTCTCCGAAGTCCTCACTCATCAGCTCTCTCCACCTTTCTCCGAGTCACATTCTTTGAGCTCTATACGACACCATGGGTGAAAAAAATTTTTTTCATACAAAATTTTACAGGAGAGGGGTCGGAAATTTGAGACGTCACAGCTCGGCCGCCATCTTGTTTTTTTAATTTTTTTCACTTTTTCTGTTAATCGTTTACTAATTTCTACAATAATCCAAAATTTCAAAGAAATCGGTTGGAAAACAAAAGAGTTGCAAGAATCACGTCGGCCGCCATCTTGTTTTTCCGAAATGTCATAATTTTTCCCTACTCGAATCCCCCACCCGGACATATCTCCCCTACATCATTCTATCGTTTTCTGTCTCTTTCTAGGAGAACAATTATGTCAATCAGTGAGTGGTAATCGAGCTATATATATTATAACTAGCATTTGCTCGGTGCGCGAGCTGCTAAAGCAGCTCGCGGGAAGTGTTTTACTAAAAGTAAGGCGCGTGGGTGCGCGGCCCGCTAAAGCGGACCGCGATTGTTCGGCTTTATTTATTTCGCTCGGTGCGCGAGCTGCTAAAGCAGCTCGCGAGAAGTGTTATTGCTACAAGTAGGGCGCGTGGGTGCGCGGCCCGCTAAAGCGGACCGCGATTGTTCGGCTTTATTTATTTCGCTCGGTGCGCGAGCTGCTAAAGCAGCTCGCGGGAAATGTTATTACTACAAGTAGGGCGCGTGGGTGCGCGGCCCGCTAAAGCGGACCGCGGTTTTTTTACTCATCAAGTAGACCTTCGGATTCTGGTCATCTTTTGCCAAAAAATTTGTTCAAGCACACCCCACCTATCTGCAATAACCTGGCCGTGCTTCTCATTCACAAAAGAAAAAGAAAAAAAAGAAAAAAAAAAAAAGAAAAAAAAGAAAAAAAGCAAATGTAAAATGAAAAAAAAAAAAGAAAAAAGCCCTATGAACCTATCAAAATCAATGTCTTGCATAGTTCCCAACTTCTAGTCCCTTCAATATTCCCCATACATTTTGTATGGGGGGAAAAAAAAATCCGCCATCTTGAATTTTTTTCCTACTCACCAGGTAGACCTCCGGGTTGTGATCATCTTTTGTTAAGAAACCGCTCCTCCATCTCTTATAGTCTCCGAGAGAGAGACGGACAAAATTTGCCGCCATTTTTTTTCCGCCATTTTGGATTTTTTTTTCAACTCACTGGCAACTGCTCGAGGTTTCGAATGACATTTGGTCGAGCACCCTCCACCTATCTTCTATACCCTGGCCGTGCCCCTCGCCCGTCTCCGAACTCCTCACTCATCAGCTCTCTCCACCTTTCTCCGAGTCACATTCTTTGAGCTCTATACGACACCATGGGTGAAAAAAATTTTTTTCATACAAAATTTTACAGGAGAGGGGTCGGAAATTTGAGACGTCACAGCTCGGCCGCCATCTTGTTTTTTTAATTTTTTTCACTTTTTCTGTTAATCGTTTACTAATTTCTACAATATTCCAAAATTTCAAAGAAATCGGTTGGAAAACAAAAGAGTTGCAAGATTCACGTCGGCCGCCATCTTGTTTTTCCGAAATGTCATAATTTTCCCCAACTCGAATCCCCCACCCCAACATATCTCCCCTACATCATTATATCGATTTCCGTCTCCTTCTAGGAGAACAACCCTGTCAATGAGTCAGTGAATCAGTCAGTCAGTGGTAATCGAGCTATATATATTATAACTAGCATTTGCTCGGTGCGCGAGCTGCTAAAGCAGCTCGCGGGAAGTGTTTTACTAAAAGTAAGGCGCGTGGGTGCGCGGCCCGCTAAAGCGGACCGCGATTGTTCGGCTTTATTTATTTCGCTCGGTGCGCGAGCTGCTAAAGCAGCTCGCGGGAAGTGTTATTGCTACAAGTAGGGCGCGTGGGTGCGCGGCCCGCTAAAGCGGACCGCGATTGTTCGGCTTTATTTATTTCGCTCGGTGCGCGAGCTGCTAAAGCAGCTCGCGGGAAGTGTTATTGCTACAAGTAGGGCGCATGGGTGCGCGGCCCGCTAAAGCGGACCGCGATTTTTTTACTCATCAAGTAGACCTTCGGATTCTGGTCATCTTTTGCCAAAAAATTTGTTCGAGCACACCCCACCTATCTGCAATAACCTGGCCGTGCTCCTCATTCACAAAAGAAAAAGAAAAAAAAAGAAAAAAAAAGAAAAAAAAGCAAATGTAAAATGAAAAAAAAGAAAAAGAAAAAAAGCCCTATGAACCTATCAAAATCAATGTCTTGCATAGTTCCCAACTTCTAGTCCCTTCAATATTCCCCATACATTTTGTATGGAAAAAAAAATAATCCGCCATCTTGAATTTTTTTCCTACTCACCAGGTAGACCTCCGGGTTTTGATCATCTTTTGTCGAGAAACCGCTCCTCCATCTTTTATAGTCTCCGAGAGAGAGACGGACAAAATTTGCCGCCATTTTTTTTCCGCCATTTTGGAATTTTTTTTCAACTCACTGGCAACTGCTCGAGGTTTCGAATGACATTTGGTCGAGCACCCTCCACCTATCTTCTATACCCTGGCCGTGCCCCTCGCCCGTCTCCGAACTCCTCACTCATCAGCTCTCTCCACCTTTCTCCGAGTCACATTCTTTGAGCTCTATACGACACCATGGGTGAAAAAAATTTTTTTCATACAAAATTTTACAGGAGAGGGGTCGGAAATTTGAGACGTCACAGCTCGGCCGCCATCTTGTTTTTTTAATTTTTTTCACTTTTTCTGTTAATCGTTTACTAATTTCTACAATAATCCAAAATTTCAAAGAAATCGGTTGGAAAACAAAAGAGTTGCAAGATTCACGTCGGCCGCCATCTTGTTTTTCCGAAATGTCATAATTTTCCCCAACTCGAATCCCCCCCCCAAACACATCTCCTGAACATCATTATATCGATATCCGTCTCCTTCTAGGAGAACAACCCTGTCAATGAGTGAATCAGTCAGTGAGTGAATCAGTGGTAATCGAGCTATATATATTATAATAACTAGCGTTTGCTCGGTGCGCGAGCTGCTAAAGCAGCTCGCGGGAAGTGTTTTACTAAAAGTTAGGCGCGTGGGTGCGCGGCCCGCTAAAGCGGACCGCGATTTTATTTATTTCGCTCGGTGCGCGAGCTGCTACAGCAGCTCGCGGGAAGTGTTATTGCTACAAGTAGGGCGCGTGGGTGCGCGGCCCGCTAAAGCGGACCGCGATTGTTCGGCTTTATTTATTTCGCTCGGTGCGCGAGCTGCTAAAGCAGCTCACGGGAAGTGTTATTGCTACAAGTAGGGCGCGTGGGTGCGCGGCCCGCTAAAGCGGACCGCGATTGTTCGGCTTTATTTATTTCGCTCGGTGCGCGAGCTGCTAAAGCAGCTCACGGGAAGTGTTATTGCTACAAGTAGGGCGCGTGGGTGCGCGGCCCGCTAAAGCGGACCGCGATTGTTCGGCTTTATTTATTTCGCTCGGTGCGCGAGCTGCTAAAGCGGACCGCGATTTTATTTATTTCGCTCGGTGCGCGAGCTGCTACAGCAGCTCGCGGGAAGTGTTATTGCTACAAGTAGGGCGCGTGGGTGCGCGGCCCGCTAAAGCGGACCGCGATTGTTCGGCTTTATTTATTTCGCTCGGTGCGCGAGCTGCTAAAGCAGCTCGCGGGAAGTGTTATTGCTACAAGTAGGGCGCGTGGGTGCGCGGCCCGCTAAAGCGGACCGCGATTGTTCGGCTTTATTTATTTCGCTCGGTGCGCGAGCTGCTAAAGCAGCTCGCGGGAAGTGTTATTACTACAAGTAGGGCGCGTGGGTGCGCGGCCCGCTAAAGCGGACCGCGATTATTTGACTCATCAAGTAGACCTTCGGATTCTGGTCATCTTTTGCCAAAAAATTTGTTCGAGCACACCCCACCTATCTGCAATAACCTGGCCGTGCTCCTCATTCACAAAAGAAAAAGAAAAAAAAATAAAAAAAAAATAAAAAAAGCAAATGTAAAATGAAAAAAAAGAAAAAGAAAAAAAGCCCTATGAACCTATCAAAATCAATGTCTTGCATAGTTCCCAACTTCTAGTCCCTTCAATATTCCCCATACATTTTGTATGAAAAAAAAAAATCCGCCATCTTGAATTTTTTTCCTACTCACCAGGTAGACCTCCGGGTTTGGATCATCTTTTGTCGAGAAACCGCTCCTCCATCTTTAATAGTCTCCGAGAGAGAGACGGACAAAATTTGCCGCCATTTTTTTTCCGCCATTTTGGAATTTTTTTTCAACTCACTGGCAACTGCTCGAGGTTTCGAATGACATTTGGTCGAGAACCCTCCACCTATCTTCTATACCCTGGCCGTGCCCCTCGCCCGTCTCCGAACTCCTCACTCATCAGCTCTCTCCACCTTTCTCCGAGTCACATTCTTTGAGCTCTATACGACACCATGGGTGAAAAAAATTTTTTTCATACAAAATTTTACAGGAGAGGGGTGGAAATTTGAGACGTCACAGCTCGGCCGCCATCTTGTTTTTTTAATTTTTTTCAATTTTTCTGTTAATCGTTTACTAATTTCTACAATAATCCAAAATTTCAAAGAAATCGGTTGGAAAACAAAAGAGTTGCAAGATTCACGTCGGCCGCCATCTTGTTTTTCCGAAATGTCATAATTTTTCCCCACTCGAATCCCCCAGCCGAACATATCTCCCGAACATCATTATATCGTTTTATGTCTCTTTCTAGGAGAACAATTATGTCAATGAGTCAGTGAGTGAATCAGTGAATCAGTGAGTGGTAATCGAGCTATATATATTATAATAACTAGCGTTTGCTCGGTGCGCGAGCTGCTAAAGCAGCTCGCGGGAAGTGTTTTACTAAAAGTAAGGCGCGTGGGTGCGCGGCCCGCTAAAGCGGACCGCGATTGTTCGGCTTTATTTATTTCGCTCGGTGCGCGAGCTGCTAAAGCAGCTCGCGGGAAGTGTTATTACTACAAGTAGGGCGCGTGGGTGCGCGGCCCGCTAAAGCGGACCGCGATTTTTTAACTCATCAAGTAGACCTTCGGATTCTGGTCATCTTTTGCCAAAAAATTTGTTCGAGCACACCCCACCCATCTGCAATAACCTGGCCGTGCTCCTCATTCACAAAAGAAAAAGAAAAAAAAAGAAAAAAAAGAAAAAAAAAAAAAGAAAAAAAAGAAAAAAAGCAAATGTAAAATGAAAAAAAAGAAAAAAAAAAAAAAGAAAAAAAAGAAAAAAAGCAAATGTAAAATGAAAAAAAAGAAAAAGAAAAAAGCCCTATGAACCTATCAAAATCAATGTCTTGCATAGTTCCCAACTTCTAGTCCCTTCAATATTCCCCATACATTTTGTATGGAAAAAAAATCCGCCATCTTGAATTTTTTTCCTACTCACCAGGTAGACCTCCGGGTTTTGATCATCTTTTGTCGAGAAACCGCTCCTCCATCTTTTATAGTCTCCGAGAGGGAAACGGACAAAATTTGCCGCCATTTTTTTTCCGCCATTTTGGAATTTTTTTCAACTCACTGGCAACTGCTCGAGGTTTCAAATGACATTTGGTCGAGCACCCTCCACCTATCTACTATACCCTGGCCGTGCCCCTCGCCCGTCTTCGAACTCCTCACTCATCAGCTCTCTCCACCTTTCTCCGAGTCACATTCTTTGAGTTCTATACGACTCCATGGGTGAAAAAAATTTTTTTCATACAAAATTTTACAGGAGAGGGGTGGAAATTTGAGACGTCACAGCTCGGCCGCCATCTTGTTTTTTTAATTTTTTTCACTTTTTCTGTTAATCGTTTACTAATTTTTACAATAATCCAAAATTTCAAAGAAATCGGTTGGAAAACAAAAGAGTTGCAAGAATCACTTCGGCCGCCATCTTGTTTTTCCGAAATGTCATAATTTTTCCCCACTCGAATCCCCCACCCGGACATATCTCCCATACATCATTGTATCGTTTTTTGTCTCTTTCTAGGAGAACAATTATGTCAATCAGTGAGTCAGTGAGTGGTAATCGAGCTATATATATTATAACTAGCGTTTGCTCGGTGCCCGAGCTGCTAAAGCAGCTCGCGGGAAGTGTTATTGCTACAAGTAGGGCGCGTGGGTGCGCGGCCCGCTAAAGCGGACCGCGATTGTTCGACTCTATTTATTTCGCTCGGTGCGCGAGCTGCTAAAGCAGCTCGCGGGAAGTGTTATTGCTACAAGTAGGCCGCGTGGGTGCGCGGCCCGCTAAAGCGGACCGCGATTGTTCGGCTTTATTTATTTCGCTCGGTGCGCGAGCTGCTAAAGCAGCTCGCGGGAAGTGTTATTACTACAAGTAGGACGCGTGGGTGCGCGGCCCGCTAAAGCGGACCGCGATTTTTTTACTCATCAAGTAGCCCTTCGGATTCTGGTCATCTTTTGCCAAAAAATTTGTTCGAGCACACCCCACCTATCTGCAATAACCTGGCCGTGCTCCTCATTCACAAAAGAAAAAGAAAAAAAAAGGAAAAAAAATGAAAAAAAAGAAAAAAAAACAAATGTAAAATGAAAAAAAAGAAAAAGAAAAAAAGCCCTATGAACCTTTCAAAATCAATGTCTTGCATAGTTCCCAACTTCTAGTCCCTTCAATATTCCCCATACATTTAGTATGGAAAAAAAAAATCCGCCATCTTGAATTTTTTTCCTACTCACCAGGTAGACCTCCGGGTTTTGATCATCTTTTGTCGAGAAACCGCTCCTCCATCTTTTATAGTCTCCGAGAGAGAGACGGACAAAATTTGCCGCCATTTTTTTTCCGCCATTTTGGAATTTTTTTTCAACTCACTGGCAACTGCTCGAGGTTTCGAATGACATTTGGTCGAGCACCCTCCACTTATCTACTATACCCTGGCCGTGCCCCTCGCCCGTCTCCGAACTCCTCACTCATCAGCTCTCGCCACCTTTCTCCGAGTCACATTCCTTGAGCTCTATACGACACCATGGGTGAAAAAAATTTTTTTCATACAAAATTTTACAGGAGAGGGGTCGGAAATTTGAGACGTCACAGCTCGGCCGCCATCTTGTTTTTTTAATTTTTTTCACTTTTTCTGTTAATCGTTTACTAATTTCTACAATAATCCAAAATTTCAAAGAAATCGGTTGGAAAACAAAAGAGTTGCAAGATTCACGTCGGCCGCCATCTTGTTTTTCCGAAATGTCATAATTTTCCCCAACTCGAATCCCCCACCCCAACATATCTCCCCTACATCATTATATCGATTTCCGTCTCCTTCTAGGAGAACAACCCTGTCAATCAGTGAGTGAGTGAGTGAATCAGTGAGTGGTAATCGAGCTATATATATTATAACTAGCGTTTGCTCGGTGCGCGAGCTGCTAAAGCAGCTCGCGGGAAGTGTTTTACTAAAAGTAAGGCGCGTGGGTGCGCGGCCCGCTAAAGCGGACCGCGATTGTTCGACTTTATTTATTTCGCTCGGTGCGCGAGCTGCTAAAGCAGCTCGCGGGAAGTGTTGTTGCTACAAGTAGGGCGCGTGGGTGCGCGCCCCGCTAAAGCGGACCGCGATTGTTCGGCTTTATTTATTTCGCTCGGTGCGCGAGCTGCTAAAGCAGCTCGCGGGAAGTGTTATTGCTACAAGTAGGGCGCGTGGGTGCGCGCCCCGCTAAAGCGGACCGCGATTGTTCGGCTTTATTTATTTCGCTCGGTGCGCGAGCTGCTAAAGCAGCTCGCGGGAAGTGTTATTACTACAAGTAGGGCGCGTGGGTGCGCGGCCCGCTAAAGCGGACCGCGATTTTTTTACTCATCAAGTAGACCTTCGGATTCTGGTCATCTTTTGCCAAAAAATTTGTTCGAGCACACCCCACCTATCTGCAATAACCTGGCTGTGCTCCTCATTCACAAAAGAAAAAGAAAAAAAAAAGAAAAAAAAAGAAAAAAAGCAAATGTAAAATGAAAAAAAAGAAAAAGAAAAAAAGCCCTATGAATCTATCAAAATCAATGTCTTGCATAGTTCCCAACTTCTAGTCCCTTCAATATTCCCCATACATTTTGTATGGGGGAAAAAAAAATCCGCCATCTTGAATTTTTTTCCTACTCACCAGGTAGACCTCCGGGTTGTGATCATCTTTTGTCGAGAAACCGCTCCTCCATCTTTTATAGTCTCCGAGAGAGAGACGGACAAAATTTGCCGCCATTTTTTTTCCGCCATTTTGGATTTTTTTTTCAACTCACTGGCAACTGCTCGAGGTTTCGAATGACATTTGGTCGAGCACCCTCCACCTATCTTCTATACCCTGGCCGTGCCCCTCGCCCGTCTCCGAACTCCTCACTCATCAGGTCTCTCCACCTTTCTCAGAGTCACATTCTTTGAGCTCTATACGACACCATGGGTGAAAAAAATTTTTTTCATACAAAATTTTACAGGAGAGGGGTGGAAATTTGAGACGTCACAGCTCGGCCGCCATCTTGTTTTTTTAATTTTTTTCACTTTTTCTGTTAATCGTTTACTAATTTCTACAATAATCCAAAATTTCAAAGAAATCGGTTGGAAAACAAAAGAGTTGCAAGATTCACGTCGGCCGCCATCTTGTTTTTCCGAAATGTCATAATTTTTCCCCACTCGAATCCCCCACCCGGACATATCTCCCCTACATCATTGTATCGTTTTTTGTCTCTTTCTAGGAGAACAATTATGTCAATCAGTGAGTGTGTCAGTCAGTCAGTGGTAATCGAGCTATATATATTATAACTAGCGTTTGCTCGGTGCGCGAGCTGCTAAAGCAGCTCGCGGGAAGTGTTATTAATAAAAGTAAGGCGCGTGGGTGCGCGGCCCTCTAAAGCGGACCGCGATTTTTTTACTCATCAAGTAGACCTTCGGTTTCTGGTCATTTTTTGCCAAAAAATTTGTTCGAGCACACCCCACCCCACCTATCTGCAATAAGCTGGCCGTGCTCCTCATTCACAAAAGAAAAAGAAAAAAAAAGAAAAAAAGAAGAAAAGAAAATGAAAAATGAAAAAAAAAAATAATAAAAAAAAGGAAAAAAGAAAAAAGAAAAAGAAAAAAAGCAAATAAATGAAAAATGAAAAAAAAAGACAAAAAGAAAAAAAAAGAAAATGAAAAATTGAAAAAATAAAAAGAAAAAAAAAAAGGAAAAAAGAAAAGAAAAAAGAAAAAAAAAGAATGAAAATGAAAAAAGAAAAAGAAAAAAAGAAAAGAGAAAAAAAAGAAAAATGAAGAAAAAGAAAAAAAAGAAACAAAAGGAAGAAAAAAAAAGAAAAATCAATATTCGCCATATATTTTGCAGGGAAAAAAAATCCGCCATCTTGTTTTTTTTCCTGATCATCAAGTAGACCTTTGGGTCTTGATCATCTGTTGCCACGAAACTACTCTTCCATCTTTTATACTCTCCGAGATAGACACCAGAGAAAGTTTCTATGGCCTCCATCTTGAATCCGCCAATTTGGAGTTTTTTTTTTAACTCCCTGCTAATTGGATGTGGTTTCGAGTAATTTTTGTTGGAGCACACCCCACCTAGTTGGTCGCGTGGATAGTTGGCAAAAAAACCACTCTTTCACCTTTTTTAACCCATTTCCAAAAAGGAGGAGGTTCTCAATTCGGCCAGTATATTTTTCTTTTTTAATTCTCCGAGATCTAAGACACCTATGAACCTATCAAAATCAATGTCTTGCGGGAAGTGTTATTAATAAAAGTAAGGCGCGTGGGTGCGCGGCCCTCTAAAGCGGACCGCGATTTTTTTACTCATCAAGTAGACCTTCGGTTTCTGGTCATTTTTTGCCAAAAAATTTGTTCGAGCACACCCCACCCCACCTATCTGCAATAAGCTGGCCGTGCTCCTCATTCACAAAAGAAAAAGAAAAAAAAAAAAAAAAGAAGAAAAGAAAATGAAAAATGAAAAAAAAAAATAATAAAAAAAAGGAAAAAAGAAAAAAGAAAAAGAAAAAAAGCAAATAAATGAAAAATGAAAAAAAAAGACAAAAAGAAAAAAAAAGAAAATGAAAAATTGAAAAAATAAAAAGAAAAAAAAAAAAGGAAAAAAGAAAAGAAAAAAGAAAAAAAAAGAATGAAAATGAAAAAAGAAAAAGAAAAAAAGAAAAGAGAAAAAAAAGAAAAATGAAGAAAAAGAAAAAAAAGAAACAAAAGGAAGAAAAAAAAAAGAAAAATCAATATTCGCCATATATTTTGCAGGGAAAAAAAATCCGCCATCTTGTTTTTTTTCCTGATCATCAAGTAGACCTTTGGGTCTTGATCATCTGTTGCCACGAAACTACTCTTCCATCTTTTATACTCTCCGAGATAGACACCAGAGAAAGTTTCTATGGCCGCCATCTTGAATCCGCCAATTTGGAGTTTTTTTTTTAACTCCCTGCTAATTGGATGTGGTTTCGAGTAATTTTTGTTGGAGCACACCCCACCTAGTTGGTCGCGTGGATAGTTGGCAAAAAAACCACTCTTTCACCTTTTTTAACCCATTTCCAAAAAGGAGGAGGTTCTCAATTCGGCCAGTATATTTTTCTTTTTTAATTCTCCGAGATCTAAGACACCTATGAACCTATCAAAATCAATGTCTTGCATGATAGTTCCCAACTTCTAGTCCCTTCAATATTCCCCATACATTTTGTATGAAAAAAAAAATCCGCCATCTTGAAGTTTTTTCCTACTCACCAGGAAGACCTCCGGGTTTTGATCATCTTTTGTCGAGAAACCGCTCCTCCATCTTTTATAGTCTCCGAGAGAGACGGACAAAATTTGCCGCCATTTTTTCCCGCCATTTTTTTCCCGCCATTTTGGATTTTTTTTTCAACTCACTGGCAACTGCTCGAGGTTTCGAATGACATTTGGTCGAGCACCCTCCACCTATCTTCTATACCCTGACCGTGCCCCTCGCCCGTCTCCAAACTCCTCATTCATCAGCTCTCTCCACCTTTCTCCGAGTCACATTCTTTGAGCTCTATACGAAACCATGGGTGAAAAAAATTTTTTTCATACAAAATTTTACAGGAGAGGGGTCGGAAATTTGAGACGTCACAGCTCGGCCGCCATCTTGTTTTTTAATTTTTTTCACTTTTTCTGTTAATCGTTTACTAATTTCTACAATAATCCAAAATTTCAAAGAAATCGGTTGGAAAACAAAAGAGTTGCAAGATTCACGTCGGCCGCCATCTTGTTTTTCCGAAATGTCATGATTTTTCCCAACTCGAATCCCCCACCCAAACACATCTCCCGAACATCATTATATCGATTTCTTCCCAACTTCTAGTCCCTTCAATATTCCCCATACATTTTGTATGGGGGAAAAAAAAATCCGCCATCTTGAATTTTTTTCCTACTCACCAGGTAGACCTCCGGGTTGTGATCATCTTTTGTCGAGAAACCGCTCCTCCATCTTTTATAGTCTCCGAGAGAGAGACGGACAAAATTTGCCGCCATTTTTTTTCCGCCATTTTGGAATTTTTTTTCAACTCACTGGCAACTGCTCGAGGTTTCGAATGACATTTGGTCGAGCACCCTCCACCTATCTTCTATACCCTGGCCGTGCCCCTCGCCCGTCTCCGAACTCCTCACTCATCAGGTCTCTCCACCTTTCTCAGAGTCACATTCTTTGAGCTCTATACGACACCATGGGTGAAAAAAATTTTTTTCATACAAAATTTTACAGGAGAGGGGTGGAAATTTGAGACGTCACAGCTCGGCCGCCATCTTGTTTTTTTAATTTTTTTCACTTTTTCTGTTAATCGTTTACTAATTTCTACAATAATCCAAAATTTCAAAGAAATCGGTTGGAAAACAAAAGAGTTGCAAGATTCACGTCGGCCGCCATCTTGTTTTTCCGAAATGTCATAATTTTTCCCCACTCGAATCCCCCACCCGGACATATCTCCCCTACATCATTCTATCGTTTTTTGTCTCTTTCTAGGAGAACAATTATGTCAATCAGTGAGTGTGTCAGTCAGTCAGTGGTAATCGAGCTATATATATTATAACTAGCGTTTGCTCGGTGCGCGAGCTGCTAAAGCAGCTCGCGGGAAGTGTTATTAATAAAAGTAAGGCGCGTGGGTGCGCGGCCCTCTAAAGCGGACCGCGATTTTTTTACTCATCAAGTAGACCTTCGGTTTCTGGTCATTTTTTGCCAAAAAATTTGTTCGAGCACACCCCACCCCACCTATCTGCAATAAGCTGGCCGTGCTCCTCATTCACAAAAGAAAAAGAAAAAAAAAGAAAAAAAGAAGAAAAGAAAATGAAAAATGAAAAAAAAAAATAATAAAAAAAAGGAAAAAAGAAAAAAGAAAAAGAAAAAAAGCAAATAAATGAAAAATGAAAAAAAAAAGACAAAAAGAAAAAAAAAGAAAATGAAAAATTGAAAAAATAAAAAGAAAAAAAAAAAAGGAAAAAAGAAAAGAAAAAAGAAAAAAAAAGAATGAAAATGAAAAAAGAAAAAGAAAAAAAGAAAAGAGAAAAAAAAGAAAAATGAAGAAAAAGAAAAAAAAGAAACAAAAGGAAGAAAAAAAAAGAAAAATCAATATTCGCCATATATTTTGCAGGGAAAAAAAATCCGCCATCTTGTTTTTTTTCCTGATCATCAAGTAGACCTTTGGGTCTTGATCATCTGTTGCCACGAAACTACTCTTCCATCTTTTATACTCTCCGAGATAGACACCAGAGAAAGTTTCTATGGCCTCCATCTTGAATCCGCCAATTTGGAGTTTTTTTTTTAACTCCCTGCTAATTGGATGTGGTTTCGAGTAATTTTTGTTGGAGCACACCCCACCTAGTTGGTCGCGTGGATAGTTGGCAAAAAAACCACTCTTTCACCTTTTTTAACCCATTTCCAAAAAGGAGGAGGTTCTCAATTCGGCCAGTATATTTTTCTTTTTTAATTCTCCGAGATCTAAGACACCTATGAACCTATCAAAATCAATGTCTTGCGGGAAGTGTTATTAATAAAAGTAAGGCGCGTGGGTGCGCGGCCCTCTAAAGCGGACCGCGATTTTTTTACTCATCAAGTAGACCTTCGGTTTCTGGTCATTTTTTGCCAAAAAATTTGTTCGAGCACACCCCACCCCACCTATCTGCAATAAGCTGGCCGTGCTCCTCATTCACAAAAGAAAAAGAAAAAAAAAAAAAAAGAAGAAAAGAAAATGAAAAATGAAAAAAAAAAATAATAAAAAAAAGGAAAAAAGAAAAAAGAAAAAGAAAAAAAGCAAATAAATGAAAAATGAAAAAAAAAGACAAAAAGAAAAAAAAAGAAAATGAAAAATTGAAAAAATAAAAAGAAAAAAAAAAAAGGAAAAAAGAAAAGAAAAAAGAAAAAAAAAGAATGAAAATGAAAAAAGAAAAAGAAAAAAAGAAAAGAGAAAAAAAAGAAAAATGAAGAAAAAGAAAAAAAAGAAACAAAAGGAAGAAAAAAAAAAGAAAAATCAATATTCGCCATATATTTTGCAGGGAAAAAAAATCCGCCATCTTGTTTTTTTTCCTGATCATCAAGTAGACCTTTGGGTCTTGATCATCTGTTGCCACGAAACTACTCTTCCATCTTTTATACTCTCCGAGATAGACACCAGAGAAAGTTTCTATGGCCGCCATCTTGAATCCGCCAATTTGGAGTTTTTTTTTTAACTCCCTGCTAATTGGATGTGGTTTCGAGTAATTTTTGTTGGAGCACACCCCACCTAGTTGGTCGCGTGGATAGTTGGCAAAAAAACCACTCTTTCACCTTTTTTAACCC
Source organism: Oeneis ivallda (assembly GCA_029955525.1). NCBI lineage: Eukaryota > Metazoa > Arthropoda > Insecta > Lepidoptera > Nymphalidae > Oeneis > Oeneis ivallda. The sequence continues at coordinate 12,284,816 of JARPMR010000015.1, read as the reverse complement.
ATTTCCAAAAAGGAGGAGGTTCTCAATTCGGCCAGTATATTTTTCTTTTTTAATTCTCCGAGATCTAAGACACCTATGAACCTATCAAAATCAATGTCTTGCATGATAGTTCCCAACTTCTAGTCCCTTCAATATTCCCCATACATTTTGTATGAAAAAAAAAATCCGCCATCTTGAAGTTTTTTCCTACGCACCAGGAAGACCTCCGGGTTTTGATCATCTTTTGTCGAGAAACCGCTCCTCCATCTTTTATAGTCTCCGAGAGAGACGGACAAAATTTGCCGCCATTTTTTCCCGCCATTTTTTTCCCGCCATTTTGGATTTTTTTTTCAACTCACTGGCAACTGCTCGAGGTTTCGAATGACATTTGGTCGAGCACCCTCCACCTATCTTCTATACCCTGACCGTGCCCCTCGCCCGTCTCCAAACTCCTCATTCATCAGCTCTCTCCACCTTTCTCCGAGTCACATTCTTTGAGCTCTATACGAAACCATGGGTGAAAAAAATTTTTTTCATACAAAATTTTACAGGAGAGGGGTCGGAAATTTGAGACGTCACAGCTCGGCCGCCATCTTGTTTTTTAATTTTTTTCACTTTTTCTGTTAATCGTTTACTAATTTCTACAATAATCCAAAATTTCAAAGAAATCGGTTGGAAAACAAAAGAGTTGCAAGATTCACGTCGGCCGCCATCTTGTTTTTCCGAAATGTCATGATTTTTCCCAACTCGAATCCCCCACCCAAACACATCTCCCGAACATCATTATATCGATTTCTTCCCAACTTCTAGTCCCTTCAATATTCCCCATACATTTTGTATGGGGGAAAAAAAAATCCGCCATCTTGAATTTTTTTCCTACTCACCAGGTAGACCTCCGGGTTGTGATCATCTTTTGTCGAGAAACCGCTCCTCCATCTTTTATAGTCTCCGAGAGAGAGACGGACAAAATTTGCCGCCATTTTTTTTCCGCCATTTTGGAATTTTTTTTCAACTCACTGGCAACTGCTCGAGGTTTCGAATGACATTTGGTCGAGCACCCTCCACCTATCTTCTATACCCTGGCCGTGCCCCTCGCCCGTCTCCGAACTCCTCACTCATCAGCTCTCTCCACCTTTCTCCGAGTCACATTCTTTGAGCTCTATACGACACCATGGGTGAAAAAAAATTTTTTAATATAAAATTTTACAGGAGAGGGGTGGAAATTTGAGACGTCACAGTTCGGCCGCCATCTTGTTTTTTTAAACCTTTCTCCGAGTCACATTCTTTGAGCTCTATACGACACCATGGGTGAAAAAAAATTTTTTAATACAAAATTTTACAGGAGAGGGGTGGAAATTTGAGACGTCACAGTTCGGCCGCCATCTTGTTTTTTTAATTTTTTTCACTTTTTCTGTTAATCGTTTACTAATTTCTACAATAATCCAAAATTTCAAAGAAATCGGTTGGAAAACAAAAGAGTTGCAAGATTCACGTCGGCCGCCATCTTGTTTTTCCGAAATGTCATGATTTTTCCCAACTCGAATCCCCCACCCAAACACATCTCCCGAACATCATTATATCGATTTCTTCCCAACTTCTAGTCCCTTCAATATTCCCCATACATTTTGTATGGGGGGAAAAAAAAATCCGCCATCTTGAATTTTTTTCCTACTCACCAGGTAGACCTCCGGGTTGTGATCATCTTTTGTCGAGAAACCGCTCCTCCATCTTTTATTGTCTCCGAGAGAGAGACGGACAAAATTTGCCGCCATTTTTTTTCCGCCATTTTGGAATTTTTTTTCAACTCACTGGCAACTGCTCGAGGTTTCGAATGACATTTGGTCGAGCACCCTCCACCTATCTTCTATACCCTGGCCGTGCCCCTCGCCCGTCTCCGAACTCCTCACTCATCAGCTCTCTCCACCTTTCTCCGAGTCACATTCTTTGAGCTCTATACGACACCATGGGTGAAAAAAAATTTTTTAATATAAAATTTTACAGGAGAGGGGTGGAAATTTGAGACGTCACAGTTCGGCCGCCATCTTGTTTTTTTAAACCTTTCTCCGAGTCACATTCTTTGAGCTCTATACGACACCATGGGTGAAAAAAAATTTTTTAATACAAAATTTTACAGGAGAGGGGTGGAAATTTGAGACGTCACAGTTCGGCCGCCATCTTGTTTTTTTAATTTTTTTCACTTTTTCTGTTAATCGTTTACTAATTTCTACAATAATCCAAAATTTCAAAGAAATCGGTTGGAAAACAAAAGAGTTGCAAGATTCACGTCGGCCGCCATCTTGTTTTTCCGAAATGTCATGATTTTTCCCAACTCGAATCCCCCACCCAAACACATCTCCCGAACATCATTATATCGATTTCTTCCCAACTTCTAGTCCCTTCAATATTCCCCATACATTTTGTATGGGGGGAAAAAAAAATCCGCCATCTTGAATTTTTTTCCTACTCACCAGGTAGACCTCCGGGTTGTGATCATCTTTTGTCGAGAAACCGCTCCTCCATCTTTTATTGTCTCCGAGAGAGAGACGGACAAAATTTGCCGCCATTTTTTTTCCGCCATTTTGGAATTTTTTTTCAACTCACTGGCAACTGCTCGAGGTTTCGAATGACATTTGGTCGAGCACCCTCCACCTATCTTCTATACCCTGGCCGTGCCCCTCGCCCGTCTCCGAACTCCTCACTCATCAGCTCTCTCCACCTTTCTCCGAGTCACATTCTTTGAGCTCTATACGACACCATGGGTGAAAAAAAATTTTTTAATATAAAATTTTACAGGAGAGGGGTGGAAATTTGAGACGTCACAGTTCGGCCGCCATCTTGTTTTTTTAAACCTTTCTCCGAGTCACATTCTTTGAGCTCTATACGACACCATGGGTGAAAAAAAATTTTTTAATACAAAATTTTACAGGAGAGGGGTGGAAATTTGAGACGTCACAGTTCGGCCGCCATCTTGTTTTTTTAATTTTTTTCACTTTTTCTGTTAATCGTTTACTAATTTCTACAATAATCCAAAATTTCAAAGAAATCGGTTGGAAAACAAAAGAGTTGCAAGATTCACGTCGGCCGCCATCTTGTTTTTCCGAAATGTCATGATTTTTCCCAACTCGAATCCCCCACCCAAACACATCTCCCGAACATCATTATATCGATTTCTTCCCAACTTCTAGTCCCTTCAATATTCCCCATACATTTTGTATGGGGGGAAAAAAAAATCCGCCATCTTGAATTTTTTTCCTACTCACCAGGTAGACCTCCGGGTTGTGATCATCTTTTGTCGAGAAACCGCTCCTCCATCTTTTATTGTCTCCGAGAGAGAGACGGACAAAATTTGCCGCCATTTTTTTTCCGCCATTTTGGAATTTTTTTTCAACTCACTGGCAACTGCTCGAGGTTTCGAATGACATTTGGTCGAGCACCCTCCACCTATCTTCTATACCCTGGCCGTGCCCCTCGCCAGTCTCCAAACTCCTCACTCATCAGCTCTCTCCACCTCTCTCCGAGTCACATTCTTTGAGCTCTATACGACACCATGGGTGAAAAAAATTTTTTTCATACAAAATTTTACAGGAGAGAGGTGGAAACTTGAGACGTCACAGCTCGGCCGCCATCTTGTTTTTTTTAATTTTTTTCACTTTTTCTGTTAATCGTTTACTAATTTCTACAATAATCCAAAATTTCAAAGAAATCGGTTGGAAAACAAAAGAGTTGCAAGAATCACGTCGGCCGCCATCTTGTTTTTCCGAAATGTCATAATTTTTCCCCACTCGAATCCCCCACCCGAACATATCTCCCGTACATCATTCTATCGTTTTCTGTCTCTTTCTAGGAGAACAATTATGTCAATCAGTGAGTCAGTCAGTCAGTGGTAATCGAGCTATATATATTATAAACTAGCGTTTGCTCGGTGCGCGAGCTGCTAAAGCAGCTCGCGGGAAGTGTTATTGCTACAAGTAGGGCGCGTGGGTGCGCGGCCCGCTAAAGCGGTCCGCGATTGTTCGGCTTTATTTATTTCGCTCGGTGCGCGAGCTGCTAAAGCAGCTCGCGGGAAGTGTTATTGCTACAAGTAGGGCGCGTGGGTGCGCGGCCCGCTAAAGCGGACCGCGATTGTTCGGCTTTATTTATTTCGCTCGGTGCGCGAGCTGCTAAAGCAGCTCGCGGGATGTGTTATTACTACAAGTAGGGCGCGTGGGTGCGCGGCCCGCTAAAGCGGACCGCGATTTTTTTACTCATCCAGTAGCCCTTCGGATTCTGGTCATCTTTTGCCAAAAAATTTGTTCAAGCACACCCCACCTATCTGCAATAACCTGGCCGTGCTCCTCATTCACAAAAGAAAAAAAAAAAAAAATGAAAAATGAAAAAAAAGAAAAAGAAAAAAAGCCCTATGAACCTATCAAGATCAATGTCTTGCATAGTTCCCAACTTCTAGTCCCTTCAATATTCCCCATACATTTTGTATGGGGGAAAAAAAAATCCGCCATCTTGAATTTTTTTCCTACTCACCAGGTAGACCTCCGGGTTGTGATCATCTTTTGTCGAGAAACCGCTCCTCCATCTTTTATAGTCTCCGAGAGAGAGACGGACAAAATTTGCCGCCATTTTTTTTCCGCCATTTTGGAATTTTTTTTCAACTCACTGGCAACTGCTCGAGGTTTTGAATGACATTTGGTCGAGCACCCTCCACCTATCTTCTATACCCTGGCCGTGCCCCTCGCCCGTCTCCGAACTCCTCACTCATCAGCTCTCTCCACCTTTCTCCGAGTCACATTCTTTGAGCTCTATACGACACCATGGGTGAAAAAAATTTTTTTCATACAAAATTTTACAGGAGAGGGGTGGAAATTTGAGACGTCACAGCTCGGCCGCCATCTTGTTTTTTTAATTTTTTTCACTTTTTCTGTTAATCGTTTACAAATTTCTACAATAATCCAAAATTTCAAAGAAATCGGTTGGAAAACAAAAGAGTTGCAAGATTCACGTCGGCCGCCATCTTGTTTTTCCGAAATGTCATAATTTTTCCCCACTCGAATCCCCCACCCGAACATATCTCCCGTACATCATTTTATCGTTTTTTGTCTCTTTCTAGGAGAACAATTATGTCAATCAGTGAATCAGTCAGTCAGTGGTAATCGAGCTATATATATTATAATAAATAATAATAACTAGCGTTTGCTCGGTGCGCGAGCTGCTAAAGCAGCTCGCGGGAAGTGTTTTACTAAAAGTAAGGCGCGTGGGTGCGCGGCCCGCTAAAGCGGACCGCGATTGTTCGGCTTTATTTATTTCGCTCGGTGCGCGAGCTGCTAAAGCAGCTCGCGGGAAGTGTTATTACTACAAGTAGGGCGCGTGGGTGCGCGGCCCGCTAAAGTGGACCGCGATTTTTTTTTTCTAGTAGACCTTCGGATTCTGGTCATCTTTTGCCAAAAAATTTGTTCGAGCACACCCCACCTATCTGCAATAACTTGGCCGTGCTCCTCATTCACAAAAGAAAAAGAAAAAAAAAAGAAAAAAAGAAAAGAAAAAAATAAGAAAGAAAAAAAGAAAATGAAAAATGAAAAAAAAGCAAATAAATGAAAAATGAAAAAAAAAGAAAAAAAAAAGAAAAAAAGAAAAAAGAAAAAAAAAGAAAAAAAGAAAAAAAAAAAAGAAAATGAAAAATGAAAAAAAATAAAAATAAATAAAAAAAAGGAAAAAAGAAAATGAAAAAAGAAAAAAAAAGAAAATGAAAAATGAAAAAAAAGAAAAAGAAAAAATCGGCCAAGTGCGAGTCGGGCCTCGCTTTTTTAGGGTTCCGTTAAAAAAAAAATTAAAATATTTTCATGTACCCATGGAAATATTTTTATTGAATTTGAATTTGAATTTAATTTAATTTTTATTATTTGTTGTTATAGCGGCAATAGAAAAATATAATACAATATATTGCAAATATAACGCAATATAACATAATATTACACGATATAACACAATATAATATAATAAGAAACAATATATTACAAATATAACATAATATAACACGATATAATATAATATAGCACAGTATATTACGAATATAACATAATATAGCACCATACAAGATAAAATAATGCAATATATTCCAATATAACACAATATATTACAAATATAACATAATATAATATAGTATAACACGATATAACACAATATAATATAATATAATACAATATATTACAAATACAACATAATATAACATGATATAACATAATATTATACAATATATAACAAATACAACATAATATAACATGATATAACATAATATAATACAATATATTACAAATATAACATAATATAATACCATTTAACATAAAATAATACAATATATTACAATACAACACGATATACTACAATATATTATGAACAAAACATAATATAATATAATATAACACGCTATAACACAATATAATACAATACAATACAATATATTGCAAATCTAACGCAATATAACATCATGTAACACGATTTAACACAATATAATATAATAAGATACAATATATTACAAATATAACATAATATAACATAATACAACACGATATAACACAATATAATATAATATAGCACAGTATATTACGAATATAACATAATATAGCACTATACAACATAAAATAATGCAATATATTACAATTTAACACAATATATTACAAATATAACATAATATAATATAGTATAACACGATATAACACAATATAATATAATATAATACAATATATTACAAATACAACATAATATAACATGATATAACATAATATTATACAATATATAACAAATACAACATAATATAACATGATATAACATAATATAATACAATATATTACAAATATAACATAATATAATACCATTTAACATAAAATAATACAATATATTACAATACAACACGATATACTACAATATATTATGAAAATAACATAATATAATATAATATAACACGCTATAACACAATATAATACAATACAATACAATATATTGTAAATCTAACGCAATATAACATCATGTAACACGATTTAACACTATATAATATAATAAGATACAATATATTACAAATATAACATAATATAATATAGTATAACACGATATAACACAATATAATATAGTATAATACAATATATTACAAATACAACATAAAATGACATGATATAACATAATATTATACAATATATAACAAATACAACATAATATAACATGATATAACATAATATAATACCATTTAACATAAAATAATACAATATATTACAATACAACACGATATACTACAATATATTATGAAAATAACATAATATAATATAATATAACACGCTATAACACAATATAATACAATACAATACAATATATTGTAAATGTAACGCAATATAACATCATGTAACACGATTTAACACTATATAATATAATAAGATACAATATATTACAAATATAACATAATATAATATAGTATAACACGATATAACACAATATAATATAATATAATACAATATATTACAAATACAACATAATATAACATGATATAACATAATATTATACAATATATTACAAATACAACATAATATAAAATGATATTACAAATATAATACAATATATTACAAATATAACATAATATAACATAATATAATACCATTTAACATAAAATAATACAATATATTACAATACAACACGATATACTACAATATATTATGAACAAAACATAATATAATATAATATAACACGCTATAACACAATATAATACAATATATTGCAAATCTAACGCAATATAACATCATGTAACACGATTTAACACAATATAATATAATAAGATACAATATATTACAAATATAACATAATATAATATAATATAATATAATATAATATAACTCACTATAACACAATATAATACAAATTATATTACAAATATAACATAATTTAATATAGTATAACACGATTTAACACAATATAATATAATACCATACACCATAAAATAATACTACCTCTACCCCTACCCCTACCCCTACCGCTACCGCTACCGCTACCCCTACCCCTTCCCCGACCCCGCCCCTACCCCTACCCCAACCCCTACCTACCGCTACCGCTACCGCTACCCCTACCCCTACCCCTACCGCTACCGCTACCCCTACCCCTACCCCTACCCCGACCCCTACCCCGACCCCTACCCCTTCCCCTACCCCTACCCCTACCCCAACCCCTACCCCGACCCCTACCCCTACCCGATTTATTACTAATTTTTATATTCTCCGAGATCTAAGACACCTATGAACCTATCAAAATCAATGTCTTGCATAGTTCCCAACTTCTAGTCCCTTCAATATTCCCCATACATAATGTATGAAAAAAAAAAATCCGCCATCTTGAATTTTTTTCCTACTCACCAGGTAGACCTCCGGGTTTTGATCATCTTTTGTCGAGAAACCGCTCCTCCGTCTTTTATAGTCTCCGAGAGAGAGACGGACAAAATTTGCCGCCATTTTTTTTCCGCCATTTTGGAATTTTTTTTCAACTCACTGGCAACTGCTCGAGGTTTCGAATGACATTTGGTCGAGCACCCTCCACCTATCTTCTATACCCTGGCCGTGCCCCTCGCCCGTCTCCGAACTCCTCACTCATCAGCTCTCTCCACCTTTCTCCGAGTCACATTCTTTGAGCTCTATACGACACCATGGGTGAAAAAAATTTTTTTCATACAAAATTTTACAGAAGAGGGGTCGGAAATTTGAGACGTCACAGCTCGGCCGCCATCTTGTTTTTTTAATTTTTTTCACTTTTTCTGTTAATCGTTTACTAATTTCTACGATAATCCAAAATTTCAAAGAAATCGGTTGGAAAACAAAAGAGTTGCAAGAATCACGTCGGCCGCCATCTTGTTTTTCCGAAATGTCATAATTTTTCCCTACTCGAATCCCCCACCCGGACATATCTCCCCTACATCATTGTATCGTTTTCTGTCTCTTTCTAGGAGAACAATCGTGTCAATCAGTGAGTGAGTCAGTCAGTCAGTCAGTGGTAATCGAGCTATATATATTATAACTAGCGTTTGCTCGGTGCGCGAGCTGCTAAAGCAGCTCGCGGGAAGTGTTATTGCTACAAGTAGGGCGCGTGGGTGCGCGGCCCGCTAAAGCGGACCGCGATTGTTCGGCTTTATTTATTTCGCTCGGTGCGCGAGCTGCTAAAGCAGCTCGCGGGAAGTGTTTTACTAAAAGTAAGGCGCGTGGGTGCGCGGCCCGCTAAAGCGGACCGCGATTGTTCGGCTTTAATTATTTCGCTCGGTGCGCGAGCTGCTAAAGCAGCTCGCGGGAAGTGTTATTACTACAAGTAGGGCGCGTGGGTGCGCGGCCCGCTAAAGCGGACCGCGATTTTTTTACTCATAAAGTAGACCTTCGGATTCTGGTCATCTTTTGCCAAAAAATTTGTTCGAGCACACCCCACCTATCTGCAATAACCTGGCCGTGCTCCTCATTCACAAAAGAAAAAGAAAAAAAAAGAAAAAAATAAGAAAAAAAGAAAAAAAGCAAATGTAAAATGAAAAAAAAAGAAAAAGAAAAGAAGCCCTATGAACCTATCAAAATCAATGTCTTGCATAGTTCCCAACTTCTAGTCCCTTCAATATTCCCCATACATTTTGTATGGGGGGAAAAAAAATCCGCCATCTTGAATTTTTTTCCTACTCACCAGGTAGACCTCCGGGTTGTGATCATCTTTTGTCGAGAAACCGCTCCTCCATCTTTTATAGTCTCCGAGAGAGAGACGGAAAAAATTTGCCGCCATTTTTTTTCCGCCATTTTGGATTTTTTTTTCAACTCACTGGCAACTGCTCGAGGTTTCGAATGACATTTGGTCGAGCACCCTCCACCTATCTTCTATACCCTGGCCGTGCCCCTCGCCCGTCTCCGAACTCCTCACTCATCAGCTCTCTCCACCTTTCTCCGAGTCACATTCTTTGAGCTCTATACGACACCATGGGTGAAAAATATTTTTTTCATACAAAATTTTACAGGAGAGGGGTCGGAAATTTGAGACGTCACAGCTCGGCCGCCATCTTGTTTTTTTAATTTTTTTCACTTTTTCTGTTAATCGTTTACTAGTTTCTACAATAGTCCAAAATTTCAAAGAAATCGGTTGGAAAACAAAAGAGTTGCAAGAATCACGTCGGCCGCCATCTTGTTTTTCCGAAATGTCATAATTTTTCCCCACTCGAATCCCCCACCCGAACATATGTCCCCTACATCATTGTATCGATTTCCGTCTCCTTCTAGGAGAACAACCCTGTCAATGAGTGAGTCAGTGAATCAGTCAGTCAGTGGTAATCGAGCTATATATATTATAATATAATAATTAGCGTTTGCTCGGTGCGCGAGCTGCTAAAGCAGCTCGCGGGAAGTGTTATTACTAAAAGTAAGGCGCGTGGGTGCGCGGCCCGCTAAAGCGGACCGCGATTTTTTTTCTCATCAAGTAGACCTTCGGATTCTGGTCATCTTTTGCCAAAAAATTTGTTCGAGCACACCCCACCTATCTGCAATAACCTGGCCGTGCTCCTCATTCACAAAAGAAAAAGAAAAAAAAAAGAAAAAAAGAAAAGAAAAAAGAAGAAAAAAGAAAATGGAAAATGAAAAAAAAGGAAAAAGAAAAAAAAAGAATAAAAAGAATAAAAAAGAATAAAAAAGAGAAAACAAAATTGAAAAAATAAAAAAAAATAAAAAAAAAGAAAAATGAAAAAAAGAAAAAGAATAAAGAAAAAAAATCGGCCAAGCGCGAGTCGGCCCTCGCTCTTTTAGGGTTCCGTTAAAAAAAATTAATAAATATTTCCATGTAGGTACCCATGGAAATATTTTTTTTTTTTTTTTTTTTTATTTAATTTTTATTATTTGTTGTTATAGCGGCAATAGAAATACATAATATGTGAAAATTTCATATGTCTATCTATTACGGTTTACGAGATACAGCCCGCTGACAGACGGACGGACGGACGGACGGACGGACGGACGGACGGACGGACAGCGTAGGCTTAGTAATAGGGTCCCGTTGGTACCCTTTGGGTACGGAACCCTAAAAAAAGAAAAACGAAATAGAAAAGAAAAAAGTAAAAGCAAAAGAGAAAAGAAAAAGAGAAAAAAAGGAAAGGGAAAAAAAAGAAGAAAAAAAAGAAAAATCAATATTCGCCATATATTTTGCATGGAAAAATATCCGCCATCTTGTTTTTTTTTCCTGATCCTCAAGTAGACCTTTTTTGGGTCTTGATCATCTGTTGCCAAGAAACTACTCTTCCATCTTTTATACTCTCCGAGATAGACACCAGAGAAAGTTTCTATGGCCGCCATCTTGAATCCGCCATTTTGGAGTTTTTTTTTCAACTCCCTGCTAATTGGATGTGGTTTCGAGTAATTTTTGTTGGAGCACACCCCACCTAGTTGGTCGCGTGGATAGTTGGCAAAAAAACCACTCTTTCACCTTTTTTAACCCATTTCCAAAAAGGAGGAGGTTCTCAATTCGGCCAGTATATTTTTCTTTTTTAATTCTCCGACACCTATGAACCTATCAAAATCAATGTCTTGCATAGTTCCCAACTTCTAGTCCCTTCAATATTCCCCATACATTTTGTATGGGGGGAAAAAAAATCCGCCATCTTGAATTTTTTTCCTACTCACCAGGTAGACCTCCGAGTTGTGATCATCTTTTGTCGAGAAACCGCTCCTCCATCTTTTATAGTCTCCGAGAGAGAGACGGACAAAATTTGCCGCCATTTTTTTTCCGCCATTTTGGATTTTTTTTTCAACTCACTGGCAACTGCTCGAGGTTTCGAATGACATTTGGTCGAGCACCCTCCACCTATCTTCTATACCCTGGCCGTGCCCCTCGCCCGTCTCCGAACTCCTCACTCATCAGCTCTCTCCACCTTTCTCCGAGTCACATTCTTTGAGCTCTATACGACACCATGGGTGAAAAAAATTTTTTTCATACAAAATTTTACAGGAGAGGGGTGGAAATTTGGGACGTCACAGCTCGGCCGCCATCTTGTTTTTTTAATTTTTTTCACTTTTTCTGTTAATCGTTTTCTAATTTCTACAATAACCCAAAATTTCAAAGAAATCGGTTGGAAAACAAAAGAGTTGCAAGATTCACGTCGGCCGCCATCTTGTTTTTCCGAAATGTCATAATTTTTCCCCACTCGAATCCCCCACCCGGACATATCTCCCATACATCATTGTATCGTTTTTTGTCTCTTTCTAGGAGAACAATTGTGTCAATGAGTGAGTGAGTGAGTGAGTGAGTGGTAATCGAGCTATATATATTATAATAACTAGTATTTCGCTCGGTGCGCGAGCTGCTAAAGCAGCTCGCGGGAAGTGTTTTACTAAAAGTAAGGCGCGTGGGTGCGCGGCCCGCTAAAGCGGACCGCGATTGTTCGGCTTTATTTATTTCGCTCGGTGCGCGAGCTGCTAAAGCAGCTCGCGGGAAGTGTTATTACTACAAGTAGGGCGCGTGGGTGCGCGGCCCGCTAAAGCGCACCGCGATTTTTTTACTCATCAAGTAGCCCTTCGGATTCTGGTCATCTTTTGCCAAAAAATTTGTTCGAGCACACCCCACCTATCTGCAATAACCTGGCCGTGCTCCTCATTCACAAAAGAAAAAGAAAAAAAAAGAAAAAAAAAAAGAAAAAAAAAGAAAAAAAGCAAATGTAAAATGAAAAAAAAGAAAAAGAAAAAAGCCCTATGAACCTATCAAAATCAATGTCTTGCATAGTTCCCAACTTCTAGTCCCTTCAATATTCCCCATACATTTTGTATGGAAAAAAAAAATCCGCCATCTTGAATTTTTTTCCTACTCACGAGGTAGACCTCCGGGTTTTGATCATCTTTTGTCGAGAAACCGCTCCTCCATCTTTTATAGTCTCCGAGAGAGAGACGGACAAAATTTGCCGCCATTTTTTTTCCGCCATTTTGGAATTTTTTTTCAACTCACTGGCAACTGCTCTAGGTTTCGAATGACATTTGGTCGAGCACCCTCCACCTATCTACTATACCCTGGCCGTGCCCCTCGCCCGTCTCCGAACTCCTCACTCATCAGCTCTCGCCACCTTTCTCCTAGTCACATTCTTTGAGCTCTATACGACACCATGGGTGAAAAAAATTTTTTTCATACAAAATTTTACAGGAGAGGGGTCGGAAATTTGAGACGTCACAGCTCGGCCGCCATCTTGTTTTTTTAATTTTTTTCACTTTTTCTGTTAATCGTTTACTAATTTCTACAATAATCCAAAATTTCAAAGAAATCGGTTGGAAAACAAAAGAGTTGCAAGATTCACGTCGGCCGCCATCTTGTTTTTCCGAAATGTCATAATTTTCCCCAACTCGAATCCCCCCCCCCCAAACACATCTCCCGAACATCATTATATCGATTTCCGTCTCCTTCTAGGAGAACAACCCTGTCAATGAGTGAGTCAGTGAGTGAGTGGTAATCGAGCTATATATATTATAACTAGCGTTTGCTCGGTGCGCGAGCTGCTAAAGCAGCTCGCGGGAAGTGTTTTACTAAAAGTAAGGCGCGTGGGTGCGCGGCCCGCTAAAGCGGACCGCGATTGTTCGGCTTTATTTATTTCGCTCGGTGCGCGAGCTGCTAAAGCAGCTCGCGGGAAGTTTTATTACTACAAGTAGGGCGCGTGGGTGCGCGGCCCGCTAAAGCGGACCGCGATTTTTTTACTCATCAAGTAGCCATTCGGATTCTGGTCATCTTTTGCCAAAAAATTTGTTCGAGCACACCCCACCTATCTGTAATAACCTGGCCGTGCTCCTCATTCACAAAAGAAAAAGAAAAAAAAAGAAAAAAAATGAAAAAAAAGAAAAAAAAAAACAAATGTAAAATGAAAAAAAAGAAAAAGAAAAAAAGCCCTATGAACCTATCAAAACCAATGTCTTGCATAGTTCCCAACTTCTAGTCCCTTCAATATTCCCCATACATTTAGTATGGAAAAAAAAGTCCGCCATCTTGAATTTTTTTCCTACTCACCAGGTAGACCTCCGGGTTTCGATCATCTTTTGTCGAGAAACCGCTCCTCCATCTTTTATAGTCTCCGAGAGAGAGACGGACAAAACTTGCCGCCATTTTTTTTCCGCCATTTTGGAATTTTTTTTCAACTCACTGGCAACTGCTCGAGATTTCGAATGACATTTGGTCGAGAACCCTCCACCTATCTACTATACCCTGGCCGTGCCCCTCGCCCGTCTCCGAACTCCTCACTCATCAGCTCTCGCCACCTTTCTCCGAGTCACATTCTTTGAGCTCTATACGACACCATGGGTGAAAAAAAATTTTTTCATACAAAATTTTACAGGAGAGGGGTCTGAAATTTGAGACGTCACAGCTCGGCCGCCATCTAGTTTTTTTAATTTTTTTCACTTTTTCTGTTAATCGTTTACTAATTTCTACAATAATTCAAAATTTCAAAGAAATCGGTTGGAAAACAAAAGAGTTGCAAGATTCACGTCGGCCGCCATCTTGTTTTTCCGAAATGTCATAATTTTCCCCAACTCGAATCCCCCACCTGGACATATCTCCCCTACATCATTATATCGATTTCCGTCTCCTTCTAGGAGAACAACCCTGTCAATGAGTGAGTGAGTGAGTGAGTGAGTGTGTCAGTCAGTGGTAATCGAGCTATATATATTATAATAATAATAACTAGCGTTTGCTCGGTGCGCGAGCTGCTAAAGCAGCTCGCGGGAAGTGTTATTGCTACAAGTAGGGCGCGTGGGTGCGCGGCCCGCTAAAGCGGACCGCGATTGTTCGGCTTTATTTATTTCGCTCGGTGCGCGAGCTGCTAAAGCAGCTCGCGGGAAGTGTTTTACTAAAAGTAAGGCGCGTGGGTGCGCGGCCCGCTAAAGCGGACCGCGATTGTTCGGCTTTAATTATTTCGCTCGGTGCGCGAGCTGCTAAAGCAGCTCGCGGGAAGTGTTATTACTACAAGTAGGGCGCGTGGGTGCGCGGCCCGCTAAAGCGGACCGCGATTTTTTTACTCATAAAGTAGACCTTCGGATTCTGGTCATCTTTTGCCAAAAAATTTGTTCGAGCACACCCCACCTATCTGCAATAACCTGGCCGTGCTCCTCATTCACAAAAGAAAAAGAAAAAAAAAGAAAAAAATAAGAAAAAAAGAAAAAAAGCAAATGTAAAATGAAAAAAAAGAAAAAGAAAAGAAGCCCTATGAACCTATCAAAATCAATGTCTTGCATAGTTCCCAACTTCTAGTCCCTTCAATATTCCCCATACATTTTGTATGGGGGGAAAAAAAATCCGCCATCTTGAATTTTTTTCCTACTCACCAGGTAGACCTCCGGGTTGTGATCATCTTTTGTCGAGAAACCGCTCCTCCATCTTTTATAGTCTCCGAGAGAGAGACGGAAAAAATTTGCCGCCATTTTTTTTCCGCCATTTTGGATTTTTTTTTCAACTCACTGGCAACTGCTCGAGGTTTCGAATGACATTTGGTCGAGCACCCTCCACCTATCTTCTATACCCTGGCCGTGCCCCTCGCCCGTCTCCGAACTCCTCACTCATCAGCTCTCTCCACCTTTCTCCGAGTCACATTCTTTGAGCTCTATACGACACCATGGGTGAAAAATATTTTTTTCATACAAAATTTTACAGGAGAGGGGTCGGAAATTTGAGACGTCACAGCTCGGCCGCCATCTTGTTTTTTTAATTTTTTTCACTTTTTCTGTTAATCGTTTACTAGTTTCTACAATAGTCCAAAATTTCAAAGAAATCGGTTGGAAAACAAAAGAGTTGCAAGAATCACGTCGGCCGCCATCTTGTTTTTCCGAAATGTCATAATTTTTCCCCACTCGAATCCCCCACCCGAACATATGTCCCCTACATCATTGTATCGATTTCCGTCTCCTTCTAGGAGAACAACCCTGTCAATGAGTGAGTCAGTGAATCAGTCAGTCAGTGGTAATCGAGCTATATATATTATAACTAGCGTTTGCTCGGTGCGCGAGCTGCTAAAGCAGCTCGCGGGAAGTGTTATTGCTCCAAGTAGGGCGCGTGGGTGCGCGGCCCGCTAAAGCGGACCGCGATTGTTCGGCTTTATTTATTTCGCTCGGTGCGCGAGCTGCTAAAGCAGCTCGCGGGAAGTGTTATTACTACAAGTAGGGCGCGTGGGTGCGCGGCCCGCTAAAGCGGACCGCGATTTTTTTACTCATCAAGTAGCCCTTCGGATTCTGGTCATCTTTTGCCAAAAAATTTGTTCGAGCACACCCCACCTATCTGCAATAACCTGGCCGTGCTCCTCATTCACAAAAGAAAAAGAAAAAAAAAAGAAAAAAAAGAAAAAAAAAAAATGTAAAATGAAAAAAAAGAAAAAGAAAAAAAGCCCTATGAACCTATCAAAATCAATGTCTTGCATAGTTCCCAACTTCTAGTCCCTTCAATATTCCCCATACATTTTGTATGTAAAAAAAAAAAATCCGCCATCTTGAATTTTTTTCCTACTCACCAGGTAGACCTCCGGGTTGTGATCACCTTTTGTCGAGAAACCGCTCCTCCATCTTTTATAGTCTCCGAGAGAGAGACGGACAAAATTTGCCGCCATTTTTTTTCCGCCATTTTGGAATTTTTTTTCAACTCACTGGCAACTGCTCGAGGTTTCGAATGACATTTGGTCGAGCACCATCCACCTATCTTCTATACCCTGGCCGTGCCCCTCGCCCGTCTCCGAACTCCTCACTCATCAGCTCTCTCCACTTTTCTCCGAATCACATTCTTTGAGCTCTATACGACACCATGGTTGAAAAAATTTTTTTTCATACAAAATTTTACAGGAGTGGGGTCGGAAATTTGAGACGTCACAGCTCGGCCGCCATCTTGTTTTTTTAATTTTTTTCACTTTTTCTGTTAATCGTTTACTAATTTCTAAAATAATCCAAAATTTCAAAGAAATCGGTTGGAAAACAAAAGAGTTGCAAAATTCACGTCAGCCGCCATCTTGTTTTTCCGAAATGTCATAATTTTTCCCCACTCGAATCCCCCACCCGGACATATCTCCCCTACATCATAGTATCGTTTTCTGTCTCTTTCTAGGAGAACAATCGTGTCAATCAGTGAGTCAGTGAGTGGTAATCGAGCTATATATATTATAACTAGCGTTTGCTTGGTGCGCGAGCTGCTAAAGCAGCTCGCGGGAAGTGTTATTGCTACAAGTAGGGCGCGTGGGTGCGCGGCCCGCTAAAGCGGACCGCGATTGTTCGGCTTTATTTATTTCGCTCGGTGCGCGAGCTGCTAAAGCAGCTCGCGGGAAGTGTTATTACTACAAGTAGGGCGCGTGGGTGCGCGGCCCGCTAAAGCGGACCGCGATTATTTTACTCATCAAGTAGACCTTCGGATTCTGGTCATCTTTTGCCAAAAAATTTGTTCGAGCACACCCCACCTATCTGCAATAACCTGGCCGTGCTCCTCATTCACAAATGAAAAAGAAAAAAAATGAAAAAAAAAGAAAAAAAAGAAAAAAAGCAAATGTAAAATGAAAAAAAAAGAAAAAGTATAAAGCCCTATGAACCTATCAAACTCATTGTCTTGCATAGTTCCCAACTTCTAGTCCCTTCAATATTCCCCATACATTTTGTATGAAAAAAAAAATCCGCCATCTTGAATTTTTTTCCTACTCACCAGGTAGACCTCCGGGTTTTGATCATCTTTTGTCGAGAAACCGCTCCTCCATCTTTTATAGTCTCCGAGAGAGAGACGGACAAAATTTGCCGCCATTTTTTTCCGCCATTTTGGAATTTTTTTTCAACTCACTGGCAACTGCTCGAGGTTTTGAATGACATTTGGTCGAGCACCCTCCACCTATCTTGTATACCCTGGCCGTGCCCCTCGCCCGTCTCCGAACTCCTCACTCATCAGCCCTCGCCACGTTTCTCCGAGTCACATTCTTTGAGCTCTATACGACACCATGGGTGAAAAAATTTTTTTTCATACAAAATTTTACAGGAGAGGGGTCGGAAATTTGAGACGTCACAGCTCGGCCGCCATCTTGCTTTTTAATTTTTTTCACTTTTTCTGTTAATCGTTTACTAATTTCTACAATAATCCAAAATTTCAAAGAAATCGGTCGGAAAACAAAAGAGTTGCAAGATTCACGTCGGCCGCCATCTTGTTTTTCCGAAATGTCATAATTTTTCTCTACTCGAATCCCCCACCCCAACATATCTCCCCTACATCATTATATCGATTTCCGTCTCCTTCTAGGAGAACAACCCTGTCAATGAGTGAGTGAGTGAGTGAGTGTGTCAGTGGTAATCGAGCTATATATATTATAACTAGTAGGGCGCGTGGGTGCGCGGCCCGCAAGCGGACCGCGGTTTTTCTATCGTCAAGTGGACTTTCAGGTCCTGATCATTTTCTATCAAATAACCACTCTTCCATCTTTTATACTCTCCCAGATAGATGCCTATGAAATTGGTATGGCCGCCATCTTGAATCCGCCATTTTGAATTTTTTCAGCTCATTGCCAATTGGATGAGGTTTCGAGTATTTTTTGTTTGAGCACCTGCCACCTATCTTCAATACCCTGCCCGTGCTCCTCACCCACCTTCCAAACCCTCGATCATCATATCTTTTAATTTGTCAGAATGAGAATTCTTTTATAAAAATAAATTTTGAAAAGGAACCCTATCAAAGTCTTGCATAGTTCTCAGCTTCTAGTCTATTCAATATTCGCCATATATTTTGTATGGAGAAAAAAAAATTCCGCCATCTTGGATTTTTTCTATTCATCAAATAGACCTTTGGGTCCTGATCATCTTTTGCCAAGAAACCATTCTTCCATGTTTTATACTCCCCGAGATAGACACCGACGAAATTTGTATGGCGGCCATCTTTTTTCCGCCATTTTGAATTTTTTTTCAGCTCACTGCGAATTGGATGAGGTTTCGAATGACATTTGTTCGAGCACCCCCCACCTATCTTCGATACCCTGGCCGTGCTCTTCACCCGTCTCCGAAATCCTCAATCATCAGCTCTCTCCATATTTTTCCTCCGAATGAATTTTTTTCCTCTATACGAAACCATCAGTGAAAAAAAATTTTTTCATACAAAATTTTACAGGAGAGGTGATCAATGAGTGAGTGAATCAGTGAATCAGTGAATCAGTCAGTGAATCAGCCCCAGCAGCTATATATATATTAATTACTAGCGTTTGCTCGGTGCGCGAGCTGCTAAAGCAGCTCGCGGGAAGTGTTATTACTAAAAGTAAAGCGCGTGGGTGCGCGGCCCGCTAAAGCGGACCGCGATTTTTTTACTCGTCAAGTGGACCTTCGGATTCTGGTCATCTTTTGCCAAAAAATTTGTTCGAGCACACCCCACCTATCTGCAATAACCTGGCCGTGCTCCTCATTCACAAAAGAAAAAGAAAAAAAAAAGAATAAAAGAAAAGAAAAAAGAAGAAAGAAAAAAAAAAAGAATAGAAAATAGAAAACGAAAAAAAGCAAATAAATGAAAAATGAAAAAAAGAAGAAAAAGAAAAAAAGAAAAAAGAAAAAAAAGAAAATGAAAAATGAAAAATGAAAAAAAAGGAAAAGAAAGAGAAAAAGAAAAAAGGAAAAACGAAAAAGAAAAAAAAAGTAAAAGCAAAAGAAAAAGAAAAAAGGAAGAGAAGAAAAAGAAATCAGAAGAAAAAGAAAAAAAAGAAAAAAGAAACAAAAAGAAGAAAAAAAAAGAAAAATCAATATTTGCCATATATTTCGCATGGAAAAAAAATCCGCCATCTTGTTTTATTTCCTGATCATCAAGTAGACCTTTGGGTCTTGATCATCTGTTGCCAAGAAACTACTCTTCCATCTTTTATACTCTCCGAGATAGACACCAGAGAATGTTTCTATGACCGCCATCTTGAATCCGCCATTTTGGAGTTTTTTTTTCAATTCCCTGCTAATTGGATGTGGTTTCGAGTAATTTTTGTTGGAGCACACCCCACCTAGTTGGTCGCGTGGATAGTTGGCAAAAAAAACATTCTTTCACCTTTTTTAACCCATTTCCAAAAAGGAGGAGGTTCTCAATTCGGCCAGTATATTTTTCTTTTTTAATTCTCCGAGATCTAAGACACCTATGAACCTATCAAAATCAATGTCTTGCATAGTTGCCAACTTCTAGTCCCTTCAATATTCCCCATACATTTTGTATGGAAAAAAAAATCCGCCATCTTGAATTCTTTTCCTACTCACCAGGTAGACCTCCGGGTTTTGATCATCTTTTGTCGAGAAACCGCTCCTCCATCTTTTATAGTCTCCGAGAGAGAGACGGACAAAATTTGCCGCCATTTTTTTTCCGCCATTTTGGAATTTTTTTTCAACTCACTGGCAACTGCTCGAGGTTTCGAATGACATTTGGTCGAGCACCCTCCACCTATCTTCTATACCCTGGCCGTGCCCCTCGCCCGTCTCCGAACTCCTCACTCATCAGCTCTCTCCACCTTTCTCCGAGTCACATTCTTTGAGCTCTATACGACACCATGGGTGAAAAAAATTTTTTTCATACAAAATTTTACAGGAGAGGGGTCGGAAATTTGAGACGTCACAGCTCGGCCGCCATCTTGTTTTTTTAATTTTTTTCACTTTTTCTGTTAATCGTTTACTAATTTCTACAATAATCCAAAATTTCAAAGAAATCGGTTGGAAAACAAAAGAGTTGCAAGAATCACGTCGGCCGCCATCTTGTTTTTCCGAAATGTCATAATTTTTCCCCACTCGAATCCCCCACCCGAACATATCTCCCATACATCATTGTATCGTTTTTTGTCTCTTTCTAGGAGAACAATTATGTCAATGAGTGAGTGAGTCAGTGGTAATCGAGCTATATATATTATAACTAGCGTTTGCTCGGTGCGCGAGCTGCTAAAGCAGCTCGCGGGAAGTGTTTTACTAAAAGTAAGGCGCGTTGGTGCGCGGCCCGCTAAAGCGGACCGCGATTGTTCGGCTTTATTTATTTCGCTCGGTGCGCGAGCTGCTAAAGCAGCTCGCGGGAAGTGTTATTACTACAAGTAGGGCGCGTGGGTGCGCGGCCCGCTAAAGCGGACCGCGATTGTTCGGCTTTTTTTATTTCGCTCGGTGCGCGAGCTGCTAAAGCAGCTCGCGGGAAGTGTTATTACTACAAGTAGGGCGCGTGGGTGCGCGGCCCGCTAAAGCGGACCGCGATTTTTTTACTCATCAAGTAGACCTTCGGATTCTGGTCATCTTTTGCCAAAAAATTTGTTCGAGCACACCCCACCTATCTGCAATAACCTGGCCGTGCTCCTCATTCACAAAAGAAAAAGAAAAAAAAAAAGAAAAAAAAAAACAAAAAAAAAACAAAAAAAAACAAATGTAAAATGAAAAAAAAAGAAAAAGAAAAAAAGCCCTATGAACCTATCAAAATCAATGTCTTGCTTAGTTCCCAACTTCTAGTCCCTTCAATATTCCCCATACATTTTGTACGGAAAAAAAAAATCCGCCATCTTGAATTTTTTTCCTACTCACCAGGTAGAACTCCGGGTTTTGATCATCTTTTGTCGAGAAACCGCTCCTCCATCTTTTATAGTCTCCGAGGGAGAGACGGACAAAATTTGCCGCCATTTTTTTTCCGCCATTTTGGAATTTTTTTTCAACTCACTGGCAACTGCTCGAGGTTTCGAATGACATTTGGTCGAGCACCCTCCACCTATCTACTATACCCTGGCCGTGCCCCTCGCCCGTCTCCGAACTCCTCACTCATCAGCTCTCGCCACCTTTCTCCGAGTCACATTCTTTGAGCTCTATACGACACCATGGGTGAAAAAAAATTTTTTCATACAAAATTTTACAGGAGAGGGGTCGGAAATTTGAGACGTCACAGCTCGGCCGCCATCTTGTTTTTTTAATTTTTTTCACTTTTTCTGTTAATCGTTTACTAATTTCTACAATAATCCAAAATTTCAAAGAAATCGGTTGGAAAACAAAAGAGTTGCAAGAATCACGTCGGCCGCCATCTTGTTTTTCCGAAATGTCATAATTTTTCCCCACTCGAATCCCCCACCCGGACATATCTCCCCTACATCATTGTATCGTTTTCCGTCTCTTTCTAGGAGAACAATCGTGTCAATCAGTGAGTCAGTCAGTCAGTGGTAATCGAGCTATATATATTATAACTAGCGTTTGCTCGGTGCGCGAGCTGCTAAAGCAGCTCGCGGGAAGTGCTTTACTAAAAGTAAGGCGCGTGGGTGCGCGGCCCGCTAAAGCGGACCGCGATTGTTCGGCTTTATTTATTTCGCTCGGTGCGCGAGCTGCTAAAGCAGCTCGCGGGAAGTTTTATTACTACAAGTAGGGCGCGTGGGTGCGCGGCCCGCTAAAGCGGACCGCGATTTTTTTACTCATCAAGTAGCCCTTCGGATTCTGGTCATCTTTTGCCAAAAAATTTGTTCGAGCACACCCCACCTATCTGTAATAACCTGGCCGTGCTCCTCATTCACAAAAGAAAAAGAAAAAAAAAGAAAAAAAATGAAAAAAAAGAAAAAAAAAACAAATGTAAAATGAAAAAAAAGAAAAAGAAAAAAAGCCCTATGAACCTATCAAAACCAATGTCTTGCATAGTTCCCAACTTCTAGTCCCTTCAATATTCCCCATACATTTAGTATGGAAAAAAAAGTCCGCCATCTTGAATTTTTTTCCTACTCACCAGGTAGACCTCCGGGTTTCGATCATCTTTTGTCGAGAAACCGCTCCTCCATCTTTTATAGTCTCCGAGAGAGAGACGGACAAAATTTGCCGCCATTTTTTTTCCGCCATTTTGGAATTTTTTTTCAACTCACTGGCAACTGCTCGAGATTTCGAATGACATTTGGTCGAGAACCCTCCACCTATCTACTATACCCTGGCCGTGCCCCTCGCCCGTCTCCGAACTCCTCACTCATCAGCTCTCGCCACCTTTCTCCGAGTCACATTCTTTGAGCTCTATACGACACCATGGGTGAAAAAAATTTTTTTCATACAAAATTTTACAGGAGAGGGGTCTGAAATTTGAGACGTCACAGCTCGGCCGCCATCTAGTTTTTTTATTTTTTTTCACTTTTTCTGTTAATCGTTTACTAATTTCTACAATAATTCAAAATTTCAAAGAAATCGGTTGGAAAACAAAAGAGTTGCAAGATTCACGTCGGCCGCCATCTTGTTTTTCCGAAATGTCATAATTTTCCCCAACTCGAATCCCCCACCTGGACATATCTCCCCTACATCATTATATCGATTTCCGTCTCCTTCTAGGAGAACAACCCTGTCAATGAGTGAGTGAGTGAGTGAGTGAGTGTGTCAGTCAGTGGTAATCGAGCTATATATATTATAACTAGCGTTTGCTCGGTGCGCGAGCTGCTAAAGCAGCTCGCGGGAAGTGTTATTACTAAAAGTAAGGTGCGTGGGTGCGTGGCCCGCTAAAGCGGACCGCGATTTTTTTACTCATCAAGTTGACCTTCGGATTCTGGTCATCTTTTGCCAAAAAATTTGTTCGAGCACACCCCACCTATCTGCAATTACCTGGCCGTGCTCCTCATTCACAAAAGAAAAAAAAAAGAAAAAAAGAAAAAGAAAAAAAGCAAATAAATGAAAAATGAAAAAAAAGAAAAAAAAAGAAAAAAGAAAATGAAGAATGAGAAAAAAGAAAAATAATAAAAAAAAAGGAAATAAGAAAGAAAAAAGAAAAAAAAGAAAAAGAAAAAAAGCAAATAAATGAAAAATGAAAAAAAAGAAAAAAAAATGAAAAATGAAAAAAAAATTAAATAAAAGGAAAAAAGAAAAGAAAAAAGAAAAAAAAGGAAATGAAAAATGAAAAAAAAGAAAAAAAGAAAAGAGAAAAAAAAGAAGAAAAAAAAAGAAACAAAAAGAAGTAAAAAAAAAGAAAAATCAATATTCGCCATATATTTCGCATGGAAAAAAAATCCGCCATCTTGAATTTTTATCTGTTCATCAGGTAGACCTTCGGTTCTTTATCATCTGTTGCCAAGAAACCACTCTACCATCTTTTATACTCTCCGAGATAGACACCAGAGAAAGTTTCTATAGCCGCCATCTTGAATCCGCCATTTTGGAGTTTTTTTTTCAACTCCCTGCTAATTGGATGTGGTTTCGAGTAATTTTTGTTGGAGCACACCCCACCTAGTTGGTCGCGTGGATAGTTGGCAAAAAAACCACTCTTTCACCTTTTTTAACCCAATAAAAGTAAGGCGCGTGGGTGCGCGGCCCGCTAAAGCGGACCGCGATTTTTTTACTCATCAAGTAGACCTTCGGATTCTGGTCATCTTTTGCCAAAAAATTTGTTCGAGCACACCCTACCTATCTGCAATAACCTGGCCGTGCTCCTCATTCACAAAAGAAAAGAAAAAAGTAGAAAGAAAAATGAAAAAAAAGAAAAATAATAAAAAAAGGAAAAAAGAAAGAAAAAAAGAAAAAAAAGACAAAGAAAAAAAGCAAATAAATGAAAAAAGAAAAGAAAAAAGAAAAAAAAAAATGAAAAAAAAGGAAAAGAAAAAGAAAAAAGGAAAAACGAAAAAGAAAAGAAAAAAGCAAAAGAAAAAGAAAAAAAAGAAAAAAAGAAAAGAGAAAAAAAAGAAAAATGAAGAAAAAGAAAAAAAAAAGAAAAAAGAAACAAAAAGAAGAAAAAAAAAGAAAAATCAATATTCGCCATATATTTCGAATGGAAAAAAAATCCGCCATCTTGTTTTTTTTTCCTGATCATCAAGTAGACCTTTGGGTCTTGATCATCTGTTGCGAAGAAACTACTCTTCCATCTTTTATACTCTCCGAGATAGACACCAGAGAAAGTTCCTATGGCCGCCATCTTGAATCCGCCATTTTGGAGTTTTTTTTCAACTCCCTGCTAATTGGATGTGGTTTCGAGTAATTTTTGTTGGAGCACACCCCACCTAGTTGGTCGCGTGGATAGTTGGCAAAAAAACCACTCTTTCACCTTTTTTAACCCAATAAAAGTAAGGCGCGTGGGTGCGCGGCCCGCTAAAGCGGACCGCGATTGTTCGGCTTTATTTATTTCGCTCGGTGCGCGAGTTGCTAAAGCAGCTCGCGGGAAGTGTTATTGCTACAAGTAGGGCGCGTGGGTGCGCGGCCCGCTAAAGCGGACCGCGATTGTTCGGCTTTATTTATTTCGCTCGGTGCGCGAGCTGCTAAAGCAGCTCGCGGGAAGTGTTATTACTACAAGTAGGGCGCGTGGGTGCGCGGCCCGCTAAAGCGGACCGCGATTATTTGACTCATCAAGTAGACCTTCGGATTCTGGTCATCTTTTGCCAAAAAATTTGTTCGAGCACACCCCACCTATCTGCAATAACCTGGCCGTGCTCCTCATTCACAAAAGAAAAAGAAAAAAAAATAAAAAAAAAATAAAAAAAGCAAATGTAAAATGAAAAAAAAGAAAAAGAAAAAAAGCCCTATGAACCTATCAAAATCAATGTCTTGCATAGTTCCCAACTTCTAGTCCCTTCAATATTCCCCATACATTTTGTATGAAAAAAAAAATCCGCCATCTTGAATTTTTTTCCTACTCACCAGGTAGACCTCCGGGTTTGGATCATCTTTTGTCGAGAAACCGCTCCTCCATCTTTAATAGTCTCCGAGAGAGAGACGGACAAAATTTGCCGCCATTTTTTTTCCGCCATTTTGGAATTTTTTTTCAACTCACTGGCAACTGCTCGAGGTTTCAAATGACATTTGGTCGAGCACCCTCCACTTATCTTGTATACCCTGGCCGTGCCCCTCGCCCGTCTCCGAACTCCTCACTCATCAGCTCTCTCCACCTTTCTCCGAGTCACATTCTTTGAGCTCTATACGACACCATGGGTGAAAAAAATTTTTTTCATACAAAATTTTACAGGAGAGGGGTCGGAAATTTGAGACGTCACAGCTCGGCCGCCATCTTGTTTTTTTAATTTTTTTCACTTTTTCTGTTAATCGTTTACTAATTTCTACAATAATCCAAAATTTCAAAGAAATCGGTTGGAAAACAAAAGAGTTGCAAGATTCACGTCGGCCGCCATCTTGTTTTTCCGAAATGTCATAATTTTTCCCCACTCGAATCCCCCACCCGAACATATGTCCCCTACATCATTGTATCGATTTCCGTCTCCTTCTAGGAGAACAACCCTGTCAATGAGTGAGTCAGTGAATCAGTCAGTCAGTGGTAATCGAGCTATATATATTATAACTAGCGTTTGCTCGGTGCGCGAGCTGCTAAAGCAGCTCGCGGGAAGTGTTATTGCTACAAGTAGGGCGCGTGGGTGCGCGGCCCGCTAAAGCGGACCGCGATTGTTCGGCTTTATTTATTTCGCTCGGTGCGCGAGCTGCTAAAGCAGCTCGCGGGAAGTGTTTTACTAAAAGTAAGGCGCGTGGGTGCGCGGCCCGCTAAAGCGGACCGCGATTGTTCGGCTTTAATTATTTCGCTCGGTGCGCGAGCTGCTAAAGCAGCTCGCGGGAAGTGTTATTACTACAAGTAGGGCGCGTGGGTGCGCGGCCCGCTAAAGCGGACCGCGATTTTTTTACTCATCAAGTAGACCTTCGGATTCTGGTCATCTTTTGCCAAAAAATTTGTTCGAGCACACCCCACCTATCTGCAATAACCTGGCCGTGCTCCTCATTCACAAAAGAAAAAGAAAAAAAAAGAAAAAAATAAGAAAAAAAGAAAAAAAGCAAATGTAAAATGAAAAAAAAGAAAAAGAAAAGAAGCCCTATGAACCTATCAAAATCAATGTCTTGCATAGTTCCCAACTTCTAGTCCCTTCAATATTCCCCATACATTTTGTATGGGGGGAAAAAAAATCCGCCATCTTGAATTTTTTTCCTACTCACCAGGTAGACCTCCGGGTTGTGATCATCTTTTGTCGAGAAACCGCTCCTCCATCTTTTATAGTCTCCGAGAGAGAGACGGACAAAATTTGCCGCCATTTTTTTTCCGCCATTTTGGATTTTTTTTTCAACTCACTGGCAACTGCTCGAGGTTTCGAATGACATTTGGTCGAGCACCCTCCACCTATCTTCTATACCCTGGCCGTGCCCCTCGCCCGTCTCCGAACTCCTCACTCATCAGCTCTCTCCACCTTTCTCCGAGTCACATTCTTTGAGCTCTATACGACACCATGGGTGAAAAAAATTTTTTTCATACAAAATTTTACAGGAGAGGGGTCGGAAATTTGAGACGTCACAGCTCGGCCGCCATCTTGTTTTTTTAATTTTTTTCACTTTTTCTGTTAATCGTTTACTAATTTCTACAATAGTCCAAAATTTCAAAGAAATCGGTTGGAAAACAAAAGAGTTGCAAGAATCACGTCGGCCGCCATCTTGTTTTTCCGAAATGTCATAATTTTTCCCCACTCGAATCCCCCACCCGAACATATGTCCCCTACATCATTGTATCGATTTCCGTCTCCTTCTAGGAGAACAACCCTGTCAATGAGTGAGTCAGTGAATCAGTCAGTCAGTGGTAATCGAGCTATATATATTATAACTAGCGTTTGCTCGGTGCGCGAGCTGCTAAAGCAGCTCGCGGGAAGTGTTATTGCTCCAAGTAGGGCGCGTGGGTGCGCGGCCCGCTAAAGCGGACCGCGATTGTTCGGCTTTATTTATTTCGCTCGGTGCGCGAGCTGCTAAAGCAGCTCGCGGGAAGTGTTATTACTACAAGTAGGGCGCGTGGGTGCGCGGCCCGCTAAAGCGGACCGCGATTTTTTTACTCATCAAGTAGCCCTTCGGATTCTGGTCATCTTTTGCCAAAAAATTTGTTCGAGCACACCCCACCTATCTGCAATAACCTGGCCGTGCTCCTCATTCACAAAAGAAAAAGAAAAAAAAAAGAAAAAAAAGAAAAAAAAAAAAATGTAAAATGAAAAAAAAGAAAAAGAAAAAAAGCCCTATGAACCTATCAAAATCAATGTCTTGCATAGTTCCCAACTTCTAGTCCCTTCAATATTCCCCATACATTTTGTATGTAAAAAAAAAAAAATCCGCCATCTTGAATTTTTTTCCTACTCACCAGGTAGACCTCCGGGTTGTGATCACCTTTTGTCGAGAAACCGCTCCTCCATCTTTTATAGTCTCCGAGAGAGAGACGGACAAAATTTGCCGCCATTTTTTTTCCGCCATTTTGGAATTTTTTTTCAACTCACTGGCAACTGCTCGAGGTTTCGAATGACATTTGGTCGAGCACCATCCACCTATCTTCTATACCCTGGCCGTGCCCCTCGCCCGTCTCCGAACTCCTCACTCATCAGCTCTCTCCACTTTTCTCCGAAACACATTCTTTGAGCTCTATACGACACCATGGTTGAAAAAATTTTTTTTCATACAAAATTTTACAGGAGTGGGGTCGGAAATTTGAGACGTCACAGCTCGGCCGCCATCTTGTTTTTTTAATTTTTTTCACTTTTTCTGTTAATCGTTTACTAATTTCTAAAATAATCCAAAATTTCAAAGAAATCGGTTGGAAAACAAAAGAGTTGCAAAATTCACGTCAGCCGCCATCTTGTTTTTCCGAAATGTCATAATTTTTCCCCACTCGAATCCCCCACCCGGACATATCTCCCCTACATCATAGTATCGTTTTCTGTCTCTTTCTAGGAGAACAATCGTGTCAATCAGTGAGTCAGTGAGTGGTAATCGAGCTATATATATTATAACTAGTTATTATAACTAGTATTTCGCTCGGTGCGCGAGCTGCTAAAGCAGCTCGCGGGAAGTGTTTTACTAAAAGTAAGGCGCGTGGGTGCGCGGCCCGCTAAAGCGGACCGCGATTGTTCGGCTTTATTTATTTCGCTCGGTGCGCGAGCTGCTAAAGCAGCTCGCGGGAAGTGTTTTACTAAAAGTAAGGCGCGTGGGTGCGCGGCCCGCTAAAGCGGACCGCGATTGTTCGGCTTTAATTATTTCGCTCGGTGCGCGAGCTGCTAAAGCAGCTCGCGGGAAGTGTTATTACTACAAGTAGGGCGCGTGGGTGCGCGGCCCGCTAAAGCGGACCGCGATTTTTTTACTCATCAAGTAGCCCTTCGGATTCTGGTCATCTTTTGCCAAAAAATTTGTTCGAGCACACCCCACCTATCTGTAATAACCTGGCCGTGCTCCTCATTCACAAAAGAAAAAGAAAAAAAAAGAAAAAAAATGAAAAAAAAGAAAAAAAAAACAAATGTAAAATGAAAAAAAAGAAAAAGAAGAAAAGCCCTATGAACCTATCAAAACCAATGTCTTGCATAGTTCCCAACTTCTAGTCCCTTCAATATTCCCCATACATTTAGTATGGAAAAAAAAGTCCGCCATCTTGAATTTTTTTCCTACTCACCAGGTAGACCTCCGGGTTTCGATCATCTTTTGTCGAGAAACCGCTCCTCCATCTTTTATAGTCTCCGAGAGAGAGACGGACAAAATTTGCCGCCATTTTTTTTCCGCCATTTTGGAATTTTTTTTCAACTCACTGGCAACTGCTCGAGATTTCGAATGACATTTGGTCGAGCACCCTCCACCTATCTACTATACCCTGGCCGTGCCCCTCGCCCGTCTCCGAACTCCTCACTCATCAGCTCTCGCCACCTTTCTCCGAGTCACATTCTTTGAGCTCTATACGACACCATGGGTGAAAAAAATTTTTTTCATACAAAATTTTACAGGAGAGGGGTCTGAAATTTGAGACGTCACAGCTCGGCCGCCATCTTGTTTTTTTAATTTTTTTCACTTTTTCTGTTAATCGTTTACTAATTTCTACAATAATCCAAAATTTCAAAGAAATCGGTTGGAAAACAAAAGAGTTGCAAGATTCACGTCGGCCGCCATCTTGTTTTTCCGAAATGTCATAATTTTTCCCAACTCGAATCCCCCACCTGGACATATCTCCCCTACATCATTATATCGATTTCCGTCTCCTTCTAGGAGAACAACCCTGTCAATGAGTGAGTGAGTGAGTGAGTGAGTGTGAGTGAGCTGCTAATGCAGCTCGCGGGAAGTGTTGTTGCCACAAGTAGGGCGCGTGGGTGCGCGGCCCGCTAAAGCGGACCGCGATATATTTGCTCATCAAGTAGACCTTCGGATTCTGGTCATCTTTTGCCAAAAAATTTGTTCGAGCACACCCCACCTATCTGCAATAACCTGGCCGTGCTCCTCATTCACAAAAGAAAAAGAAAAAAAAAGAAAAAAAAATGAAAAAAAAGAAAAAAAAAAAGTAAAATGAAAAAAAAGAAAAAGAAAAAAAGCCCTATGAACCTATCAAAATCAATGTCTTGCATAGTTCCCAACTTCTAGTCCCTTCAATATTCCCCATACATTTTGTATGGGAAAAAAAAGTTCCGCCATCTTGAATTTTTTTCCTACTCACCAGGTAGACCTCCGGGTTGTGATCATCTTTTGTAGAGAAACCGCTCCTCCATCTTTTATAGTCTCCGAGAGAGAGACGGACAAAATTTGCCGCCATTTTTTTTCCGCCATTTTGGAATTTTTTTTCAACTCACTGGCAACTGCTCGAGGTTTCGAATGACATTTGGTCGAGCACCCTCCACCTATCTTCTATACCCTGGCCGTGCCCCTCGCCCGTCTCCGAACTCCTCACTCATCAGCTCTCTCCACCTTTCTCCGAGTCACATTCTTTGAGCTCTATACGACACCATGGGTGAAAAAAATTTTTTTCATACAAAATTTTACAGGAGAGGGGTCGGAAATTTGAGACGTCACAGCTCGGCCGCCATCTTGTTTTTTTAATTTTTTTCACTTTTTCTGTTAATCGTTTACTAATTTCTACAATAATCCAAAATTTCAAAGAAATCGGTCGGAAAACAAAAGAGTTGCAAGATTCACGTCGGCCGCCATCTTGTTTTTCCGAAATGTCATAATTTTCCCCAACTCGAATCCCCCCCCCAAACACATCTCCCGAACATCATTATATCGATTTCCGTCTCCTTCTAGGAGAACAACCCTGTCAATCAGTGAGTGAGTGAGTGAGTATGTCAGTCAGTGGTAATCGAGCTATATATATTATAACTAGCGTTTGCTCGGTGCGCGAGCTGCTAAAGCAGCTCGCGGGAAGTGTTATTGCTACAAGTAGGGCGCGTGGGTGCGCGGCCCGCTAAAGCGGACCGCGATTGTTCGGCTTTATTTATTTCGCTCGGTGCGCGAGCTGCTAATGCAGCTCGCGGGAAGTGTTGTTGCCACAAGTAGGGCGCGTGGGTGCGCGGCCCGCTAAAGCGGACCGCGATTTTTTTACTCATCAAGTAGACCTTCGGATTCTGGTCATCTTTTGCCAAAAAATTTGTTCGAGCACACCCCACCTATCTGCAATAACCTGGCCGTGCTCCTCATTCACAAAAGAAAAAGAAAAAAAAAAAAGAAAAAAAAAATGAAAAAAAAGAAAAAAAACAAATGTAAAATGAAAAAAAAAAAGAAAAAAAGCCTTATGAACCTATCAAAATCAATGTCTTGCATAGTTCCCAACTTCTAGTCCCTTCAATATTCCCCATACATTTTGTATGGGAAAAAAAATCCGCCATCTTGAATTTTTTTCCTACTCACCAGGTAGACCTCCGGGTTTTGATCATCTTTTGTCGAGAAACCGCTCCTCCATCTTTTATAGTCTCCGAGAGAGAGACGGACAAAATTTGCCGCCATTTTTTTTCCGCCATTTTGGAATTTTTTTTCAACTCACTGGCAACTGCTCGAGGTTTCGAATGACATTTGGTCGAGCACCATCCACCTATCTTCTATACCCTGGCCGTGCCCCTCGCCCGTCTCCGAACTCCTCACTCATCAGCTCTCTCCACTTTTCTCCGAATCACATTCTTTGAGCTCTATACGACACCATGGTTGAAAAAATTTTTTTTCATACAAAATTTTACAGGAGTGGGGTCGGAAATTTGAGACGTCACAGCTCGGCCGCCATCTTGTTTTTTTAATTTTTTTCACTTTTTCTGTTAATCGTTTACTAATTTCTAAAATAATCCAAAATTTCAAAGAAATCGGTTGGAAAACAAAAGAGTTGCAAAATTCACGTCAGCCGCCATCTTGTTTTTCCGAAATGTCATAATTTTTCCCCACTCGAATCCCCCACCCGGACATATCTCCCCTACATCATAGTATCGTTTTCTGTCTCTTTCTAGGAGAACAATCGTGTCAATCAGTGAGTCAGTGAGTGGTAATCGAGCTATATATATTACTAGCGTTTGCTCGGTGCGCGAGCTGCTAAAGCAGCTCGCGGGAAGTGTTTTACTAAGAGTAAGGCGCGTGGGTGCGCGGCCCGCTAAAGCGGACCGCGATTGTTCGGCTTTATTTATTTCGCTCGGTGCGCGAGCTGCTAAAGCAGCTCGCGGGAAGTGTTATTGCTACAAGTAGGGCGCGTGGGTGCGCGGCCCGCTAAAGCGGACCGCGATTGTTCGGCTTTATTTAATTCGCTCGGTGCGCGAGCTGCTAAAGCAGCTCGCGGGAATTGTTATTACTACAAGTAGGGCGCGTGGGTACGCGGCCCGCTAAAGCGGACCGCGATTTTTTTACTCATCAAGTAGACCTTCGGATTCTGGTCATCTTTTGCCAAAAAATTTGTTCGAGCACACCCCATCTATCTGCAATAACCTGGCCGTGCTCGTCATTCACAAAAGAAAAAGAAAAAAAAAGAAAAAAAAGAAAAAAAGCAAATGTAAAATGAAAAAAAAGAAAAAGAAAAAAAGCCCTATGAACCTATCAAAATCAATGTCTTGCATAGTTCCGAACTTCTAGTCCCTTCAATATTCCCCATACATTTTGTATGGGGGGAAAAAAATCCGCCATCTTGAATTTTTTTCCTACTCACCAGGTAGACCTCCGGGTTGTGATCATCTTTTGTCGAGAAACCGCTCCTCCATCTTTTATAGTCTCCGAGAGAGAGACGGACAAAATTTGTCGCCATTTTTTTTCCGCCATTTTGGATTTTTTTTTCAACTCACTGGCAACTGCTCGAGGTTTCGAATGACATTTGGTCGAGCACCCTCCACCTATCTTCTATACCCTGGCCGTGCCCCTCGCCCGTCTCCGAACTCCTCACTCATCAGCTCTCTCCACCTTTCTCCGAGTCACATTCTTTGAGTTCTATACGACACCATGGGTGAAAAAAATTTTTTTCATACAAAATTTTACAGGAGAGGAGTGGAAATTTGAGACGTCACAGCTCGGCCGCCATATTGTTTTTTTAATTTTTTTCACTTTTTCTGTTAATCGTTAACTAATTTCTACAATAATCCAAAATTTCATAGAAATCGGTTGGAAAACAAAAGAGTTGCAAGATTCACGTCGGCCGCCATCTTGTTTTTCCGAAATGTCATAATTTTTCCCCACTCGAATCCCCCACCCGGACATATCTCCCGTACATCATTGTATCGTTTTCCGTCTCTTTCTAGGAGAACAATTATGTCAATGAGTAAGTGGTAATCGAGCTATATATATTATAATATAACTAGCGTTTGCTCGGTGCGCGAGCTGCTAAAACAGCTCGCGGGAAGTGTTATTACTAAAAGTAAGGTGCGTGGGTGCGTGGCCCGCTAAAGCGGACCGCGATTTTTTTACTCATCAAGTTGACCTTCGGATTCTGGTCATCTTTTGCCAAAAAATTTGTTCGAGCACACCCCACCTATCTGCAATTACCTGGCCGTGCTCCTCATTCACAAAAGAAAAAAAAAAGAAAAAAAGAAAAAGAAAAAAAGCAAATAAATGAAAAATGAAAAAAAAGAAAAAAAAAGAAAAAAGAAAATGAAGAATGAAAAAAAAGAAAAATAATAAAAAAAAGGAAATAAGAAAGAAAAAAGAAAAAAAAGAAAAAGAAAAAAAGCAAATAAATGAAAAATGAAAAAAAAGAAAAAAAATGAAAAAAAAATGAAAAATGAAAAAAAAATTAAATAAAAGGAAAAAAGAAAAGAAAAAGAAAAAAAAAGGAAATGAAAAATGAAAAAAAAGAAAAAAAGAAAAGAGAAAAAAAAGAAGAAAAAAAAAGAAACAAAAAGAAGTAAAAAAAAAGAAAAATCAATATTCGCCATATATTTCGCATGGAAAAAAAATCCGCCATCTTGAATTTTTATCTGTTCATCAGGTAGACCTTCGGTTCTTTATCATCTGTTGCCAAGAAACCACTCTACCATCTTTTATACTCTCCGAGATAGACACCAGAGAAAGTTTCTATAGCCGCCATCTTGAATCCGCCATTTTGGAGTTTTTTTTTCAACTCCCTGCTAATTGGATGTGGTTTCGAGTAATTTTTGTTGGAGCACACCCCACCTAGTTGGTCGCGTGGATAGTTGGCAAAAAAACCACTCTTTCACCTTTTTTAACCCAATAAAAGTAAGGCGCGTGGGTGCGCGGCCCGCTAAAGCGGACCGCGATTTTTTTACTCATCAAGTAGACCTTCGGATTCTGGTCATCTTTTGCCAAAAAATTTGTTCGAGCACACCCTACCTATCTGCAATAACCTGGCCGTGCTCCTCATTCACAAAAGAAAAGAAAAAAAGTAGAAAGAAAAATGAAAAAAAAAGAAAAATAATAAAAAAAGGAAAAAAGAAAGAAAAAAAGAAAAAAAAGACAAAGAAAAAAAGCAAATAAATGAAAAAAGAAAAGAAAAAAGAAAAAAAAAAAAATGAAAAAAAAGGAAAAGAAAAAGAAAAAAGGAAAAACGAAAAAGAAAAGAAAAAAGCAAAAGAAAAAGAAAAAAAAGAAAAAAAGAAAAGAGAAAAAAAAGAAAAATGAAGAAAAAGAAAAAAAAAAGAATAAAGAAACAAAAAGAAGAAAAAAAAGAAAAATCAATATTCGCCATATATTTCGAATGGAAAAAAAATCCGCCATCTTGTTTTTTTTTCCTGATTATCAAGTAGAACTTTGGGTCTTGATCATCTGTTGCGAAGAAACTACTCTTCCATCTTTTATACTCTCCGAGATAGACACCAGAGAAAGTTCCTATGGCCGCCATCTTGAATCCGCCATTTTGGAGTTTTTTTTCAACTCCCTGCTAATTGGATGTGGTTTCGAGTAATTTTTGTTGGAGCACACCCCACCTAGTTGGTCGCGTGGATAGTTGGCAAAAAAACCACTCTTTCACCTTTTTTAACCCAATAAAAGTAAGGCGCGTGGGTGCGCGGCCCGCTAAAGCGGACCGCGATTTTTTTACTCATCAAGTAGACCTTCGGATTCTGGTCATCTTTTGCCAAAAAATTTGTTCGAGCACACCCCACCTATCTGCAATAACTTGGCCGTGCTCCTCATTCACAAAAGAAAAGGAAAAAAAAAGAAAAAAAGAAAAGAAAAAAAGTAGAAAGAAAAATGAAAAAAAAGAAAAATAATAAAAAAAAGGAAAAAAGAAAGAAAAAAAGAAAAAAAAGAAAAAGAAAAAAAGCAAATAAATGAAAAAAGAAAAAAAAGAAAACAAAAAGAAAAAAGAAAAAAAAAATGAAAAATAAAAAAAAAAAAAATGAAAAAAAAGGAAAAGAAAAAGAAAAAAGGAAAAACGAAAAAGAAAAGAAAAAAGTAAAAGCAAAAGAAAAAAAGAAAAGAGAAAAAAAAGAAAAATGAAGAAAAAGAAAAAAAAAAGAAAAAAGAAACAAAAAGAAGAAAAAAAAAGAAAAATCAATATTCGCCATCTATTTCGCATGGAAAAAAAATCCGCCATCTTGTTTTTTTCCTGATCATCAAGTAGACCTTTGGGTCTTGATCATCTGTTGCGAAGAAACTACTCTTCCATCTTTTATACTCTCCGAGATAGACACCAGAGAAAGTTCCTATGGCCGCCATCTTGAATCCGCCATTTTGGAGTTTTTTTTCAACTCCCTGCTAATTGGATGTGGTTTCGAGTAATTTTTGTTGGAGCACACCCCACCTAGTTGGTCGCGTGGATAGTTGGCAAAAAAACCACTCTTTCACCTTTTTTAACCCATTTCCAAAAAGGAGGAGGTTCTCAATTCGGCCAGTATATTTTTCTTTTTTAATAATTCTCCGAGATCTAAGACACCTATGAACCTATCAAAATCAATGTCTTGCATAGTTCCCAACTTCTAGTCCCTTCAATATTCCCCATACATTTTGTATGTAAAAAAAAAAAAATCCGCCATCTTGAATTTTTTTCCTACTCACCAGGTAGACCTCCGGGTTGTGATCACCTTTTGTCGAGAAACCGCTCCTCCATCTTTTATAGTCTCCGAGAGAGAGACGGACAAAATTTGCCGCCATTTTTTTTCCGCCATTTTGGAATTTTTTTTCAACTCACTGGCAACTGCTCGAGGTTTAGAATGACATTTGGTCGAGCACCCTCCACCTATCTTCTATACCCTGGCCGTGCCCCTCGCCCGTCTCCGAACTCCTCACTCATCAGCTCTCTCCACCTTTCTCCGAGTCACATTCTTTGAGCTCTATACGACACCATGGGTGAAAAAAATTTTTTTCATACAAAATTTTACAGGAGAGGGTCGGAAATTTGAGACGTCACAGCTCGGCCGCCATCTTGTTTTTTTAATTTTTTTCACTTTTTCTGTTAATCGTTTACTAATTTCTACAATAATCCAAAACTTCAAAGAAATCGGTTGGAAAACAAAAGAGTTGCAAGATTCACGTCGGCCGCAATCTTGTTTTTCCGAAATGTCATAATTTTCCCCAACTCGAATCCCCCCCCCAAACACATCTCCCGAACATCATTGTATCGATTTCCGTCTCCTTCTAGGAGAACAATTATGTCAATGAGTCAGTGAGTGAGTCAGTGGTAATCGAGCTATATATATTATAACTAGCGTTTGCTCGGTGCGCGAGCTGCTAAAGCAGCTCGCGGGAAGTGTTATTGCTACAAGTAGGGCGCGTGGGTGCGCGGCCCGCTACAGCGGACCGCGATTGTTCGGCTTTATTTATTTCGCTCGGTGCGCGAGCTGCTAAAGCAGCTCGCGGGAAGTGTTATTACTACAAGTAGGGCGCGTGGGTGCGCGGCCCGCTAAAGCGGACCGCGATTTTTTTACTCATCAAGTAGACCTTCGGATTCTGGTCATCTTTTGCCAAAAAATTTGTTCGAGCACACCCCACCTATCTGTAATAACCTGGCCGTGCTCCTCATTCACAAATGAAAAAGAAAAAAAAAGAAAAAAAAAAAAAAGAAAAAAAACAAATGTAAAATGAAAAAAAGAAAAAGAAAAAAAGCCCTATGAACCTATCAAAATCAATGTCTCGCATAGTTCCCAACTTCTAGTCCCTTCAATATTCCCCATACATTTTGTATGGGGGGAAAAAAAAATCCGCCATCTTGAATTTTTTTCCTACTCACCAGGTAGACCTCCGGGTTTTGATCATCTTTTGTCGAGAAACCGCTCCTCCATCTTTTATAGTCTCCGAGAG
Organism: Oeneis ivallda; assembly: GCA_029955525.1. Classification (NCBI taxonomy): domain Eukaryota; kingdom Metazoa; phylum Arthropoda; class Insecta; order Lepidoptera; family Nymphalidae; genus Oeneis; species Oeneis ivallda. The sequence continues at coordinate 12,247,494 of JARPMR010000015.1, read as the reverse complement.
AGAGACGGACAAAATTTGCCGCCATTTTTTTTCCGCCATTTTGGAATTTTTTTTCAACTCACTGGCAACTGCTCGAGGTTTCGAATGACATTTGGTCGAGCACCCTCCACCTATCTTCTATACCCTGGCCGTGCCCCTCGCCCGTCTCCGAACTCCTCACTCATCAGCTCTCTCCACCTTTCTCCGAGTCACATTCTTTGAGCTCTATACGACACCATGGGTGAAAAAAATTTTTTTCATACAAAATTTTCCAGGAGAGGGGTGGAAATTTGAGACGTCACAGCTCGGCCGCCATCTTGTTTTTTTAATTTTTTTCACTTTTTCTGTTAATCGTTTACTAATTTCTACAATAATCCAAAATTTCAAAGAAATCGGTTGGAAAACAAAAGAGTTGCAAGAATCACGTCGGCCGCCATCTTGTTTTTCCGAAATGTCATAATTTTTCCCCACTCGAATCCCCCACCCGGACATATCTCCCCTACATCATTGTATCGTTTTTTGTCTCTTTCTAGGAGAACAATTATGTCAATCAGTGAGTGTGTCAGTCAGTGAGTGGTAATCGAGCTATATATATTATAATATTAGGACAGCTGTTAATAGTAGTGTTATTATAATTCAGATTTATTTTAGCTTTTTATTAGCCCTAACATCCCTTATATACCAAATTGAACCTTCTTCGTTTCCCTATTGCTATAAAACTATAATAGGTAGTTTGCTTGTTTATTCATTAATGTCCACATCAAACCGGACTGATTGACCTGAAACTTTCTAGTCACAGAACTTACCTACCTATAATAGGTGCGAACTGAACACTGAAAGGTCGCAGGTTCGAATCCTACCCGTTGCACTATTGTCGTACAGTCGTACCCACTCCTTACACAAGCTTTCCGCTTATTTGGAGGGGAGAGGAGAATATTAGTCAAGTTCTACTTGGCTGATATTCTTTTTAAAAACTTAAAAAAAAAAACCGCAATATGTTGTACCTTAGGATCTAGATGGACAAATTGCAAACTGACTGTAAAATTGCTTGATATAACTGCAACGCAACTGCAGTCCGTTCTACTAGTGCTCTCACGCGAACCGCTCAATTTTAGTCCAACTATCACCTGCAATAAAACTGCAACATTGCACACGTATTGCAGTCTCTATGATGATGCTTGTCTGTAACTGTATCTTCTATGCATCGGCCATAGAATACACCTTTGCAAGTGTTTTAGAGCCGCCAATGGTATCGATATTATTACGGGTACGAATACGTACCATAACCATAGTATTACCAGAGTATACATAATAGTACAAGGTATTACTTACAACCGTAACTTTATTGTACATAACTACCAATAGGAGCAGTAGTTCCTATCATTCGCCATTTTTGATAACATCCATTAAAATTAAAATGATTTCAGCACAATACTCATAAATCCGAGGGATAGCAATAAAATACTCTTCATAAAATAAAGTTTTACGGTGAGATTCATAAACCTTTTCGGAAGCTGTAATTTCGGGAGCAAAACTGGAATTTGTCGTTAAAGGCAGGCGATGTCTTCACGCTTACAATGAAGACAGTTCAAGGTCTTCATACGTTGATTATGAGACAGGTTAGTATGTTGTTTTGACACCCCTATCTTATCCCTTTTACTACCTTCAAGACCGTCTACACGTCCATAAAACTGTTTGTTTAATAAAGAGGGAATATTAATTCTATTTAAAAAAACCGGCCAAGGGCAAGTCGGACCTGCACATGAAGGGTTCCGTAACATTGTACAAGATTTAACACCAGCTGTTATTAAGAAAGAGCAAAAACAAAATTTTATTGTATTGGATTATCTCTCAATTTTTAACTTTCTTTATAGCGGCAATAGACATACAGATTTTCTTGTAATCTCATGTATCTACCTATACACACATACATGTACATACGTAGATACAGTCCGCTGACAGACGGACAGACGGGCGGACAGCCGCGGAGGTTTAGCAATAGGGTCCTGTTGGCTCCTTTTGAGTACGGAACCCTACAACTAAAGTGTCGTATTCTATTTAAAAACTTTTGAACCTATCGTTTGAACAAAAATGCTAAGGTAGGTAAGTGAAAAGTTTTAGAGACTTTTCACTCAGACATTTATAAATTTTAAACATTTAAGGCATTGCGAAAATATTTTACGTGCAGTCTACTTTTACGATACACCTGAGAATTTCACACTATTATTTCATACTTCCAGGAGTTCCAGGGCTTACTGAATGGAATCGTTATTACCTAGGTACCGTAGGTAGCATAGTTAATATGTATAAATTTTAATGTATATTATATATGTAAACTCCGACGAAAAAGATAGGTGTTATAAAGTCTGTTTGTGTGAGACATCGCAACGTTCAAACGGATGGACCAGTTTTCCTGGGATGGTGCTTAGCTATGTATGTTTGATGAAAATCTATTCAGCCATTTTTCAGACTAGGTAGGTACTTAAGAAACTATTCCTCTAAACCAATTTCTAGAACCTTCAGGCTGTGCGTTTCGTCAGTCAGTCAGAGGTCCCGGGTTTGATTCCGGGCGGGTTTAACTCGGTAATTTATAAATTCTTAATTGTCTCTGGTATAGTCTTTGCCGTGGCTATAGTTACCACCCTACCGTCTGTCAGACCGAATTAGGGTTCAACAGGGTAAAATACTTTCAAATCCTATATAGTCAAATACCAGTTTATTATTTTAAGCTTCCATACATCTTCAATAATAATAATACCTCATATTTATAAGCACGTAAACGATGTAGTAAACAGACGTGGGTATATAAATGTTTGTGTCTAAAAGAGCGGTTTTAAGTGATTATTTATAGTGGTCTTAAGGGATAAATATTGCTGATCGGTCGCTTAAATATTTACGCTTAAAGCGGCTTATAGGTTTATTGTTTTATCATTATTTCAATGAATTTCCAATAACAAAATTTTAGCCCTACTGGAGAGACGTACTTTTGATCCTTTGAACGGACAAACCATTAAAATAATACCTATTATATATCGCTTGCAAAAGCTAGTCGTTGATATAAACTGTATTTAGCTATACAAGTAAAAAATCTGGAGTTAACGGCGGGATCTTCGACATCGACCTATTTTTGATTGAATCGTAAACAATGAAATATTCTTTGTTTTGATCGGTTAAAAATATATGTTGTAGTTTAATGTATGTTCTTAATTCTTTTGTGATTCAAAACTCTATATTTACAACTTCACCCGATCAAAAATAATTTCGAAAACAGTGTAATTTTTATCGTTTTTCAGGTCGTGTTCATAGAATATTAAAGTTAGACTAAAAAAACAAATTTCATAAAATAGGCAAACACTTTTAGAAGATTCTTTTGTGATTACTTTTTCTCTAAAAAAATTGTATTTTTTTAATCACGACGTTTTTACTTTTTATATAACAAAGTGGCTCGTGCGCTTCACTTCAGTAGCCCGCAAAGTATCATCGAGGTAGGACGTATCGCTTTCGCTGGCTCGCTGCGATCCCCGCTGATCAAGCGATCTATTGCATAGATACCTATTATTTTCATTCCGTATTCATTTATCATAGATTAAATCAAATCAGAGGGTTAATATTGTTGTAATTTTTAGTATTTATTAATAAATCTGTAAATATTAGTATTATAGGTTTAAGGTTTAGAGTCTTATTGTATAGATAGTGTTAAACTATAATATAAGATTAATGTAATAAAGTAAATATGGGGAATAAAAATGGAAGAAAGAACAAAATATCTTGATTTAAATTACGAAAACTTTCGAAATTGATATCTGGGGTTCCAGTGCTAATAAAAGAGGTAACCATCGTCTAAATAAGAAAAAAATGCGGCCATTTTCTTTTTTTTTGTTATTGGACCGATTTCTTTCAAAATTGATATCTGGGGTTCCCAGTGCTAATAAAAGAGGAAAACATCATCAAAATAAGAAAAAAAGGCGGCCATTTTCTTTTTCTTTGTTATTGGATCGATTTCTTTCAAAATTGATATCTGGGATTCCCAGCGCTAATAAAAGAGGTATCCATCGTCAAATTAAGAAAAAGTGGCGGCCATTTTTATTTTTGTTATTGGACCAATTTCATTCAGAATTGATATCTGGGGTTCCCAGTGCTAATAAAAGAGGTATCCATCGTCAAAATAAGAAAAAGTGGCGGCCATTTTTATTTTTGTTATTGGACCAATTTCATTCAGAATTGATATCTGGGGTTCCCAGTGCTAATAAAAGAGGTATCCATCGTCAAAATAAGAAAAAGTGGCGGCCATTTTTATTTTTGTTATTGGACCGATTTCTTTCAAAATTGATATCTGGGGTTCCCAGTGCTAATAAAAGAGGAAACCATCATCAAAATAAGAAAAAAAAAGGCGGCCATTTTCTTTTTCTTTGTTATTGGATCGATTTCTTTCAAAATTGATATCTGGGATTCCCAGCGCTAATAAAAGAGGTATCCATCGTCAAATTAAGAAAAAGTGGCGGCCATTTTTATTTTTGTTATTGGACCGATTTCTTTCAAAATTGATATCTGGGGTTCCCAGTGCTAATAAAAGAGGTATCCATCGTCAAAATAAGAAAAAGTGGCGGCCATTTTTATTTTTGTTATTGGACCAATTTCTTTCAGAATTGATATCTGGGGTTCCCAGTACTAATAAAAGAGGTAACCATCATCAAAATAAGAAAAAAAAGCGGCCATTTTCTTTTTCTTTGTTATTAGACTGATTTCTTTCAAAATTGATATCTGGGGTTCCCAGTGCTAATAAAAGAGGTATCCATCGTCAAAATAAGAAAAAGTGGCGGTTAATTTTTTTTTGTTATTGGAACAATTTCTTTCAAAATTGATATCTGGGGTTCCCAGTGCTAATAAAAGAGATATCCATCGTCAAAATAAGAAAAAGTGGCGGTCATTTTTATGTTTGTTATTGGACCAATTTCTTTCAGAATTGATATCTGGGGTTCCCAGTACTAATAAAAGAGGTAACCATCATCAGAATAAGAAAAAAAAGGCGGACATTTTCTTTTTCTTTGTTATTGGACCAATTTCTTTCAAAATTGATATCTGGGGTTCCCAGTGCTATTAAAAGAGGTAACCATCGTCAAAATAAGAAAAAAGGCGGCCATTTTCTTCTTCTTTGTTATAGTACCGATTTCTTTCAAAATTGATATTCGGGGTTCGTTGCCAGTGCTAATAAAATAGGTATCCATCGTCAAAATAAGAAAAAGTGGCGGCCATTTTATTTATTTTTGTTATTGGACTGATTTCTTTCAAAATCAATATCAGAGATTCATCATACTCATGAAAGAGGTCGCCGTCGTCAAAATTAGAAAAAGTGTCGGCAATTTTTTTTTATACTATAAACATTTGTCAAATATTAAATAGGTGTTTTTATTATTCTTTGCTATTCCGATAAGGAATTTCATCCCAAATAGGTTGGGGGAAAAACTTTTCAATTTTTTTGTTCGGGCAACGGTTACCACTGTGTCATAACAGGTAAATGTTGCCAAAACTTGCCCAGGGATCTTCAGATATTGATTTTGACAGAAATCAGTCCCATAACAAGAAAAAATATAATGGCCGCCACTTTTTCTAGTTTTGACAATGGTTACCACTGTTATGAGCACAGAGATCCTCAGATATCGATTTAGAAAGAAATCGGCCCCATATTAAGAACAAAAATGGCCGCCACTTTTTCTTGGACAATTGTTACCGCTTTTATGAGAACAAGGATCCCCAGATACGGATTTTGAAAGAAATCGGTCCAATAACAAAAAAAAAAGAAAATGGCTGACATTTTGGCAACGGTTACTATTTTATAAGCACAGGGAACCCCAGATATCGAGTTTGAAAAAAATCGGTCCAATACCTAACAAAAAAAATAGCCAAGGAACTTCGTCCCAAACATATTAAGGAAAAACTATTCTATTTTTCTAATTTTGACATCGGTTACCACTGCTATGAGCACGGGGATCCTCAAATATCAATTTTGAAAGAAATCGGTCCCATAACAAGAAAAAAAATGGCCACCACTTTTTATTATTTTGACGATGGTTAACTATTTAATAAGCACAGGGAACCCCAGATATAGAGGTAGAAATAAATCGGTCCAATAACAAAAAAATGTCTAAGGAACTTCGTCCCAAATAGGTTAGGGAAAAACTTTTCCATTTTTCTAATTTTGACATTGGTTACCACTGCTATGAGCACGGGGATCCTCAGATATCGATTTTGAAAGAAATCGGTTCTATAACAAGAAAAAAGAATATGGCCACCACTTTTTCTAATTTTGACGATGGTTACCGCTTTTATTAGTACAAGGATCCCCAGATATGGATTTTGAAAGAAATCGGCCCAATAACAAAAAAAGAGAAAATGGCCGACATTTTGGCAACGGTTACGTATTTTATAAGTACAGGGAACCCCAGATATCGAGTTCGAAAGAAATAACAAAAAAAAAACAAAAAAAAATAAGTAGGTAAATGTACCTATGTACGTAATATGCAAAATAACAATCACACTTATATAATATAAATGTATGAATAAAAAATAAAATAAATGTTTCTAAAACTTACAAGTGTCCCTGTACTGTTAGGTACAATAAAGTTATTTAATCTATGATGTAAAATTTGGGGTGAGTGAGTTCATTTGAAAAGCGCCTACGCGCACCTCACCGCGCGGGGACTGAGGTTGCCAGATAATTTAACCGGTAGGTACTCAGTGGGCACTGGCCTATGAAGTAGCTAGAGTACTCAAAAGCAAAATACCTAGAAGCTCTCCTTTGTTTCGTTTACACAAGGTTGTAGTACGTCGAAAAGAAAATAAAAACCTTTTAACCGTTCGACGGGAATTGGCTAAAAATAGCGTAAGAGAATTTAAGTTTTATAACTCTTATCAAAAATAACTTTGCACTTGTCTTTTGTAGTAGGTATAAAGTTGAACAAAACTTTATAAATTAGTTACGATCTTCAGCATGATATTGCAGAAAACGTTTTTAGGGATAGGAAAATAAGGTCTAAAGATGAAGCTAGGTAAAAATGAGAAATAGATCCTTATGGCGCCTACTTTACGCCTCCGCAAATCTTTTAGGAGGTTTTCTGGGATGAATTTCAATTTTATACGATCTCATTAGCGCAGTGCTGAGCGTTGTGGGTCATTGGATAATGTAAAATTGTACAGGAAATGTCTTTAAACACACCATGAACCATGATAGTGTAGTGTTGACATTTAGTACAATTATTGTACAACACTTTCGTGGTGTAGATCCCCCTATAAAAGGTTTAAAACTGTGTAAGTATTTCATTGTCTTTTTAAAATTATTTGTTCAATTCTTGAATTGGTTTAATACTCAAAGATTGGTGACAAATTATCAATAGGTATACTGAATGGCTGAATCCTGTAAGCGGCGCAAGTATGCCTCTCTGATCGAGAGTTACATGTTTGTTCCGTTTGCTGTGGAGACCCTAGGGCCATGGAGTCAAAGTGCAAAAAAAATTTTACGAGAGGTTTCACCGTGGTTAATTCCCTCATTTGGTGACAGAAGGGCTGGCTCATTTTTTGCGCAAAGGATCAGCCTGGCTATCCAACGCGGAAATGCAGCCAGTATTTTTGGCACTATTCCACGCCTTCATGATTTGTATAGTAATTAGATTAGCTTAGCTATAAGTTATATTGTAACATTTTAATAAAAAAAAATGTATACTTCACAATAGATAAAATAGAAATAAGACGTACTTACTGATAAATCTATAAAACCAGAATAGCTGTTCCATAGTTAATGAACACTGTTATTTTCGAAACGGCCAAGTTGATTTTGACGATACTTTTTCAGGCATGTGCATTGTGCATTGTGCAAGCAGTCTGGGCAAACTTAAGGGTTTTACAAAAACCTAAATCAACGTGGAATTAAAATAAGTTTATACTCCTTATATATTCTAAGCTGTACAATGCAAGTACATTGAACCGAAATATCAAATTCAATTCCCAAATATCATCGAAGCGGTGGCGCGGAGGGAGAGATATCCAACTCTTTGTAGCTATTGAGCGTTTCATAATATAATCTGTAGGATATTATGTAGGATCCAATCAGTCTACGTTGATGGATAATCCACCGCGCAGTTAACCCATGGCTCTAATGTCGATATGGTCTAAGATTCGAAGAGAGGTCGTCCTTCAACCATATGTTTACCAGACTGGCAGAAGTATTATTTATCGAATAGTATCTATAAAAAAACAAATCGCAATTGTATTGCCTATTAAAATATAAATAAAAAAATGATTAAAATTTTTGTCCACGTTACACTCACTTGTTTACCGAAAGAACTTAAAAGAAATTAATATTAATAACGCTAGCTGATGCTCGCGACTTCCTCCGCGTGGATTTAGTTTTTAAAATCTAGGTGTACCGGAAAATCAGAGTGTGACTGTGATTGCTAGAAAATATGACTAACGCAATTGCGTTAGTTTTATTTTCTGCGTTGCGTTACCTGCAATTGCAGGTATCAGCTATTTTCGAATATAAATTCAATCTTTATTTCTGGCTCCATTCGCTTTTACTGGTATTGTGGTTTTGCGCTTGACCATGATTTCATATTATGATTGGGAGTAATGACGCGTCCCTACACGCGCTAGCACGGTAGTGGCAATACAACACATACAATACATTTGCATTATGGTATTATTGCTAATCATGAATTACAGCCGAGAAGGCGGCGGCGTGTGAATTTCCATATTTAGTGAATTATGTATTCCAAATTAGAATTCTTAAAAAAGTTGCACTAACGTCGTACCTAGTCACCTTTGAGTAGGTACGACGTTTTACGTAGGACCTGCTTTTTTAACACCTACGAAAAATAACGGTGTTATGTTTGGCCTAACCGCGTGGAGTTAGGTTTAAAAAAAATTCGGGACTCTGTTTTCCTGCTAGCTTTTATCGCGTAAAATAGAGTTCTCCATACTAGAATAATGTCCTAGTCTTTAACTAAAAAATCAAGGCGATCCGTTGCTGCGTGATTGAAGGATGAAACAACATACAAGCACACTATCGTATTTATAATAATTATGTATTAGTAAGGATGTATATAAACTCAAGTAAAAAATAGTGGAGTAATCACCCAATGGAAATGGGAAACGTTCTACGTTTGTAAGAATCCCATTTCCATTTTATTCGTAATCTATATTCATAGGAAATGAATGTAAACACTAGTTTCCTCAGGATTCTAGTCAAATAAAATACAAAAAAATTCCAATAGAAGAGTAAATAAAGCGTAATATTATATTGACATAGTCGTAGGAGAACTATTTGTACTTGATAGGAGAATGATACACGGAAATACTTACTGAAATAACTCCACTAATGAACAATACGTGTTTGATGTACTTATAGAATGTCTATAAATAGTGGTAGGTACTGCTTGGAGCAAAAACAAATAGGTATGTATTTTCACCTAAAAATTTAGGATAAGCTCCTTTAAGTTTAACTACATGAATTATTTATATAGACACCCCCAGCCAATAAACCAGTACTTAATCGTTATACCTATCTAAATTTTTCATGAAAAATCTTTTACTGTTTTTGTGCTCTAACTTTGGAACCATTTAGCATACTCAGGTAGGTAGATATATCAAATGAAAGCTAACTTTTTATTACACAAGTCTTTGGGGTCAATATTTAAATATCCTTTTTCAGAAGACTGAAATTTATGAAAAAAGATATTGCTGGAAATATCATAGCAAAATTTTTCCGTAAAAGTCACTTACGGTATTACTGTGGTAAATTTTTCCAAAATCTGATTCTGACACAGTAATACCTAATTACAGACTTTCTGAATGTAGTTTGCAATGGTTTAGAAACACAATACGCGCCCGTGTCGACATTTCACTCAAAAGCGGAAATGGCATACATCTTACTGTCCAACGTTGTAGATATTGTAAGATATTATTACTGGTATCTAAGAATAAAGTTACGACGCTTACCAATTAGTACATAAAGATATTTTATACGCCAATAACCCGGTAAAAGCACCTTGCCAAGTAAGAAATACAAAAATATTTTCCTAATGGTATAATATAACATTTTTGTCGTCATAAGCACTATAATATGAATTTCCGGTGTCATCATTGATCATATTTCCAAAAATATTAATAGAAAAAATCTGAAAAAAATTCTATAGATGTATCTCAACTCGTACATTACATTTGACAAAACATGAAAAGTCCATAATAGCGCTTTACTGGTTTGTTGTACGGGGTTGTCGATATGTAGGTATTTCTCTACAATCTACATGATCAAATCAGTAATAAAGAGATTTACTAATGAACCAGAGCATCCGACACAGCTCAATGAGTCGCAAAGGTGAAATAGCAATAGGCAATAGATCGATACCTCCCACGTAAGTTGTTGTATCCCCAAAAACACAATTTTACAGGAGAGCATTTTAAAGATTCAAATTGGCCTAAAAACTGCATTTATTATTGTATCTTTGTGAAATTTGGTATATGAATGTAATTTATAGTATTCTTGACTACGTTTAAAGATAATTTTAATAAAATGTATATTTTCTGAGATATTGTTCATACAACATTTTACTGCGGAGTACACGCTGCGCCAGTTGTTGTATCCATAGACGAATGATATTTACTAGTGGTTCATTTGTCAAAGGTTGTATCTCATGCTTACAACATTATACAGCGGATTTTAGATTTCGTCAGTTGTTGTATATGATAGTTACAACAATATACGTTGCAAAATATAAGTCTCATTGCATTGTATGTAGCAATACCTATATACATCAGTTAAAAAATTATGTATGTATGTGTGTATATGAAAAAATTCTAGGTTAAGAAATAAAAATGAAATATTATCCGGGAAAAATTTCTTAAATTTTATAATAGGAACAACACGTACAAGTCATTTTAGGAAAGTTCATAAAAATGAACATAAAATATGAGTTCATAATTACATAAGTACAAGTTCATAAAAAGTAACGCCTTTAAAAAACAAAAAAAAAACATTTGTTCCTATAAAAACAGATAGATAATGTCTTCCATTACTAGGTAATCAAAAAAAATAGGAAACAAAAGAATTTAAGAGGAAGAAAAATAAAAGTTATTTATTATTTAGAAACATAATAAAAGGGACAAAAATCAAAACATAGCTCATTCTCTACGATATTTTAGTATCATAACAAATTATTCTTAAGAACTAATTAAAATAGAATCATTAAACTGAACTTTATAGAAAATAAAATAAAAATATGACTTACTTAATAATTTCTGAGATGAACTCATGGTAAAATCAAGACCACTAGAAATTAGGTAAGTAACCATATTATTGGCATTGTAGCTGTCCTTGGTTTTATTCGAAGTTTAAAAAAAAACGATTTTCAAAGTTATAATTAAACACAAAACAATCAATCAAAAAAAAACAACAAAACAGTTGAGTTACTTTGAATTAAATAAAACAAATTTTTAGTTTCATTGGAGCCTTAAATCAGTAAAAAACTAATATTATTATTTTAATGAGAATCAATAATAATAATAAAAGAGATTTAAGACATTTCGTAGTTTAACGTAAAACATACCACAGTAAAATGACGATTTTAAGTGTCAATAAAGAATCAATAATTAAAAAGAATCAATATTTCGACCCAGTTGCATAGATCATAGTCACTATGTACATTATATTTATTCTTTGGTGGTCACGACGGGACTGCTGTGCTGTGAGGTGTGAAGCTGGAGCTGTCTTGGGCAGTGTCAAAGTACCCTCCTTCTCTTTCTTTTCGCAGAGAGTTCAGGAGTAGAGTTATGCAAACCAGAACAGCGTTGTATGAGGTCTGAAGCTAAAAGAGACTGTTGTGATTGTATTTTGCCGAAATTTTCGTGAAGTCCCTGCGAAAAAAAACTAGAAGGAGGGTAGTTTATACTGCCCGTGAAAGCTCCAGCTTTATACCTTGCAAGTCGCAGCCCAGCAGTCCTGGCGTGTTTTTTGAAAGTAGTAATTACTTTTCTCGATCGCCTAAACTCCAATAGCTCTCAAAAATCTTCTTTCTTTTTCTTCGCCCAATTTAGCAAAACACTTCTTGCGCCAGCAACATGGCGGGCCCATCTTTCTATTTGCTTGCGTCTTAATTTTTCTTGAACACCCAGCAAAAGGTTTGCACACGCAATAACCTACTGAGAAAGCTGACAGCAACTTCTTGGAGAGCTAAAACTAACAGTTTTACGCACAACAGCTCTTGCGCTCTGCTATTCATCTGCATGGGAACGGTCGGCACACTCAAAGCTGATCGACGTAGCTCTGAATGAGTCTTGTCGCCTAATAACTAGGTGTTTGAAGCCAACAGCGACGGGCAAGCTGTACCAGCTGGCAGGAATAGCCACCCCGGAGGAGCGTAGAGTAGTCTCTAGCTCGGTAGAAAGAACATCTGGAAGTCGCTCAACCGCCTCAGGGCAGGCATGGGGAGGTCTAGGGTAAATCTTGCGAAGTGGGGTTTCATCTCTGGGCACGATATGGAGTGCATCTGCAGTCATACGAGACAGACCATTGCGCACATGACTGGGTTCCCTGCGAGCCCGACAACCTGCACGAAAGAGGAGCTAACGCAGTTGCGTACGGTATACGTCGAACAGCTAGATAGACATGCTGGTTAAATATCAAATGTTGATAAATTTTCTTTTTGGATAATATTGTGGGCGGAAATGATTATCACAGTTGTAGTCCAAGTGATTGATACTACTAGAAGGGGAAGGGTGCGGTGTTAATTTCATCGCACTAGCGACACCCAGCGGTTTTACCCGCGCGTATGGTAATTTTTGGGAAATTCTTTTTTTATAGGATACCTACAATATATCCACACATCCACCAAATTTCACGTCTCAAGGACCAGCGGTTTAGGCTCTGCATTCATAGATTAGTCACTAAGTTAGTCATTCAGGACAAAAAATGTTATATTATTTATAAGACCCAATTTTAAAACAGACTTTTGACATACAACATTGAATTTAAGTAAAAAAAAAGGTAATAGCAACGTAAAATATAGTATGTCACCTTACAACAAAGCAACTTCCGAAGTAAAATGTTGTATTTACTACATACAACAATATTTTCCTTTTTAATGTAAACGTAAAATGTTATATGTATTACATACAACATTTTTATTGAACGCTCAACAACGTATACTGTTGTAAGTAATCTATACAACATTTTAGATTGGTATCACAACAAAAAGTAACATCAACCTAATAAATGCTAATAAAATAATACAAAAAGAAACATACCTGTGATATTTTGGAGGTTTGAGTAAGGACTTAACAGTTTAAGTTATATTTTCATCTAATGTAACTTTGTTATTTTCAATGGTGTTTCGGAGTTGCTATTTTGTGTACTCGTATTAATGATCAAATCACGTCGAAACCATTTTCTTATTATATCTGCACGTTTCATTTTTATATATTCAAAGTAATTCAATTACGTAAGTTAATTTTGCGAGAATATAAAAGCTTTCTTCCTGCCGGGTGCGGCCGGTTGAAAGTCCGGCGTAGTCTGTTGTATGTGACCAATACGAGTGATTCTCCCCGCCCCGTACACCGCGTAAACCATTGCAAAGGCATATACAATGTTTTAGTCCGTTCTCGTTTGAAAGTTACAACATTATACGTCTGGAAAATCCTTGAAAAAATCGTATTTTTGTTATTTTTTCACTTGGAATGCATAAAGTAGTATAAATTAGGACAGTTTTCAGTAAAAACGCAAAATGGCATTTTTGTGGGATACAACAACTTACGTGGGAGGTATCGAGATATAGTTCGACAAACCGATGTGGGATCCTAAATTGCTGGAATGACGGAAAGCATAGTGTTGGCTGAACCTCTAGGACTCTAGGTAGTACTAGACTACTACTAGAGACTATATCCAACAAGATGCAGTGAGCCGCTGGATATATATTGTAGTCTTTGCGCTGGATTCAAGCAGTCCAAGACCCGAGGTACACGTCTCTTAAGAGACAAATCCTCCGCAGTGGACGTCTTCTTCTTCTTTTTCTTTTTCTTCTTCTTCTTTTTCTTCTTCTTCTTCTTCTTCTTTATCAACCGATAGACGTCCACTGCTGGACAAAGGTCTCCTGCATGGACTTCCACAGATCTCGGTCTTGCGCCGCCTGGATCCAGCGGCTTCCTGCGACTCGTTTGATGTCGTCGGTCCACCTGGTGGGGGGTCTGCCAACACTGCGCTTAACGGTGCGGGGTCGCCACTCCAACACCTTGGGACCCCAACGACCATCAGCTCTACGAGTTATGTGCTACGTCCATTTCCACTTCAGTTTCGGACGTCCATTGGTTGGAGAATAAAAAGAATGCAGTCCCTGAGATAAAGTTAAATTAGGATTATTGTATCCAGTTGCGTATAATTTGGACAGTAAAAAAAAGGTAAAATATAATAACCATAAATTTCAGTTAATAAAATACCAAAAAAGGCAACCGCCCATTAACTTTTGAGTAAAAAATAAAATAAATTGTGCAGCTAGGTACTTGCTTTATCGTTATTTAGAAGTATGTAGACGACGTCGCTGTCCCAAGCATTTAGAACTGCTGCTTTTAAGCACGGCGTACTGTAAAAGCCACATTATTTATCGCGTTCAGTTCAGCGAGCGACGGGTGTGAGACAACTCGTAGATACTAAGCTTTATGTATGCCTTTGGCTAACAAGCAAGTAAGTACCCTAAACTTTCTTTGTTTATGGGGACTGTATATTGGGAATTTTCGGGACTTTGGCTAAGCAGTAACTTGATAGAATTTTCAATTGTTTTCATGTTTAAAAATTTTTTTTGGATTCAATAAGCCGCCAAGGCAACCAACCGAGATTCTTCCTTTTTTTTCTCGGTTGGAACGGCATTCAGAACCAGTGGCAGATTCACTTGACAATTTAAAAGCACTTTGTCAAGTTTAGTAGAATAAAAAATATTTTATTATATTTTAATAATAATATGAATTTGATATGAAATACAAAAATGAGAGGAAAAATTCTCGGCTGAAAGTTTTTCAAAAAAAGTGTTTTCAAGACCTAAGAATAAATCGCGAGTTTTTTTTTACCGTCACAAATAAAGCAGGAGGATGTCAATTCGGTGCATAATATTAAACGTGTATATGTTCACGTCACAAATTAATGATTGCTGATTTTCAGATCTTTAGAAATTCTTCTTATCTCTGTGTAAAGGTGTATTTTACAACCAACGAACAGCTACCTAAGTGCAGCTTTTAGAAAACACTTAAGTTCACGAAATTGTATCAATATACTTTCTTATCAATAAAGAGATGTCTCATAAAGAGCATCTGAAAATAAATGGCTGTCATCAGAGCAGCTTTATCATTTTTATTAGAGTTTATAAAACGATATTGGCTGTAAAATTATATTATTAATCTCATACTATATAATAACGATCCCTTGCTGGCTATTCTTTCATAACTTAATATAAAAAAATCTTTTTAAAAACCGACAATTATAGAAAGTATTTATTGTTGATATTTTAAAAACCGCTCGACCGATTTCGATAAAATTTATATGGGACTACCTGGGGAGTATACTCTTTCAAACAAAAAAAAGAATTTTCCAAATCGCTTCAGACGTCTTGGAGTAAACGGTGAACTTCTCCTTTTTTGAAGTCAGTTAAAAAGCCCTTGAAGCCCTTGTAGGTATGGTAAATATGGTAAACATTCTTGAAGAAAGTGTTAAAAACGGCCTATTAAATACGACACAGACAGATAGCAAGTCAAGGCAATTGTTTGGTGGGAGGCTTTCGCTATGGCTAGTTTGTTTGTGTTGCACACACGACATTGACGGAATCGTCAATGTCGTGCATGTGGGTGTAGAAACAAATAGGGGTATGGGTTTAACTATAATGTATACTACCATACCCCTTCAGGCTTCAACGTTAGCCCGCTACCTACACCTATTGCATCATCACTTTCCATCAAATGACCGTATTCAAGGTCTTTCTTGTCACCAATAAAAACTTTTGCATTTTCCAACGACTACAATT
Organism: Oeneis ivallda; assembly: GCA_029955525.1. Lineage (NCBI taxonomy): Eukaryota > Metazoa > Arthropoda > Insecta > Lepidoptera > Nymphalidae > Oeneis > Oeneis ivallda. The sequence goes on along the minus strand of JARPMR010000015.1, from coordinate 12,231,466 downwards.
ACACGTTGACTCTTAGACTTATTATATTTACTACTTGAATAGTCAAAGTGTTAACTGCAGCTGCACGCCTAATTGGCGTGAATTTCTAGTACGACAGACTTAGGAGTTGGCGATCAGCGCTTGTGTCAAGTGCAATAAAACTGTATCCAGAATTCAATTTTGCAGTCCAAATCTGTCTAGTACTCAAAATACAGTGCGTTGGTCTAGAGTCTAGAGTCTACACCCTTGCACCTTGGCTAAATTAAGCCATGGTAAACACGTTTAAAATAAGGCAGTGCAATTTTTATTTGAAAATAAAAAATCCTAGGGTTCCATACTCCAGTACTAAAAAAGGAACACTTGTTTAGACAAACAGACAACGAAGTGATCTTATAGGGGTTCCGTAGGTAGGTTAGGGACAAACATACGTCTATCAAGGCCCTTTTTCTCAGGAACGCGTGGAGGTATCAAGTTAAAATTAATATCTTATACTCAGGTCTGAAATCCCTTGCATTGGTACAAAAATCAAACTTCGAAAACTTCAAAAGATTCGGCCTTTTAATATGCTCCGTTTATGACGCATATTTTGACGCTCGCAAGGGAATCATAACCTATAGGGTCCTTCCCACCGACCTAGAATCATGAAATTTGGCATGAAGCAATTATACCTAAAGGAAAACAATCCTAAAACCGTAAAGTAGTTGCAGCACAATTTTTTTTGCCATTATAAACTTATTTGCAGTTGGTAAAACTAACCGCGACCTAAAAGTTTGTACGGAACCCTCAGTGCGTGAGTCCGATTCTTACTTGGCCGGTAATTTTTTTTCAATCGCCTAGACGAAAATTTTCTAAGTTCTGACAGATTTTCAATACGGAAATTGTCAGAAAAACGAATAATTTATCCAGCGAGTAAACGTTATTCGATGATGGTGAAATGGTATAGTATCAACGGAAAATATGTGAGTGATCTCTGAAAATACGGAGGAAATATTAGTGCGAGCTGGTTCAAAAAAAAAGGACAGCGCCATCTACTCGTACTTATCCCAAACACTACGTAAACACGCGACAAAGGAAAATTTTATCATGCGTATGTTTCACTCCTTTCCCGTCTTATCGCGACCTTTCCTATAACTTTCTTTTTAATTCAGAGCTTTACCAATAGATGGCGCAACTACATATTTTCTGTAGTAGCTTGGGGTTTGAAACAGGAGCTCGGGAACCCGCGCGGTTGGCCTATCAGAAGTTTTTTTAACTGAATTTAAAAACGTTCTTTGACACATCATGAATGGAAAAATATCATGAATGTTAGTGACATGTTCTGAAATTTTTGCCCAACGGCTGACGGACTACTAATAAATAGATCGATCTTCCAAGTACGGAAATGTAGATACCATCAGTGTAGATATCATCAGCTGAAGGATACTACTACTACTATTACTACTACTACTTCTAAATAATTTAGAATTAGAAGTATCTTTTATAAAGCGTTTTCCAACAAAATCGAGAAAAATTTGCTAAAATAAATACTTATTTTGGGAAAAGGCTGGGAGTTAGGTACAGATAGGTACAGTGACGCCAGTGACGTGGTTTTCCTTCATCATTTATCATCATGTTTCATCTCTCTTATCTCAGAGCGGCATTGTCCCCGCGATAAAATTTTATTTTACATTAATTTATGCTAAGAAGTATTATGCTAAACATAATATTTACCTACTAGGTTTTTCTCGCGGCTTCGTCCGCGTGGAGTGAGGTTTTTTAAAATCCCGCGGTAACATCATTTTTCCAAGTAAAAGGAACCTCTCTAAGTTTTTAACTAATCCTACTAACGCAAACAAACTTGTCGCTCCATTGCTTTATTACTGCGCAAAGTTACTGCGTGATTGAACAAATACACTTTTGCATTTGTAATACCTATCATAAGATTTGATACAGTTCCATTTTAACTAGGTAGCTAACTAATAGTAACATTTCCTTCTTGCCGGCTCTTCTCAGCAGAATTCGCTTTCCGAACCGGTGGTAGAGTCATGACGTGTCATAAGAGCCACAGGTTGGCCTACGTGAAATAAATAATTTAGATGTTTTTTTAAATTACATATTTACTCCAAGATATTGCGAAGACACAGTCATAAGTTAGTTTTAATCATTTGACGGGCATCCTCCTAATCATTGAACGAGTCGGCTATCAAGAAACACATCCATAAGAGCACGATCAAAACTAAGCTACAACTAATGCTATTCGTCAGACATAATGTTGTTTGATAACAACTATTATATGGATGTGGGTAGGGTGTGCGAAAATTTTGATTGCCTTTTTAGGACTAGCTAACTCTCCTCACTCTTCATTCACTCAGGAAACTTCGTGAGCAAACCAGCATGCCTGAGAGTTCTTCATAATATTTTCTAAGGTGTGTTAAGTCTGCCAATTTACACCGTTCTCTGAGAGTCAATGGGTTGTTGATGATGATGATGACTCTTACTAACATAACATTGCTAGGCTCCTAATGTGTAAAGAATCGAGTTGCTCGGATGCGATTGAGAACAATATGGCGCAGTCAGTTTGAGTCACCACCACTATCCTTGATAAATATCCTATCCTATTATGTCAAAGCTATTTGAAAAACTCTTACATAAGAGATAAATACAAAGCTGAGTTTTATTTGATTAAAAAAAGACTCTATTTCTTGGCTTCGGTGGACTTTCGATCTTTGGACAACCAAAGTTAGTTACAACTGAAAATACATAGATTGCACCTAAGTATCCATTTAATCCGAAAAATTAATTCCGTCTTCTGAAAATGAAATATTTTGTTACCCTATTCTTGGGGCTTAAATCTTTGGGGTCGGGGAGATTTCTCCTTATAAAAACAACAAACGACCGATAAATTTTCACGAAAATTATTTATGGCTCTTAACTTCATGGAAATTATCCAGTTTCTCACAAATATAGATTTATGTCTATATTCCGTGGCGTTTAAAATATACAAGGAAATATTAAGTAGGTTGGTACATAAAACTTACTTAGTCTTCAAAGAAGGTGTATTATCCATGACATGATTCCGACTTTTTCTGAGATGATCGCATACTAGCATTACGGCAGATTAAAGCCAAGTGTTGAAAATATACGTGACAGTTTTGGCTGTATCGGTCGTTTTGTCGGATCAAAGAAATACAGATGACGTCTGCAGAAGTTAACGCCACTGAAGTGACCTCTACCCACGCAATTGGGGCTAATACTACTCGCTTTTCTGTAAGTGCTGAAAAATATCTTCTAGGGCTTTTGCTGGTGTTTTATAATGACGTTTGACTGCGATCAGTGAGTGATTGTGAGTGAAGATTACGATGGAGCACGCTTGTTGATGCTCATTCACTCATTCATTGATTTAAAATTATCCAAGTAATAGATGCGAACGAAGATAGTATTAAAATAGATGAGAGTGCCTGACCATTGAAGGGGACGGAAAATGTTTTCGGCGGATCAAATCATGTTAACGTGCTAATAAATAATCACAGAAAGTATCCTCTGTCGATCTGATTTTTCTGCTGTGCACATATTCACTCCTATCAGTGAGAATTTGCCCCAAAAGCAGCAAAAAAGCATGCCATAAAAAATATCAGAACCACGCATACAACGAAGATTGTAGATGACACATTCTGTTCACGTTTTACACCCACGCCGACCTTAAAAGTAGCATAAAGAAGACAAAGGTCTCTATCTATATATCAAATCAAAGTAAGATACATGGAAACCTTCAAACAAAAGGGCACATAAAGTTTTGAAAACGCCTACAAGGTTTCCTGTCGCGACACCCAACACTCGGTCAGTGGGCACGGAATTACAACCCAACTCGTATTCTGGGTCCCGCGTATCCCTGATTTATTGTTTGGGGGTTTATGTAGGCTGGGACAGACATACCGCGCGACGGCGGCGGCAACGCCAAGGTATCTAACGTAATTCCTATTATATAAATTATAATTCATGAACCTGCATGAAAAAGTTCTCTACATGCGCGAAGTGTTTGAGTATGGCAGTTTTCACTTCATAAAGTTTCTTTTTTACCCGTCTGTGCAACGCAAAGGAGCTTGCTCATAAGTCTATGTATTTAATCATTAAGTGTGTTTGCGGTGCTCTAGAGACTAAACGCGTCAGCCGATTTTAATAAATGGCAAACGAATAGATGTATCTTTATTTTGTGAATCTGTAGACCTACATCAAAGATATGAAAGAATAAAATGACACCTACTAGAAGCCATTTTTTTTGGGATCAGCATTGAATACTGAATAGGAAAAAAATGACGATGACAGTGGCGTTCAGCCGTGTAGCTGCGGTCGCGCGGTTCTAACGTCACGCGTTGTGTCTGTCCAAGCCCTTATTGTTTGGGGGTTATTTATCAAATACGCGTTCGTGTAGGGCGACGACCGCGCCTGGCGTTTTTAATATATATTTTCTTGCGAGTTTTTGTAACGTCAGCGGATAACGAGCGGTTGGGTAATACAAGTATTTGCGCTTCTTTTAACAAAATCTGTTGACGCCGTTTAGAGCACGCTCGCAAATGATTTTCTTTTCTCCATTACGCCTATATCATGTGGCTGTTGTTGCTTCCACAGTGTTTGCTTATTTGACATTTCTTTAGTCCAGTGAGCTTTATTTATTGAACTTTATGCCAGAAACCGCTATCGCTTGCTTTTTGTATTATATTTTCTATATCTATTTTTGGGTTTCTTGGGTTTCACCTGTATGCAGGAAGGTTAGCGCCTCAAGCCGGTTGGTCTCAACCGTTGGTGTGCACTCATAATAATTGCAAAGTTAAACTTATCTGATCTTGCAGATTGTACATATGTCCTTATATACGCGAACGCGTTTAACACCAAAAAAAATCAGATTTCGCGATGAAATAAAACATAGCCGCAACCTCATGTGAGGCGCGACAAAAGAAAGCGTTTTGCGGAGTGTTGTAAGCGCCAAATACTTTGTAACTCGTAAAATATTCATTTTCTTTTCAATTCACTAGGCTACTCTCTTGATAATATCAATCGGAATTTAATGTCAAAATTTTGGCTCTGTGATATGCAACACATTGAAAATAAATGAATATTGGTTAAAAATTAGACCTAACTTCGCGATTTTTTGTTATCGAACAAATTTCATCATTTTATGTTTTTGCCCAAGCACGTCCCTTGGCATTATGATGTAATTTTTGCGTGTTTTTTTCGGATGGTTAAAACTTGATCTACTACTGTAAAAATCAAATCTGTTTACTGTTAACGAACGTACACCCACTCTTAATGCAGCCCAAACTGCCTAAACTCGAAGCAGACTCGTGTTGTCGGAGCTTTTTGTCGATACAAAACCGCAGTGATTGTACCTAACTGTTTGTGCCTACTTGGGCTGCTGATGGGCACCTCAAATGGAAAATAAAAATTTAATGTCTCTTGACTGAGCAAAATACAAACATATACAGCTTCTTATTCATTTTAATCACGCCAACGCACGATTGTTCGTCTTTTATTGCAAGTAAATATTGCCATTTTTAAGAAATTGGCTGGCTGGCTACATTGATATCATAATAGCTATTTATGCAACTGCATCGTAATGAGGGTCATTTTAATTCGAGTGCTGTTTTTTGATACGAGGCTTGCCGAGTATCAAAATAGGATAGTACGAGAATTAAAATGACTAATTACGTTCAGTTGCATACAAGATTTTATCTACGACAAGGAAGTAAAATCATTAACAAAATACGCCGTAGGCTCAATAAAGTAACAAAAAGTAACTCCGTAAGCCGCCACCAGCCGCCTGTGGCGTCTCTGTCAACAAAAAGTAACTCCGTAAGCCGCCACCAGCCGCCTGTGGCGCCTCTGTCATATGAACGGTACAAAAGTGCCAGAACTCAGAGCCTTAGCTTTAGGTATCCTATTTTAAGAAGATAACCATTTCGATTCAGCTCCCATACAACGAGCTGCATCGAAATGAGAAGCAAAACCGAAAGAGGGTTCATTTCGATTCAGCTGTCAAACTCGAAATTGGAACTTTTCGATGCTGGAGTAGATAAAATCATTATTAGCATTTCTTATAACGGTAGGTAATCATTTTAGGATTAAAGCAAACTTGTATTTTTTTTTTTTGTAACTCTAGAGTACAGTGAAATTGTTGAACTGATGGTAGGTTGGTATGGTAGGGTTGGTCATGAAAACATTTTAATTTGGGGTGTTGGTTTCTAATAAATTCATGATTTTTATTGCGTCGCATTGTTCGCAAAAAGACATTGGAATGGCGTAACGATCCATTGTTGAATACGATACCCTGCGGTATAATATATGGAAAATTTTCAAATTAATCTATACTAATATTATAAAGAGGAAATATTTTTTTTTGTTTGTTTTTTTGTTTGTTTATTTGTACCGAATAGGCTCTGTAACTACTGGACCGATTTTAACAATTTTTTCACCAATAGAAAGCTAAGTTATCAGGAAGTAACATAGGCTATAATTTATTTTCAAAAAATTAGAGATCCTTAGGAAAATTGCAATAATGTAACCCAAAGTAGCAAAATTTTGCCCATAAAATGCATTATCTGGCGTGTGCTGAGAAAACTATTGATGATACATAAAACTTATGTGCTACATTTTAATCATGTACTCAACTCTAGTACCTACTCATTATTTTCTACAAAAAAGTCCCCGAGGGAATATATCTAACTATCATATTTAAGTCACAATAGTAGCTTTTGTGTTCTAAAATTTAATTAGATTGCCTTTATTATCGTAGTTAGTTGTAATTCTTCCTTACTAATACATAATATTATTATAAATGCGAAAGTGTGTTTGTTTGTTGGTTTGCCCGTCAATCACGTTGCAACAAATCTACGGATTGACGTGATTTTTTGGATAGGTATAGTTGAGGACCTGGAGGGTGACATAGACATCCCGGAAAATCAAAGAGTTCCCGGGGGATGTTAATAACTTAATCCACGCGGACGAAGTCACGGGCATCAGCTAGTATTACATAAATTAAGAGGCCTTACTGAGAATCTTTTAGATACGAAATCTATGGAGACAATAATTATTATAAAAGTGATATTATCGTACTCTTTAGTTAAAATACGCGATGTTTAATGCAGCTAATAACCAAGTATGTCTAAACTCGTGATTTGACTTGTTAATTATCATGGCTTATTTTTAAAAAGTTGAGGCTAACTTGCACTATTTCAATTTTTTTTCGATGCGCAACAGTGAATAAATTATGTTAGCCTCACATTTTTGATAATAATCTGGATTGTTGTAGCCCTATAAAAAGCTCAGGTGCAGATCACATTTCTTTTCAGCTGTTATTCTCTTTATTTAGCCAATGGAGTGTAATTAATAATTAATTATACCTACGTACTTACTTCATGGGCCTTATAAGAATGATCCCTCAGCGGGCGATAGAAAGAGCTATGCTCGGAGTATCCCTGCGAAATCAAATCCGAAATGAGGAGATGCGTAGGAGAACCGAAGTCACCGACATAGCTCAGCGAATCGTGAAACTGAAGTGCAAATGGGCGGGACACATTGTTCGAAGAGCTGATGTTGGGGTCGCAAGGTGCTGGAATGGCGACCCCGCACCGAGAAGCGCATTGTTTCAGACACCCCACTAAAGTTGACTGACGACATCAAAGGAGTCGCAGGGAGCCGCTGGAAACAAGACCGAGACCTGTGGAAGTCCATGCAAGAGACCAGCAGTTTTAATTTTTGACAATTGTCCAGCAGTGGACGTCTATCGGTTGATAAAGAAGAAGAAGACTTACGTTAGTTGAAGTTGATACCTAATTCATTCAATCAACACATACAAGTTGATACTTATAAAAACTTATGTATCTGTGTATCCTAAATGGACTAACTGACTTTATAAACGGACGGTGAACATTGCGTTCCATTACTTCCACTCTAATACCTTTTAAGTACATATAAGTAACAATGTAACTATCTGTCTGTAACGGCTGAACTACTGAACTGACACGACACTGTCAGCAAAAAGCAACTGTCTCAGTAAAATATTAGAGGTAGGTATTTTTTGCAGTCTTCCTTATTAGATATTCTAACTTTCCCGGCGTCTTTTCAAATGCAACCCCAGCAAAATGTCTTACCTTATTTTCATAGAAAACATTTTGAAGTAAATTTGTATAAAAAAGTTAAATTACATTAAAAAGCTCCTCGACTCCGAGTTTTGATCCCAATGTAATTTACTCGTATAAAAGACCACCTCGGAATAATGTTTGAATTAATCCCTTTTCTTCAAAATCTCATTATAAAAAATGCGGTTGAAACGCCGAGCTGTAAATTCGCGCACCGAGTTGGATTGGAGAGATAACAGCCAAAATCGTGAATTCAACACCACAAACATGGCGTATTAAGATTTTTCAATCGACTCGGTGACTTATTCGCACGTGAATGGACTTAATTTGATGGTGAAATTATGCTGGAATGTACAAATAAAAAACATTTCGCTCGCACTGTCACAGGTTTATGGTACATTTTGGGCACTGGCCAATCTAGATTGCCTTTTCGTTTAGAAGTGTTTATTTGTTTAATTTGAATTATTGTTAACCATAAAATTCTCACCAGAAAATAGATATATTTTTTTAGAGAGGAAAACACGTTAAATACTATTCCGCGTCTCGGATAGCAAGTTAGCCTCTGTAATTATTATGTAGGTAATAAATTGTTAACTCTATTTTCCGGTATGAAATTCAAAATTATTATTTCATGTAGGCAAAAGTGTGGCTCTCATAACAAGTTAAGACTCTACCATGCACCGGTTCGGAAAGCAAATTCTCAGCCAGCAAGAAACTCAGCAGTTGCTGTTTTCAATAAAGGGTAGCCTAGCTATGTCACTCTCCAAGTTCTTAACTAGGTAAACCCGTGATTTGTCCTGCAATCTGCGTGATTGAAGGACCAACAAACAAAGACACTTTCGCATTAAGGTATAATATTAGCAGGATTAATTTCACAGTTCAACCAATAAATTAAACTAAAATTATACCTGCTGTAATTTCTTGATTTACAGTCGCACCCAAGTCGCAATAATCACCGCCCTCATTTCACTTATTGATACCGACGCTAATAGCTTGTATGATAACGCAGTTTCAATTTCACCAAAACCGGTAGCAGATAAATGTTGGCAGCAATAAAAAAAAGATATCTGAGGGCGTGACATGTTTGATTTTCGAGAAATAAATTGGAGGGGAAATTTTCGGCGAGGTTAAGGATAAAACCAAATTGAAGACTTTTGAACAATTTTTTTTTTCAAATTGTATTTTAGTATTGGCTGACCCTTATTATTTTTACAAAAAAAACACAAAGTAAGGAATTCTTCATTTAGCAAATATCCATTACTCAATAATTGAACAATTAATACAACACAAGTAGGTATAAGGACACGTGATTGGCGTGATAACTCGCAGAATGGCGCCTGGCGTCGATGCTCATTGGCTTTTATAGAATTGACGAACGGCGCACTCGGTAGTTATTATAAAAATCTACCCTCAGCTAACATTAGATATATTTTTTAAATGATTTAAATGAAGTTTGGTAGGTAAGTACCTACTATGCCAGATATGATCTGCTTACCCTTATCTAGTGCTCACCATAATATTGTCTATGGATCACTATCTCAATTACTTTTGTGTGCATTTCATGTTATTTCATAGAAAACGGGGTAGCTAATAGCTTAAAGCATCTTTGATCTTGCGAAATGTAGTTAGCTGTGACGTCGTTAGTGTGTTCCAGAAATGGCGGCCAAATTGAATATAAAGCGGCCTCCGCTATAATTTCTCTTATCAAATCGAAATATACCGAGTACTTACGTAATTTACGATTTCGGTGGTTTACTTTCTGCGAATTTTTTGATCAGAACAGGTGGAATTTAATGATTTTGAACTTTTGTGGATATTCTGACAGATATAACCGATTTCATCCAAAGAAGTTGAGTTTATTATAAATAGTTACTTGTTCCTGTGGTTAAAATTTGCCCATTCCTGGGTAGGCTTATAATATATAGGTTTATATATAACTAGTAGGGCGCGTGGGTGCGCGGCCCGCAAGCGGACCGCGGTTTTTCTATCGTCAAGTGGACTTTCAGGTCCTGATCATTTTCTATCAAAAAACCAATCTTCCATCTTTTAGACTCCCTGAGATAGACACCTATGAAATTTGTATAGCCGCCATCTTGAATCCGCCATTTTGAATTTTTTTTCAGCTCACTGCCATTTGGATGAGGTTCCGAGTATTTTTTGTTTGAGCACCTCCCACCTATCTTCATTACCCTGGCCGTGCTCCTCACCCACCTTCCAAACCCTCGATCATCATATCTCATTATTTTTCAGAATGAGAATTCTTCTAAAGAAACAAATTTTGAAAAGGAACCGTATCAAAGTCTTGCATAGTTCTCAGCTTCTAGTCTCTTCAATATTTGCCATATATTTTGTATGGAGAAAAAAGGTTCCGCCATCTTGGATTTTTTTCTATTCATCAAATAGACCTTTGGGTCCTGATCATCTTTTGCCAAGAAACCACTCTTCCATCTATTATACTCCCCGAGATAGACACCGACGAAATTTGTATGGCGGCCATCTTTTTTCCGCCATTTTGATTTTTTTTTCAGCTCACTGCGAATTGGATGAGGTTTCGAGTGACATTTGTTCGAGCACCCCCCACCTATCTTCGATACCCTGGCCGTGCTCTTCACCCGTCTCCGAAATCCTCAATCATCAGCTCTCTCCATATTTTTCCTCCGAATGAATTTTTTTCCTCTATACGAAACCATCAGTGAAAAAAAATTTTTTCATACAAAATTTTACAGGAGAGGTGATCAATGAGTCAGTGAATCAGTGAATCAGTCAATCAGCCCCAGCAGCTATATATATATTACTAGTAGGGCGCGTGGGTGCGCGGCCCGCAAGCGGACCGCGGTTTTTCTATCGTCAAGTGGACTTTCAGGTCCTGATCATTTTCTATCAAATAACCACTCTTCCATCTTTTATACTCTCCGAGATAGATGCCGATGAAATTGGTGTGGCCGCCATCTGGAATCCACCATTTTGAATTTTTTTTCATCTCATTGCCAATTGGATGAGGTTTCGAGTATTTTTTGTTTGAGCACCTCCCACCTATCTTCAATACCCTGCCCGTGCTCCTCACCCACCTTCCAAACCCTCGATCATCATATCTCATCATTTGTCAGAATGAGAATTATTTTATAAAAACAAATTTTAAAAAGGAACCGTATCAAAGTCTTGCATAGTTCTCAGCTTCTAGTCTCTTCGATATTCGCCATATATTTTGTATGAAAATATAAATTCCGCCATCTTGAATTTTTTTTTCTATCATCAAGTAGAACTTCGGGTCCTGATCAGCTTTTGCCACAGAAGCACTCTTGCATCTTTTATACTCTCCGAGATAGACACCGACAAAGTTTGTATGGCCGCCATCTTTTTTCCGCCATTTTGAATTTTTTTTCAGCTCTCTGCTAATTGGATGAGGTTTCGAATGACATTTGTTCGAGCACACCCCACCCATCTTCAATACCCTGGCCGTGCCCCTCACCCGTCTCCGAAATCCTCACTCATCAGCTCTCTCCATATTTTTCCTCTCCATGAATTTTTGTCTTCTATACAAAACCATTGGTGAAAAAAAATTTTTTCATACAAAATTTTACAGGAGAGGTGATCAATGAGTGAGTCAGTGAATCAGCACGAGCAGCTATATATATATTATTTAGCGTTTGCTCGGTGCGCGAGCTGCTAAAGCAGCTCGCGGGAAGTGTTGTTACTACAAGTAGGGCGCGTGGGTGCGCGGCCCGCTAAAGCGGACCGCGATTGTTCGGCTATATTTATTTCGCTCGGTGCGCGAGCTGCTAAAGCAGCTCGCGGGAAGTGTTATTACTACAAGTAGGGCGCGTGGGTGCGCGGCCCGCTAAAGCGGACCGCGATTTTTTTACTCATCAAGTAGCCCTTCGGATTCTGGTCATCTTTTGCCAAAAAATTTGTTCGAGCACACCCCACCTATCTGCAATAACCTGGCCGTGCTCCTCATTCACAAAAGAAAAAAAAAAGAAAAAAAAGAAAAAAAGCAAATGTAAAATGAAAAAAAAGAAAAAGAAAAAAAGCCCTATGACTTTATCAAAATCAATGTCTTGCATAGTTCCCAACTTCTAGTCCCTTCAATATTCCCCATACATTTTGTATGGGGGGAAAAAAAAATCCGCCATCTTGAATTTTTTTCCTACTCACTAGGTAGACCTCCGGGTTGTGATCATCTTTTGTCGAGAAACCGCTCCTCCATCTTTTATAGTCTCCGAGAGAGAGACGGACAAAATTTGCCGCCATTTTTTTTCCGCCATTTTGGAATTTTTTTTCAACTCACTGGCAACTGCTCGAGGTTCCGAATGACATTTGGTCGAGCACCCTCCACCTATCTTCTATACCCTGGCCGTGCCCCTCGCCCGTCTCCGAACTCCTCACTCATCAGCTCTCTCCACCTTTCTCCGAGTCACATTCTTTGAGCTCTATACGACACCATGGGTGAAAAAAATTTTTTTCATACAAAATTATACAGGAGAGGGGTGGAAATTTGAGACGTCACAGCTCGGCCGCCATCTTGTTTTTTTAATTTTTTTCACTTTTTCTGTTAATCGTTTACTAATTTCTACAATAATCCAAAATTTCAAAGAAATCCGTTGGAAAACAAAAGAGTTGCAAGATTCACGTCGGCCGCCATCTTGTTTTTCCGAAATATCATAATTTTTCCCCACTCGAATCCCCCACCCGAACATATCTCCCGTACATCATTTTATCGTTTTTTGTCTCTTTCTAGGAGAACAATTATGTCAATCAGTGAGTGAGTGAGTGAGTCAGTGGTAATCGAGCTATATATATTATAACTAGTATTTCGCTCGGTGCGCGAGCTGCTAAAGCAGCTCGCGGGAAGTGTTTTACTGAAAGTAAGGCGCGTGGGTGCGCGGCCCGCTAAAGCGGACCGCGATTGTTCGGCTTTATTTATTTCGCTCGGTGCGCGAGCTGCTAAAGCAGCTCGCGGGAAGTGTTATTACTACAAGTAGGGCGCGTGGGTGCGCGGCCCGCTAAAGAGGACCGCGATTTTTTTACTCATCAAGTAGCCCTTCGGATTCTGGTCATCTTTTGCTAAAAAATTTGTTCGAGCACACCCCACCTATCTGTAATAACCTGGCCGTGCTCCTCATTCACAAAAGAAAAAGAAAAAAAAAGAAAAAAAATGAAAAAAAACAAAAAAAAAAACAAATGTAAAATGAAAAAAAAGAAAAAGAAGAAAAGCCCTATGAACCTATCAAAACCAATGTCTTGCATAGTTCCCAACTTCTAGTCCCTTCAATATTCCCCATACATTTAGTATGGAAAAAAAAGTCCGCCATCTTGAATTTTTTTCCTACTCACCAGGTAGACCTCCGGGTTTCGATCATCTTTTGTCGAGAAACCGCTCCTCCATCTTTTATAGTCTCCGAGAGAGAGACGGACAAAATTTGCCGCCATTTTTTTTCCGCCATTTTGGAATTTTTTTTCAACTCACTGGCAACTGCTCGAGATTTCGAATGACATTTGGTCGAGCACCCTCCACCTATCTACTATACCCTGGCCGTGCCCCTCGCCCGTCTCCGAACTCCTCACTCATCAGCTCTCGCCACCTTTCTCCGAGTCACATTCTTTGAGCTCTATACGACACCATGGGTGAAAAAAATTTTTTTCATACAAAATTTTACAGGAGAGGGGTCTGAAATTTGAGACGTCACAGCTCGGCCGCCATCTTGTTTTTTTAATTTTTTTCACTTTTTCTGTTAATCGTTTACTAATTTCTACAATAATCCAAAATTTCAAAGAAATCGGTTGGAAAACAAAAGAGTTGCAAGATTCACGTCGGCCGCCATCTTGTTTTTCCGAAATGTCATAATTTTCCCCAACTCGAATCCCCCACCTGGACATATCTCCCCTACATCATTATATCGATTTCCGTCTCCTTCTAGGAGAACAACCCTGTCAATGAGTGAGTGAGTGAGTGAGTGAGTGTGTCAGTCAGTGGTAATCGAGCTATATATATTATAATAACTAGTATTTCGCTCGGTGCGCGAGCTGCTAAAGCAGCTCGCGGGAAGTGTTATTGCTACAAGTAGGGCGCGTGGGTGCGCGGCCCGCTAAATCGGACCGCGATTGTTCGGCTTTATTTATTTCGCTCGGTGCGCGAGCTGCTAAAGCAGCTCGCGGGAAGTGTTGTTGCTACAAGTAGGGCGCGTGGGTGCGCGGCCCGCTAAAGCGGACCGCGATTGTTCGGCTTTATTTATTTCGCTCGGTGCGCGAGCTGCTAAAGCAGCTCGCGGGAAGTGTTATTACTACAAGTAGGGCGCGTGGGTGCGCGGCCCGCTAAAGCGGACCGCGATTTTTTTACTCATCAAGTAGCCCTTCGGATTCTGGTCATCTTTTGCCAAAAAATTTGTTCGAGCACACCCCACCTATCTGCAATAACCTGGCCGTGCTCCTCATTCACAAAAGAAAAATAAAAAAATTTAAAAAAAAAGGAAAAAAAAACAAATGTAAAATGAAAAAAAGAAAAAGAAAAAAGCCCTATGAACCTATCAAAATCAATGTCTTGCATAGTTCCCAACTTCTAGTCCCTTCAATATTCCCCATACATTTAGTATGGAAAAAAAAAACCGCCATCTTGAATTTTTTTCCTACTCACCAGGTAGACCTCCGGGTTGTGATCACCTTTTGTCGAGAAACCGCTCCTCCATCTTTTATAGTCTCCGAGAGAGAGACGGACAAAATTTGCCGCCATTTTTTTTCCGCCATTTTGGAATTTTTTTTCAACTCACTGGCAACTGCTCGAGGTTTCGAATGACATTTGGTCGAGCACCCTCCACCTCTCTACTATACCCTGGCCGTGCCCCTCGCCCGTCTCCGAACTCCTCACTCATCAGCTCTCTCCACCTTTCTCCCAGTCTCATTCTTTGAGCTCTATACGACACCATGGGTGAAAAAAATTTTTTTCATACAAAATTTTACAGGAGAGGGGTCGGAAATTTGAGACGTCACAGCTCGGCCGCCATCTTGTTTTTTTAATTTTTTTCACTTTTTCTGTTAATCGTTTACCAATTTCTACAATAATCCAAAATTTCAAAGAAATCGGTTGGAAAACAAAAGAGTTGCAAGATTCACGTCGGCCGCCATCTTGTTTTTCCGAAATGTCATAATTTTCCCCAACTCGAATCCCCCACCCCAACATATCTCCCCTACATCATTATATCGATTTCCGTCTCCTTCTAGGAGAACAACCCTGTCAATGAGTCAGTCAGTGAATCAGTGAGTCAGTGGTAATCGAGCTATATATATTATAATAACTAGTATTTCGCTCGGTGCGCGAGCTGCTAAAGCAGCTCGCGGGAAGTGTTTTACTAAAAGTAAGGCGCGTGGGTGCGCGGCCCGCTAAAGCGGACCGCGATTGTTCGGCTTTATTTATTTCGCTCGGTGCGCGAGCTGCTAAAGCAGCTCGCGGGAAGTGTTATTACTACAAGTAGGGCGCGTGGGTGCGCGGCCCGCTAAAGCGGACCGCGATTTTTTTACTCATCAAGTAGCCCTTCGGATTCTGGTCATCTTTTGCCAAAAAATTTGTTCGAGCACACCCCACCTATCTGTAATAACCTGGCCGTGCTCCTCATTCACAAAAGAAAAAGAAAAAAAAAGAAAAAAATTAAAAAAAACAAAAAAAAAAACAAATGTAAAATGAAAAAAAAGAAAAAGAAGAAAAGCCCTATGAACCTATCAAAACCAATGTCTTGCATAGTTCCCAACTTCTAGTCCCTTCAATATTCCCCATACATTTAGTATGGAAAAAAAAGTCCGCCATCTTGAATTTTTTTCCTACTCACCAGGTAGACCTCCGGGTTTCGATCATCTTTTGTCGAGAAACCGCTCCTCCATCTTTTATAGTCTCCGAGAGAGAGACGGACAAAATTTGCCGCCATTTTTTTTCCGCCATTTTGGAATTTTTTTTCAACTCACTGGCAACTGCTCGAGATTTCGAATGACATTTGGTCGAGCACCCTCCACCTATCTACTATACCCTGGCCGTGCCCCTCGCCCGTCTCCGAACTCCTCACTCATCAGCTCTCGCCACCTTTCTCCGAGTCACATTCTTTGAGCTCTATACGACACCATGGGTGAAAAAAATTTTTTTCATACAAAATTTTACAGGAGAGGGGTCTGAAATTTGAGACGTCACAGCTCGGCCGCCATCTTGTTTTTTTAATTTTTTTCACTTTTTCTGTTAATCGTTTACTAATTTCTACAATAATCCAAAATTTCAAAGAAATCGGTTGGAAAACAAAAGAGTTGCAAGATTCACGTCGGCCGCCATCTTGTTTTTCCGAAATGTCATAATTTTCCCCAACTCGAATCCCCCACCTGGACATATCTCCCCTACATCATTATATCGATTTCCGTCTCCTTCTAGGAGAACAACCCTGTCAATGAGTGAGTGAGTGAGTGAGTGAGTGTGTCAGTCAGTGGTAATCGAGCTATATATATTATAACTAGCATTTGCTCGGTGCGCGAGCTGCTAAAGCAGCTCGCGGGAAGTGTTTTACTAAAAGTAAGGCGCGTGGGTGCGCGGCCCGCTAAAGCGGACCGCGATTGTTCGGCTTTGTTTATTTCGCTCGGTGCGCGAGCTGCTAAAGCAGCTCGCGGGAAGTGTTATTGCTACAAGTAGGGCGCGTGGGTGCGCGGCCCGCTAAAGCGGACCGCGATTGTTCGGCTTTATTTATTTCGCTCGGTGCGCGAGCTGCTAAAGCAGCTCGCGGGAAGTGTTATTGCTACAAGTAGGGCGCGTGGGTGCGCGGCCCGCTAAAGCGGACCGCGATTGTTCGGCTTTATTTATTTCGCTCGGTGCGCGAGCTGCTAAAGCAGCTCGCGGGAAGTGTTATTACTACAAGTAGGGCGCGTGGGTGCGCGGCCCGCTAAAGCGGACCGCGATTGTTCGGCTTTATTTATTTCGCTCGGTGCGCGAGCTGCTAAAGCAGCTCGCGGGAAGTGTTATTACTACAAGTAGGGCGCGTGGGTGCGCGGCCCGCTAAAGCGGACCGCGATTTTTTTACTCATCAAGTAGCCCTTCGGATTCTGGTCATCTTTTGCCAAAAAATTTGTTCGAGCACACCCCACCTATCTGCAATAACCTGGCCGTGCTCCTCATTCACAAAAGAAAAAAAAGAAAAAAAAATGAAAAAAAAGAAAAAAAACAAATGAAAAATGAAAAAAAGAAAAAGAAAAAAATCCCTATGAACCTATGAAAATCAATGTCTTGCATAGTTCCCAACTTCTAGTCCCTTCAATATTCCCCATACATTTTGTATGGGGGGAAAAAAAAATCCGCCATCTTGAATTTTTTTCCTACTCACCAGGTAGACCTCCGGGTTGTGATCATCTTTTGTCGAGAAACAGCTCCTCCATCTTTTATAGTCTCCGAGAGAGAGACGGACAAAATTTGCCGCCATTTTTTTTTCCGCCATTTTGGAATTTTTTTTCAACTCACTGGCAACTGCTCGAGGTTTCGAATGACATTTGGTCGAGCACCCTCCACCTATCTACTATACCCTGGCCGTGCCCCTCGCCCGTCTCCGAACTCCTCACTCATCAGCTCTCGCCACCTTTCTCCGAGTCACATTCTTTGAGCTCTATACGACACCATGGGTGAAAAAAATTTTTTTCATACAAAATTTTACAGGAGAGGGGTGGAAATTTGAGACGTCACAGCTCGGCCGCCATCTTGTTTTTTTAATTTTTTTCACTTTTTCTGTTAATCGTTTACTAATTTCTACAATAATCCAAAATTTCAAAGAAATCGGTTGGAAAACAAAAGAGTTGCAAGATTCACGTCGGCCGCCATCTTGTTTTTTCGAAATGTCATAATTTTTCCCCACTCGAATCCCCCACCCGAACATATCTCCCGTACATCATTTTATCGTTTTTTGTCTCTTTCTAGGAGAACAATTATGTCAATGAGTCAGTGAATCAGTGAATCAGTGAATCAGTGAATCAGTCAGTGGTAATCGAGCTATATATATTATAACTAGTATTTCGCTCGGTGCGCGAGCTGCTAAAGCAGCTCGCGGGAAGTGTTATTGCTACAAGTAGGGCGCGTGGGTGCGCGGCCCGCTAAAGCGGACCGCGATTGTTCGGCTTTATTTATTTCGCTCGGTGCGCGAGCTGCTAAAGCAGCTCGCGGGAAGTGTTGTTGCCACAAGTAGGGCGCGTGGGTGCGCGGACCGCGATTTATTTACTCATCAAGTAGACCTTCGGATTCTGGTCATCTTTTGGCAAAAAATTTGTTCGAGCACACCCCACCTATCTGCAATAACCTGGCCCTGCTCCTCATTCACAAAAGAAAAAGAAAAAAAAGAAAAAAAAAGAAAAAAAAGAAAAAAAGCAAATGTAAAATGAAAAAAAAGAAAAAGAAAAAAGCCCTATGAACCTATCAAAATCAATGTCTTGCATAGTTCCCAACTTCTAGTCCCTTCAATATTCCCCATACATTTTGTATGGGGGGAAAAAAAATCCGCCATCTTGAATTTTTTTCCTACTCACCAGGTAGACCTCCGGGTTGTGATCATCTTTTGTCGAGAAACCGCTCCTCCATCTTTTATAGTCTCCGAGAGAGAGACGGACAAAATTTGCCGCCATTTTTTTTCCGCCATTTTGGAATTTTTTTTCAACTCACTGGCAACTGCTCGAGGTTTCGAATAACATTTGGTCGAGCACCCTCCACCTATCTTCTATACCCTGGCCGTGCCCCTCGCCCGTCTCCGAACTCCTCACTCATCACCTCTCTCCATCTTTCTCCGAGTCACATTCTTTGAGCTCTATACGACACCATGGGTGAAAAATATTTTTTTCATACAAAATTTTACAGGAGAGGGGTGGAAATTTGAGACGTCACAGCTCGGCCGCCATCTTGTTTTTTTAATTTTTTTCACTTTTTCTGTTAATCGTTTACTAATTTCTACAATAATCCAAAATTTCAAAGAAATCGGTTGGAAAACAAAAGAGTTGCAAGATTCACGTCGGCCGCCATCTTGTTTTTCCGAAATGTCATAATTTTTCCCCACTCGAATCCCCCACCCGAACATATCTCTTGAACATCATTATCACATATAGGGCGCGTGGGTGCGCGGCCCGCTAAAGCGGACCGCGATTGTTCGGCTTTATTTATTTCGCTCGGTGCGCGAGCTGCTGAAGCAGCTCGCGGGAAGTGTTATTACTACAAGTAGGGCGCGTGGGTGCGCGGCCCGCTAAAGCGGACCGCGATTGTTCGGCGTTATTTATTTCGCTCGGTGCGCGAGCTGCTAAAGCAGCTCGCGGGAAGTGTTATTACTACAAGTAGGGCGCGTGGGTGCGCGGCCCGCTAAAGCGGACCGCGATTTTTTTACTCATCAAGTAGACTTTCGGATTCTGGTCATCTTTTGCCAAAAAATTTGTTCGAGCACACCCCACCTATCTGCAATAACCTGGCCGTGCTCCTCATTCACAAATGAAAAAGAAAAAAAAAGAAAAAAAAAAGAAAAAAAGCAAATGTAAAATGAAAAAAAAGAAAAAGAAAAAAAGCCCTATGAACCTATCAAAATCAATGTCTTGCATAGTTCCCAACTTCTAGTCCCTTCAATATTCCCCATATACATTTTGTATGAAAAAAAAAAAATCCGCCATCTTGAATTTTTTTCCTACTCACCAGGTAGACCTCCGGGTTTTGATCAACTTTTGTCGAGAAACCGCTCCTCCATCTTTTATAGTCTCCGAGAGAGAGACGGACAAAATTTGCCGCCATTTTTTTTCCGCCATTTTGGAATTTTTTTTCAACTCACTGGCAACTGCTCGAGGTTTCGAATGACATTTGGTCGAGCACCCTCCACCTATCTTCTATACCCTGGCCGTGCCCCTCGCCCGTCTCCGAACTCCTCACTCATCAGCTCTCTCCACCTTTCTCCGAGTCACATTCTTTGAGCTCTATACGACACCATGGGTGAAAAAAATTTTTTTCATACAAAATTTTACGGGAGAGGGTCGGAAATTTGAGACGTCACAGCTCGGCCGCCATCTTGTTTTTTTTAATTTTTTTCACTTTTTCTGTTAATCGTTTACTAATTTCTACAATAATTCAAAATTTCAAAGAAATCGGTTGGAAAACAAAAGAGTTGCAAGATTCAAGTCGGCCGCCATCTTGTTTTTCCGAAATGTCATAATTTTTCCCCACTCGAATCCCCCACCCGGACATATCTCCCCTACATCATTGTATCGTTTTCCGTCTCTTTCTAGGAGAACAATCGTGTCAATCAGTCAGTCAGTGAGTGAGTGAGTGGTAATCGAGCTATATATATTATAACTAGCGTTTGCTCGGTGCGCGAGCTGCTAAAGCAGCTCGCGGGAAGTGTTATTGCTACAAGTAGGGCGCGTGGGTGCGCGGCCCGCTAAAGCGGACCGCGATTGTTCGGCTTTATTTATTTCGCTCGGTGCGCGAGCTGCTAAAGCAGCTCGCGGGAAGTGTTATTGCTACAAGTAGGGCGCGTGGGTGCGCGGCCCGCTAAAGCGGACCGCGATTGTTCGGCTTTATTTATTTCGCTCGGTGCGCGAGCTGCTAAAGCAGCTCGCGGGAAGTGTTATTGCTACAAGTAGGGCGCGTGGGTGCGCGGCCCGCTAAAGCGGACCGCGATTGTTCGGCTTTATTTATTTCGCTCGGTGCGCGAGCTGCTAAAGCAGCTCGCGGGAAGTGTTATTACTACAAGTAGGGCGCGTGGGTGCGCGGCCCGCTAAAGCGGACCGCGATTTTTTTACTCATCAAGTAGACCTTCGGATTCTGGTCATCTTTTGCCAAAAAATTTGTTCGAGCACACCCCACCTATCTGCAATAACCTGGCCGTGCTCCTCATTCACAAAATAAAAAGAAAAAAAAAGAAAAAAAAAAGAAAAAAAAGAAAAAAACAAATGTAATATGAAAAAAAAGAAAAAGAAAAAAGCCCTATGAACCTATCAAAACCAATGTCTTGCATAGTTCCCAACTTCTAGTCCCTTCAATATTCCCCATACATTTTGTATGGGGAAAAAAAAAATCCGCCATCTTGAATTTTTTTCCCACTCACCAGGTAGACCTCCGGGTTTTGATCATCTTTTGTCGAGAAACCGCTCCTCCATCTTTTATAGTCTCCGAGAGAGAGACGGACAAAATTTGCCGCCATTTTTTTTCCGCCATTTTGGAATTTTTTTTCAACTCACTGGCAACTGCTCGAGGTTTCGAATGACATTTGGTCGAGCACCCTCCACCTATGTACTATACCCTGGCCGTGCCCCTCGCCCGTCTCCGAACTCCTCACTCATCAGCTCTCGCCACCTTTCTCCGAGTCACATTCTTTGAGCTCTATACGACACCATGGGTGAAAAAAATTTTTTTCATACAAAATTTTACAGGAGAGGGGTGGAAATTTGAGACGTCACAGCTCGGCCGCCATCTTGTTTTTTTAATTTTTTTCACTTTTTCTGTTAATCGTTTACTAATTTTTACAATAATCCAAAATTTCAAAGAAATCGGTTGGAAAACAAAAGAGTTGCAAGATTCACGTCGGCCGCCATCTTGTTTTTCCGAAATGTCATAATTTTTCCCCACTCGAATCCCCCACCCGAACATATCTCCCGTACATCATTTTATCGTTTTTTGTCTCTTTCTAGGAGAACAATTATGTCAATCAGTGAGTCAGTCAGTCAGTGGTAATCGAGCTATATATATTATAACTAGCGTTTGCTCGGTGCGCGAGCTGCTAAAGCAGCTCGCGGGAAGTGTTATTAATAAAAGTAAGGCGCGTGGGTGCGCGGCCCGCTAAAGCGGACCGCGATTGTTCGGCTTTATTTATTTCGCTCGGTGCGCGAGCTGCTAAAGCAGCTCGCGGGAAGTGTTATTACTACAAGTAGGGCGCGTGGGTGCGCGGCCCGCTAAAGCGGACCGCGATTTTTTTACTCATCAAGTAGACCTTCGGATTCTGGTCATCTTTTGCCAAAAAATTTGTTCGAGCACACCCCACCTATCTGCAATAACCTGGCCGTGCTCCTCATTCACAAAAGAAAAAAAAAAAGAAAAAAAAAGAAAAAAAGCAAATGTAAAATGAAAAAAAAGAAAAAGAAAAAAAGCCCTATGAACCTATCAAAATCAATGTCTTGCATAGTTCCCAACTTCTAGTCCCTTCAATATTCCCCATACATTTTGTATGGAGAAAAAAAAATCCGCCATCTTGAATTTTTTTCCTACTCACCAGGTAGACCTCCGGGTTTTGATCATCTTTTGTCGAGAAACCGCTCCTCCATCTTTTATAGTCTCCGAGAGAGAGACGGACAAAATTTGCCGCCATTTTTTTTCCGCCATTTTGGAATTTTTTTTCAACTCACTGGCAACTGCTCGAGGTTTCGAATGACATTTGGTCGAGCACCCTCCACCTATCTTCTATACCCTGGCCGTGCCCCTCGCCCGTCTCCGAACTCCTCACTCATCAGCTCTCTCCACCTTTCTCCGAGTCACATTCTTTGAGCTCTACACGACACCATGGGTGGAAAAAAATTTTTTCATACAAAATTTTACAGGAGAGGGGTCGGAAATTTGGGACGTCACAGCTCGGCCGCCATCTTGTTTTTTTAATTTTTTTCTCTTTTTCTGTTAATCGTTTACTAATTCCTACAATAATCCAAAATTTCAAAGAAATCGGTTGGAAAACAAAAGAGTTGCAAGAATCACGTCGGCCGCCATCTTGTTTTTCCGAAATGTCATAATTTTTCCCCACTCGAATCCCCCACCCGGACATATCTCCCCTACATCATTATATCGATTTCCGTCTCCTTCTAGGAGAACAACCCTGTCAATCAGTGAGTGAGTGAGTGAATCAGTGAGTGGTAATCGAGCTATATATATTATAATGAGAAGCAAGCAATAAGAAAAAAATATTGCTCAATACACATGCTCATGCTCCAGCAAGTAATTAAATTTTCTAATAATGCGTCATAAAAAGATTAAGGCTCACCCAGATCATAATTTATTATCTTTTGGCCCTATAGAGCATCTCTACAAACATCGACTTTGCTTAATCAATATTAATTTTATCAAATAAATCAAACTTCGCTAAACAAAGGTCATACTCGCGTAACACTCAAGGGTGACTTTATCAACTGCTCTACAGTGTAAGCTACAGTCTCAATACAATTTAATATTCGGAAACTTTAGAGTCGCCACGCAACGATGTGTAAAATTGTCAACAACATTTCCCCGGACTCACATCGCGCCCTCGTTTTCATGTAATAGAAACGAGTAAAACCATTAGGACACAGTAACTAATGTCCTCAGTAAATCCTACTACACATTAGCGGTCAGGAGGGGCTTAAATTTTTATCATTGGTAGAGTTCCGATCTTCACTGATAAATGTTTAACCACCACTTCCAGGTTTTATTTTTAACTAGCTGATGGCCGTGACTTCGCAACAAATCAATGAACCAACACTAACAAACACACTTTGAGGCCGACTTGCACCAACCATGTTTATCTCTGAAATAGTACCTATTGTCAAAAAGTGACAGCATTACAAAATTTAACATGTTTAAGCAGTTTGGTGCAAATCGGCCTTAAATTATAATGATATTATTTATTTAGCACAAAAATACGAGTTTCAAACTTAGCCTTCAGTCGATTATTTATTAACTTATTCTTTTCTTCAGTATATAAATTGTGGTGATTCTATATCATTATGGTAAGGACTATTATGTAAGTATTCGATTCACGTGTTGCAACCGTTTTTGTTCCTCGAAGTTAATGGAAGATCGTTGCAATTATCAGTAATGGCTCAGTTACAAGATAAACAATGTTTTTTTCATTAACGTTGGTTGCTACTCTCATTGGTATAATACAGGGTTACTGTTAATATGTTCGCAATCCGATAAGAGGATGTAGGGCACCTCATTTGCAACCAAATGACCCCTTATGACCCCTAGGCAAATATCAACCATTTTCGAGTATTTGGACATACCAATGTCGCAGGAAGGTATTTTATCTACTCATTTTTGCAATTTAAAAGACATTCTACATACGTACAAACTTTCGCTGAGTAAACACTCGTGAGTGCCTAAACATGGAAACAATATGTGGAAACATGGAAACATAGTACTTTGAAATCGGCAGACGGTTTTAAGTTCTTATATGTTCAAGTACCTCGTCGTGCTTAGAATAGATAATTATTTAATATAAAAAAAATATTTTTAAAAAACCGACCTCAAACGCCCGCGCCGTTTATTGATTCGCCGCTGATTTAAAAACCGCTCGACCGATTTCGATAAAATTTCAATGGGGCCACCTGGGAAACAAAAAAAAAAAGAATTTTCCAAATCGGTTCAGGCGTCTTCGAGTAATAACATTCATAAAAAAAGATTCCGACGAATTGAGAACCTTGAAGTTGGTTAAAAAAGAAATAGAAAATACTTTCTTGCCCGCCAAAACAAGAAATAACATAAAAAATCGGCCAAGTGCGAGTCGGGCCTCGCTCTTTTAGGGTTCCGTTAAAAAAAATTAAATAAAAATATTTCCCATTAAAATATTGTACCCATGGAAATATTTTAATTTAATTTTTTTAATTTAATTTAATTTTTATTATTTGTTGTTATAGCGGCCATAGAAATACATAATAATTATGTGAAAATTTCATCTGTCTATCTATTACGGTTTACGAGATACAGCCCGCTGACAGACGGACGGATGGACGGATGGACGGACGGACGGACGGACGGACAGCGTAGGCTTAGTAATAGGGTCCCGTTGGTACCCTTTGGGTGCGGAACCCTAAAAATTAAAGCACACACATTGGTGCGGCCATAGCTGAAGGAATACCAAAGCTACAGTATGCCGCATCGTACGACCCAGGTTACCCTGATCAGGGATTGGAAAATGTCAAAGAAATAATATCAGGATAGTGCAATACCGTGCTTTAGTACATAATAATTCAATGGCAATACCCAAGAGAAAGACATGCAATTATTTTACATATTAACCAATATTAAAAGTTACATATTATATTAACTTCTATTAAAAGTTAATAAAAAAGTCGTGTGGTGTCGTGGGACGCCAGATAGAGATCAAATATTAATTTCAAGTTCTATTCGAGGTATAAATAAATTAATTATTCGGTTATACATTTTTTATCATGATTTTTTTATCGATTAAAATCAAAATGACATCAGGGAAGCCTAAATATCGATTTTATAAAATATTAAGATTAAAATAATTTTATACAATAAAAAATGGAAATAAAATTGCGCGCCCCCGGGTGGGCTCGAACCAACCTTTCGCTTAACGCGCATGCACGCGAGCCGATTGCGCCACGGAGGCGATGCACAACTCATTGAATTTAATAAATAAGATATTTAGGCCATCAAAAAATGTATAAAATCTTACGCTTTTTTATTTAACGTTACGGACGTCTTTTGCCGGCTAGTATACCCTCCGCAACGCGCCATAAGGAACTTCGTTCCAAAAAAACTAATAGTAAAAAATATTAATAAAAGTATATAGGTTAAAAGAGTTTTGGAAGAAAATGTATTTTTGGGAATTTAATTTTCTTTTCACGAGCGAACGAAACAAACGTTTCAATTATGTTTTTTATGGTGGTGCCTTATAACTTGTCACATTATTGTTATTATCTATTGGTTTCGACCAATAATAATGATCAATGGCTCAGAATGGATAAATTGACACATCCCTTCATTAAAATCTCTTCACAAGTGAAATCTCAAGAGATTTATTACAACTTATCACGCAAACCAAGGAGTCTTGACTACCTATCAAACATGCTAATTTTTAAAGCCGTTAAAGTAAAGTTTTACTGCCTTTCATGCTAAAACGAACACGTGGGTTATCTTTGAGCAAGCACAAGAAAAATAATGATGTCGTAAAGTTACTTTTTAATTTATCACTGAGTGCCATCTAGTGAATCATTTCAGTAGTAGGAATTTAATGAGTCCTTTAATCCATTGAAAATTCATGAATTTAATATTATTACCATTGTAGGTATGAGTTTTGTATTGATCTGTTCTGTGGAAACGTAGATATACCTACTGGAGAGTCATCATCATCATCAGCAACCCATTAACGGCTAATTACTGAGCGCAGGTTTCCTCTTAGAGAAGGGTTATAGGCCAGTCCACCACGCTAGCCAAATCAAATTGGCAGGCTAAGGACAGGACTAAGGCGTGCAGGATTCTTCACGATGTTTTCCATCACCGTCAAAGTATAAAAAATAAAAGTAAGTTTTATCATACACTATGTAGTATATTTCTACACACTTTCACAACTCAACTTATATAAATTGAAGAGAGACTACATTAATCCAGATGATTGTGTCGAGTCGATTACTGAATCACATTATTTCAAGTAAAATGAGGACAAAAATTGTTCGATAAATTAACTGGACGTATTTATAGAGGTTAACTTTAACGAATACACTGATATAACAACTCGTTATGCTTACGTTATGTACAATGATAAGCGTAACTTTCTTTGAACATAGTTAATTTTATGCGATAATGGTGAGAATAGACTTGTATGTTGTCTACATAATATCTACTCTAAAGAAAACCAGCCAAGTGCGAGTCTGATCTACACACGAAGGGTTCCGTAGCATCGTACAAGATTTAACACCAACTAATAAGATCGAGCAAAAACAAAAGCTCATTGTAGATCTTCTTTATTTTTTAACTTTATTATTTTTTATTCTTTATTGTTATGGCGGCATTAGAAATACACATTCTGTGAAAATTTCAAGTATTTACCTATTACGGTTCATGACGGACAGCGGAGGCTCAGTAATAGAGTCCCGTAAGCACCATTTAGGTACGGAATCCTAAAAATGGGTTCGGGCACGGGTTTCCTCTCAAACTGAGAAGATTTAAGGTCTCAATTCACCACGCTGACCACGAGCGGTGCCAGACTACACCTTCGAAAAAATTATGAAAAAGTCTCTGGCTGCAAGTTTATCTCGTCGATGTTTTCCTTCATGATGTTCAATTCCCTAAAACACACTTAAATAGGTAGGTACTTTACTTTTTAATTACCTACGTCAGATTATTTCTTATAAGCTTTTTATAAAATATACAAATAAATAAGATTATTTACTAAACAGAACACTGTTTATCTTGTGCATTTCTTGTATTTATTACGAGATAGTATCATATGTTAGTGATGATATTAAATATTTATGTGATAAGCATTTGTTTGAGTAACTAAATTCTTACAAAGGAAAATTCTAAAGAAAATGAAACATGAAGCAATTTTTAGATCTGTGAAAAATATATCAAGTAAAAGAGCAATAAAAACAAGTAACTGCTCCGAATCTTCTTTTCAAACGAAATCCTTTGATTTACTGTGGCCAATTCGTACGCTCTATTCCTTACTTTTCATATAAAGGAAGTCGTAATACTGTGACGTCATCAAAACACATGTAATAGTGTCACTGTGTTTACTTACCAGATTTACGACTGATGCGGTCAGTGAACCTCTTTCTAGATATCTGTATCCTTTCATTTCATTCAATGGGATGGCCGTAGAGATATTTGCGCTATGTACCCACGTAGGACAAATATGTTTCTCTGTACTTAACTTAGTCTAAACTCTAGTCAGTGGTGATAGAGGACAAATTCCAACAAGGAATCAGGATGTCCTAAATGAGTTTAGGAGCTTCTATTACAACCTGCAAATAGAAGCAAAGTAGGAAACTAGTAAATATCACTATTTATTTTGATTACTCTTAGGAGAACTTTGTCCCTAGCGCATTCCATACAAAGGAAGGTAAACGAGTATAATTTTAATTAAAACTGCCATAGGCCTTCCAGGTTTGCCCGCTTCCATCTTAGACTGCATCGTCACTTACTATAAAAAAAATAAAACCGGCCAAGTGCGTGTCGGGCCACGCGCAATGTAGGGTTCCGTAGTTGAAAGTCTCAAATATTATTGCTGACCTAGGATAGTGCTTTTGTTTTATTTATGAATATTGAATAAATTTTGAGTTCCATGGTTTAAATACTATAATATTCTAAAAAATATGCAACTTACACTATGTGTAATACCTACCTTAGAAAAAACATATATAACTCCTTAACTAATGAACCCTACTTAGCCGTGATAGTTTTCCTTTAAAATTCATTATATATACTACTGCTGTGAATTTTTTCTTGTATCCTATATACAACCATTTAGCTGGCAGAGCCCCCCTCTGAAATTTTTGAAAGACCTATTCAACGATACCCCACACTATGGGATAGACGAGAAAAAAAAATCATCCCCACTTTACATGTAGGGGAGGTACCCTAAAAAAATTATTTTTCACAATTTTATTTAACGACTTTGTCGGCGTGATTGATATTTATACTCTTGTCAAATTACAGATTTCTAGTACCAATAGTCTCTGAGCTAAACCGCGGACAGACAGACAGACAGACAGACGGACGGACATGGCGAAACTATAAGGGTTCCTTGTTTACTACGGAACCCTAAAAAGGGGATAATATTTTAGAAAATATTTCTTAAACTACTTTTTATGATAAACTTCCTTAAACATTGCAGTTTCCTCAAGACGAGGAGAGGTGTGTGCCTGGTATTTGAACTCCAAGGATTCCAGACCAATTTCTCCCTAGGCTATCAACGCAGGTATTAGGTCTTACCTTTATAGCATAGGTAGGTACTATAATTTTAATATAGGTATTATCAGACAAATATATCAATTACAGATAACGCAGGTATTTAAATGTTAATTAATAATCGTAACTATTGTCTCATGAAGATAAGCTTTAAATAATTGACGTTATTTGAACAGAATTATTAATTTACAAGATAACAAGATAGACTAGTGGAAATAACTGTAAAAAGTTA
The DNA here is from genome assembly GCA_029955525.1 of Oeneis ivallda. Classification (NCBI taxonomy): domain Eukaryota; kingdom Metazoa; phylum Arthropoda; class Insecta; order Lepidoptera; family Nymphalidae; genus Oeneis; species Oeneis ivallda. The sequence goes on along the minus strand of JARPMR010000015.1, from coordinate 12,202,500 downwards.
CCTATTTATTTTATTTTCTTTAGCTATATATTGTGCTGAAACAATCCTTTATGAATTAGCTACAAAACCAAAAATTCGGCGTTTGTCCGTGCATACACCTTCAAACTTTTTAGTGGATTTTGATGCGGTTTTCATAATATTACCTACCTAAACAGTAATCCAAAGATAGGTAACTACTTTGTTATTGTAGTAAATGCAGCTTTGGAAAAGGCGTTGGAAGTTTCCACCGATACAAGATTGTTGGTTGTGTGTTGGTTTGTTGGATTGCTGGTTTGTTCTTCAATCATGCAGCAACATAGCAACGGCTTGACGTCATTTTTTGCATAGGTATACTTAGATGAGAACTTAGATTGAGATGTAGGTATAGATTGGCACTCTCACTCAGCTCAGACTAAAGACTGAGTTAAGACGAGACAGATTTATGTCAGGACTCAGCATATAGTCCAGGCACATTGACTCATTTACAGAGATAAAAAAAGAAAAATGTTATCCAGATACCTACGTTTTCAAATGGTTAAAAGGGTTAAAGTCGACATAAGGAAAATGAGTTATGTGCCCAAGAAGGTTAGGGGATGATTTTAGGGGTTGAAAAGGGGTGAAAATGACAATAATCCATACATACATAAATACTGTACTGTATATACAGTACAGTACTGTATACTGTACATAAGTATTATATACATATTTATGTACTGTACTGTACATAAGTATGTATATAATACTTTATATACCTACATAAATATAATATTTATGTATATAAAGTGTAAATGTATGATATTTATCAGTACTTGAGCATATTTTATTAAAAAATCAACTTGATTAAAATTGAGTTTTTCATTATTGTCATTTACCTCCATTATTTTTTTATTATTATTTACATTTATTTCATTTATATCATATAATTTACATTTTTAAATATTTGATTATAAAAAAAAACGTTTAAAAATATAAAAAATAGCGGTCCACCGGCCTCGGGAACAGGGTCCAAGCAACCGGCGGTCAGGGCCCCAGAGAGAGGAACCTCCTGACTATGCGAGCCGTGTCCAGGAGAACAGCCTTCTGGATCTGGCCCTTGACCCAGCTACCCAACGAGAGCCTCGAAAGATGTTGGTCGAGGCTCTTGGCTATAAGACCATTAGCGGTGACGACTATCGGTACAATGATTGCTGAGTCTACATTCCACATGGCGACAACCTCGTGCGCCAAGTCGAGATACTTGGTGAGTTTCTCTTTCTCGGCTTTCACGAGGTTCTCGTCATGCGGGACAGCAACATCAACAATCATTGCACGGCGCTCTGATCGATCTATCACCACTATGTCAGGCTTATTGGCTACAATAGTCCTGTCTGTAATGATAGATCGATCCCAGTACAGTGTGATATGACCATTTTCAAGAACTGGGTCGGGCACATACTTGTAGTACGGTACCTCCGATTCCACAAGATTGTATTTCAAGGCAAGTTGCTGGTGGATAATCCTGGCCACTTGGTTATGTCTGTGTAAGTATTCGCCGTTAGCCAGATGAGAACAACCAGAGACAATGTGACGGATAGTTTCTCCAGGACGGCGACATGCCCGACATACGTCTACCGTTCCATCCTTCACAATGTATTTTCTGTAATTGTTTGTCATCATGACCTCGTCCATAATTGCACATACAAACCCTTCGGTTTCCCCAAAGAGGTCACCAAAGCGCAGCCAGGCCACGGACGCTTCAAAGTCAACATCAGGCCCGTGGAGGGCCCGATAAAAGCGTCCGTGAAGCTCCTTATCTTGCCATACAACCCTGCGGTCATTGGTACTGAGCACCACAGGTATGCGCCAGTTCTCGTTAGCCAAGGAGAGCGGCGTCAGACCCCTGTCCACTGCGACCACATCGCGGTGCATCTCCGTCTTGGCGTGGAGAAAGTACTCCCTGAGACTGCACACCTCGCGGTTGTGGAGGGTTTTGGCATTCAAAAGGCCTCTTCCCCCACACTTCCGCGGAATGTACAGCCTCATCACTGAGGAGCGCGGGTGATGCATCCGATATGCGGTCAGCAGCGCACGAACTTGTCTGTCCAGGGCGTCAAGCTCAGTCTGAGTCCACCTGATTATGCCGAAGGAATACATCAAGACCGGCATGACCCAACCGTTGAAGGCGCGCACCTTATTGCCGCCCGACAAAAGGCTTTTCAGCACTTTCTTCAGACGGCCAAGGAAACGCTCCCTCACCGACTGCCTCATGTCAGCCTCTCTGATACCTAACGCCTCCGCCATGCCCAAGTATTTGTAGGTTTCAGTTGGGGAGAGCGATCTGAGGTATATGGAATCCGAGAGCTCAACCCCCTCAGATTCCACAATCCTCCCTCGCTTTACATGCATGACCGCACATTTGTCCACACCAAATTCCATCCTAATGGAATCACTAAAGGCTTTAGTTACCTTTAGTAACTCTAGTAGATGTGATTTGTTGGGGGCAATGAGTTTTAGGTCATCCATGTAAAGGAGGTGTGATATAACCTGACCACCTCTCCTCAACCGGTAACCTAGCCCTGAATTCTCCAAGAGAGTACTCAGAGGATTCAGAGCCAGGCAAAACCACAAAGGACTCAAACTATCGCCCTGGAATATGCCTTGCTCAATCCTTATAGGTTCCGCGCTCCCCAGAGTCCGGCGACACCCTGGATAGTGAAGGACTGTCCTCCACTGCCCCATACACGTCTATTTATTATTATTATTATTAGTAGTAGTGGTATTGTTAACAATCTATTTTGTTGATATAAATTTCAATTATAAATTCGGTGCAAGTTAAATTAGATTCAGAATTGATTTTAAAAAATCATTCAATTATTTAAAAGCATGTTTTAAATAATTTTGTACAAAAATTAATTATAAGACGATTTATTTATCAAAATATGTAGAAAATAATTGAATTAATTAATTTTATCGCGAGAAATGAGGAACTTTTCTTATTAAAGTAAAAGTCGATCGCATTGTATGTACTTACCTGACATCTTTCAACTACACGGAATATGCTATTACAATGTTTATAGCAGTATTGTACAAAAATAAAAAATGTATTTAAATAGTAAAACATATGTTTCTTCGTGTTTTTTCCCGTACAATTCAATGGTCTTATTAGTTTTTGAAATTTTTTTTATTCATAACAAATTATTAACAATAACCAAAAAATTTGTTTTTGCAAAATTAAATTTTTTATATTTTTGAATTTTTAGACATGTTTTTAAATGGAAACTGTATTGTTTTATTATTTCATTGAAAAGTAGATGTCAAAACGATAAAAATGAGTCCTGTATTGACCTCTCTACGATGATTGTAAGTAGTAAAATGTAACTTTGAAAACAACGTGTTTCGGACCGAAAACAATGAATCTTTCAAACAGTTTTTAATATTTCAATCTAAAATTTTTTTTGTTGTTTGGGACACAAAAAGGAGTACTTTCAGCAAGTTTGGTTAAAAAATATTTATTTTTGAGAAATTGACAAGTAAAAAACAAAAAAAAAAATTTTTTTGATTCTTTGCATTTTTTTCTGAAATTTGAGGTTATATTAAAAAATGACCCATACAAAAGTTGTAGATTTTTCCAAGATCTACAACTTTTGTATTTAACATTTTTCAGTAGGACATCAAATTTCGCGTGAAATTGCAAAAAACACGAGATGTATCCATTTTCACCCCTTTTCAACCCCTAAAATCATCCCCTAACCTTCTTGGGCACATAACTCATTTTCCTTATGTTGACTTTAACCCTTTTAACCATTTAAAAACGTAGGTTTCTGGATAACATTTTTTTGTTCTCCATATTCAACGTGCCTGGACTAATATATTTGTGTCTCATTTTAACGCTATCTTGAGTCTTGAGCAGAGCCAGAGTACGATCTATAGATCTCAGTTTTAGAGAGCGACATAGTCTACCCGTGTAACGAAGCCACGCGCCCAGGACTTCACTGGCAGGTGACTTCGTACATAAAGGGATAGGGGTTACTCGATAATTAAACACGAATTACACACGACGTTGGCTCTCGGCCTTTATTTACAAGCACATTCGTTTACTTAAGGGCTAGACCCTACGACTACACTTATTAGATTACGGCACGACTCAGAGGGAGTCGTCGGATAGTCTCTTTACACTCGCGTAACACTTCACGATTCCGATGGTATACCGACGGCAAGGTTACGATATCGGTGACGCGAGGATCGCGAGCGCGGAGGGGAGAGGTGACGCGGGAGGGAACCGGGGGTTACGGCGGTGTTGGGCGTTTCTGGCCGGAGCCTGGATTCGACCAACGCCTCCGGCGTTCAGGTGCTGACCCGTTCGTTCGTCGAGCCCGAAGTGCCACGAACCGACGTACGACAGGGTAGCAGGCGAACTGGCGGCGGACGCCGGCCGGGCTGTATATATAGGCCGGCGGGCGGAGGTGGCAGGTGACGGGGGGACGGTCGACGGTACGCGCCTTGCTGCGCGCTGATTGGTGCGTTGGTATCACGCCACTCGCATGTTGTCTCGAGGAATGTTCTAGAAGGCCGCGCGTTGAACCACGTGCGCGCCTCGCTTTTCGGGTTTGTGACGTCTTCGTCACATTCCCCTCCCCCGTGTGAAGATTTTTACCTGTAAAAATCACCGTATTATTCACTGTTGTTAAAAAAATGCTAGTTTCTTGTTATTTGTTTTTAGCTCTTGTAATTTTTTATATCTTTTATATGCGCTGTGCATATCTTTCCTCCTTTCCGCGCTTTTAAGAGGAATATTACCGGTGACTTTTGTTCTATTATACTGTATGGACCAGAGAACTTTGGTGCTAATTTTGCACAAAAATGTTTGTTTGCGTTTGATAGTGGATATTCCCTCTTTAGTACTAGATCTTGAATCTTCGGAGCCCAGTTACGTTTCGTTCTATCGAAGTATTTCTTTTGTTGGTTCGATGCTTGGTTTTGGTGATTTCTTACTATTTCGTAAATCTCTTTTAGTTTTTGTTTTTCTTGTAAAGCCGGTGTGGGGAATTGGTTTTCGTCGTGGACGTTCCTTAATTCCCTACCGAATAGTAAGAAAGCTGGAGAATATCTTGTGGATTCCTGGACGGACGTGTTTAGCGCGAAGTTAAATTCACTTAGGTATTCGTCCCATTTCTTATGGTTTTTTCGGTGACTCGTTCGGTCGGGTTACACTGCGGAGTGTACGGAGCGGTTAGTTTTTGTTCTATCCCGTATCTTTTTAAAGCTTCTTTGAATTGTTTACTCGTAAATGTTTTTGCATTGTCACTTACCAGGATCTTTATTCCCCCATACCTCATGACTACTTCTTTAAGAGCGCTTGTGACGGAATTCGCGGTCGCGGTTCTCAACGGTTTTATTTCTGACCATTTGGTGAATTTGTCGTGAAATACGATGATCCACTGTAATCCTTTTGCCGTTCGGGGTAGCGGTCCTATAAGGTCCGTTGTTACTACCTGCCACGGTTCTTCTGCGTTGTCTTATGCACATAGCATTAGGCCTGATTTTTTTTCTTGTGATGTTTTGTGCTTTTGACATACCTCACATCGGTTAACGTATTTTGATACGTCTCGGAAGATTCCCGGCCAATAATACCGTGTCGCTATTTTGTTAAATGTTTTTGAAGTTCCTAAATGTCCTGCATCGGGTTCGTTATGGTATTGATGTAATATTTTATCTTTGTCTTCTTTTCTGACGCACAGCTTCCACTCTGTTGCAGCGTCTAGCTTCCCTCCGTATCTTGGGTTGACTATTCTTATTTATTTATTTATTTATTTAGTACCAGTAATATAAAAACAATTTAAGAAAGATATAAAGGACGTGCACAAGGACAGCTTATCTCTAAAGAAGAGATTTCTTCCAGAAGCCCTCGAATGTGAGAACAGTGAGAACATACAGAGGTAGGTAGGTACTAAAGACTTATCTTTAAAAATTATTAAATGGCTACAGATAATACAATACATATTAAATTAAAATACTAATATATAATATACATGATATTATAATAATTAAGTATACAATTTATACTACATATTATATACTTAATAAATAGTAATAATAATATAATAATAATAATAATATAATACATAATATACTATATATTATATAGGAAAAGAAAAAAAAATACCGGGCATATTAAAGATGAAATTAGGAGGAAAGATAATGCTGCTTCAGTTTCGACTTAAAAACAGCAACAGATGGACTGTTGCGGATATTTTCAGGAAGAGAATTCCAGAGGCGCGCTGCAGTTACCGCAAACGATCTTGCGAAGAAAATGGTGTTGCTGTGGGGCACTTTTAGTATTTTCAACTCGACGCAGGATCGGAATGGTCTGGCTCGCGGAGGAGCATCCAGAAAATACTCACGTAAATATCCTGGTGAAGAAAACTTAAAAATTTTGAATATTAAGGTTAAAATGTGAGCATTCCGGCGAAGTCGAATAGGGAGCCACTTCAGTTGACGACGGAACTCAGATATATGATCGAATTTGCGCAGTCCGAAAATAAAACGGATGCACAAATTCTGAAGTCGATCTAATTTATCAAGTAGCTCTTCAGTTGCATCTAGATAGCAAACATCAGCATAGTCAATGAGAGGAAGGAGAAGAGTTTGTGCTAGCATTATTTTAGTGCGTAAAGGCAAGAAACTTTGAAGTCTCCGGAGGGAATGTATGGAATAGTGCAAACGTCTACTCACCTCATTGATATGAGCGGACCAAGAAAAGTTAACGTCAAAAATTAAACCCAAGTTTCTAGCTTTGTCAGAGAGGGGTATAGGTATATCGTCGTAAAGAATGTGAGGTACAGTATTAAAATTAACTTTACAGCGCATTCTGCTGCTACCAATTATGAGAGCTTGAGATTTTGTAGGATTGACAAGCAGGCCAAATGACGCTGCCCATTCCTTAATTCGAGTAAGGTCAATGTTAATAGCATCCACTGCAGATGGAAGTTCGGATAATGCCGCGTGCCTATAAAGCTGCAGATCATCGGCATAGAGATGGTAGTGTGAAGAAATTACTTTAGAGATTTCGTTTATAAAAACAGAAAACAATAAAGGAGATAGCACACCGCCTTGGGGTACACCAGCTGAGAGATCAGCCCAGTCCGAAGAGGCTTCGTCAGTGCTGATTCTCTGCCGGCGACCACGAAGATAGGACTTAAACCAGTCAATCACGGAAGGAGAAACATTAAGAGAGCGAAGGATAGCTAGCATTACATCGAAATCAACTGAATTAAAAGCGTTACTGAAGTCAAGAAGTACAAGAACAGTAAGCTTCTTACTATCCATAGCAAATCGAATATCTTCAGTTACTTTGAGCAATGCGGTTGAGGTACTGTGAAAGGGACGGAAACCAGACTGGAGAGGGCTTAGAAGATTATTGCGAGATAAATATGTTGAAATTTGCTTGAACACTAAGTTTTCTAAAATTTTAGACAGAGTGGGAAGGATAGAGATGGGACGGTATTGAGAGAAAGATGTGGGGTTAGGTGATTTAGGTAATGGAATAACATTAGCCATTTTCCACGCAGTAGGAAAATGGCTTGACATTAATGAGAAGTTCAGGATGTGAGTGATGACAGGTAATACGTAGTCGATTACTAAAAGAAGCATATCACGACTAATACCATCATCACCCACTGCTTTGGAAGTAATTGATAGGATACCTCTCCTAACGTCGCCCTCCGTGATACTAGTGAAAATAAAAGGATCACAATTAGGTGGGGCTAAATCGTACAGTGTGCGAAGCAAGGAATTTTTGCTACTGTCAGCTATTCTGACAGGGGGCGTAGAGAAGTGTTGGTTCAGTGAGTTCAAGTCAACGGATTGACTTAAAACTTGAGATGATTTACCCACACCCAGTGATTTTAAAAAACTCCAAGTCTGAGTTGGAGAGAAGTGTTCGATAGATGAATGTATGAAACGGCGTTTAGCATCCCTACACATTCTATTACAGCGATTACGCAGCCTTTTATAGGACGCAACATTCTCTCCGGTGGGTCTCTTTTTACAAAGTCTTTTGGCTTTATCCCGTCTAGACATAAGAGATTTAATGTCAGGTGTCAGCCAGGGTGCTGGTAGGTATTTGACCCTTACAGGACGAGCAGGAGCATGTGAATCAAATAATTTTGTCAGGGTCGTGTTTAAGAGTCTCACCTTATCATCCACAGTGGACGCATCAAATAGCGGGCCCCATTCCAACAAAGAAGCATCCGATTTAAAAGCCTGAATGTTAATATTTTTTAAATTGCGTCGCAAAATTGTCTTACCTTTACGCCTAGCAACTGAAAGATTATAGCGTATGAAAAGAAGATCATGGTAGGAGAAAGGAGCATTGAGCTGACCATGGTGTAGCACATTCTCACTTTTACCGACCATGATAAGGTCCAAGAGAGAAGGAACTGAGTTAGGCGAGAAATGCGTTGCAGACAGAGGAAGAAAAGAAAGATTAAAAGAAGTAACTAAAGATTTCAATTTTTGGGCCCTATGATTGTTTTTAATAAGACAGGTGTTCAGATCTCCCATAATAATTATGTGATCATAAGAAGGTGAAATATCTTCAAGAAGTGATTCAAAGGTGTTAAAGTAGTTAATATTAAGAGAAGGACTGTATGCAACGCCGAGAAGTACTTTGGAATGGTGAGTGATAATTTCGAGAAAAAGATATTCAAGGCTGTCAGAGAACAGGCTGGGGGACTGTTTAATTATATTGAAAGCTATATTATCCCTGAGGTATATACAAACACCTCCACCGCCTTTACCGATTCGGTCATTGCGAATAAGTGTAAAACCGGGTAGATTGTAGAGTGACGATGGTAGGGATGGTTTAAGCCAAGACTCTGACACCAGAATACCATCGACATGGACGCTGCTAAAAGATGCTAGAAGGTCTGAATAGTGTGCCGGAATGCTCTGAGCATTGATGTGAACCAGATTGAGACTCGAGTTGTTCAAAAATATGGACTTGAGTCCAGAGTCAAGGGAATCATCATTTAAACTTTCAAAAGAAGTATTACTGCAAGCGCTGTGAAAATCGTCGGAAGAAGAGCACGAAAAAAAATCGTCATTAAAATTACTAACAATATCATCCATAAGTTACTAATAATAAAAAAAAAATGTATATGTAATAATATAATAATACAAATAAATAGACTAAAATACTAATATTATATATATTATAATATAATAAAAATATATAAACACTACTATAATAATTGTAAAACTATAAAACCTTACAAACTTCACCATTACCCGCAATCAATGGCAAATCTGGAGAAAATCATCAAATTACATCTAGGGTACAAAACTAAACTTAAAAAAAAAAGACTAATTAACAAACAAATGGATACTGAAGGAAAACAAAAAAAAAACTTTTTTTTTTTTGAGATATAACTTGAGGTACTTTATATAAAAACAAAAAAATACTCAAGCAAGATTAAAACGGAATGCAACAGTTGATACACGCCACAGCGTCAAGTGTTAACACTGACAGCTGACAAGTGACAGCACACGAGTGACGGATGCAGCAAGTCTCCAATAAATGTCAGTGTCACACGTCAACATAACTTAACAAACTTAACAAAACAAAATGAAAAGAAGCTATGTGGGTACCAACCGACAAGTTAAATATTATTTATTGGTTCGTGAGTCGTGACGTACATGTTATTGAATTACCTACTTAGGTAGTAATTAGTATTACCTACACGGCGATCACGATAACCTACTGATGCGACACTATTATGACTGCAGCTATTCAAGTTATCACTTATTTGTAGCTTTAGCGTTGCGACGAGGTCTTGCAAGTTTCTGTTCCTGTGAGGCCGACACAGGAGGGAATTTTTTAATCAGCGTGTCCAGTTCCGACATAGATACGATTTTGGCACGACTTTTATCTGGCAAGGCAATAATGATGGTACCATCAGACGTCCAACAACTTCTCAGTCCGAAGTGTTTTCTGGCCAAAACAAATAGTTCTTGTCTAGGTTTTGTCAAGAATTCCGTCAAGAAATCGTTATGCCAGAACCTTTAAGAGCAGTTTTAGAGTTCCAAACTGCAATCCTGTGCTTTAATCCTGTAAAGCGAACGAGTATGGGTCTGGGCTTATCAACTTGCTTCACACCCAAACGATGACATACATCCACACACAAGTGATCAACACTGGGCAACTTTAATTGTTCACTAAATATGGAGCTTAACTTGGTGTCCAGCTGCTCACTGCTGTCTTCGGGGACGCCATGGAAAAGGAGAACCTTTCTCCGGGAGGCTGCTTCGTGTTTGTCAAACCCAAGTACAAGGAGTTGTAACTGTTGTCGCAACATAGCCAATGTTTTGTAGACTATGGACTTGAACTGTGCGTAGTCAGCGGCCAGTGAAGCAAGATCTCCGGAGGTGGTGGAAGTTCCTGATGTCTTCACTCCAGAGTGTTGTGCAAGTGCTGTGTCAAACTGGTTCATTCTCTCCTCAACCATTTTTGCAATGTCATCCATGCCTTTTGCTAGTTGACTGTGCAGATCCATTATTATGATGTAACTTGAGTTTTAAGTGAGTGAAAACGATTGCCAGGTGATGCAGGTAAATACTAGAACATTTATAACTAAATTATGTGTTCAATTGATTGATTAAATATTTTAAAATTGCGAAAATAAAGAGCACAATTATTTTAGCTGTTAACTTTTCAACCTACCCACCGAGAAAAAAGTTCTTCTGTATAGTTTCCCTTCACGTACGCAGTAGTCGGTTTCTAGTTCGGGATGTTCGAATACGTTGGCGTATTTTTTTGAATACCAATCGCTTTCCTCTATTGTTGTAGTGTACAGTGGGTTCTGTAGAAGCTCATTAAGTATGACGTTAATTTTTCCCGCTTTGTATAGGATGTTGCCGTTATCCTTCTTGGCCCTTACAATTGGTGAACTAGATGGGCTGTTCGATTTCTCGATGATGCCGTTTGCTGTTTTTTCGCACTTTTTGGTGTTTCTTTGTTCACGTGTGTCTGCCAACTTGATCGTGAATCCTATTCTTGCTAATAGGTCCATTCCGACTATCATTATGGTTGTGTATGGTAGATAGATGGCTTGGTGTGTCAATGTTTTCCCATTTATTTCTAGCTTGAGGTTAATGGCTGTGTCCGTCTTTATCCTCGATCCATCTGCGAGTTTAATTGAGGTTTTCTTCCGTATCATTTTCCTGTTGTCTACTTTTATCTGTTCCATGATTTCCTTGTTGATGTAGGTGTTTGTCGAACCTGTGTCTATGAGGGCTTTGAACGGTATTCCATTTATTTTCACTTCGGTAAAGATTCTCTTATCTTTTTCTATGTGTGATTCTAAGGTATATGCTTGTTTTGTTTTGTTAGGTTTCTTTCTATCGTTGCAGCAGTCTCTCGTCAGTTTTCCGAGTAGGCCGCATCGGCTGCAGAATACGGCTTGTTTACTCCTGCATTCCCTGGATGAGTGGTTTCTCCTTCCACATTTCCAACAGCAGGCCTCTGGGTCGTAGTGTGGGCTTATTGGTTTTCTCTCTGTTTTGAGTTCCTCGGTTTTCCATCTTTCAGGTTTTTCCCTTGGTTGCTCTGTTTGATTTTCTTTTCTTTGGTAAGCCGTTTTTCTATACGACTCTTTGCTTCTATCCGCGTTTATTTTCTCGTAATCGCCCGCCAACTGAATGAGTTCCGATACTGTATTGAAATCCTTCCTTTTTATGTAGTACTGATAGTTATGTCTCATATTGTCGTATATTCTATCCAGTTGTTCATCTGTAGGTAACCTTTTATACCTTCTCATTAGTGTTTGTATTTCCGTCAGGTATGATACGAAGTTTTCGTTGACTTTTTGGCGTCTGTTTATTATAGATTCTAGAAGATTTTTTTCATAATGCCTGGGATAGTAGAACAGCTTGAAGTTTTCCGTGAAGTCTTCCCATGTTTTCCACTGGTGGCTGTTGTTTCTATACCAGAGTGATGCTGCTCCGGTAAGGCATCTCGGTATAACGCGTATGATTCTGTTTTTATTTACGTTCAACGTGTCCGCTAACTCCTCTATTCTCTCCAGGAATTCCACTGCATCCCCGGTGGTATCGAATTGAATTTTCCAACGAGATATAGCTTTATCAAAGTCTTTTATATCTTTTTCACTCCCCATCGTGTTCTCTTGGGCTGTTTCGTCTTCGATTTTCACTAATTGTGATAATTGTTTTCGAATTTCCTCAACTGTGCTCGTGGGTGAGACGTCTATGTTCCTGTTTTTTAGTTCTTCGGTTAGTTTTTGTTTGCTCAGAGAATATATCCAGGATGTGGGCATTCTTTATTTATATTTATGCGCGACGGACTAAAATTTATTTATTTATATATTTATTTATTTATACGCGACGGACTAAAATTTATTGATTTATCTATTTATACGCGACGGACTAATATTTATTTATTTATCTATTTATACGCGACGGACTAAAATTTATTTATTTATCTTACGGAATTACGGTCTACGGACTATGTTTATCTTATTTATACGGAACGGATTGTTTATTTGTTTACGGTTAGCGCGTTGTGGCTATATTTTTTTTTGAGGTTCCCTTTGTCTTCCTCCCCTTCGCTCTGTGTCGGTGTGTGTGTGTGTTATGTACTTCCTAATTTTTGATAATATCTTTCGTTCGGATGCTTCTCCTTGAATCTATCAGCCCGAATTCCCACGAACCGACTGATTCAGAAGTAGCATGCGTCTCGCGTTGTTACCAAAAAACTATTGCTTCTACTTTTATCCCGCTCAAATACTCTGCTTTCCAGTCGAATCCGAATTGCCACGGACCGACTTCTCAGAAAACCTTGTATTTGTTCATACAAAAGAAAAAAAAATATATATTTATTTTTGACGGTTGTTACAAAAAACTTTTTTACTTACTGTGTGAATTGTGAGTATGCCTACCCTTCTAGTATGGAAGACGGAACGGATGGTAGCCACTGCGATTTGGCAGGGCGTACCAATTTTCGGACGCGACGCGGACGCTTTGCGAACGGAAGGACGGACGGTTTTCCGCGACGCTAACCCGGGACGGCCGGGTCTGTTTTTCAGTTGAGTGCTAATGTAACGGATTACTCGGACGCGACGCGGACGGTTTTAACGGACGGACGGACGGACGGACGGATTTCCGCGACGCGAACCCGGGACAGCCGGGTGGGTTATTTACGGTGGGCGCCGATGTAACGACGCCACGAACGCGACGCGGACGGTTTTACGGACGGACGGACGGACGGACGGATTTCCGCGACGCGAACCCGGGACAGCCGGGTGGGTTTTTTACGGTGGGCGCCGATGTAACGACGCCACGAACGCGACGCGGACGGTTTTACGGACGGACGGATTTCCGCGACGCGAACCCGGGACAGCCGGGTGGGTTTTTCACGTGGGCGCCAATGTAACGAAGCCACGCGCCCAGGACTTCACTGGCAGGTGACTTCGTACATAAAGGGATAGGGGTTACTCGATAATTAAACACGAATTACACACGACGTTGGCTCTCGGCCTTTATTTACAAGCACATTCGTTTACTTAAGGGCTAGACCCTATGACTACACTTATTAGATTACGGCACGACTCAGAGGGAGTCGTCGGATAGTCTCTTTACACTCGCGTAACACTTCACGATTCCGATGGTATACCGACGGCAAGGTTACGATATCGGTGACGCGAGGATCGCGAGCGCGGAGGGGAGAGGTGACGCGGGAGGGAACCGGGGGTTACGGCGGTGTTGGGCGTTTCTGGCCGGAGCCTGGATTCGACCAACGCCTCCGGCGTTCAGGTGCTGACCCGTTCGTTCGTCGAACCCGAAGTGCCACGAACCGACGTACGACAGGGTAGCAGGCGAACTGGCGGCGGACGCCGGCCGGGCTGTATATATAGGCCGGCGGGCGGAGGTGGCAGGTGACGGGGGGACGGTCGACGGTACGCGCCTTGCTGCGCGCTGATTGGTGCGTTGGTATCACGCCACTCGCATGTTGTCTCGAGGAATGTTCTAGAAGGCCGCGCGTTGAACCACGTGCGCGCCTCGCTTTTCGTGTTTGTGACGTCTTCGTCACACCCGTTATCCCGGAGAAACTGTCCTATCCTGGTTTTCCGCGGGACTTTTAAAAACTAACTCAAAACTCAACTAATGCAAAAACTAGTCAATGTTACCTGACGTAGTAGCACAATATAAGGTGAACTATCCTTACCCTGTGGTAGTAGATACTAGAACTACTAGACTCCTTGTAAATTGGTCAAAAAGTCAAAGTAGACGCCCGAATATCTCTCCTATAAATTATTTTCTGTGGTTAGCCTGAAACTTTAAAACGTGATTTTATTTACCCATCTTTGTAACGGCGTTGGTGGTGTAATGGTCAGCATAGTTGCCTTCCAAGCAGTTGATCCGGGTTCGATTCCCGGCCAACGCACTTTTTAGATCGTTTTATTTTTACGTTCTCTCGTTAGCGGATTTTTTATCAGTCATTTATTTTGGGAAAACTGTCTCCTTGGGTATTCCAATTGTAGCCAGGCTACAATTATAACAATGTGATGCCTTCCCAACTTGAATATATGCAACGAGCATTAGCAAAAGATGAGTTGTTTCATACTTACAAATTCTAGCTACGCATAACTATGAATACAAATTTCGGACCAATATTTTTTTTGTGAACCTATAAAAAACCAGTGCATAAAAACTGCCCTCACTATAAGACAACACAGCATGATTGACACCATAACATAGACATGTAAGAATTATTATTATGAATACTTATACTCGTAGAGCTTATCTGTGCACTCTAATCATCAAAAAAAAAATGGTTCGGAGACCGGAGTTTATGCGCTAGGTATTATAATAAATCTTCATTTTGGTTTCGAGACTTTCGACGTATTCTCGCAAAAATATAATCTTAATTTAAAACAGAAATGTTTTTGATTCAAATAAACTTTGACATACTTAGCTCCTTCGAACCGTCATGTCTACCTCTGCTAGTTTGGAATTGCTACAGTGAATCAAATATTAAGATACTCGTATTTTGATATCGACAAAATTCCTTAACGCTACAAAGTTTTGCACGAATAAAATATCGGTGCAATGGGGGCAGCGGGTAGGAAAATCTATAGATTTTAAGCAGTATAGCGCTCGGTTCTCGATTTCAAATACAAACTTTTAATAAGAAAACTTCTAGAAATCAGATTATGAGCATTTCCTGTGACACTGGTGCGCTCTGTGTTGAAAGAATTTTCTTTATAAGTTTGGTAAATATATGCGTTTCTTGAATCTATATTATTTCAATGGATTGTTGTTGTTGAACTTTTTTACAAATGTTCGTTGAAAAATATAATAAAAAATATAGTTTTTAGTTTTAAATAAAATATAGTTTAGTATAGAACTTGACTAATATTCTCTTCGCCCGCTTTCCGCTTATTTGAGGTGGAGAGGATCTTTTGATTGAGTTAATAAATAGTTAAATAAGTACACCAATAGGATTGCGTGATTTGCATATCTAGTGAGTCGTTTATCTATTCTTAATTGCAATAAGCGATTTTTCATAGATTATGCAAACCTTTTTAACAGTCTTCTATGAAATTTGTTTGAAAATCTTTTATAGTGATTTTTCTGAATGTCGCATTAACACCAAGAAAGATCATACACGCACACACACACTCACGAACTCACGCACACAAAGTGATAATTAACTGTTGACATACAATACACCTATAAACATTTTCAGTTCGAAGATCTGATGGTGGATGGGTCCCAAGATTGAAGATGCTATAGTGGTGACTCCGCACAGGAAAGTACGGTGTTGACTTTGCAGACCCATACAAGGTGAACTGACGATATCAGACGAGTCACAAAGAGCCGCTTGGTACAGGCGGCCCAAGACCGAGCCCTGTGACGTCATGACTGCGATATTCATAACTCATTGTAAGGCCCGCTTGCAGAGACGCTGGTTTAGGTTTAACCCAGGATTAAATTTGTAATTTTGACAGAAGCTTTGTACGAAATCTGTCAAAGCAGCATCTAATTCTGGGTTAATAGGATAACCCGGCGTTTCTGCAAGCAGGCCTTAATGAACGATTTCAGCACGGAACCCTAAAAAGGTGAACGAACTTTGAGGCATATAAATAAGTGAGCAGAGACGTCCAAAAATCTAAGATAAGATACGATAATGTTGTCTGATGAGCTTTAGCTTGGATATGGAGCCTCGAAGTGAACGTCACTCTCCATCATTCAAATGTCACTTCGTATAAATTAACTACGCTCCATTTGTCACATTATCTGGTACGATTAACTGGACCTCCTCGAAGATTTAATGGAGATCTTTGTCACGAAGAAGTGAAGTAGTTCTGAGGCCTCCTATATTTAATGACTTAGGCACGTATATAGTTAGATATTTATCGTAAAGTTAGTATTGATTGTACACCCACTTTGTTAGGGAGAGGGCATACTGTCTACTTTTAGCGGCAACGATCGGCGTTTTCAACCGACTGCGCGACGCAAAGGAGTGGTAATGTGTTTATCAGTCTATGTCCGTATGAATGTTCGTTTGTTCCTTTGTGGCACTCTAGAGACAAAACACATGGGCCGATTTTGATAAGTGGCACGTCGTTAGATTCGCCATGCCAGCGCGAGTGTCAACAAGAACATAAAAATTTGAAAAAATCAAAATGGCGGATTTTGGACGCCATAATGTGAGGTTCAAAAATTATTTTTTCTTCAAATCCTATTGAGTGGGGTATCAAATTAAAGGGTTTGAGAAGGTGATTACGAAATTATATTTTTCATTTTTTTTCTCATAAATTTGATAATTGACATTTTCATTGACGTTCTTTAAAGCAGTTGGGTTTTGATTGCTGTTCGGAAGCTCGATTCCGCGCATTGAGTCTCGAAAACGCGATGCAGTCGCAAAAACGCCGACCGCTGCCGCTCAAAGTAGGCAGTCCACCCTCACCCTTATTTGTTAAAGTAAAAGAAGCATACCGAATTATTTATGCAATAGTATACCTAAGGGGTAGAATTTAGAAAGAAAGAACTAAAAGCAAAAATATAAGTAACAAATCTTTATTTTCTGTTAACAATAGCTGTGACTCACAGATGGACAGACCTTGGGACCCAGGGTTCCTTGTTTTGCTACGGAGCCCTAAAATGAATCGTAATTCTCTTTGCGTCCATATAACACACATGACTTAACAAAATTAATAAATTTCATTTATCAAACCTAAATTATCCAGATAAAAATAATTCCAATCTATCCTTGACACGGATTAAGCGTAAAGATGGATAGGACAGCTTGTATCTCCTACATAAGGAAAACAACAGTCAATCATAAATTATTGTGTGTCATGATATGATTTTAACATTAATTGAAACTAGTCGTTTTATCTTTAAATTTATGGTAAAATATCGACGCGTGTGAACTTTATGCGCAGGCGCCACTCTAATGCTTTTAAGACTTTAAAAAGAATTGGACTTAAATTAGTTACAGAACGGTATACCTAATTGGAAAAAAAGACAGTGGCATTCTTCCAGGAAAGGGAAATTCCCTACTAATTTTATTAATGCGAAAATATGTTAGTATGTTGAATTGTCCTTCAATCTACTGGTTATGAACTCTTCAATGCAATAATTAACAACTTAGGATAAAGTTGCTTAACCAGCGCAATCGACCGTTGCAACTCGGCCACACCTCCCACTGCAACTGGTGGCAAGCAAAACAATTTTTAATTTACAAAAAAATGTGAATAATAAAAAATACGTGTGGCACTCTGGGACTGCCGCGGTAAAGCTATTGCATAGCATTTTCTAGTCGCACGCACACAAACACCGTGCCGAAGTCTGCCGAACTGAAACGACGGTGTTAGGTTTATTTTCGTTACGGAATTTCTTGATTCGGTCGCCGCGCTCAAAGGCCACGATAAAAGCTATGCAATAGCTTAAAAGATTAAACTTGTGATAATAGACGTGTTCTTATTAGCCTAACGAAAATTATAATAATGCGGAAAGTGTGTTTGTTTGTTGGTACCGTGTCCTTCAATAAGGCGGCGGCGGTGACGTGTTGAAAAATTGAAGAGCTTTAAAGGATAAATTTTAATGTAATGTGTGTTCATGAACAAACAACATTTTAAACTGCAAATTTATCAGTTAAACATCGAACATGGTTACATTCGATTGCAATTAATAAAAGAAAAACATGCGATAATCTCATAATAAATACTCACTATTAAATTAATGGAATAATAAACAAATGACACAATGGAATTGAGCGTAGTGAGGACATAAGCCGTAAAAGTAAAATCCTATATAGTAAATTGCTCTTTATGCTGTGGAGTATGGAGTGTCATATACCTAGAGACGGTATTAACGATCTTAACCAAATTTTTTTTACTCATGACAGGGTAGCCTGTGATGACTGTGATGGCACCTGATGGTAAGTAGCCTAAGTTGGTAGCTTAGTAGTTTGGAAGGGGGTATGACAGTTTTCGTTAAAACCGACCCTTATCTGTTTTCCTAAAACCCATAGGGTTGAAATACTAAGTCGCTAGGTGATCTGAAGTGCTCTTTGAAGTTTAGTGAATTGCTATATCTACAGTTTTGGAACTCGAGGTTGAGTGCAAAAGCTTAGTACAGACCTATATTATATCAAAATAATACTAGTTTTGTCACGTGGAGTTAGGTTTTTAAAATCCCGCGGAAAGATTTTATTTTTCCGACTTAAAAAGTATAGCCTATATCACTTTCCAGATCAACAAATTCACCTAATCGTGCGTAAAATCACATCAATCCACTGATCCAAACAAACACAGTATCACATAATTATTATTCTATAATAATAATCAGTAGGGATCGGCAGGGTTACCTATATCTTTTATAATTTGGTCTTTTTTAACGTCTTATGTATGAAATCTGCACCTCTATTGTCTACAACTCAATGCAGTCGAGGAAAAAATATCTCCAAACGAGTTTTTGACTGTTATCATTTTTACTCTTCGTTGAATGTATTCACTAATCAGTCTTGGCATGCATCACACCTTCACGGTTGTTTGGATTACACGATTTTAGTGTGTCAGACACCTTCCTTGAAGCGTGCAGACAGCCAAATGTCTACAGGCACAGCGTTGCCACCACCTGCCACCACTAATGATTGAAAATGTAATATATATCGTATAGGAGACCCTTGTGCTGCAATATCAAATTTCTGATAGGTCTCCATGTCACCGGTCTCTCGATCTCCAATCAATCAGTCTCAGAAGTCGTGATAGCCTGAGGGTTATAACTTTGGACCCCTTTTCAAAGGGATTCGAATCCCAGGGAAACCTCCTCGCACACCTGGCGCACCTCTAAAAAATTATCACTTGTTTTAGCGGTGAAGGGTTTTAGAATGGTTCTGACTGACAATGTCTAGTGTCCCAGAATCTGTAGATTAGCGTTTATTCATTGATCCAATACAGTCAATGATGTTAAATTCTGATGTTTTTAGGCTTTCGTAAAATAACAAAGGAACCTTATAATTATGTAGTTTCGCCAAGTCCCTCCGTCTGTCCGTCTGTCCGCGGCTTTGGCAGAGAAAGGTACTAAAGAGCTGTAATATGGCATGGTTATACATATTTTACATATTAAATTGTATAGAGTATAAGTATTTTATATTTGTATGCGATAAGAGATAAATGCAAACTTTCTTCACAATAATTGGTAGAATCGTATGAAGAACGATCTGGGAACTCATCATCATATTACCTATAATCTTAAAAGAACTGACAAGGGTCACAAACTGCAGAAATGAGATAACAATGCCGAGAGAGACTAAAGTTTTCTATAAGTAGTAGGTACGACTATAACTTTGTATTAAATACATTATAAAGGAAAACATTGCAAGGAAAGTTCTAGGATTACGCTTAATTCCGTACTGAAATAGTGCCGTGGGTATAGCTTCACCTTACCCGTGTTATTTCTGCATAAAATATTCTCAAAATCTTAATAATATTATGATGACCATAACTTTATTGTTCTATAATAATTAAATTTAATTTGTTATTTAATATTGAAGCAGTGATAGCCTAGTGGCTAGGATTGTCTCCTATTCGGGTCGCAGGTTCAATCCCGGGTACGCACCTCTGACTTTTCGGAGTCAAGTGCGTTTAAGCAATTAAATATCACTTGTTTCAACGGTGAAAGAAAACATCGTGAGGAAACCTGCACACCTGAGAGTTCTTCATAATGTTCTTGAAGGTGTGTGAAGTCCGCCAATTCGCATTGGGCCATCGTGGTGGATTATGGCCTATAACCCTGCTCTGAGAGGAGACCTGCGCTCAGTAGTGAGCCGTTGATGGGTTGCTGATGATGATGATGAATATTTAACCATTAAAATATACAAGGTAAGTTACAATACTTACAATACAAAAAGTAAGTATACAAAGTAAGCTATACCTAGTACCTGGCCCCAAAACTAGGATCCCCTGTGCTGTGTGAGTGTGTGTGGTATAATGATGATGATGATGATGATGATGATGATGTCCTCCATGACGTATCCGTCAACGGCGGTCTTGGCTAGAGCTTGTTATGGGAGTGAATATGGCTCGCGAAACCAAATTTAGTGTGGAAAATCCTATTGCACGACGCACAGAGTAACCTGGTCCGATGCATTATACGTGTAGAGGTAGGAAGAAGGTCCTTGGCTGGGTCTTTTTGTTATAGCGTTTGGCGTCGAGGTCCTTTAGTCGACGCTCCTCAAAGGACGCAAGTCGCCACAGCCTTATCTACTGGTTTACGTCACTCTTGCCTCTGCCACGCAAGTCTCACTAGATACCTATGACACGAAATTAGATGGCGCTTCAATACGTCTTTGTACCTGTACTTGGTATACTATGTGTGTAGGTATGTTGCCTACATATATTCAGTGGGTATATTTTGTGTGTTAATACGTTACCTACATAATAATTATGAAGATTTTGAGAATATTATTTTAGTAAATATAGCAAATGTAGCGTAATTGTGTAGCTGAAATAAGTATACTCCACACATTTAAACAATAAAACTCATTAGTAAAGCAAATAAGAAACAAAATCAATTTGCGGCCCACGCAGCACGCTCCGAAACAGCTGTTCTAATAAAGTAACAGATTGATTATGTACGCCCATCATGTTGATTATACTTTAAGCCGCATAAATTCCACAAGAAGATTGATCGATTATGTCCATATGCAACCACAATACATCTCGACAGAATTATGATTAAGGCAGATTGTTACAGGAGTTACAAGTAAAGGTATCACGAGATCTCGTAAGAGCCGCTGAAGCCGCAAGAGCCGCGAAAGCCGATATAGGCACTGAATAGGAAGCTAAAATCTCTAAGAACCTATTAATACATCAGGGCCCTAAAGGTGCTCTAATAGCGATCCTGTACCAGGAAGGGAAAAGTTGGAAGGACCCTCACTAGATGGATGGACGATCATAAGCGAGTCGCTAGAAGTCGCTGAAAAAAGGAGCACTGTGAGCGTCGCAGCACTTGCGTCTGTTTACCCGCCACATAAAAAATATTTCCAAGTAATACAATGAATAAGAATGGGATGAGTTCCACAATATGATAACGCCATCAGTCGGCGATGACAACTGTTCCCGCCATTTTTATGACGCATCCGATGCTTCTGACGTCACTCACATTTTCAATACAAAAAAATCAAGCTCTAGCGGCTGTTGCGGACGCGGCCGCATACGATTACCTTTAGTGCATACTGCATGCTATACCGGTCATTCTTGTACTCCTTTCGCTGGCGCCAAATTGAGATGGTTTAAAGCCGTAAATATTCTCAGACGGGTCCGATATCCGTACGGATAAATAAAGGGATTTGTTTAACAGAAGTTATGAGATTTGTAAATAATAATTATCGTAAAGTTGTATTTTAAAGAGGATACTGATACGTATATGTCTTTGAGTAATAAACCAGCAATGGAGAGGCATTGACGCCTAATTTATTTGCAAAAAAGTCTGTCAATTACGGTGGGGGGCGAGGTAGCACACATGAAAACTTGCTTACTACAGTTGCATTTTTCCATCACGTCGCTATGCACGCATACAATATAATTAGCAAACACTACCTTAAAGTATATGCACACTATCACATTCACACACAGGGACGCTCTATCATTACATGAAACAATCGCATCATTTGTGTAAGCATTTTAGGGATTTGACACTATCGATTATCGACTTTCGATAAGTTTTTCTAATAATTATTTACAACAGAGTTACTTTATTCGAGAGTAAATTTTTTTGTTCGAGATCTTTAACATGGTAGGTATATAGAAGCGCTAGGAAACGAGGTTCTTGCCGTTATTTTAGTCATAATATGCCTTTGCTATTAGATTGACTCTTTGTAGGCTTTTAGTACTTGCGTAAAGATACAGCTAGAAACTTTGGACTATATTGACGCTGGAAAGCGATCTAGCTTATTTCGAAAAATAACAAAATTACTTTTTTATATATTTGGAAGAAAAAGATACTGCGTCGGATTGTCGGATTTTCGTTTTCCTATGACATTATTTTTCTAAGATACTATGTTGACCTTCTCTACATGTTTATATTATATTTTTTGTTATTCATATTTTTCAACGTACTCAAAAATGCTGTAAATACTAAGAAACCATCTATTTTTCAATATTATACAGATACTTCAAAAAAGTTATCAATACTTTTTAGCAGTGCAGTGCACTTAGGTGTACCTACTGTAAGGACTTAGGATTATCTGATTATTAACAGATTTTGTAGATACCAAGGTATTTACTCCGTCACTATACTCTCAATCTCATGCTGAAAGCATGCTGTAGGTACCACAGTATATCACCTTAGAGCAGCTGTTTAGTTATGATTTAAGGTTATAAGCCACCAGGGAGTGCTGTACTTTGTCATAGATTTTTAATAATATTGTTTATTAAGTTGAGAGACATTTAATTTTTATTTGAATACTTAGTGGGTATTAATATTGAACACATTGATTTTTTAAGTAATCTTGTTTAAATAAACATACAGCATTTTTAATGAAACATCATTTGTTTTATTTATGTTTAAAGCGAAATTTACGATGTATCTATTTCTAAAAAGTATATTAAGTACAAACTGTTAGGACTACATCATGTTTCCTTAAAAATAAATACAGCATAATTAGCATTTCAGAGTTTAGAGTTATTTCGTGGTTTCATATGTATCAAATACCAAGTTACAGCAACATTGCTTCTTGAAATTGAAAAACTATTAGTCGAAATTGATATAAAACTAATGTATAAAACTAAAGTAATTCTACTTTAGAATTATATAATTAGTATCATCTGATGTGTTACATTAAAAAATATGCTTTTTGAAAAAAATCTGCTCCTGATAGCTTATTATGAGCTGTTATGATTTTTTAAAACGTTATTGGCTCTGGTTTAAAGTTCACTTTTTCGATTTACAAGATCGTTTTCCAGCGTTGAATAATATTCTCTCAGTCCAGTATGGAGGAAACATAAAAAGGAAAAACTGAACCCTAAAAAAAAAATTTATTTAAAGTTATGATTGGTAAGTTAAAACTTGTACCTACATACTTTACTTGGAAGGCTTATTTTTTTCATCTACTTCATCTGAACGAAGTGTATATTTGTTTGTAATGCTAGGCTGCCGCCATGGCTATAGTGGCCACCCCATCTGTAATAAAACACCGCCAAGCTATTTAGCTTTCCGGTAAACCTAGCGGGATGAATAAGAAGTATGGGTACTTTAATTCAATTGCCAAGTTTTAATGAACCAAATATGTATTGAATTTAAATATTTTTTTTCGTCCATTAGTAAGACGATAAAAATATCTCGGTATAAATAATTTATACAATCCCCCCACCAATATCGACATATGAAATCTTGCTGTCCAGCCCTAATTTTATTGCGGTGTGGCCGACTTCATAAAATTAAAGTCCTAATTTTCGAGTAAGAAAGACTTACGTAGAACTTATCATTATTATTAAACAATTTTTTAGTCTCGTTTTCATTATTTTTTGTATTATATTTGTAAAAATCCTTTCTTAGCGGATGCCTACGTCATAGTAGATATGCGTTGATAAATCAGTGAGTCAGTCACCTTTTCATTTTATATATTTAGAAAATCATATCACACTGGCTATATGGAAATATATACCTATAAATTTTGAAATAATTGAGTAAAAAAACTAATTTTATGAATTCGCTGAGTTTATGGAGCTCTAGCTGCATCAATGCATTTTAAACAATAGTGGGAGAGTACCAGCCAATCAGACACCATTGCGATCGTTATAATAATGCAATCATTTTAACCGACTTCAAAAAAGGAGGAGGTTCTCAATTTGAATTTTTTGTATATTTGTTACCCAATTATTCCGCCAAATAATGAATGGAATTTGATAATTTTTTTTTGTTTAGTAGGGCATACTTCAGAGGTGGTTCCCATATAAATTTTTGTTGATATAATGTTAGATGTTACTCCATAACTACGTCAAATCTGAACCGATTTCAATTTTTTTTGAAAGAAAGCATAATAAGGTTGGGCCTATTTAAAAGGTGAAGAGAAGATGATTCATATCTTCGGTGATGGAGGAAGGAACTCAATGATTAAGAGCAAATTGCTCGCGATCAGAGATATACACAAAAAAGCTTAAAATAATAATGTAAAAAAAATATCTTTAAAAAACCGACTTCATACGCCGATCGGGCAAAGTTGGGCTAGCGTCGCGCATTAGTTTCATCATTTATATTTAGGCCCACCCGACTTCAACATACATGTACAAATTAAAATTGTTTTATACTTTGTAGTGGCGTTTAAAGTCGGTTTTATAGAAAGAATTTTTTATCATTATTTGATAATCCCACAGACGATCAAAGTTCGTATTTATATATCTAGTCATATTTTACTTAAAGCTTATAAATTAGTCGTTCACCCCTTCCTATTCTATCGTGATTTTAATTCTATGGGATCAATTTATAATGCAGTTCAAGATAAAGGTCTCTAAACGAATAGTAAGTAGGAAGATTAATTTTCAATATTTTCCCCAAATTATTTCATGTACGATTAAGTAGCAACATTTTCAGATCGACAGTTTTCTTAAGTTTTCTGCATAAGTATTGCATTATTTGGATAAAATAATACATCAGAAGTAAATAAATGTTATCCTTTAGTAAACTGGATGTTTTAAATATTTTTTTAGAAGAAAATACTCTCATATTCGGCATTTATAGCGGAGCTCATTCCCCGCTAACCATACGTAGTTGACAGGCGCGTGACTCGAGTCAAACAGTTTTATATAACGAGTAGGACCACTGCTCATACCCAACTTACAGAGGGGTACGCGCGTCAATTCTTCTCCTGTGTTGGTTTATTACTCAAAGGTATATGTCAATGTTATCGGCATCCACTCAAAAATGTATACCTAATAACCTGTTTAAAAATTTTAAAATCCTTTAGCACATTTGAGAAAAAAGGTAACTTACTGGTATTACAATTTAATTTATACCGTCTGTTTTGTTGGTAATAAAGTCTGATCCAACGCTCCTCAATGGTAACAAGCGTTCCATATTCATAAACTCCTAACTTCCTAATATTATAAACTCGGAAGTGTCTGTTTGTTTGTTGTTGGTTTGTCCTTCAATCACGCAGCAACGAAGCAAGGAAGCAACGGATCGACGTGAATTTTTGCAGATGGGTTTAAGTTGAGAACTCGGATTTTTAAAACCTAACTACACGCGGGGGGAGTCGCGGGCAAAAGCTGGTTGCTAATATTTTCATAACTTAAGTAAAGATAAACACCATGTAAATTACTGCTCGGAAAATTTCCTATTACTTGAATACATTTAATATGAATTTTATGCTATTCGTTTTGCCCATACTTATAAGCATCGTAGAAAACATAGAATTCTAGAGTTATCTATCATGTTTTGAATTCAGAAGTCACAGAAAGGGCCACAATTTTATTTATTAGTTTATTTATATTAAGGTAGATTATTATAGCTTTCTCAAATAAAATTATCCCCTCCCTAATAACAATAAATTAATGTTGCATCTGATATAAGCATAATGGTCCAAGATCCCAGTGCCGCCAGACCTAAGTTATTTTCTCAGCAATTATTTGTGTACGATAGAGTACTGTTCGAATGTCCTTTCAGTATATGCGTACCAGCTAGATTGTGCCGACGGCCAATTTCCAGATACCAGGTGCTAAAGGTAGGTAAAAACTAGAATAACTTATCTTAAATTCTCAGAGCTGATTTTCATATATGTTTTAAAGAATATTGTAAAAATTAATAAATTAATACTGCCAGACGCTTACCGCCGGCGGTTACTTTAGCCAGACGCTTTGAAGCTCCCAAAAAAATATATAATTTAAGTTAACTTATATTCTCAGTTCTGATTTTTATACATGATACTCAGGGAACTATTGCGATATTATCTGTAAGCTGCCAGACCTATTGGAAGGGTCAAACATTCAGACACACATTATGCGTCCCCATATGTATGAGCGCTAGAACATGATTCACTTGTTTAAGTGTGTGAGAGATAATATCATCATACTATAATATTATAAATGCGAAAGTGTGTTTGTTGGTTTGTCCTTCAATCACTCTGCAACAGAGCTATGGATCGACGTGATTTTTTGCCTGGGTATAGCTTAGGATCTAGAGAGAGAGAACTATTGCAATATCTCCTGCAAGCTATACCCAGGCAAAAAATCACGTTGATCCGTAGCTCTGTTGCAGAGTGATTGAAGGAAAAACCAACAAACACACTTTCGCATTTATAATTGACCGAGCGAAGCGAGGTCTCTGAGTTAACTAGAGCGATTTGCACTTGTCCGTCCGTCCGTCCGTCCGTCTGTCAGAGCCTTATAACTTTTGAATTACTCAACGTAATTACTTCAAATTTAGATATAATATGTAAACCGATGGCCTCCAGCCGAAAATGGCTTAAAAAGTTATAAAAATCTTTATTTCAGGAGGGCTCTCATAGAAGCGAATGCGAAGTAAAAAAA
This sequence comes from Oeneis ivallda, assembly GCA_029955525.1. Taxonomy (NCBI): domain Eukaryota; kingdom Metazoa; phylum Arthropoda; class Insecta; order Lepidoptera; family Nymphalidae; genus Oeneis; species Oeneis ivallda. The sequence goes on along the minus strand of JARPMR010000015.1, from coordinate 12,175,489 downwards.
AAATATCGCGTTACATAAAATTGTTACGTATCATTTTAAAGATAATTTTGAACTGAGTACAAAAATTTTTTTTTTTTCATTTTTCCCTTAAAATTGACGAAATGGGGGGCTTTCAAAGTGGCGATTTTATACGCTCGCTTGAAGACGCTCTCTAGGAAAATCCGCTATGGATTTTCAAACTGATTTTATGTTTTTAGGTCACTTATATCCTGTACTTGAACAACAAATACTAAAATTATATGAATATTATAAAGAAACGAGATTATTTAATTTTTAATGTACATCAGTAATTCATATCGCATCAACATAGCTTCACAATAATGCTAATAGATGGCGCAGTCAGTAACTATTCCCATGGAACTACGAGTTACGACTAACGACCTATCTCAAAAACAGTTTTGCGTCGACCATTATTATTTAGTTACTTATTATAATACAATAATTGTATTGTAATTTTTTTTTGTACCATATTATTCAATTAAAATTATTTTTTAGTTAAATTTTAGTTAAATATTGTATATTTTCTATTCGCGTCGATAGATGACGATTTGTACAGATGCCCGTAACCCGGTTTCACTCGTTAGTACCTACATAATAATTCAATGTTTTCACTAACGTTCCCTAACCTTTACGGGCTACCTATAAGTTAGGTGATTGATGTTTTCTGTCAACTTATTTATCACGATCCTGTACGGGACACCTAAAAGGATATTGGGACGGATGTTAGGACTTAGGATTGTATTTAGGAGCTACCTACGTTAAGAGACTCCTACTTAGGGGATTATTTAGGTATGTTTGGTGAAAACGGGAATAATAATAATGTCAGTTTTGGTTATCATGTATCGATTGAATGAATAATCATGGGATACCGTTACCGCGAGGTCTCAGTTCGGGGCGAACCACTAGTATTATAGTATGATGATATTATCTCTCACACACTTAAACAAGTGAATCATGTTCTAGCGCTCATACATATGAGGACGCATAATGTGTGTCTGGGGGGATGTTTGACCCTTCCAATAGGTCTGGCAGCTTACAGATAATATCGCAATAGTTCCCTGAGTATCATGTATAAAAATCAGAACTGAGAATATAATTTAACTTAAATTATATATATATTTTTGGGAGCTTCAAAGCGTCTGGCTAAAGTAACCGCCGGCGGTAAGCGTCTGGCAGTATTAATTTATTAATTTTTACAATATTCTTTAAAACATATATGAAAATCAGCCCTGACAATTTAAGATAAGTTATTCTAGTTTTTACCTACCTTTAGCACCTGGTATCTGGAAATTGGCCGTCGGCACAATCTAGCTGGTACGCATATACTGAAAGGACATTCGAACAGAACTCTATCGTACACAAATAATTGCTGAGAAAATAACTTAGGTCTGGCGGCACTGGGATCTTGCTCTATAACATAAATCTCCACTTCTCTACTCTTTATACAGGAAAAGTGTAGGGAACGGAGCCCTCCTAATAATTCTCTTTCATGCAAGTTCAACAAATTAAATAAATACACATAAAAGTGTGTAACAATAAAAATAATTTTCTACTTAATCTTTTGAACATCAATCCATAAAGTTATGATGTTTTTTGTGTTTTTAATTGTGTTTGAAAACATTTTCGACCAACTTCCAAAAAAGAGCTGGTTCTCCAAGATTCCCGGACCTTATTAATATTTTTTCAAAGACGTTTTATGTACCTTCATAATATAAAGTTTTTGCAATACTTATTAACTTTTATATTGGATCCCACACACGCTCTGTGTCGGGAATATTTTTCACTTAATTATTTCATGTTTTTAGGGTTCCGTAGTAAACAAGGAACCCTTATAGTTTCGTCATGTCCGTCCGTCTGTCTGTCTGTCTGTCTGTCTGTCCGTGGTTTAGCTCAGAGACTATTGGTACTAGAAATCTGTAATTTGACAAGGGTATAAAACTGTGAAAAATAATTTTTTTAGGGTACCTCCCCTACATGTAAAGTGGGGATGAATTTTTTTTTTCTCATCTATCCCATAGTGTGGGGTGTCGTTGAATAGGTCTTTCAAAAACGTTGTGAGTGTGGGAACACCATTTTTCAATTCAGGGATCCGTTTGTGAAATATGATATTTTAAAGTGCTAAATTTTATTAGAGTCAAGTGTCCCCCCCCTCTGCCAGCTAAATGGTTGTATATAGGATACAAGAAAAAATTCACAGCAGTAGTATATATAATGAATTTTAAAGGAAAACTATCACGGCTAAGTAGGGTTTATTAGTGAAAGAGTTATATCGGTTTTTCTAAGTTAGATATTACACGTAGTGTAAGTTGCATATTTTGTAGTATATTATTATAGTATTTAAACCATGGAACTCAAAATGTATTTTGAAACTTTCAACTACGGAACCCTACACTGCGCGTGGCCCGACACGCACTTGGCCGGTTTTTTTTTATTTAATATAGGTGCTGTCCTTACTATAAATATGCACCTAAAATGTGATCAAACGAACTTCCCAAATGTACCGAATTATTTAATTATTTAATTAATTATTTATTGTAATTTAGTAATGTACATAATTCAACATAAGTACCTAATATATAAATCGAAAGTCACAAATTGTATCTCCTTTTTTTCGTAGATTAAATCAACAAAATTCTTGATTTTTATTTGAGCATAAAATATCTTAGAATACAATAAAACTGTAACTGGAAGATTTCTGTACATTTAATATATTTTGAAAATTTTTATTGGGGGATGCTTTACCATCGATACTGAACCCAAAACAGATTTTTATTTAATTTTTGTCTGTTTGTCTGTTTGTTTGTCCTTCTTTCACGTAAAAACTACCGCACACATTTCTACAAAATTTTATACCGTGGTAGCTTATTACTCGGGTCAACATCTAGGCTACTTTTTATCCTGGAAAATCAAGGAGTTCCCGAGGGACTTTAAAAAACAAATCCACGCGGACAAAGTCGCGGGCATCAGCTAGTCTTAGAATACAATACAAATTTTTTTATTCAAATAATCTTTTACGCGTATAAAGTGCTTTTGAATCGTCAAGCGAGTAAATCTACCACTTAAGTACGCGGAACCCTGCAAGTGAACTGAAAAAGAAAATTGAAGTCAGTAAAGTCACATACTAAGAAGATACTTGTCTCCACACTGAATTGAATTTATTTAAAATAAAGTTCCCGGAAAAGCGAAATATGTGCTTTCTTAGAACGTTTGTCTTCACGAAACATCCTGTGTGAGAATTCATTTAAAAGGTAAATATGTACACTGGTATTATATACATACACTTCAAAATATTAGGTCTTTACCTATGAAATTGCCTTTCTTCAGTACTGGTACAGCTTGCACATCTGCAACCAGCTTTGGTCAATCAGTCGTCCCCACTGCTCCTTCACGACAACGCGCGACCCCATACTGCGCAACAGACAGTCTCCAAGCTGCAAGAGCTGGGGTTGGAAGCTCTCCCTCATCCGCCATACTCACCAGACCTTGCACCTACCGACTATTACTTTTTCCAAAATTTAGACAACTTTTTAGTGGGTAAAAAATTCAATTCCCGAGAGGCAGTACAAAATGCCTTTGAAGAGTTTGTCGCCCCCCGTCCAGCTGATTTTTACAAGAAGGGCATCAATAAAATGCCAATGCGTTGGCAAAGATGCGTCGATTGCATGGGTGATTACTTCGAATAACAGAAATAAAAAAGTTTGAAAAAATAAGTACTTTCACTTATTGCATACAGAACGGCAATTTCATAGGTAAAGACCTATTATTATCACTTGGTGTAAATTGGCTTTAACTTTAGGTAGGTAAACATAATAATTTTCCTAATAAAATGGTAAAAACTTTGCGTTTGGTTCTAAAAACTATGCGTTGGCCGGGAATCGAACCCGGATCAACTGCTTGGAAGGCAACTATGCTGACCATTACACCACCAACGCTGATGTTTAAGTGCTGAAAGATACAATTCAAATTTTTCACTGCATCCCATTACGAAATGATTTACCTCAAAAATTATAATTGCATTTAAATAAAAATAAAAAGCTGTTTGATATCTGTACAACAAAAATTGCATAAAAGAGATTTTTTTCGATTTTTGTAGTTTTATTTAGATGACAACAACTTTTGGATATAGGCCACCTCCGATCTTTCAAGTAATTCTAGTAATTCTTTCTCTTTCTAGTGCTTTTTTGGCCCAGTCGTTCCCTGCCAACCTGCAGATATCGTCTGCTCATTTAATTCGGGTGTGCCTCTTTTTATTTTCTCCATAATTGTACTAAAGAACTTATAAAATAACCAATTATGCTTTCCTTGTCTTACAAAACCATGGACGACGTAAGCAAGTGTGATAAATACGCAAACCATATTTTCCTAATATACCGAGACGTATAAAAATGATTAGCTTACGATAAAGCCAACCGGCATTTTCTCTTCATTTCCATTATTATAATCAAATAGCTTTTGCTTGCGACTTCAGCTGCGTGAAGATAGAGTTTTTGAAAGTCCCGCGAGAATTCTTAATCACTCTCTGAGTACTCAAATATATTATTAGGTATATCCATGCAAAAATCACCTCGGATGTTGTATCGCTGAGTGATTGAAGGACTAACCTATAAAGAAACACACTTTGTTATAGTATTACTAGAGAGCTATAGGTATAAACTTAGGTTTACATAGGTACAAGCTACAATGTAAACAAACATAGTCGGACTCCTGAATTCCGTAACATTGAAATATATAAATTCTTCTTGTAAGTAAATTCTTTTAGGTAGGTTTGTTGTTTTGCTATTCGATACTTGTATTAATCACCAGGTCAAACCAATAACGTAGAAAGAATGCAATATTTGTATAGGGTCTCTTCTTTTGCATGAGGCCGTAGTAACACGGATTGTGTGATAATTTTAACTGGAAACTTATTTCAGCTGAAGCTGTAGATCTGTGAAAAGATAGACAACGGAGGCTTAGTAATGGGAATCTTGTTTGGTACCCTTGGTTACAAAGCTCTACAAATCGATTGCACTGGTTGACCGGAATTCTTCGAAGTCGTGAATTGAATGGATGACCTGACACTAATGTTACTGTAAATGGGCTTTTACTTCCCTTTGCGAACACGTGAAACTGTTATCACCATCACTCGGTGCAAAATTGTTTCTATCCATCGACTACCGAAGTAGGTCAGATACCAATCACTGTGTGTAAAATGTGCTAGGCCGAAGAATGTAGATTAAAACAATAAACAGAATCTGATTAAAGACTAGGTCACAAAATCCTGTAAACATAACACAAGATAATCATACTTTTATGCCTAAAATAGCACTTTTTATTTCACAGCTGTACTTTTTATCTCGCCAACATTCCTCGATATGAGTTTTGTAAAATATGGTACAACCAACTCTAGTTACAACAGGTTATTGCTCTAATAATTCATTGTTTTCTTTGTGGGTCAACATATGGGTATATCTTTTAGATGAAATCTATTATCAAAAGTAAAAAATAAAAAAAACCGACCAAGTGCGAGTCAGACTCACGCACCGAGGGTTCCGTACTCCAAAAGTAAAAGTAAAGCGATAATATTATATTAATTTGCTTATTTATCGTTAACTTTGTTTGTAGAGGTTAATTGTTAATATAAAAAAAACTATGCTAGATAGAGCGTTGGTTTTATTTTTCCTGTAAAATATACATAAACCTCTAATGGCCATAATTATTTCAGATTTTTCGATTGGTAAACTTGGGAGATAAGGGGGTGGGAACGGTATTTTTTTCGACATTTTAGCCGATTACTCAAAATATATTATATATAAAAATAAATAAAAAACTGCTTTAGAATGCCCACGTAAAGGCCTTTCATATGATACTCCACTCGGTATAATTATCTTACTTTGAAATTTCAAACCCCTGAATTTCCCCCTTTTTTAATGAAACAAAAATAATTATCGCGTTGATTTTATTTTTCCTTTAAAATATACATAAACCTCTATTGAACCTAATTATTTCAGATTTTTCGATTGGTAAACTTCGGAGATAAGGGGGGGGGGGGGGGGGGGTGAACGGTATTTTTTTTCGACATTTTGGCCGATTAATGAAAAACTATTATATATAGAAATAAATAAAAAACTGTTTTAGAATGCACAAGTAAAGGCCTTTCATATGATACCCCACTCGGTATAGTTATCTTACTTTGAAATTTCAAACCCCCGATTTTCCCCCTTTTTTAGTCAAACTAAAATAATTTTCGTGTTGCTTTTATTTTTCCTGTAAAATATACATAAACTTTTATTGGCCATAATTATTTCAGGTTTTTCGATTGGTAAACTTCGGAGATAAGGGGGGGGGAACGGTATTTTTTTCGACATTTTGACCGATTACTCAAAAACTATTATATATAGAAATAAATAAATAACTGTTTTAGAATGCACAAGTAAAGGCCTTTTATATGATACCCCACTCGGTATAGTTAACCCCTGATTTTCCCCCTTTTTTAATAAAACTAAAAATAATTTTCGATTTTTCTTTATTCCAATGATGTTGGGCCACTATTATACACAACTATGCCAAATTTCATGTCGATAGCTTTATTAGTTACTGAAATAATCGACTGTGACAGACGGACGGACGGACGGACGGATGGACGGAGAAAGTCTCACCATAAGGGTTCCATTTTTACCATTTTGGTATGGAACCCTAAATATCCACGATATCAAATTAGGAACACGTTATGTTAAATAAAATAATGAACTCTTTATTTTGAAGTGAACAATTTAAATTTTTTGTACCCTCTGTTACCTAGTTATTTAGTTTTTAAAAATATAACAACATAAAAAAATTACAACATTTAGGATTCACTCCAGTCCCCAATATCACTACGAGCAAATAAATGTTGCATCGCGTGTAAACATACCATAAATCTTGAATTCACCGCTTTGTGCAGGAAAAAAGCGAATGGAGGCTCTATTAAGATAAGTCCCTTGCAGCTTCAACAAATTGCTAAAGTTATGGTGTAGCCACATAAAGATATCATTCGTTTGCTTACTGCTAAGTTATATGTATAAAGCATTTAAGTCTATCTATATATATAAAAGAAAGTGGTGTTAGTTACACTATTTATAACTCAAGAACGGATGAACCGATTTAGCTGAAAATTGGTGGAGAGGTAGCTTAGAACCAGGAGACGGACATAGGATACTTTTTATCCCGTTCGACCGCGTTTCAGTCAAGTCACTATAAAACGTGGTATAACAAAAACGCATCTGACATGGAATAACAAAACGCAAATGACAGTGGAATAACAAAACGTAAATGACAGCTAAACGTAATTTTGTCTTTGGTTAAGTATGGTAAAAAAATTGACAATTATAAAAATGATAGCTAAACGTAATTGATAATATCATCACTCATCAGTAATATGTTTTCTCTTTGAATCATCATTAACAATGCCGCGAGCAAGACGATCAAATGTTTCCTGCTACAAAGCTACGGATTGACGTGATTTATTGGATAGGTATAGTTGAGAACCTGGAGGGTGACAATGATTTCCCGCGGGATGTTATGAACTAAATCCACGCAGACGAAGTCGCGGGCATCAGCTAGTATATTATATATTACCTATATATTTAGTGTGCATGGGTCAAGAATTTTTTTGTTGACGCAACCTTTATCGGGCAACTCTTGCACATAATATTCAAAGACATTTTACAAAACAATATTATAAATGTAAACCTATACACCAAAAAAAAATTTTTTTTCTTCATTAAAGCAAGTGATATAATTTATTTGTTTAAAACGCAAATAATTCTGAAAAGTCTCAGATGCCTGGGCTTGAACCTTGGCCCCCGAAAGGGAGGCCGACGTTTTAACCACTAGGCTATCACTGCTTTATACATAATACTAGATGATGCCCTCGACTTCGTCCGCGTGAATTAAGATTTTTTAATTCCTGCAGAAACTCTGCAATTTTCCGGGATAAAAGTAGCCTTTGTGTTAATCCTGGATATGAGCTATCACTATTTCAAACAGCCAAGTCGGTTCATTCGTTGTGACGTGAAAAAGTAACAAACAACCATCCATCCATCAATACATCCATCCTCGCAAACTTTCGCATTTATAATATTTAGTAGGATTACTTGTAGGTAATAGGTTCCTGCAGTCTGTTATTCTCTGAGAACTGTCTACCAGGCTAGAAGATGAACAGCTCATATCACAACAGTAGAATTCAACATTTCAATGCGGTTGCGGAATGCAGCATTCACCGCATAACTTATTGCTCTACCTACAAATGGCTCGCACAATTAATGTTTATTACAAGTATGTTCCCCTGAGACACCAGGGGCTTTGGTATTTGTATATAAACGAATAAAATTGTAGTCGCGCTAGTCGTACTACCCACTCAGCTTTCCACTTATATGAAGGAATATAGTTGAGCTTAGTTAATTTTGTTTACTAAAAGTAAATTGGTTGTCTGTAAAGTGTAAAGTCGGTTTACGGACGATAGTTTTACGTGATAACGTCATAAAGAAACATGAAGGAGAAACAAGCCAACGCTAGGGCCGATCGTGCCTCTTCGCTTGTTCCGCGCTCTCGCTTGCACCCGCAGGCTCAGGCGGAACGTGACACTTTTTCGTGCGTGCAGCCGGTGTTCATCGATTTATAAGACGTTATCACGTCAAAAATTGTTCAAGCTCAAGATAGAACCTAGGTAGTAAACCTGCCTAATAATTTAAAAACTGTAGCAAAGATAAACAAAAAAAATGTTATTAAATAGGTAAAAAGTGAGAATATTAGAATTTTAGTGCCGATTTCACCAACTTTGAGTGACATTTAGCCGAGGAATAAATTGGACGTTCTGTTCTGACAGTGTTTGTATTAAAAAATCTACCAAAATATCAACGTTTCACAACGTTGGTGAAATCAACGCTTAGTAATTGAAAACAATATAATTTTATCTAAAGAAAAAAATAGCCGCAGTCAACTAACCCGTATCTGCAGCTAATGTTTCCTAGTATTACAAGTTGCAAGAAAGAAGCTCCTAGCCGTACTGACGTTAATCGCACTCTTTCGTGCATTCAACATACCTATGTCAATAGAAAACAGGCGCTTAATACCAAGGGTTCCGTATTCCGTATAAAACCGAATGCAAGTGACTCGCTCCTTAGAACGATGTCACACGACGTGGTGCGGGGTCAATAAGTTATTTCTTCGTCACCAAGCTGCTGCGCCAGTCTTACCCAGAATAAATTCTTCAACAAATTGCTAAAGTTATGATGATGTAGCCACGAAAAGATACGATTATTACTTCTTAAACTTATAGAGTTTTATCGAATGTTAATAGTTAAGTATACCAAGCATTCATATTTTATAAATAAATAAATAATTTATTATTCAGCTTTTAACAAGAAGGTGTTTAAGAATAAACAAAATATACAGACAAAAACTTAATCACTAAATAAAATTATTGTTCCTAAATGTTAAAGCTGAAAAGGCTGCTGCCTCAGCATAATGCTGCAACATTAAAATGCTGAGCGCTGATTTTCAGGCATAGCCTTAAATGAAATCGCGAGCCAACCACGAGACAGTTATACAAGATAAGTAATAGGAAAAAGAAATAAATGAATAAATACAGATATTAACATGTGTTTCGGTTAACAGTTGATACATAGATACATTGGGGGTAATATAAAATTAAATAAGTATATAATAATAGGTAATTTAAAAGTAACTAAGGTTAAAAGGAAAATTCGTTATACATAATATAGATACATCCTTGCTAATATTATAAATATTGCTCATGTCCCCGTGGAGTTTTTAAACACCCCCAAGGGAACCCTCTGTTTTTTCCAGAATCAAATTTTGCATTAACACTCTTCAAGTCCTCAACTATACCCATGCAAACGATCACGAATTGATCCATTGGTCATTTGCTGCGTGATTGAGGGACAAACCGGCAAACAAATTTTCTCATTTTTTATAATATTAGTAAGGATTTGTTTTACGAAATTTCGCAAGTGAACCCTAATATTAAATTCGCGTACCTACTTACTAGGTGCTTACCTAAAGCTGCAAGCTGAGAATATGGCTGTCACCATTCCGAACTAAATTGTTTTTCTTTTAAATAAAGTGCACGGTAAAGTGATTTATTGTATGTGACTTTTTATATATACTTTCTTCTAACATAAATTACCACTTGAAATTCTTCGAATATAAAGCCGCAAACTGTGGCTATGTTATGATTCATTTTCAATGCTGCATCGAATAAAGCCACTATATAAAACTAATAAAGCGTAGGTCTCTGGTCTAATCGTATGGTTACAAGTTACAACACAATATATGTTTCTGGAAGTGTATGAAACTTAGGGTATTTCTAATGCAAATTGGCAGACTTCACACACCTTTGAGAACATTATGCAGAACTCTCAGGCGTACAGGTTACCTGACGATGCACTGATTCACCGTTGAAGAATTTGATATTTTCCTAATTGCTTTAACGCGCATAACTCTGAAATCAGAGGTTTGTATCTACCCGGGATAGAACTCGCGACCCCGTATAAGAGGCCGCAGCCCTAACCAATAAATTATCACTGCTCATAATATTATGTTCACGTCGTAGGTATATCAGGATTATTATCCATGGCCTTAAAGCTACCGTTTATTCTTTCCACGGTATCTGCATTATAAGCTATCGTGGTCCGTGGATAGTTCAGTAAGCTAAATAATGGCGGTCTTTAACTAAAATATTGCATCTGCAGGGGCATTTCAAGCCCCATTTTATTTAAAGTTCGTTTATTGACCGATTTTCAACATAAGTAAGTATTATAAGTCACGTGACCCATTTTAAAATATCCAAAGCTATTTAGCATGTTTGTTGAATTTTTGGTTTGTCCTTCAATCGCGCAGCAATGGAGCAACGATCAACGTGATTTTTGCATATGGATATAATCAAGGGTTTGGACTTTGGAAGTGACATAAGCTACACTTTTTATCCCGGAAAAATAAACGGTTCCCGCGGGATATTTCTTAAAAGTTAACTCTACTCAAACTATACGTTACTCAAACTAATTCGAAAGGTAAAAGCTAGTCATGTACTTACTTATATTTAAAAATCTACATAAGTAGCTCCGTTATTTTTCTACAAAACAATATCGTATAAACATACTCGACCTATAATATTATCATCACGAAACATTATCTAGGCTCAAACAAATCTCGGAAACATCTGTGCGATTTAGTGCCGATTGCAAGAACGTTGAGTTACGTTTAAGCGTGGAATAAATTTGATATTTTGGCAGATTTTCAATACAAAAACTGTCAGAACGACTAATTTATTCCTCGTTTACCGTCGAGTAAACGAGGAAATTGGTGAAATCGGCACTTAGAGTAAAGTCATTTATATCTGGGTTATCGGTCGATAATTTAGTTTAGTACAGATTGTGTACAACAGAGTTCCAAAATACGTTATTAAAGCTTACCAAAAATGCGCTACTTGAAAACGATTACTAATTATCAGCAGAATTACTACTTAAATCTGTTCAGAAGCAAGTCTGCTAAGAGAGCGTTTTAGAATTCTCTGCGTGCCGGCGACAGATATAATTTTACTTTTATTACCGAAACGAAATTTCACGGATCACCCGGAGAGTAACGTTATTACTATACTTAAATGTTATTGAAATGATTTTATCTAGACTTCGGACAAAACGCATCAAATCAAGTACTTCTAATCTCGTGAAGAAAAAACTTTTTTCAACGCATTAGTTGCAAATCGATTATCATGAACTACCTAGGTACTATAGTATTGCTAACTTTTAAATTATTTAGACGATGCTTAAGACATCGTCTGCATGCATTTACATTTTTAAATTCACCTGGCTGGAATTTAAAAAAAACGCTCTTTATTGCAACTCTGGTTACTTAAGGAATATTTCCTTCTTTAAAATCCCTAGATTAATAAATAGGTGTGTCTATCAGGCAAACCCTCACCGTTTTGTAATTTAAATAAAAAAATATTTAGGAGGATAAAAAAATTTTGTTTGTAAAATAGGCTTGAACCAAGCAGTGCCATGTTTGGTACTTAATGCAGAGTTAAATTTGATACGCGAGAAGTTATCTCTGAAGTTTACCAATCGAAAAATCAGAAATAATTATATAAATAATTAAATAATAAATTATGGTCAATAGAGGTTTTTTACTTTTACTTTTGGAGTACGGAACCTTCGGTGCGCGAGTCCGACTCGCACTTGGCCTAGGAGGTTTTTATTACCCTCTAAGACCTAAATTAAACGGTGCTCCGTTCATCGTTCACTCATCGTTCAAGTTTTGCGAAAATGCACCTAAGGCCCTTGCCCTAATGGAAAATTTAGAGGTTCATTTTCGATGACTCGATGAAGCCTCGAAAATGGAAGCAAAAATCTCGAAAGCTAAATTCACCCTTGGGGCGAATTAAGACGGTTCATTTTCGTAAAAAATTTCGCAACGATGAACGATGAACGAGGCACCGTCTAATTTGGGCCTTAATAGTATCGAAAAATGTAGAGGAGTTAGATGACCTATTATTATATTATTATAGATTGACAAATAGCTCAGTGTGATGATTACGTATACCACATCGCTGCTTAAACACCTCAAACTTTTCGAACTTATATCAATTAAATATCACATCCTTTTATGGCAAACTCCTGAGAGTTTTCCATGATGATCGTAAAGCTGTGTGAAGTCCATTAATTTGCATTGGGCAGGCGTAGTGGACTATGGTCTATGAACCTTCTCTGAGAGTTCAATAGTAAGCCATTTATGGGTTGCTGATGATGATGGTAATGATATTATGACCCTCTCTAGCTAAAATTAGCCAATTACAACTGAGTATATAATTGAGATTTTAGTACGTACCTAATGTTATAGTCACAACTTTCGTGCAAAGGTGGATTGAATCAATAAAAAGAATCGCTCGGCCATAAATCCACGCAAAAATTGATTAATAAGACAATATCAACACGTGTAAGTAAATGTAAACATGCGGGGTCTTGTGATAAATCATAGCCTGTCAGTGGAATGGAGACGACTCGAGAGTCGAGATTCAGCGATAAAAAGTTGAAACATGTCTTGTTTTGCCAATTTTTAATTATTTACGGCTTAAGAATTAAGTGAGTATGTAAATTGTGTTGGCAATTACAAATAACAGGGATGTTGTACGATATGAGAGTTGATAGCTGCGCAAAGAAAGATAAACCTACACATCAGTTCATGTGATATTTATTTATTTGTTCACATGACGATTCAACAGAACTTTGTAAAAGTTTATTTGAATATAAAACTTTCTATTCTATACTCTGTTCCATTATACTCGTAACAAACGAATAGCGCCCGAAAAAGTGTTTTTTATTCGATGACAAAATAGCCATTGAGTGTGATCTCACCTGATGGTAAGTGATGATGCAGTCGTGGTAAGGAGTTACTTTACAAGTGGTATGGCAGTGTAAATAAACACCCATACTTACCCCTAATCGATTTCTACCATCCATTCATTTAGCCATCTTACTGAAACGCTAAATCGCTTGGTGTGGTGGAACGTCTTTGACGTTAGAAATTAGAATATAAAAGATTGAAATGAAATGAAATGAAATGAAACTTTATTTGCTGAATATGAGTACAGTATAGTTAGATGTTATTAACAATGTCATAAAATTTCCTCCATATTCTGCTAAATAGCATGCAAATATTTTTTTATTAGATTTTTAATTCTCAGGTTTTTTTAACTTTTAATTTTAATTTTAATCTACTGTAATGAAATTATAATGGAAAGGCACGATGAATATAACATAGTAATTTAATAAAGCGATGTTCATAGTGTCGCGGTCGGGGCGTGCGGATGTTGCATATTAAATTCCACACTTTGAAATAGTAAGAATGTTTTCATGTTAGAACTTGGCCACACGACCAAGGTCCGGCGACATTACGCTGAAACCGTGCGGCGGCAAAAATACATTAGCGGTGGGCACTGCAACAGCCAATGCACCAATTTTCTATTCCGTTGATAGGATCATTCTCGAATAGTTTGTACTTTGCTTGATATGCAAAAGATTTTCAGACAATACCTATTAATATAGACTGTATAATTGATATCGCTAGTTAAGAGAAGTTAATTGATGAGTACCAAGACAAGACCTAACAGGAAAGAATACATCCCTGGTTCTCCATATTATCTAGTTAGTAACTTCTCAGGGTCGAGAGGGAATCCTTATATCAGCTGTAGAATTGTCTTAAAATGATTGAATCAGTGTAATGATCGCAATCTCCTTTGATTGGCTGAATCTAAGGGTTTATTCCTGCATAAATGCAGTTTAACCACTAGCGAGAAAATACTTACCAATCAGAGGTTATTGCGATAGTCACATTAATTCAATCATTTTTAGACTATCATACAGAAGAAATTAACACGACATGGCGCCGAAGAACATCATGGCGCTGTCGCGGCGCCTCATGGTAACAGCGCCGCACCGCTTTGATGTGGCCGAACCCTTAATCAGTGTGACAGCGAGTTAAGTGCGTTGGATGTAAAAATAAAATTATGTATCGCACAGCGTTTAGTCTCAAATGGCATGTCATTAGTTATGTGGTTGATTTGTAAACAGAAGCTTGTAAGTTTACACAAGAAGTCGTTTATTATATTTTCATGAATATTTTATTTATACTTACTTAGTTCTGAAATGGATGAGTCAAAATTAATTCCAATGTTGTAGGAAAGTGTCCATCTATTCAAACACGCAAAAGTCCGCTCCGTACCCATGTCACTACCAGTCTTACTACCTTACTACCGAAGTCAAATACGTAAACCATATTGTCGTATATACGTAAACCAAATATTATGGTTGAGCGAATCAATGGCTGGGTCATGCGTCATGCTCGTGAACGGGTGCCACCAGCTGAAATGGGGCTACTTTCTGTCTGCCCGTCTTAACATATTGTGTTGAATTATAATTAGGTATGCTTTTGGGGAACTTCCTCTCATTGTGGAAACACTGCATACATAGCATAATATCTATTATGTATATTGTAAACTTGTTTTCAAAAGAGCAACTGCCGAGTTTCTTGCTGGTTCTTCTCGGCAGACAGTGGAACAACAGGCAGTGGAAGACTCATCGATGATTCAAAAGCGCTTGTAAAAAATTTTATTTGAATAAAAAACATTTCTATTCTATTCTATTCTATTCTGGCATGTCCAAAATGTAAATGCCAAGTAGGTACCAGAATGTCTAATGTTGCCTTTTTTTTTTAATAAACCGACGACATTCATTACCCGTGTTACTACTTACTACCCAGTCTTACTACCACTAGAAACACTGGCAATCAATTTTCTAAGCAAGAATTAGTTGCCCAAGTCACCCTCGCAAGTGCTCCCGGCGCGGGCCCAAAAGAAACCAAAACAATCAAACACAATTAAAGTTACAAATATTTGAATCCGTTTAACTTCAAAACAAAATCAAGAGTGATAGGCATCTTCTAGGCAAGCGCGCTCCATCTTAGGCTGCATCTTCAGTTACCATCAGGTGAGATTGCAGTCAAGCGCTAGTCTATAATATTTAAAAAAAAAAGCTTTGTAAGCACTCTGACCTCTGACAAACCTCAGGGACAAATACCTAGTTCGTTGTAGTACTTTGGTTCGTCAGACAAATGACCATGCAAAAGAGCGTCTCCACACACCAACTGATTTTAAACCTATCTCATAGTCTAGCTCTAGGCAATGAAGCTAGTGGACCCCAACAGCAATTCCTCAGGCGACGAAACTTTATAGAATGATAAAGTATCAGTAGTTAAACGTATTTTATAAATATCCAAAAAAAAAAATCAGAACGGAAGTTAGGTATTTTTACCTAAACTCTTTTATGCTTAATATCTCAGTTCGGCAAAATGCTCGGTCAAAACTTTCTTCACCTGAAACATTCATGTAAAGTCTAGAAACCAAATAAAAAATATATAAAATATACTCCTAGTTGAAACCACCAAATTTTGAAAAATAAGTTTTTTTAATGTAGCTTGCAGCGAAAAATTGCTCTGTGAATTCTTTTCACTGGAATGTCCTTTTATAGCCGTTTTGTACCTACAACTTGAAAATCCAAACAATATACCAAGAGACTATATTTTTTTCAAAAACTACCCTTTTACTCACAGTGCAAAATTTCTCCGTCCATTTTTTTTATTGATATGATTACAATTATTTTTTTTGTAACAAGTATCAAAATATCCAAAATACTATACAAAATAATAAATATCAGTTAATACATCATGGCAGCCTGATGATTTTTTACTGTGACGACATCCGCCAAAGGCTTGGGGTCTTCAATGCAAATCGAGTTAGAACTGTTTATTCATTTATTTTTTAGCGAATTGTTTTGGATACCAGTTTAGTAGCATACGATTATAAAACGAACATACAGATGCATTAACCAACTAAAAAACAAGCTATTGTAAGACGCAGAGACAAATCTGCGCCGCACGCTGCCCGCGCTCCCTCTGACCACCTCCCGACCTTTCGTCTCCTGTGCATGCGCGAGCGTACTACAACGTGTTTATTTTTAAACTTATAATTTTTGGATGGAAAATGGTTATTAGTCTTTTTATGGGACATCACATTCATATTGAAAATAGTGCCACGTCTGTTGCTGGGTGGGGACAGTGCACATACAATTTTTTGCATGGTCCTTTTTAATTATGTCGTTAAGAGTGGGTGCGCTCGTTAACAGTAAACAGATTTGATATTTACAGTAGTAGATCAAGTTTCAAGTATCCGAAAAAAAAAACGCAAAAATTACATCATACTGCCAAGGGACGTGCTTGGGCACAAACATAAAATGATGAAATTTGTTCGATAATAAAAAATCGCGAAGTTAGGTCTAATTTTTAACCAATATTCATTTATTTTCAATGTGTTGCATATTACAGAGCCAAAATTTTTACATTAAATTCCGATTGATATTATCAAGAGAGTAGCGTAGTAAATTGAAAAGAAAATGAATATTTTACGAGTTACAAAGTATTTGGCGCTTACTACACTCCTATTCCGCGCAAAACGCTTTCTTTTGTCGCGTCTCACATGAGGTTGCGGCTATGTTTCATCTCATCGCGAAATCTGATTTTTTTTTTTGGCGTTATAGCGTTCTTAACAGCCTGGTTCTATCACATTTTTATTTCATGTAGATAGTTTTCAGAAATAGCAGACTACTTTTGTATGTAAGTGTTGTCGGGTATTGTAGTGTGTTGAAAATGTGTTTCTAACGTAAGTCTGAAAATTGCTTACCGTAGTAATGTAAATATTAAATTCCACGCTTGAAACATTATCTCTTCATATTACGCAGAATGAGAGAGACAGAGATGCTGTATTATAATTGGTCTGAGTAGACGTAATCACGTAGGAATGGTAAAATGTTTCTTAGAATAAATAAATAGGGAGTATTTTATAAGTGAAGCAGTGATAGCCTAGTGGTTAGGACTGTGGTCTCCTATTCGGGAGGTCGCAGGTTCGATCCCGGGTACCTCTGACTTTTCGGAATCAAGTGCGTTTAAGCAATTAAATATCACTTTGCTTCAACGGTGAAGGAAAACATCGTGAGGAAACCTGCACATCTGAGAGTTCTTCATAATGTTCTCGAAGATGTGTGAAGTCCGCCAATTCGCATTGGGCCAGCAGCGTGGTGGACTATGGCCTATAACCCTTCTCTGATAGGAGACCTGCGCTCAGTAGTGAGCCGTTGATGGGTTGTTAATGATGATGATGATTTTATAAGAGCCCTGAATTACAGATCAAAGTTATATTGTATATACTGACTAAGTTTATAATATTTTTTATACGCGTAAACGATAAAGTTATATTTGAGAGTCAGCGAGAATTTATACTTATATTTTTTGGAACGAAGTTCCTTTTCAGACGGTTTGGCGGATGGGAGCTAGACGTTAAAATGTGTAAGAATTTTCCATCACGGCCCTTGTCATACACGTTCCATCAATACTTTGATGGCGCAGCGGTAAAACGAAGGAGTGAAACTATCGGTTCGGGGTTTTTGTTTAATGTTTCGCACTCAGTTATCCTCTGACATGGTGTCAGAGACTTTTTGAATGCGAATTTTGCTCTGAAAAAGTGCCCACTCACGATGTTCGTCAAATGGGGATGGCAATTCTTTTTTCCTTAATTATTGTTAGATCGTTCGGGGGTTCGAATTCCTACTTCAGATCATGTCTTTGTTCTTTTCTTTTTTTTAAGTTTTGGAACGAAGTTTTATAGAAGAAAAATTCCGAACAAAATATTTGCAGCAAAATTTATTAACGCCATCTACTGTGGGCAGCGTGAACTTGCTTTAATGTCTGTTTTTTTACGAGATGGTTCAAATATGTGGCGAGAGATGGCGTTGATTCTGAACTTCGTTCCAGCCGAGTGTTTCAAATTCCACTACCTACACTCATGCATTTTTTTTTGTTAAAAAAAGAATATCAGCCAAGCTGTTGTAGAAGGGGATCTAGAAGGGTATTAGTCAATACCTTACTATATATACATACATACATACATACATACATAGTACATATAGACTGCTTTTTTTGCCGTAATCGGGCACAAAAATTAAAAAAGTCCTCCCTAAACTAGCGGCACGCTATGATGGCCGGTTTGACGTTTGTCCGCTCATGAAGTTCCGTATTAATTGATAACGACTTTGAAGGAAATAATTGTATTACTTTATTGACGATAGTGATGTGCAGAGATTCATAAATTTTATCGAATGTAGTTTTAGGTTTAGGACTCAAAATTTATTTATTAAATTGATTTCTAAAATGTATACAAGTGTAGAAAAATCAGTTTGCACCATTTAAGGGGTGAATGTACTTGTGAATATGAACAATTTTCACTATGTGGACAAACCTCTGAAATCGCAAAAAAATATCAGCTGTTTCATACAAAAGGTAAAATTTTTATTTTTATATGATATATACCACAACTCGGCATTTGGTTTTCTAAATTGAAAATTTTTAAAAACCTTTTTTGGTATCTTTTGTATTCATATGTTTCTTGTGTGCATATAAAGTATGTATATTCATTTTCATTCAAATATTCAGTTCGTTCAAATAAATTAAATAAACATATACATTTTTGTTTTATTAAACCTATTTAATCAGGTACAAAAACAAAACTTAATTGTTTTTTGTTCGAGAATAAATTGACATTCCACATCACTATTGTAATGTGTCAAACCGGCCATCATAGCGTGCCGCTAGTGTAGTGCATTTCTAGGGTACCTACTTAAACTAAAACTTTAGGTTAACCGGTTGATTCTTCTCATGGCCCCTTTAACACGGGTGTCCAACAAGAGTGCTCGAAGATGCCAGTAGGCTACTTTTTATCCCGGAAACAATCTTAGTCAAAAGAAGTATATTTTCTTTAGTTAGTAAAAAACATCACGCAGATTATGTTACTGAATCAGCTAGTAGACTTATAAAAGGCACATAAAAATTACCTTCATTTATAAAATATCGATAGAGTCACCCATATAAATCAAACTCGATTCATAAATATTTAGAAACCCTATTTATAGATTGCTCTTAAAATATTTTTGGTATAAATTGCTTAGCAGATATTATTGAAAGCTAACATTAATAAAGATACAGGTCGTACCTTACTTCATAAGGGATACCAAAAATCCACAGAGATGTCACGCTTGTAGAGCATGCAATGTTTCCTGCAATTAATTCAATCTTACTGATGTACGAGTATAAGCCCTTAATCGGGGTTGTTCTTAAACAGTAAATCGAAACTATAAGACTGTCAATAGTATCACTACTTTTACAAATTTTTTGGAGATTCAACAAAACTTTTATTTCACAAGGAAAATTTTTATAATCCGCCACAATCTACTTACTCCATCGTAGAATCAACATCGACTGAGGATGCCCTGATACCAGTAACATACATAATTATGTGCGTAGAGTATATTTTGGAGGATCTTTGTGGTATTGCAAACCACACAAACCCGTTGCTTATTGCTTGCTTGGTTACTTTGTTTTCCTACATATAGTGTAATAGCAGAAGCTGTACACAAAATATATGTCATAGTATATAGTACTACCATATACTGTGACTATTGCTTGCTTGGTTACTTTGTTTTCATAGGATAGGTTTGTTTTCATAGGTAGTAGCAGAAGCTGCACACATAATATATTTGTAATAGTATACAATAATATGAATGCTGCTGTAGGACGGGTCGCGCAAAGAAAATGCTGCATTGTTTTGTTTGACCTGCGCAAGATAACTTCTGCTTCTATCTAAAACAGTTATTAAATACTAAAAAATAATTCTTAGTTTACGTACTTTTTGAAACATTATGTGTTCATGGTTTTTTTTTACGCCCCGATGAAGCAGTGTTCTCCTCCAGTAATATGTCATCTCATTGTAAAATACAGACACATTAAGATGTTACCACAACTTAACCATGTTGGATGTTTACGATGCTTATTTTCTCCAAAAGTATATTTTTGTATTTACTTGATTCTTCCCGTGGTTTCGCCTGTTCTCTGAAGCATTAAGTTTTTGTTAAGGCGCTGTGTTCAGTCACGATCTTCATTCGTGAGCCGAATCACGAGCCGAATGAAGATCGTCTTATTTAAAATCTATGGATCATAATATTATGAAAAAAAAGTAGTTATAATTGATCATATTTCTGGCCTGATGGCTTTTTCTTAAAAACGATGATGCAAAATTTTCTCGATAGAAAAAAATTGCAAAGTTGACTCTGTAAATACATAAACTCCCATCGTTCTCTGTTATGCATACATTTATTTTGGTAAAATTAAGTACAATTGTTTTTCATATCTTACTACAACAAATGGCTGTTTTAGATTTTATTTATTGCGACTGTTTTAATTTTAATATTTTCCATTATAATTTAACAGTCGCAATAAATAAAATCTAAAACAGCCATTTGTTGTAGTAAGATATGAAAAACAATTGTACTTAATTTTACCAAAATAAATGTATGCATAACAGAGAACGATGGGACTTTATATATTTACAGAGTCAACTTTGCAATTTTTTTCTATCGAGAAAAGTTTGCATCATCGTTTTTAAGAAAAAGCCATCAGGCCAGAAATACGATCAATTATAACAACTTTTTTTTCATAATATTATGATCCATAGATTTTAAATAAGACGATCTTCATTCGGCTCGTGATTCGGCTCACGAATGAAGATCGTGACTGAACACAGCGCCTTAAGGTGTTAAATGTTAACTCTTATTGCATTTACTTACATAATATTATATTAAACAGACATTCATGAAGGGTAATTTATAATATTACTTATAAGTTATAACCTGAATAAAACAATCACAACTCAAAATTATGTATTTCTAGTTATTTATACCGGGCTACCGGCTCCCGGACCAATTCGAGTAAGTGCCGATTTCACTAACGCTTTTAGCAGATTTTCAATACAAAAACTGTCAGAACGCCACGAAATCGCACGTCGTTTTGATCTTTTTTGTATTGGAAATCTGCCAAGACGTCAAACATATTCCTCGGTTAAAAGCTTAACGACGTTGGTGAAATTGGCCTACGGTAAAGCCATGGACCTATATTTTTATAGGTCCTTGAGTAAAGCTATAATTTTCTCTAAAAACCTAAGTCTCTGGAATGCGCATTCAATTTATAGATGATTCCACCAAGTACATACCTATACTATTATCCTGAATGTAATTTTCATTAAATCAGGAGCTACAATAATAACATCATCTATAAAATTGGGAGCTGAAGGAATACATACAAGATATTTTTTCAAGCGCAGTTATAAATCTATTCTGTATAATAATATTATAAATAATAATTATACTAAACTAAGAAGATTCATTATACCTACTCAATAAATTAGGTAGGTACACGATGGAGCTACCGCAAGCGAATTTGGAAGTTACGAGTACAACCCTTCAGATTCTATTTTCAAATATAGGTACTTTATACTACTGCGGTCACACGTGACGGTAAGTGATGAAGCAGCCATGGTGCGCGCTTGCCTAGAAAATGCCCATTTCAAGGAATCAAATCAAGAGTGGGCAAAAGGATGATAATTTTCTAATGCAGTGCCTCAAGTTGTAGTTTGTTATAAAAATATTGAATCCGGAAGAGTATTCCAAATAGCGTTGCTGCTGATCGGACCAATTTATACTTTGCATAATTATATTTTACACATAAATTTGGCAACGCATGCAATAAATTCACGTCAAAGGATACAATTAATCACGTTTAATGTCCTATTTCTATTAACTTTCACAAGCCAGCCATAAACTAACCAGCACACTCGTCATAGTGTCATAGTGGTGTGGCGTTATGGAACGCTAAGCCAATTTCGTTTCCAGATAAAAAGCTCGAGTACTTATAAGATCGATTATTGTATGTGTCGATTAACTTATTGTGTAACAGTATAATTGAACACGTAGTTTGGCTTTGGCAGGTAAGTGTAGTAATGCAACTAGGTGTAAAAGACGACGGGTTGTTGTGCTGTGCTTGTTGATACGGTTACGATTCGCAAGGGCGGATAATAGTCATGCAGCGTGCCGCGTTCACACCGGTCGTCGAATGTGGAGCACCCGACGGGTTGCCAGCGATGCCTCCGACAAAAAATCAGTGTAAGCTCCACACCAAAGCGTTGCGGTCGCGCTCCTTAAACCGCGAACGCCGGCTTTACGGAAAACTTCGACCGAGTCCGCGAACTTAGACGAAGACTTTTACCATTCGAAACTTTTCTCATTCACCTTAGTCGTATTCTTAGGGTTATGTAGTGGTAATTTGTAGTGAGAAGTGCCCTTATTCTAGTTGGTGTGTAAGTTAGCGACATATGGCCGAGGTCCGGTCTAGCCGATGATAGAGCACGATATTCGAGCACGTGTGTACGAGTACATATTGCATAGGAGCACACCGTTCACTTATTTTGTTACTTAACACTGACATATTTTGTTTGTAACATGTTATGTATGTGAGTCATCGATACAGTTTGGGTGTACTGTACTTTGATATGGATAACAATCCTAGATAGTTTTTTATTAAAGTACTATGTTTTGACTATCCGCGTCGCTTCGTTGGCGTGAAGGTAAAGGTTTTTAAATCCGCGGAAATTTTTAGATTTTCCCGAGATAAAAGTATCCTATTTCAGTCTCTATGTCTTTAAGTACCTTTAATATAAAAAGGTAAAAGTATCCCATTTCAGTTTCTAGGTCTTTCAGTACCTATACAAAAATATTTTCTATTAGTAGGTACAATCTGAATGAAAATTTCTACCAAGAGTTTTTGAGAATAGCACATATACAGGAAAACATAATTGGTGAAATTTGTCTTAGGTATAATAATATTAATGTAATGACAGTGATTGATGAATATTTAAATTATGGGTACGATCACCTATCGCCCTTCTCTCAAAGCAATTTGTTGGTGTACCTAACTGTAAATATTAAAAAAATTAGTTCGTCCATTTTAATATGCCTAACTT
Organism: Oeneis ivallda; assembly: GCA_029955525.1. Lineage (NCBI taxonomy): Eukaryota > Metazoa > Arthropoda > Insecta > Lepidoptera > Nymphalidae > Oeneis > Oeneis ivallda. The sequence continues at coordinate 12,151,998 of JARPMR010000015.1, read as the reverse complement.
AAATAGAATAGTATAGAATAGAAATATTTTTTATTCAAATAAACTTTTACAAGTGCTTTTAAGTAGTCGATGACCACCACCACTGAATCTATCACTCTACCACTACAATGATAGACCATTGATATGTATTTTATACCTAGATGATAGTAAAAGAAAATATATAAAATAAATGATAAATGAAATGAAGGAGTCTAGAAAATCGTATATTTAATCCAAATAATAAGTTTATCTATAGTGTTAACCAATTGGTGAAACAGAATGCAGTATCATTCAAATTATTTAATGGACACACTTTTTAAATGCGCTTTTTTTAAGATTTTGAATTAGAGGGTATTGAAAGCGATCATTAGATAGACGGTGTTTGTTTAGACTCTAGGAGATATCGGTATTTAGATGAGTTCTTCAGAATCTGAACACTTCCCGATAAGAACTCGCGACAAACATCAGTAGAAAATATTGCTTCCAAAATTTACTCTACCGTATCTTGGAATTAGATAGTAATGGTCGGTCGTTACATTAACGAGTACAAGATTAAAATTAATTTCATAATTTTTAATATTCATTAACTTGAAGGTCAAAACGTCCGTCTTCAACTCCCATCACGAGTCACGACGTCATGACATAGCTTGATTAGCTTAACCATTTACTTAAGTAATTATTTGAAAACATCTCATCCGTAAAAATAAGAAGTGGCAGAGTTTGTAGGACGAAAGATTTTTTTTTAAACAGATAAGGCCTCCGTTATTTTTTTCTTTTGCGTTGTTCTCTATATTATATTAATAATTAAAGTAAGTATTCATTCATTCACTCACGGCTGAAATCGTGGGCTTCACCTAGTCAAACATAATAAATTGAACAAGAATACACACCTTCGTATACAATCAACTCCAAATTAATCAACCATCCACAGTATAAACTTCACACAGCCAATCACCAATGCATCAAAAAAAAAAAAAAATTCCACCATCGCGCGTGCCAAGTCAGGTCTTAATTAAAAGCTTTATAAAAGGAGAGACAATATCATTAACAATCAGTCACGATTCTCTACACTTGAATGATATTTTATATACAATAAATACAATTTATACTGGGCTAATGATACGTAATGAAATTTTAGTTAATCTTTTCTAAAAATTCTATATTATTAACTAGTACAATATTATACAAAACTGCTTGCACCCAGTTTGTCTGTCGATTGAATGGATTTTCTATAGTTGCTGTAGATAACAATGATAAATGGTAATTAATAATATTTTGTGTCAAAAGCCCTTTTCAAAATAAGAATCGCCATGGTAAATGAAGTCTTGGGGGACAGACACAAACTAAGCTGTTTTATTTTCAGTGTGAGTTTTCAGTTTACCATAATTAGCAACAATTTACGAAGAGTTCTAAGTAATATATCTTACGAAAACTTTAATGCATGAAACTTGTCCACAAACTTTCTACCTGTTAAAGACTAAAGTTGCGCGGTTCAAAAAGAACTCATAAGCTGACTACCAAGAACTAACTAGAAATAAGGAATACAGTTCGGCTTTTAAGAGCTGTACTTTTATATTTTCAATAGCAATAGTAAGTTACAAAGAAAAGTAAGGGGTATCTAAAAACTAAGACTATTTTGAAAAGTTTATTAAGTATATATTTCGTGCAATAAGTAGATAAGTATAATGATGAGGAAGCTGTTGCCCGCGACTTCATCCCCGTTAGTTTAGGTTTTATATAAAAATTATTTTATGGTACCTAATCGAATCTTTAAACCTATACATATATTATGCTATGCGACACACTTTTTGCTGCTACCGCCGCGCTGAGGAGTTCTATCCTCTATCTTCGATAATATTTATCAGTTCTTCACCAAAATTGAACAATATACGTAGGTACCTGATGGTACACACTTCTAATAAATAAAAAATAATTATCTAATGGTTAGGTTTTGTCGAAGTTATGGAGTAACATCGACAAAAAATATCATCCCCTATGTTACCCCCTTTACATTTTATTATTGTGACAAAGGTATGTACTTTCCCAATGCCAATCTATCTCTACCAAAATTCACCAAAATTAGTTCCGCAGAAAGCATAATAATAAATAATAGACAGAGTTACTTTCGCATATATAATATTAGAAGGGATATTAATAGGGATATTATTATTTTTTATCATAATAATTTTTGTATTTAAGATCTGAAAATCTACACTCGGCCCGCGTGGACCCAAAACCTCTTTCTGAGCAGGGAACTGTGCCCACTTGTGGGGCCGGCCATGGTTTGAGATGTTGTAACTGCAAGGTAATTGGCAGATTGGAGCGCGAAAATAATAATTGTACTAACCACATTATTACACTGAATCTAGCAAACATACATCGTTTTGCCGTTGCCCTCTTTTACTGCTCTTTTTTCAGTTCATTATTTTGTACCTAAGACCCGATAAAATAATAAATTAAATGTAAATCTTAAACTTAAAGCTATGCTCGGTATATCCCTGCGAGATCAAATCAGAAATGAGGAGATTCGTAGGAGAACCAAAGTCACCGACATAGCTCAGCGTGTCGCGAGACTGAAGTGGAAATGGGCGGGGCACATAGTTTGAAGAGCTGATGGTCGTTGGGGTCCCAAGGTGTTGGAGTGGCGAGCCCGCACCGGGAAACGCAGTGTATTGGCAGACCCCCCCACCAGGTGGACCGACGACATCAAACGAGTCGCAGGGAGCCGCTGGATTCAAGCGGCGCAAGACCGAAGCCTGTGGAAGTCCATGCAGGAGACCTTTTTCCAGCAGTGGACGTCTATAGGTTGATAAAGAAGAAGAAGAAGAAGAAATCTTAAACTTTACTAGGCTGAGTGGTCTGTGACTTTATTTAAAGTTATAAACATATTACACAAGTTGTGAAACAATATTAATTGTAACAAGGCAGAGGCTCAATTTATAACTGTTACCCCATTCCCAAGGATACTTTTATTCGTCGTTAAGAACGTTACTTTTATTTGTCGTTAACAAGTGCTATGGGGTTCGCATAAAGTTTTATATCATTTATTGGCGCAATAATCGTATTTCGAGAGTCTTGCGGTTTGAGAAATATTTAAAACTGTAACTGGCGACATTTGAGAGGACATCTTTAACTATCTCTGTAATAAAACCTACTTTGATAAAAAATATTGAATATAAGAAGCAAGAAGAATTCTACCTAAGGGATTTCAGTTCGCCCTTATGAGGCTTATTATCATTTTAGAGTTCCGTAGCGAATGGGTAAAAATGAAAAGTTATTGTGCAATACGGTTTATCCGTCCGTCTGTCAGGTTTAATTTTCCAGTTAATGGGTTCCATTTGTTAGTCGCTAATACCTACTTTTTATTTACAACGTTATTTTTTGCATGGGTAGATCTAAGGGCCTGAAAAGTGACATAATTATGCTACTTATTATCCCGGAAAAACAAAGGATTCCTGCGGGATTTTTAAAAGAAATTCGACGGGACGAAGTCAGGAGCAAAACCTTGTTGTAAGCAATGCTGGCCGGATTTTATGGCACATGAAAGAAATTCATAAATATTTTTATTTTTATTGCAAAGGGGCAGAAAGGGATGTCCAAAATTTCGGAGTAGAGTTATTAGTAGTAGTGGGGCTTCACGGGCTATCATAAAATCTATCTAAATATCTAACTACTTTCCCCATTATCTTCGAAGTTCGTAAAGCAAAGCACCTAAAATAATTATAGTTGATAAAGGTTTATATAGATACTCGTATTACAGGAAATATAAAATCATATCCCTGACATTTCTTCTTCCTTGTGTTTGTCCCGGCTTACGCCAGCGGCCCGAGTCCGCTTTCTAAGTCTCTTTCCACTTTTCATGATCTACCTATATCATCCTTCCTTCGAAGAGCGTTGTCTCCAACTAACACAGTTTTTTTAGAAATCAGCAATGATCCTTTACAAATAAAGATACAAGCAAGACACAAATTAAAAACAAAAACAAGATATAAATAAAAAAAATTATTTTTGAAAACAAGCTTTTAGTATCTGGCTGTATCATCAGACCCTGGGTCTCTAGAACCAGAGTTCTTATGAAATACCATACATTGCAGGTTAAATAAAAGCTTGTAAAAAGGGTTGTTTTGAGATAGTCGAATGATTTAATATTTCCTTAAAAGATACGGTGCATGAATCTATCTCGCACTTGGCCGATTTTATTTAAAATAAAAAATAATCTCTTTGTTGAACATCATAAAACACTAAAGAGTGAGTGCATACAAAATTCGAAAGTTCAAATCTTGAAAACTGTTCGCACTTTTTCGTAAAGTTCAACAACCATAAGTAGGTACCAAAAGCAGTAAAGTAAATATCAATTATAATAACGGCAAAGTTGTTTGCAGTTGTTCACTCTGTGGGATACTTCGTCACGGATAGGCTTTTTTAAGGTGCACATTAACCAGTTATCACTTATCACAACAGGGATTCCAATTTATATCAAAGCGAAGCCATTTATAGTATTAAGTCGGTGTCGGTGTAAGTGCGATTGCTTCTATTACCCGATTACGGCAAAGCCTAAAGGGATACCAACCGACCGCAAATTCCTACTGATTTTTGTAAAAATTAGTCATCATCATCATGGCAAAGGGATTCTACTGATTTGTGAGAGGGACTGTGTTTTATATTACCTATTAAAACTACCTACATTTTTAGGGTTTCATACCCAAAGTGTGCCAACGGAGCCTCCGATGTCCGTCCGTCTGTCTGTGAGCGGGCTGTATCTCATGAACCGTAATAGGTAGATACTTGAAATTTTTAAAATATTCGTATTTCTATTGCTGCTAAAGCAACTAGTTATGATAAAAAAAAATTGAAGAGGGTCTCCATACAATAACTTTTGTTTATGCTCGATTTTAATCATAGCTGGTTTAAATCTTGTACGGTAATAAGGAACACTTCGGGTGTGGGTCCGACTCGCACTTGGCCGGTTTTTTATTTATATTAATAATATAAATAATTATGATATCATCAATCGCACTCAGATTTGTAGGTAAATCTGAACAGTAAATACCTAGAGACTAGAGAGTCAATGCTTCATGTACTTTGGAAGATACTGATTCATTCGTCTCATTGTTCCAATAGCTGCAGTGACTTTGACAAATGAACCTATGTTAGATTCATCTTGACACTACGTTGAGATGCAATGCCTTGAATCGGCGTCTGCACGATTAAATCAATACCAGTAGATACATCGCCATATTAACTGCTGGCTCTGTTTCCAAATAAGAACCCAATAAGTACAAACAATTAGAAAAAAATCGGAGTAAAGCTGGTACTTTGCAATACGGCGAAAGCAGGCAGTGCGGGCAGAAAGTAGGTACTTTTTGATGTGAAACCTATTTGCACGCTTTGGGGGTAAGACCGAGTCGTATGTCGTGACGTTAAATGGGATGACGCTCTCTTAATGCTGTCATGTGATAATATGTCCTCTCCAACGCATCTTTCTCATTGTGCGTGCGCGGCGTATTGTTTCTTAATTCATTTGCCCGTGAAATGACCCGTGAACCGTGAAGTCCCCAATTTTTTTAATTAGGTAAAAATCCTTAAGTACCTCGTAAATTAAACAATATTATGGTAGATTGATTTGTCGATTCAAAAGCACTCTGCAAAAGTTTATTTGAATAAAAACTTTTATATATAAAATGGTCTATAATTTTATATAATTTTTTCGCTCTTCCAAGTACCAGCTTGCTAGCAAGCTAGGTATTTTATTCAAAACTGATACCCTATGTTTATGTAGATTATCTTGTCAATACCTTGAACTGAACGTTTCTTATAAGCATAAATTCAATTAAAGTTCAGCAAAAGACTATTATACCTAGTCGTCCAAGTATTTTAACGTAAGCTGTCATTTTATAAACAGTGTACTTTTAATGCTATGTAAATTAATATTCATAGGTATGTACTTAAAAGTAGCCATTGCCTTCTAAGTGAAAAGCTATAAACACTTAAATTATAGACTTGTCCGGTTTTACATGACACAAACTAATCAAGTCATCATAATATTATTATTATAAAACAAAATCCCTCTGGGGAGTTTGTCTATCTGTGTGCGTTAATCTCAGAAACTACTGTACCAATTTTCATGTAGCTTTCACCAATACATAGCCTGACTCAGTGAGAAGTTTAGATGTATATTTTTGGGTGTGTGAAGTAGCCGAACTATGATTTGTCGATTTGTTTGGCAAAAGTACAACTTTTTAAGAGCTTCCCCAATGTATACAGCATCCAATTTACAGTAAATCTTTAAAAGTTATACAAAGAAATAGTTTTGCAGCATAAGGTGAAACTATTGGTGAAACAATCAAAATCTTAGTTTTTGAGATTAACGCGCAGGCAGACAAACTCTAGACTTCTGTCACTGTATAGGTATTTGCTTATTGGGGGCTGATCATAGAAAATAGACATACGGACTTTTAAAAACAATTTGCAAGGTACTAAAAGCGATACAAAAACAAACCCGTGCGAAGCCAGGACGAATCCTGTAGTATATTATATTGTGCCCCAGATTTTAATTGGATTTAAATCCGTGGCGTCAACATGAAACCATAGATTTAGAAACTTCAAAACATGAATTTAAAGTCATTGCATTCAAAATACTTGTGGAACATGGCCTATTGGAATTTCCTTAAAGCCTTAAGCCGATATGAGTTAAGTGGGTACATGTACGACGGAAATTGTACCTATGTAGGTTTCTAAGGTATAGAGAATAATGCTGTTGCCTCGAAGTTTGGACGTTTTAGAGCAGCAAGATTGATTGAGCACTGTATAGGGTTGCCTGATGATCGGCATTTGTGGGATAAGTTTTTGTCTATTGAACTACCCTTTGTCTCGGAAGTTTTATGAAACTTGAAAACGAGAAGCCTTCGGGCTTCGATTAAACATACTTCATACTAATGTTATAAATGGGAAAGTGTGTTTGTTTGTTGGTTTGTCCATCAATCACGCCGCAACAGAGATACGGATCGACGTGATTTTTGCATAGCTATAAATGAGGACCTGGAGAGTGACATAATATGCTACTTTTTATCCCGGAAAATCAAAGAGTTCCCGAGGGATTTTAAGAACTAAATCCACGCGGACACACGAAGTCGCGGGCATCAGCTAGTAATGTATTAGATAAGCTTACGGTTGTCAAGAAGTGGCTGTGAAATATCAGATCTCGCCCACGATTGGGAGCCTACTTTTATTACTTCACTTTTGGGCAATAAAGCCAATTTGAATAAGTCTTACGATGCCATAGACCGCACTGTGCAATAAAACCAAAAGTCATAGAAATATTAACACAAGTGTGTAAGTAAGGTTTAAAAACTACGGATAGCTGTCGTGTTATACACGCTGTAAGCAACATATTTTATGACTTGCGGCTGCTTTAGATTTTTTGGCGAATTACTTAAAGAAAATCACGTATCACATGCTCGTGTTGTAATGTGCAATAACAAAACCTTGTTACAAACTATTAACTAATAAAAGCAGTTCAAAAAATATCGAAGAAATGTCAAGTTCTAATCTACATTATACTCAATTTATAGCCCAACAATTAGCTTTGACGATAAAATAACTGGATTTTTTATATCATAAGAACTGCTTTAGTGGATATTTTTGGAACGAAGTTCCTTATGGGGCGTTGTGGAGGGGTACCCTAGCCGGCAAAAAACGTCCGTAACGTTAAATTATAAAAAGCGTAAGATTTTTGGAGTTTACTCCTTAAGAATCGATTTTAGCAGCCCGGTATGAGAAAAATCCGGGCAGTGAAATCAATTTATCAATGACCTCGTTACGTTTTTCACAACGTTGAAATTTCTACCCTAACGTTGAGTAAATAAGGTTGGTTTTCGTGCGAAAGAGCTTTCGCTTCGGGTAGCCGAGCGCGTAGCGATCGGGTCCCCGAAGCGAAAGTCGGTCGGGGCGTGCTCGGACCCGAGTCGCGCGCATAGAGAAGGATATAGCGTCGCGCGTAAACTCCAGTCGCGCGTCGGAGCTGACACACACTTTTTTTTCGTCACAGTCCTTGTTGTCTTCGTTTATTTTACACATTCCATCAATGCTTCGATGGCGCAGCGGTAAAAAGAAGGAGTGATACTATTGGTTCAGAGGTTCGAATCGAATTATTATTTATTTTATTTTCATTATTCATTTATTATTATTTATAATTTATAATTTTATAATATTTGGTAAAAAATTAAAAACAAATTACACTTATTATATATTTTTATAAATCATTGTAAACAAAATAAAGGTGTTAAGATAATTTTATAAAGTAGTTTTTTTGATTTTTGTCGATAAAAAAATCATGATAAAAAATGTATACCCCAATAATTATTTTCTTTATACCTCGAATAGAACTTGAAATTAATATTTTTATAATAAGGAACTTCGTTCCTATTTGGTGTACCACGACACCACACATTTTTTTTTGGTGTTGTACCCTCTCATGTAAGTAAACAGCAGGCTATTCAACTATTATAATTACACCTACATATTGCACATATTATGATGTCATTTTTTAAATTACATTTAATTACTGATTGTTGCTACAATATGGTTACCCTACGCTAGGAACTTGCGTTGGTAAACTTGCAACCAAGCTGAATTAGATAATGCCAGTGTAGATATCAATTAGAACAACGGAGTGCGCTATTCTTAGAAGCTTTGAATCAAGCTTTCGTAAATTTTTCAGGGAGCAAATAATTTATTTCCTTAAAATAAGATCAGTACGGTGCAACTACGTTTTGCTCTACTCAGTTTCGATATAGATTTCGATATATATAATATAATTTTAAATGACCAAAGTTTAGTAAAATTGCGCACCAAAAAATTTGTATTTGATTTTAATAATATTATTTTTTACACAAATCTATCCTTAGTAATTATTATACATGGGAAATGTGTTTGTTTGATGATCCTTCAATCACGCAGCAACGGGTCGACGTGATATTTATGCATGATTATAGTTATATGGATTTGGGAGTGGAATAGGTTTTTAACGGAAAAAATATAAATTCCCGTGGGATTTATAAAAACCTAAATCCACACGGACGTAGTCGCGGGTAAAAGTGTGTTCACAATAAAAAAGCCGGCCAAGTGCGAGACGGACTCCAAAAGTAAAAGTAAAACGATAATATTATATTAATTTGCTTATTTATCGTTAACTTTGTTTGTAGAGGTTTATTGTTAATATAAAAAAACTATGCTAGTTAGAGCGTTGGTTTTATTTTTCCTGTAAAATATACATAAACCTCTATTGACCATAATTATTTCAGATTTTTCGATTGGTAAACTTCGGAGATAAGGGGGGGGGGGGGACGGTATTTTTTTCGATATTTTGGCGGTAAACGTTATTGACCATAATTATTTCTGATTTTTCGATTGGTAAACTTGTTTTTCGATATTATGCCCGATTAATCAAAACTATTATAATATATAGAAATAAATAAAAAACTGTTTTAGAATGCACAAGTGAAGGCCTTTCATATGATACCCCACTTGGTATAGTTATCTTACTTTGAAATTTCAAACCCCCGATTTTCCCCCTTTTTTAATCAAACTAAAATAATTTTCGCGTTGGTTTTATTTTTCCTGTAAAATATACATAAACCTCTATTGACCATAATTATTTCAGATTTTTCGATTGGTAAACTTCGGAGATAAGGGAGGGGGGGGGGGGGGGGGGAACGGTATTTTTTTCGACATTTTGGCCGATTAATCAAAAACTATTATATATAGAAATAAATAAAAAACTGTTTTAGAATGCACAAGTAAAGGCCTTTCATATGATACCCCACTCAATATAGTTATTTTACTTTGAAATTTCAAAACCCCGATTTTCCCCTTTTTTATTAAAACTAAAAATAATTTTCGATTTTTCTTTATTCCAATGATTTTGGGCCACTAATATACACAACTGTGCTAAATTTCATGTCGATAGCTTTAATAGTTACTGAAATAATCGACTGTGACAGACGGACGGACGGACGGACGGAGAAAGTCTCACCATAAGGGTTCCATTTTTACCATTTTGGTATGGAACCCTAAAAAGAATGTCAAATGTAACATTTTATTCGACTTTTCAACTTGTACACATTAGGGATTACTTTTGTAGATAGTGATACAAAAGTAACTGTCCGCCATCCATCCTCCCAGGCTTGAGAAGGCATTTTATCTGATTGAGTCGTCAACGAATCTCCTATATCTTAAGGCGTATGAGATTGCTTTACGTCATTCAGTTCGGAAAACTTTTACTGTTGCAAAACTTCAAGTGACATGATAAATTCGTTCAAGTTTATCAGAATTTTTTTGCGAATAAAGTTATAAAAATGTAATTTTGTAATGTACATACATCTAATCATGTATCTAGTCATAGAAATGCATCAAATACTCAACCCCTAATAGCCTCAATAACTCGAAAGTCCAGAGGGTGCGTAAAATTCTAAAGGCTACTGTTATAACACTTGTAACTACCCTCACTCTAAATTACTAGTAGCAGTCACTCTTGAGTCTTGACCATCAAACTAAATTATATTTTTATGCTATTGTCATAGCTAATATTCTCTTAGAAAATACATATAAGAAAAGCAGACATTAGTTTGAAAGATAAGCACGAAACATAATAGCTTGACTTTAGCTTTTTATGATTGGACCTAGTTATGCAGAAGCTTATAGGTAACTTGATTTGCACTTTTCCCCACTCGGCTTACTTGGCTTAAAAACTTTAGGTTACTTTTGTACCTACTACTTTTTTTTCCAAATCCAAATTTTCGACAAGTACCTTTTAAACTATTCAAAAGTTTGGTTTAGCCCTTTTCACTAGATATCTCATCTATCTAAAATGCTATGAAATTAAATTTATTTAATTTTAAATCTATATTTTCTTAAACTAGCTGTAAGTAGCTACCTGAGTAGAAAATTATAGCTTAAATAGGAATTAGCTCTAATAAGAATAATTTCTCTATTCATACGCTTGTAGTGAGCGACTAAAGTCGACTAGAATAGCCCTCTGGCGGTTTGTAATTCAGTTTCCTATATTATCGTACTTAATACTTATGTATAATAATATATGTAGTTAAGCTTTTTATTCCATTATGCTAGGATTTAAAACAATGTTAAACTATTTGCTTTCTTAGTAATCTGAAAGTCTCTAAGGGTGAGTTACACATCAGGCAGTTTAAGTTTACGCAGCATCCATCTCTATGCTTATATATCATAATAATCTATTTGCATATCTCTAATTACGTTTCCTTTTTATTAGGGTTCCGTAGTAAACAAGGAACCCTTATAGTTTCGCCATGTCCGTCCGTCTGTCCGTCCGTCCGTCCGCGGTTTAGCTCAGAGACTATTGGTACTAGAAATCTTTAATTTGATAAGGGTATAAATATCAATCACGCCGACATTGTGGTGAAATAAAATTTTGAAAAATAGTTTTTTTTAGGGTACCTCCCCTACATGTAAAGTGGGGATGATTTTTTTTTTCTCCACTATCCCATAGTGTGGGGTGTCGTTGAATAGGTCTTTCAAAAATATTGTGGGTGTGGGAACACCATTTTTCAATTCAGGGATCCGTTTGTGAAATATGATATTTTAAAGTGCTAAATTTTATTAGAGTCAAGTGTCCCCCCCCCCCCCCCCCCTCTGCCAGCTAAATGGTAGTATATAGGATACAAGAAAAAATTCACAGCAGTAGTATATATAATGAATTTTAAAGGAAAACTATCACGGCTAAGTAGGGTCCATTAGTTAAGGAGTTATATCTGTTTTTTCTAAGTTAGGTATTACACGTAGTGTAAGTTCCATATTTTGTAGTATATTATAGTATTTAAACCATGGAACTCAAAATGTATTCAATATTCATAAATAAAATAAAAGCACTATCCTAGGTCTGCAATAATATTTGAGACTTTCAACTACGGAACCCTACACTGCGCGTGGCCCGACACGCACTTGGCCGGTTTTTTTTTAATATTTTCTCAGCACTACTTAAACTTACTCGTGTAATGGCAGCATGACGTGGGTAGTTACGAGAGAATAACATAGGCGTGACGTCATAGGGATAAAATTAAACGTCATACACACTCGACCGATTCTCTCATCCTGTCACATCTGATCACAATATTCAGCGTGCATCTAATAGAGAATAATATCAGAATGACCCAGATGCAAGTTTTATCCAACGCATCTCTGTGGAACGCTTTTACGTCGCTTGCGATCATCTCTAGAGGATCGTTGACGCAAATACAGCTAACCACAATAATTATTTTGTCAACGCTTTACGAATAAAATTACAGGAAACATTATTTTGGGCTAACATTATCGAATTGAAAAGATAACGTTGTCTAGTAACATTATCTTATTATAACATATTCAGTGACATATTTTATAAACACTGCTCGGGACAAATCTAGCGCGTGCAGATATCTATTAGCGGAATTCCGTAATATATTGAAGTGGCTTGGCCATAGTGTATCACTATAACCAAGTATAAAATTTACAGTTTATTTTTTATTTATTTTTTTTCAAATAAAAGTATAGTGACTTTTTTTCATTTTGCTATTCTGATTAAAATGTATGAAAGAGAAATAACAACTGATTGCCTCTAACGTCAGTATTATAAGGTCTGTGCCTCTAAGAAAAAACATAATATTCACAATGGCTTATTGGCGTTAATTAGCGATCTATTGAATGCTCAGTCATGTACTATAGGTTAATTAATATTGTTTTTATATTAACTTTTAATTATAAAGTTTGTTTTAGTTTAAATGTTTTGGTAAGTTAATTAGATAATCTTAATGCATGGTTACATTTTGTTATTTTAGAGCCCGAACCCGCCAATAAACTGTATGAGCAGTTTGGCGGGATAAACAATAATAATATATTTTTATCCACAGTCTATTCAATGAATAAATAAATTTCTACTAAAATTAAACTAAATTAAATCACCTTATAATATTTTGCTACGTAAGTATGAAATAAATAAATACTCAAAAACTACGCTACGAGTACATTCAGTGGAAGTACGATCGTATGTAAGGAAAGTAAATTATTATTTTGCAAAAAGTGTTTCTATTCATTTTTCTTTGAACCAAGTAATTGATCACCACGGAGCAGACAGTCTGACGTAAATTAATATATTACCTATCATAAATATGTTCTATAATATATCACATGCGTTGCTCAAAGAGAAAAAATATTGCTTCCTTTCTCTTCCCAAATGTTTCAGGGGAATTTTAACACTTTAGTAAGAGTTATGGGATACTTGAGAGTGACATTTATGACTGTCAAAACCACCGTATTAATTAATTTAACAGTGGTTTTATATGTCGTTAAAATGATGTACAAATTCGTAACACGACATTAAATTACGTTAACGGCCTATTATATTATCAGGATCTTTATTAATAAATTTATATTACAAAAGTTTTCTTTAATGTTACACCTCGTGTGTCACTTTAAATAAAAGTGTTGACATGTTCTTCTATTCAATTAAATAAAGATATAAATTATCGTGTATAATATGCCAAATAAGATTAAACCATTCGGTCCTTTAATCAAAATTCCGTGGGTAGAAAACAAGTATTCCAATACGCTGCTGGGCAGTGAATTTTCCAATTACAGAAAAGCGCAGAAATCCTGGACAAAATGTCGTCAACAGATCACTTTATACGGTACCTGCAATGAAACAGTTCATAAAAGATGAGCTGTACGCATTTTAGTACGTATAACTCCGTAACTGAAGCTTTAAAAATGCCAAATATTTCACAAGACCTTTAACAGACTTCTTTCTCATTTCGACCATAACCCAAGGTCCGTAAAAAATCAAAAGTATGGACAAAATGCATAAAAATAATTGCAACTCAGAAAGTTGAGATACAAAAAAAACACATTTCATAAAGTAAGTTATATCCGTAAAATGTTTTTATAGTGAAATTTGGTAGTTTTTGATCATAAAAATAAATATAAATTTTTGAATAATTCAGGTCACTTGGAAATATGCAAGGCAAAGTAGGTTAATATAAAATTAAATGGAATGTTGTTATCACTGATGAAAACACGATAAATACCGTGTATAGTTTAAGTTGTTTAACTTAAAAAGAGTAGTAAAGTGTTTGTATTATTGCTTTATTAATTTTATTAATGGTGGAATAATATTTTTTTATTAGTAAGTAAATCCACAGTAAGCGATTAAAAGAAAATATTTATAAATTGTTATGTACTTATAACTAATTTATAAAAGGAAAGATTTGTTACTTTGGAAAGACAGAGGGACTAACAAAAGAGACGGGTAAAAAATATGTTCTCTTATATAACAGTGTGAATGAAATGTGCGTAATAAAACTGACGCTAATGGCCATGATAACTGTCTCCCTAATTAATCCCTACGGGAAAAAATACGCTACGAGAGACGCCGGTAACTTATCTGTTGTCCACCAGATATTTGTAGGCTGTGGGTAGTGAAGTATTCAATATCGTGAATATGGAAACAATTTTTTTCAGTGAACTTAATAATTTCTTTAACACACCTATTCAGTAGGGTCAACCTTGTGTTTGAGATAGAAATATAAAAGTTTATATTCAAACAAACTTTAACAATGTGCTTTTGAATCGTCAAGTGAATGTACCACTGCCTGCACTGATTCGGAACGTCCGCGTCGCGCCCGTTCCAACCGAGAAGAGAAATTCAGCGGTTCCTGTTTTTAAAATATTGTGTTATATTACAGCTCGTCTTATGTCATATTATTACATATTTTTAACCGACTTCAAAAAAACAAAAAGAGGAGGTTCTCAATTCGACGCGTATTTTTTATTATTATTATTTTTTTTAATCTTATGAGCAAACATTTAATAGAATTCTAAAATTGTAAACGCAAGTCTAAAATCGAATGTGTAGTTTTATAATAATAATAATAATATGTAGAACGTAATGCCCACAAACAAATTTCGGATTTTCTTGAGGCTTAGTTGAGGAATCACGAGATGGAGTATAAGAAAATTTGAAAAAAGATTTAGCGTATTTTACTTTTTGAGGAAATCACTGCTCAGCTTATATTATTGGGTAACGTTCGGTCATTTGCCCATTATTTACTTATTTATTGCAAACCAGTCTCAAGCGTTTAATAAAATTTTTGCGTGGACTAATAATCAATTCACGGTCACACTTTATGAGTTTCATTGAATGTACTCGTGCATTATTTAAATATAAATTGTTATCTTTTTCTTTATGTCTTTTGATTAAAATATCTTTCGTTCTTTAGTCATTTAGATACTTTTTAGGTAGCAAGCTTTATGTTCTTTGCTCTAAAATTAGAAAAATCTCTAAAATGTAAATCGGCTGTGAAATTTTTCTCGAAATTGAAAATTTTGCATTTTGTAAATTCTACGTGTAGACGAATGCTTTCCTTTTCGTAAAGTTCCCTGGAAAAATTGACAATTTATGAATAACTAGACGATGCCCGCGGCTTCGTCCGCGTGGATTAAGGTTTTTTAATTCCCGCGGGACTTCTGTAATTTTTCAGGATAAAAGTAGTCCTCCATTTCAAATTAATTATCCAAGGATAAAAGTAGTACTCCATTTCAAATTTCAGCAAAATCGGTTTATTCGTTGTGGCTTTAAAGAGAAACAAACATCCATTCATCCATACTTCGTTCTATACTTCCATCCTCATAAACTTTCGCATTTATAATATTAGTAGGAATAGTAGAATAGGAAGTAGGAATATTAGTGGGATTGTCGTTATGATTAAATACCAATTTGTCTTTTATATTTATTTACTCTTTCTATTCGCATGACAGTTCCTAAGAAGTGTAACCCAGATTTGTTGTATCTATTCCTATTTTCTGTAGCCTGCAGAAAAGGTACAAATTTCGTTAAATAAGAAAGATTAGAAGAAGAAGGAGACCTTTCGTATTTCGTATTTCACTAGCTACTGATATATATATAAGTAATCGTAGATTTTGCCCTTAACCGTCGAGCTATTGAGGCTTCAATAAAACAATGTTCATTTATTAATTAATCTGTCTTCCTTAATTTTTTTGAACGCCCAGTTCAGTATCATTACTCGTATTAGGAATAACTACCTCAATCCTAATCGTTTTTGGGGTAGGTATCTCTTTGGCTTATCAAGCAAAACGGACATATACCATTCATCCCGCCTATATTTTACGTCGCTGCTAATGACCTCATCAACCCCTATACTATGTTAAAAATAATCCAAACTCTTAATTACTCACATTTTGCGCTACAGTTACTTCTATGAGGAATAATATACCTAGACAACCGATAAACGTCTGTTGGGCAAAGGCTTCATGGATCGCCACGGAACCCCTAACATAGGTGCGATTGTCTAAAGTTGACGATCAAAATCGTATTCATTTGATGGCATTAGAGTCAAAGTAAAATATTATTACTTGACTGTATTGATTTAGTCACAAATTCAGTACAAGCGATTTTAACATGGAGCGACATGGAGCATATCGTACATACCTAAACGTATAGGAATGCATACAAGAAATTGAGCTCTAATTCAATGCTGTTATGGTTTATTTTACTTTGACGCTAATGCCATCAAATGAATACGATTTTGATCGGCAACTTTTAGCTAGCTGATGCCCGCGACTTCGTCCGCGTGGATTTAGTTTTTAAAATCCCTTCCCTCGGCAACTCTTTGATTTTCCGGGATAAAAAGTAGCATGTTAGCGAGACAAACGAACAGCAAATGATTTAAATTATATGTATATATACATATATATATATATATATATAAGATAGAAGATAGATAATATATCAACGAAGTTCCTATCTCGGGAAATAATAATCTATGAACTAGTTTGGATTTCCTCCAAAATGGACGTTAGTTGTGTATCGTGCTTGTACTGGTAGCAATAAATAATGAACAACCAACAAGCTTCCTAAATATTGTACTCTACCTTCAGCCGAGCGAACGGCTAACTTGTTTACATTTTCAGGGTTTCCGGATTTTCAAAAGCTTATTATCTTTGCTTTATTTTATAAACAATATAAGTACGAGCATCTTGGGACCCCAACGACCATCAGCTCTTCGAACTATGTGCCCCGCCCATTTCCAAGTCAGATTCGTTGAAGTTTCCAAGGTGCTGGAGTGGCGACCCCACACCCGGAAGCGCAGTGTTGGCAGACCCCCCACTAGGTGGACCGACGACATCAAACGAGTGGCAGGGAGCTGCTTGATTCAGGCGGCGCAAGACTGATGGCCTGTGGAAGTCCATGCAAGAGACCTTTCTCCAGCCGTGGACGTCTATCGGTTGACAAAGAAGAAGAAGATAAGTACGAGTACATTTACGCGTAGCAAGATGAAGTTGAAATTATCTTAATCCTAATCCTAATTCCTAATACTAATATCCTATCTATTCTGATTCCTAATAATATTATAAATGCGAAAGTTTGTGAGGCTGTATGTATGTATGGATGGATGTATGTTTGGTAATTGTTTGGGTGGATGTTTGTTACTCTATAACTCCACATGATGGAATGAACCGATTTGGCTGAAATTTGGAATGGAGATAGCGCATACCCAGGATTAACACATAGGATTACTTTTATCCCGAAAAATTACTGAATTCCCGCGGGAATTAAAAAACCTTAATCCACGCGGACGAAGCCGCGGGCATCGTCTAGTTGATCATAAATTGTCAATTTTTCCAGGATCTTTGCGAAAAGGATAGCATTCGTCTTCACGTAGAATTTACAATACGCAAAATTTTCAATTTCGCGAAAAATTTCACAGCCGATTTACTTCTGTTTAGAGATTTTTCTAATTTTAGAGGAAAATTATAGAGTTCCCGCGGGAATTAAAAATCCTTAATCCACGCGGACGAAGATGTAGAAGTTTTGAGATGGCGTTTAAAATAATGATTGCGTTTTGCGAGAAGAGAGCAGAAAACTAATTTCAAAAGCATTTTAATCTGCGGTGTACTAACCGTCCGTATATTTTTGCCCATGACACATTGAACTATGCCATCAGGACCTACCTGACAATATTTTTAATCTTTTAAATATTTTATAGTAGCATCTATATAACTTTCATATTTTCAATATGGTAGCCCAGTACACAAGTACAACTAACTATTAATATATAATTTTGTTCACTAACAACAGAATACTTAATTGTGTCAGTGGCATTACTTTATGTATATACGCAATTATAATAGTTTTAACATAATACTAATAGTTATAATAGGTTAACTTATTAATATTCTGAAAAGTGTTATCAGATATGTATTTTATTCTTTTCGAATTGCCATATTCCGTAGAATATTCTCACATTACTTCAAATTGCTTTTATAGGTACCTTTTGGTATTTTTACACCATTAGACGATTGTTCCAATATAATAATTTATATTACTGTCAACTTACGAATTTATGCCTACACATATCTTAGTAATTTCCACACGATTTGAGAGCAGAGCTCCTAACACATTGGGTTATTATAACTAAGAACATACACTTATCCCGCTTTTCTGAAGAATATTATATAATTTATTCTCAAGCAAGCTTTGTCAAAGAAATTACTCAACTACGTACATAATGTGTTGCGAGAATATCTATTTAGATATTTTGTAAAATAGTGAATAACACATAGATAAGTAGGTACAACTTTTATTGCGTGAATTTGCAAAAAATCTTCTTACAAACTTTATTACCCTTTTCACCTCTGTAGGGGTGGAATTTCAAAAATCTTGCTCAGTGGTACCTCTAATATTTCCCGTTTTCAAATCTCTAGGTCCTTCAATTTAGGCTATGCGTCGATGTTGCGTATGTATATCAGATTTTACTAACCATACAAAATAAACAGCATCATTCATTAAAATTATGATTACCCACTACAAAAACCGTAAATTTGTCTTTCGTTTGGTAAACCCGGAAACACCGATAAGAAAATTATATGAAAAGTGAAAGAGAAAGTTTTAATGAAAAGTTAACTGGCGACCACGCTGAATCTTTTAATCAAACAGATAGGATGAACTTTAAAATGGTTACAAAAATAAAAAAGCTTACAAGGAGTTCGTGATAGGCTACACAGCTTAAAGGATTTATCTAATACTAGTGGCGAGACGCGGTCTACTCGACTCTATCTCGATGTTATTGCGTTTAGACTCATAGATATGTCAAATCAATGTCGATAGAGAATCTTTATTTCGATAGTTCTCTTGATATCCAATCGATGGTAGAGCCATATTTACTGTGAAAGGGGGCGGCGCGCAATCATGACTACGAATTTAATCTAAGTCTTTATCGTTTTATTTGGTCATTTACACACGTTTAAAACTCAATTTTCTTTTTTCTACGAATGGTGTTGCTCCGTGTAATATTAAGTTCGAACGTTTTATTTGGGCTACTCTATCAATATGCTATCAAAATTGTAATTTTATCGAAGAAATCTTTAACCTTTTTAACATAGACTTTTATCGGTCATAAACTATTATTATGAACTTTTTTAGTAATTAATTTATTGATTAAGTGCGTCTTAACTCTCATTCGGTTACATAAAAGTTTGATTATTAAACTGATGCACAAAATTGCATGTTCAAAAAAATTTTTAAAACACCACACAAGCTTGTGAGTTGTGACGTGAGTGAAGATTTTTTTTCCCCTATTTGTTTGTTACTTATAAATAAAGCCTGATAGATTCTCAGACCGACGGACTTGTGCCAATTTACACAAGTTGACTCAGACCTTTTTCTAAATTCTAAATCTAATTAGTAATACCTAACGATTATAGCATACTTAATAATTACTATAATATTTTAATAGCACATTGATAGAGAGAAGCCCTTAACTAAATGATTACAATCGTCAGTGGCTCCGAACCTACCCGCGATCCTCAGTGATGAGAAGATCGAGCAGCCGTTCCACGAGCTGAAGTTCAACAGTCTGAACAACTTGAGCATCGGCCTCGATCTCGACTACTGCTACTGGGGCGGCATGAGTGAGCGGACATGATCCGGGCTGTGTTTGGGGTGCGGTGATGCGGGCGACGTCGCGGGCGCACGATGCGCGCAGGCTTTGATGGAAGAGTCCTGGTCGTCGGGCGGCGCGCCGCTGCTGCGCACGCGCTCTCTGCCCCTGGTGCTGGAGGCGAGCGGCACAGCGCCCGCGCGCCCGGCGAAGCTCGACCCCCGGCAGCTGCTCACCCTCACCCGCCACTACTACCCCGAGGGAGGATGGGGGTGGGGCGTGGCTGCGGCGGCGACCATGGTCCAGATGTTGGCCCACGGGCTGCACCAAGCTGCCGCCGTGTTGACCGTCGAAATGGTCAGACGCTTCGGGCCGGAGGTTCGGATGCAAGCAAGTAAGACTACTTTCTATAACGATCGTAGGCTTCAAGCTATAGAAATGTATTCGGAATAACCCAATAAATTGTTCTTTATGCTGCTATAATATTATGTCTTTCAGGTTTGAAAATTACCAGCTTTCACCCACATCGTCCACAGGGAATCAGGTCTTTTAATTGGTTTTTCAGGATAAAAAGTTGCCTATGTCACTCAATCATACCCATGCAAACAATCACGTCAATCTGTAGCTCAGTTGTGGACTGATTCAATGACAAACCAACAAACAAGCACTTTCGCATTTATAATACTTATCTGTAGAAATAAGTAAGAAAATTTAATTCATTATGTTTAATATCTTCCACTATGATGCATGCCTACCCTTCAAAAAGTTCAGTGATCACCAGTTCAAAATCATTAACCGCATAATTAGCCGCATTTTTAAGAAGCCGCATATTTAAGATGTAAAAATTTAATCTATTTATTGACGGTATTTATTCTGCTTTCAAACCCGCAATATTTGTACTGAAGATAGTGTGTGTTGAAAATTAATGTTTTTTCCGAGTATTTACTCTCAGCAATCATTTACAACCCCTTAGGGTATGTCGAATTGGACGAAATCCAATCCGAGATACGTAAGTGCAAAGACAATAAGTTCTGAATGCGTCTGGAGAGTTAGCTAAGTAAGAAAAAAAATCCTTGTATTCAACGCGTAGGTATACTCGTAGGTTTATACAAAAAATACAACTTTCAAGAAATATAATTTATTTCATGTAGGCCAACTTGTGGCTCTTATGATAAGTCAGACACCACGATACCTATTTCGTGATTTATGGGCAACAGTTCAAGTTGACCAAATTTAGTCGATATTTTTTAGTATCGAGAAAAATGTTAAGTAAAATAAAGTTAAATATTTATGAATAAAGTTATTACTATTAGCTTAAATAAAATCATTTAATTTTTATTAACAGCATAACTTCGTAAGGTAATAAGTATGGACGTGGTATAAAATATACCTGTTGAAGTAACAGTGACGTTCTTATTTAAAGGTTTAGAAGTACCTGAAACCTTCATTTTATCTACCCCTTAGGCCGTATAATATATTTGAGCTTTTCCATGCGCCAATATTTACAATCCTGCATGTAAATACACTTTATTTAAGCGAGTATAGGTAAATCAAACATCCTCTCTCAAACTCTGACAATTGGGATCGTTTTACTTTTGAAAAGGAAAATGGAGATATTTTTCACGAGCAGAAGCTTTATAAATGCGAATATCTACTTATTTCTAAGGAAAAATTGAAATTTATTTCATAGTGAATACCAAAATTATTGGCGGCACCTACATCTTTATTTGTGGGGAAAAGTTTTCAAGTTAGATCATCCAACAAATCACAAATGATAATATTATCTGTGGTGCGAATAAAAATAATGTTCACAAAATATGCAACTTATTTTTAGCTGTTTGCAAGCTTTTATTCACGCTTCACTTGTGATAAAGAATTATTGTAACCAATCAAAGGGTATCAGTCACCTGAACTACACATTTTCAATACCTACTGTAGGTAATTACAATTGTAAAGAAGGCGCACCCAAATTACAACTGCCGTACAGACCAAACAGAACTCGTATCTTACAGCGTCAGTTATCCACAATCACCACACAGGCCTTCCTTCTGCCTTAAAACTTCTTTCTGTTAGCCACAATGTTGGTGCCATAATGTAAATATTATAGACTATTTGAAGGCAAAAGTGAAATTCTCGAAATTGTGGACGAGTATGTAAACCTGATAAGAAGAAGACACACAGTCCAGCTAGGTAGGTCAAATTTCGAGAAAGAGATCAACCGCCGAATGCAACTTGGCTGGGCAACGATCGGAAAGCTTCGAGATGTCTTTTCGTCCAAAAACCCTCAGTGCCTGAAGACTAATAAAGTCTTCGAACAGTGCGTTTTGCCAGTGATGACTTACGTTTCCGAGAAATGCTTTATAAAAACGGCTCAGGGTCACTCAGCGGGCGATGGAGAGAGCTATGCTCGGAGTATCCCTGCGAGATCAAATCAGAAATGACCTGATGAGACCCGTGGGAGAACCAAAGTCACCGACATAGCTCAGCGAGTCGCAAAACTGAAGTGGAAATGGGCGGGGCACATAGTTCGAATAGCTGATGGTCGTTGGGTTTCCAAGGTGTTGGAGTGGCGACCTCGCACCCGCAAGCGCACTGTTGGCAGATCCCTCACTAGGTGGACCGACGTCAACAAACGAGTCGCAGGGAGTCACTGGATTCAAACAGCGCAAGACCGAGACCTGTGGAAGTCCATGCAAGAGACCTTTGTCCAACAGTAGATGTCTATCGGTTGACAAAGAAGAAGAAGAAAGGCCAAAGGGGTTGA
Organism: Oeneis ivallda; assembly: GCA_029955525.1. Lineage (NCBI taxonomy): Eukaryota > Metazoa > Arthropoda > Insecta > Lepidoptera > Nymphalidae > Oeneis > Oeneis ivallda. Next base: position 12,129,291 of record JARPMR010000015.1, on the reverse strand, counting down.
ACCTAGAAAGGTAACATAAAATGGATGCCCAACAACTACTATCGGCCTAATGTGGCCCACAAGTGCAATATACTCGTATTTAAAAATTCAAGATCATTGCATTGAAGATGCATTGTTTTGTTATATTTTTTTAAATGCATATTAAAATATGCATTTAAAAAAATATAACAAAACAATATTTCACTGAAGAACTTAAAGATCAGTAGACCTCGATCTGGAAACGAGACAAACCATAATTAAAGATACGAAATTGCTACTCTAGCAAAAGTTGTTCAGTGTCATAAGCTGACTTATGATTAGAAAACGAATAAGCTAAAGAAATGAAAGAGTCAACTGTAGAAAAAAACTGTTGAGCTTTAATTTTTTCAGATTCAGAAGCAAACTTTAAATGTTTCTAGTTTTACGAATAAGTATCGTCTACACAGAGAATGTATTAAATTGATACGCAACACGTTCAAAATGTAAAATATTCAACTTTTGATTTCAGTGACTTGACAGACAATATTTTGCTGAATAAACAGTTACCAAAATCCAATTTTCTTTTAAGTACTAATATTTTAAAAAGTAAAAAAAGAGTATTATAATAATTTAATATTTTTTAATATTTATCTTGATAATTTCGAACTCTCGGCTCAATTACTGACACTTGTATGTCGTTGTAAAGAGATCGGTAAATTCAACAAGACACGTTCCGCTATATAATCGAGAAGCTTATTTGACTTACAAAACTCGTAATATCAAAGTAAGCAAAATTCATTGCAACCAGTTCAAACAGTTCACCGAAGTTTACATAAACAACAGTGATTGTAATTTAAATAAATTCACTAACAAATTCAATTTTATTGCGCGAACTTCAACCGTCATTCAGAACGTATTTATTCTCAATGGTGCAGTTTTATTCCGAGAAGAATACTACCAAACGGTTTCAGTTACACTCCGATCGTAAAACTAACAGTCAATAAATATAACATAATGTTCCTTAAGTGTCGTCAAAAATCGATTATCGTATTTAATAGAGCCGTTATCTTTATATCTGGCGTGATAGCCGTCCGCAACAATTCTAACAAATGGACCATCATAACAAGAAACTAATGTCCCCTACGAACGGGTGCAAGCTCTAGACGGAATGGTTTCAAGATACACCACAAAAACAAAAATAGATTATCATGTAGGTATTTCGATTACTTATCTTACTTACTATCACAACACGTAACAGAAGAAAGCTCTATAAAATTAGCGTAGAAAATAGATAGTAATTTGCATGCGTGCATTAGAATGTTCTTTAACATAATAATATATCGCTCATTCACTGCAACATTGTTTTGTCTTGAAAAACTAACTTGAATTAACTATAAGTAGAAAACCCGCCATCGCTCTGTGAAAACTTTTGAACTTTTGTATTTTCAAAAAAATCGGGATATATGAGATAAAACAGTGTTTCAGCAAACGAGCGATATGCATTCAGTGAAACACAATTATAGATACTATACCTCAAAGTAAATTGCACGTTCTGTGAAATGTGTATAGTGTGGAAACCGGAACAAATTACAGTGGCCCAAATATTTGTTGCCTAAGTTTAAAAATCCAAGTGCATCTTAACGACGGGCAAGATGGATCGATGAGTGCGACGCTTGTTTTTGACTTGATATTCGCAAAAAGCGCTAGACTGGCAAAAAGGATAGTCAAGGGAGAGGTGGCCGCCCGTTTACTGCCAATCATCGGCCATCGTTTATTAGAATCGAGACGAGGCGTGTGTTACGCCGACCTCACGATACATTTATCATCCCAAAGGACGTTTAATATGTTTTGCCTCGGTGACAGCTCCTACGATAAGCGTACCTACCCTACACGATCATAATTTCCAAATTTTCTTCATAACACGTTCCGCGGTCGGTGATTTGTGATACGTATTAGATATATGGTAATTTCGAGTAATAAATTGACTGTTTCTAGAGCCCGGACGTGGTTAAGTCTAGGTTCTTTGAAAATTTCCTTTTATCTGGTTTATTTACTGTCTGTTTTGAAATGAAGTATGCTTTGAATAATACAGGGAATTTATTCTAATGAGGCTATGCCGGCGTCCAAGTTACATTATACAGTAACCAATGGACGTGAGTTATTCAATAGATATATGCGTAGATACAATACACATACAACACACAGCAGCGCGTTAGCCAAAATATTTCTAAGACAAGTTACAAAGAAAATCCTGTGTAGCTTGCTAATTTGTTTTGCGTGCGTTGTTTCAAATAAGATGTTGTGTACGAGAATGACTATAGGTATGTCTGAGCATATATTTTTTAGATACGCTTTTATAACTTAATTTCGAAAGAATTTGTAGATTATACATTACCCAAAATATAAAGACAGTATTAATTATTATTATTTGGCTGTTTTATGTCTGTGTTGGTTCCCTATACTAAAAATCTAGCTGTCTTCTTGTATTATGTCACCGAAAAAAATTGTGTTCCTACAAATATTAAAAATGCGAAGGTTTGTGAGGATGGATGGATGGAATGGATGGATTTACTCCTTCACGCCACAATGCACCGATTTGGCTAGGAATGGAGATAGTGCCTAAGTATCCAGAATTAACACATAGGCTACATTTTATCCTGGAAAATTAAAGAGTTCCCGCAGCAATTAAAAACCTTGATCCACGCGGACGAAGTCGCGGGCATCATCTTCTTCTTCTTCTTCTTTGTCAACCTATAGACGTCCACTGCTGGACAAATGTCTCCTGCATGGACTTCCACAGGCTTCGGTCTTGCGCCGCTTGGATCCAGCGGCTCCCTGCGACTCGTTTGATGTCGTCGGTCGACCTAGTGGGGGGTCTGCCAACACTGCGTTTCCGGTGCCGGGGGCATCATCTATTTAGTAGCCCTATACCCTAAAACCCTGACAACTGATAATTTATATTATACTCTAAAATTCTACTTCAAAAACGACGACTATCCACCATATTGGCTAGCAATCTGATATTTGGTACATACGATGGTAGGTAGACGAGAAATATGGCGGGTTTTCCAAAATTCAATCCGTAACGGAGTTATAGGGCCTATGAGTTCTTTTATTTTTGAGTCCAGTCTTACTTTGTAATTAGCGTAGGGTAAACTGGGTACGATTGTGCCAGGGTACGGTAGTGACAGTCGCTATAACAGCGAAACTATACGGATCGCGGGGAGGGGTGCAAGGGGAAAGACAAGCGGTATGCAAGTCTAAACGCGTGTCCCAACTCCCAACTCCCAGTGTTGCGTCAGCCGGCGTGCGACGGTAACGTAAGCAGGAGCCCACATTGATTTTCGACAGTCAAAAGTAAGTTTTTTGTTCGATTTCTTTTTGTAATTACGGTTATTTGTACATAGATAGATTGCCTTTTATTTTTTTTGTTATAACTTGAACATTAGCAGTTACTTACGAGTAATTACTTTTAATGCAGATCTTTTTGCTCAGTCATGGTCATTTTTTGTTTTCAAAAGTATGCGTTGGGTACGGTTGTGACAAATTTTGTGGGTACGGTTGTGACATTGTTTTTTTTGTTTTGTTTTGTTTTAGATCCCTAGAAAACGCGTGCGGAAGACCGAGAGAGGCCTGTTTAATATTAATAAATATGAAAATGCTTACGAAGAGGTGAAACGCGGTACTTCATTACGGAGAGCTGCGGAAATACATGAAGTTAATCGCATGTCGCTCTTGCGATACCTACGCAAACGCGACAAAGAAGAGAAGTGATCACATATTTTCGCTTTTTTGCCATAAAGTGATTGTTAACTTTGTTTAGAAGAAGATTATGTTGTGTTCGGTTAATTATTTGTAACAATAAAAGTCATTACAAACTATTTGGATGTATTTTGTATGCCTGTCACTACCGACCCCAACCACCTGTCACAACCGCCCTTGGGGTGTGGCCGGTTGTAACACTTTCCCTTTTTTTTTTTATTTGATCTTATGCCTAATACACCGTAGTTAGGGACAATATTTTAACAATTTTAGGTAGATATTTATTCAAATTAAGTATTAAAGTGATTTTCTCCCAGATAACTGGTAAATTTAAAAAATTATAGGCGATCAAACCAAAATTGTCACAACCGTACCGGCGTCCGGGATCCGGATTCCGGCGTCTTTGAGCGTCCAACTTGGATTTCATTTATATGTAGGTACTCCTATCAATGGAGATCAATTTTATAGAGAGAAAATATAGCATGGATTGTGAAAATTTTGTGGACGACCACCGGCTTCTCCAACCCGTGAGTGCAAGGGGAATTCGTATGCACCCGTACACCCACAGGGTAGGTTGGTGTTACGAACTATCAACTCAGATACTTATTTGCAGAAGTTATTTTTCAAAGTAGAGTTCCGCAACTCGGAATTTTAAACATCGAACCTGCGACCCCCCGAATAGGAGACCACAGTCCTAACCACTAGGCTATCACTGCTTCATTCATTATTGGTATTTGGTACCCAATTATTCTGTAGGTAGTGTTAGACTATTGGTCTAAGGCAGGGATTCCCAAACTATGTATTTTAGGCAAGAAATCCATTTTCCAAAATGAACTGATACCTCAGACTCCCATAGCCAAACTACATAATACAAAGTTTGCAAATTGCCAAAAAAGTTTTATAAAAAAATTGGTTTCAGTGCCCTCGGGAATATTTGTTTTAGGTACCTATTCGAAAAAAACATTTTAAGAAAGTCTCACCATTTATTTCCAAATGAATCCCTATTTCCCTTTTACACGGCATCACGCGTGAACGGCTGACCGATTTTCACGGGACTTTCACTGACAGATAGCTAATGTTATAAGGAGTAACATAGATAGGCTACTTTTTTGCGTGAATCTTTTCTAATCGATACAAAAACTGGGAGATGGTCCCATAAAAACTTCGGGTTCTAAATCCTCAATCCTGATGATGCAGGGTTACTGTCCACCTAAATTGTATTAACTGTCGATTATATGAATAGTTGTTGTTGTAGGTACCAAGCAAAGACTACATATTTATTATTCCAAGAGCCAACTCCTCAATCCTGATATTGCAGGGGTTCTACCCACGCGGACGAAGTCGCGGGCATCGGCTAGTATAAAATAAATGTCATATTTTTGTAGTTTCACAGTTCACTTCATTTATCTCAATCGCCGCCGGCCTACTACTCTCACGGATTTCAAAATATGAGAAGGGTATAAGTCCAAAGTCAACGCGGGCCAAGTGCACACTGACAGAATTCACACACCTTTAGGAACATTAAGTATGGAGAACTCTCAGTTGTGCAGGTTTCTTCACGATGTTTTCCTTCACCCTTCCTTGTTTTTTCCTCGTTAAAGCAAGTTATATTATTATTTGCTCAAAACGCACATTAACTCCGAGAAGTCAAAAATGCGTGCCTCGGAATTGTACACCTTGGTCTTAACCACTAGGCTATAACCGCTGTTTATTGTTTTACTAGGTACTTCAGAATTGAAAACAAAGTTCTATCAGTAGGTAGGTAGGTAGTACCTTTCCGCACTGCATCCGATCAGAATCCGAGAATTTTCGATCCGAAGTATAGTACAATTTGCATGAATATTTAGTTTTTATTACAAAACGAGGAGGTTATCAATTCGACGCGTATTTTTGTGCCGATGTTACTCCATAACTCCATGAAATCTGAACCGAGTACAATATTTTTTTTATTTGAAAGACCATATCATACGGTTTGTCCCATTTAAATTTGGTGATGATCTGATGAATATCTTCGGTAATGGAGGACGGAACTCCTCAATGAATACGAGTAAATCGCTCGCGATCAGAGAATGAGGAGTTTAATCCTATAAAGCAACCACTAAAAAGCTTAATAATAATATCTATACATATAATAAAACAGAAACGAAACCAATTCTGTACATGAAATAGATTCATAAAAGGGTTTTTGCTTCTAATTGTGTTCAAGATACTTACAGATATCAAAACAGAAGCTAAATTTTTTTTGTCTGTTTGTCTGTCTGTTTGTTTGTCTTTCTTTCACGTAAAAACTACCGCACAGATTTCTACAAAATTTTATACCGTGGTAGCTTATTACTCGGGTCAACATCTAGGCTACTTTTTATCCCGGAAAATCAAGGAGTTCCCGAGGGACTTTAAAAACTAAATCCACGCGGACAAAGTCGCGGGCATCAGCTAGTCTAATATAAAAATTCTTTTAAAAAAAATCTGAACTAATTTGGATGCAGTGTGGAAAGAGCCAGGTTAGAGCGACGATTTATATGAGGGAAACATTATGTCCGTTTGGCTTTTGGTTGCATTATGTGATAATCCTACACCAGACAGAAAACTTGCTGTATAAATAGAAGCAATCATTAACGTCACTTCGAGTGATTAGTGCATCATAACAAACGACATTAATCAGCAGATCAACTTTAGAAGTAAAATAAACATGCCTCGGAAATAAAACAAATCTCTATTTTTCTTTAGATCCTACGAATAAATAATTTGGATCGCATGAACTATGTGTTAGAATTTTAGCAGACTAATTTTTGCACGCGACTTCGTCCGTGTAGAGTTAGGGCCCTATCTCATTAGGATACCATGGCAGCGACGCCGGCAGCGCTGCCAGTCAAAACGTGTCAAATTGTATTACAACGTACCTAACCCTTGGCTTGGCGGCTTGGCAAGTCGCCGATACAATTTTACTGGCGGCGTTGCCGGCGTCGCAGCCATGGCATCCTAATGAGATAGGCCCCTTGGGTTTTAAACATCCGGTGGGAACCTTCTGTTTTCCCTGATAAAAGGAAACCTGTGCCACTCTCTAAGTCGTCAACTATACCCCATGCACAAAATCACGTGAACCCGTTGCTACGTTGCTGCGTGATTGAAGGATAATCCAACAAACAAACATACTTTCGCATTTACTATATTATTAAGGCAATAAAAATTCCAAAAAGGAACCTTCCAAATTTACTGATAGGTAGTGAAGTAAATAACTCCGGGTAGCTATTCAGACCACTACTCACTTAAGTATAAGAGATTATCTCAATTCACCACAGAAAAGCAAGCAACTCGAGATAAAGTCATGTCCAATTTAATTCAAAAGTTCAAATAAAGTTGAACTCGTGCCCGTAAAATGCAGGGCTTGTCAACGCCATATGGTTAAAGTTTCCGATGTTTGTCTCCTCATACCTCCTTTGACGTTTGTTTATAGTCTAGTACAAACCAGATGCTTTCTTTTATGGATTTGTGCAAAAATACGTTCTTGTTATTATATTAATAAGAACGTGTTGATATAAATTATTAGCCTTCGTACTATTTATGGAAGTTGAGATTATATATTTTTAGGGTTCCGTACCAAAATGGTAAAAATGGAACCCTTATGGTGAGACTTTCTCCGTCCGTCCGTCCGTCTGCCACAGTCGATTATTTCAGTAACTATTAAAGCTATCGACATGAAATTTGGCATAGTTGTGTATAATAGTGGCCCAACATAATTGGAATAAAGAAAAATTGAAAATTATTTTTAGTTTTATTAAAAAAGGGGGAAAATCGAGGGTTTGAAATTTCAAAGTAAAATAACTGTACCGAGTGGGGTATCATGTGAAAGGCCTTTACTTGTGAAGTTAGTTTTTGAGTAATCGGCCAAAATGTCGAAAAAAATACCGTTCCCCCCCCTTATCTCCGAAGTTTACCAATCGAAAAATCTGTAATAATTATGGTCAATAGAGGTTTATGTATATTTTACAGGAAAAATAAAACCAACGCTCTAACTAGCATAGTTTTTTTATATTACCAATAAACCTCTACAAACAAAGTTAACGATAAATAAGCAAATTAATATAATATTATCGTTTTACTTTTACTTTTGGAGTACGGAACCCTCGGTGCGCGAGTCCGACTCGCACTTGGCCGGCTTTTATTTATTCATGACAAGACAGCCCTTGATTACGATCTCACCTGATGGTAAGTGACGATGCAGTCTTAGATGGTAGCGGGCTAAAGGGTATGGCAGCTTTGATTACATCCTAATCGGTTTCAACACACCATCAGTGATTAGGCCGAAAAGCTATAATTTCAAATATGGTCCCTCAATTGTTTTATTTACTTTTTGAAAAAAATACCTAATCTAACACAAGGTCCTCTAAAATTAAAATAATATATAAAATTATATTATGTATAATAATAAATTCGCACTTGGCCAGCGTGGTTGGTGGCGGTGGTGTCAGCGTGGACTATAGCCATCGATAGCCCTTTTTTCTCATTATAAAGGAGACAACTGTGCCGAGTAGTAGCGGCGATTTGTTGAGATATTTTCATAACCATAATATTCATTAATAGCAGCATAGCAGCTAAGCCGTGATAGCCTAGTGGTTAGGACTGTGATCTCCTATTCGGGGGGCGCAGGTTCGATCCCGGGTACGCACCTCTGACTTTTCGGAGTCAAGTGCGTTTAAGCAATTAAATATCACTTGCTTCAACGGTGAAGGAAAACATCGTGAGGAAACCTGCACACCTGAGAGTGCTTCATAATGTTCTTGAAGGTGTGTGAAGTCCGCCATTTCTCATTGGGCCAGCAGCGTGGTGGACTATGGCCTATAACCCTTCTCTGAGAGGAAACCTGCGCTCAGTAGTGAGCCGTTGATGAGTTGCCGATGAATACTCGTTAAGAACAGCTGTTTTTATATTAATTATATAGTTACCTATGTTTTGAGTTTGTTTCGAGCAAATAAATTAATGTTTATTCAAATACAGTATAATGTAGTTCAGTACAGTGTAATGTATGTATAATGTGTGTAGTAAATAATGAATGTAAAAAATAATGAGTTTTGGTTGCTTATTTAGGTCGATAAGATAAAATGCAAGATAGGTGCATAAGTTGCCAAGAAGCCTGTTGTTCCTGTTCAGAGAAAACGTTTTCAATCGTTCCTTTCTATTGAGACAACCACAGAGATTTCTTCCCTTGCATTTGTTCCCGACCGTAAAACAAAATTTTCTCTTTATTTATAGCCTTATATTTGCCTTATATTCTTTTCTGCGGCTCTTTTATAATGATAGACTATTTATAGATAGGTTTCATTACTAAAAAGAAAGTTTCGGTTGTAGTTATAAAGCATTTGCGGAGTATGTTGTGGTTCAAATGAAAAATTTGACCAAGATTTGTTTTTAGATATTACCTTGAAGAAACTTTAATGGCAGTGACTATGCACCACCAGCTAGCGGGCGATGTTTTCAAAAATTATTCGTTTAAAATAAATAAGTTAAATCAATCAAATCAAGAAAATCAATATGAACAGATTTCGCGATGCCACAATGTACCTATACTTTAAAAAGTTTTAAAAATATTAACACAAGTGTACCCATACAGTCTAAAGATAAGTAAGATTTTTTTTTCGCGTAGCCGGGAACTTTTTCTCGGAGACTTTTCAGTTGCATGTATAAAGGATAGGACATTGTTTGTAATTAAGGTACTTATTTAAAATAAATATCAGCTGAAATTGACTAAGATTTTCCTCTTCCCTCCAAATAAGTGTAAACCTTGTGTTAACGAGTGAATTATAGTGCAACGGGTGGGGATCGAACCGTCGACTTTCCAGTTTTATTCCGCACATTAAACCGTTGGGCTATTGAGGCTTTTATGGTTCCGTAGTAAACAAGGAAGCCTTATAGTTTCAGCATGTCCGACCGTCTGTCTGTCCGTCCGCGGTTTAGCTCAGAGACTATTAGTACTAGAAACCTGTAATTAGTCACGCCAACAAAGTGGTGAAATAAAATTGTGAAAATTATATGATATTATAAAGTGCTAAATTTTATTAAAGTCAAGTGCCGCCCCCTCCCCCCCCCCCCTCCCCCCCCCCTCTCCCCCAGCTAAATGGTTGTTAAAGGATACATGAAAAAATTCACAGCAGTAGTATATATATATAATGAATTTTATAGGAAAACTATCACGGCTAAGTAGGGTTCATTAGCTAAGGAGTTATATCTGTTTTTTCTAAGTTAGGTATTACACGTAGTGTAAGTTGCATATTTTGTAGTATATTATAGTATTTAAACCATGGAAGTCAAAATATATTCAATATTCATAAATAAAATAAAAGCACTATCCTAGGTCAGCAATAATATTTGTGACTTGTAACTACGGAACCCTACACTGCGCGTGGCCCGACACGCACTTGGCCGGTTTTTAATTGGAGGGTTGAAGTTGTAAGGCTTAAAAATGCAGTGCAAAAAGCTCATTATAATATAGGCACTTATGTACTCAACTAAAACAGTTCCCTTCGCCGCAGTTGTTTAAAAAGCTATCAATTGATACACAATTCTTACAATTTCATTGCTTACAACTATAAAGGTGAAAAAAAATGTTTACATTATATATTGTTGCAAACCTTCGTCATTTATTCAAAATGCAAATGTAATTTTATCGAGTACAAGCTGCCAAACACTTAAGTATTTGCCGTCTGGCGCGCAAAATAACCAGATAATAAGGTATGCATTTCATTAATTTACTTTAGTTTCATCTCGCAAAAATTAGATGCATGACAGGATGGCTGCACCAGATAAACAAGCTAGACAAATCTTGCTCATCAATCTGTGTAGCAAGATTAAACATTGTCTATCTAGTGGGTATATTCCACAGATGCTGCGATGATGCATTCTCATTTGAGGCTTAGACAGACGATACTCGCGGCGGTATTGACGCTCGAAAACAACGTACCTAACCACGCGGTTTTCAGACATTATGTTATTATGTTGTTTTTTAATTTGATGTCAAGTATGCCCTTGAACGAGATTTTACCTGGTAGTTTACGATGCAGTGTAAGATAGTAACTGGTTAACTTGGAAGATGAATGGAAATTTAATTAAACTAATCCCTACAGAGAATCCCTAAAACTATGGTCACAGTACCTAACACTGAGGGACTAAAAGGAAAATCGCCGAAACTGTTTGATAGGAGGCACAGAAATTGATGTTAAGTGAGCATAGATCTATTTTATCATAGATCATAGAAACATTTAAGTAAATATATAGAGGTATGGAAATTAACATTTGAAAACGTCAAGATTTGGCATCTGCCTACTATACAGTTTTATGCACAAATGACGTTAACTTGAAAAGAAAAACCTTGTAAAAAGTTATTCACAGTTCACATAGGCGCTATAATAGGAGCCGCTTCCTTTCTCGCAGTGCTTTTTACAACTCATTACAATATCACAAATCGTAAACGTCTTCGCGCTTTGTCTGCCCAAACCTTTAAAGTGTCGACGAACCTCCAAAACTACGAACCTACAACTCACTCTGAACTTTTTCAATGTTTGTCAGACGTCCGATTCAACTCCATCGCGAACTTGGCAATTGTACTTAAAACAATGGTCTAGAAAATCATGGTATGATTAGTACTTTCGAATTCGCTAGACAATATGGCTTCGTTAGTAAAAGTTCCACACAAAAATACGCGATCGATTCATCTTCGAAAATAGTCTCTAGAGATGAGACTTGCGAACCGACGCGTTCTGTACCTACGAAGGAGCCGTATAAATATTTAATTTAGTTAAATTATTCGACCTTTGTGTTGGAACTGTCGATATTTCGAATGTCCCGTTGCGACTACGGTCTATGATGCAACTGGATCGAAATATCAAAAGTTCCAACTTAAATATTTATTTGGGTTGAGGTATAGTAGAGGTGCCTGCGTTTGTCATTATTCATTATTAGATATATCAGGAAATAAGTCTAAAATTATTCGACCACCTGAAAACCAAAATAAATATTAATAATACTAATTAAAAAATACATACTATGCTACTCATGAGTGACACTCAGCGAGCGATGGAGAGAGCTATGTTCGGTATATCCCTGCGAGATCAAATCAGAAATGAGGAGATTCGTACGAGAACCAAAGTCACCGACATAGCTCAGCGTGTCGCAAAACTGAAGTGGAAATGGGCGGTGCACATAGTTCGAAGAGCTGATGGTCGTTGGGGTCCCAAGGTGTTGGAGTGGCGAGCCCGCACCGGGAAACGCAGTGTATTGGCAGACCCCCCCCCCCACCAGTTGGACCGACGACATCAAACGAGTCGCAGGGAGCCGCTGGATTCAAGCGATGCAAGACCGAAGCCTGTAGAAGTCCATGCTGGAGACCTTTGTCCAGCAGTGGATGTCTATAGGTTGATAAAGAAGAAGAAGAAGAAGATGCTACTCATAGTTATAATAGCGATATCGATAATTAAATCAATATCGCTAAATAAAAATAAAAATTGTATTATGTTCATAAATCTTTATCAACTCTTTTTATTTCAAAATGTTTGCTTTAAATATTTTATAAAATAATCTATTTTAGAAATTTTTCATGTTAAGTAAATCAAACACCAATAAGTATAAATTAAGTATAAACTAAGTATAAATTGAAGCCATCTTGGCTATTAAGTATTTGAATTATTTATTATCTCGTAGCTTCTAAGATAGCTAGTTGGCTAATAAAGTTTCCAGTGACCATGTGATCGTACATCAGAAGAAATTGGCTCTTAGTACCCTATTGTATATAGCATAATATTTGTGCGAAACCTTGTAAATAGCGGAATCGCTTATGAATTAAAGATGCTTTCGAGGTTTCAAAATTTATGTATGTCGTAACTTTGAGCCTTAGTAAAGTGATTGCGATATAAGCATCTATTCTATCGTTTAGGTATTGGTCGTGGTGAACTGATAGACTAGTCACTAGACGTCCACAACTGAGCTTCGATACGGTCTTACAGCGCTTGTTTCTTGGTACTCATCTGATGTCATCGGTTTACTTTGTGGGTGGTCCGCTATAACTGCGCTTTTCCGTGAAAGGTCAAAATTCAAGCACCTGTCATCATCATCATCAGCTACCCATCAACGGCACACTACTGAGCGCAGATCTCCTCTCAAAGATGTGTTATATAGTCCCATAGAATTATTAGTCTAATGGTCTGTTCACCACTTGCTGATAAAGTGCCTGGTATATATATCTTACAGATAAAATATCTGCTGGTTAATCTGTGTGATATCTTTTTGAGTTTAACTGCCAGATTGATATATCAGATACTCATGAAACAGAAATTTAAACCAACAAATTCCTGAAAAGCCGGCAATGCATTGATGGTGCCTCTGGTGCTACAAATGTTCATGGGCGGCGGCAATCACTTAAGAGCCCTTAAATTAATATTTTTTTCTCAACATTTTGTTGAGGAGGGATTGATCATTTATATGTATTTTTTTTTGTTACAATCGTAATATCTGAAGCCTAAAACCAGTTGCGGTATACGCTAAAATCAGGAATTTTGTTTAAGGATTCATAAGATGTAGAGCAAGCAGAAATCAGAATAAAATAATAGATATATATTGCAAGCACCTTTACAATCCCAGAATCTATCGTTTCATCGAACTATCTCCCCATGTCTTATCACTTCACCTTTTAGAGCAGCACTTAGTAGGTACCTACATACTTACCCGAATAAATACTTTACAGATTGCAGTGTTGTGGCTAGATAGGATAAGATAGGGCTGTAATACCTATATCTATAGTTTGTTCACAATAGGAATGTGTGTGGCCAAAGTGTGAATTAACGCTACGATTTTTACATGGCAACCTACACAAGCCACTTGACAACTATCAAACTTAGCAGTGCGTCGATTCTCTAAAAATCACATACTCGCATGTGGCACCATTTTATAGGGGCCTAGTACTCACTTTATATAGCTGCATTATATACTGACTGTTGATATTTATTGATGATCAGTGGTTTCTTTTAAAATAACAAATAATTTTGTTTGCATTTTACGTAGGTATACGTAATTACTATTGTGAGTACAAAAACTGATGAGATGATGCATAGTTATTCTTTCATGCAATTATGCATGCCGCATTTATGGAGCTATTGTTTGAGGAAGGGCGGTATCTAGTAACGAAGATCCTTTTATGACTTTGACATTGATGCAGTGATTTGATACCGAAGTTACGGAATCGAGCTGGCTATGGTATTGCCCGCCTAACAAAAGAGGTAAATAAGCACAACAGCGCCCTCCATTTCCAGGCACATATGTTATTGTGAACAGACTATACTTAATACCATAAACATAACATTACTAAATTAAGATATTAAAACTATCTAGGTACAGCTTTAACACATATATAAATTAATAATACTCTATAAAACTAGCTTAAGAACTACTCATTTCATTATTTATGATTATACCGTTAAAATTTTACGTTAATGTTATAGATAATTAGATTTCACTACATTTCTCGCCCTCAACTTTATTGCTTCGAATAAAGTTGGTGAAGTCCATAAAACGGTAAACTTCAAATTTTCACCATTCAAAGATATTCGTTCTGAACTTAAACTGTTTTACATGTACTTTTCAAATATTTGGATTCCAATGCGAATTTTACAAACCCAGCGCTTAAATTCTAAAACTCTAAAAACTAGTTTGTATTCGCTCTAGTTTAGCGATCCCGATCGGAGAGCATTTACAAATATATTTGAAAAGACTTGCCACCAGCGCCGCTACAAGCCGACGCGACGGCCACGAGATTCAACGTTCAAATTGAACGAAGAAGATTCATGGTGTTGATACTTACGGTAATAAATATTGGTCTTTACCTATGAAATTGCCTTTCTTCAGTTCTGGTCATTTCAAATAAAAAAAGTTTGTAATGGCTCTGTATTCTAAATTCAAATTAATTTAATTGTTTTAAAACCATGACATTCTATTTACAAACTCAGTCTTTTGTTTTTTGATTAGCGTTGTATTTTCATTACATTTGAACATTTTTCGTCATAATGGATACTTTAAAAATTCGTGTAATTATGGAATATGAGTTCCGAGTTCCGACGTGGCACCAACGCGACACAAACGGCCCGTAACATCAAAAACGTTTACGGAGAGAACTGTACAAACGATCGCACAACCCTTTATTGGTTTTCCCGGTTCCGTTCTGGAAATTTTGACTTGAAAAATGAAGCTCGTGGTCGTCCGGAGACTTTGGTTAACAATAATGAATTAAAGGCGATTGTGGAAGCTGACAAAACTCAATCTACAGCTGAGCTAGCAACAGCTTTTGATGTAAGCATCAAAACAATATTGATCCATTTGCGACAAATTGGCAAGGTAAAAAAGCTTGATAGATGGGTGCCCCACGACCTTTACGATCGCCAGCGCAACGTACGCGTCGAGCACTGCCTTGCGCTGCTCAACAGGCAAAGAAATGAAGGAATTTTGAAACGAATTGTTACGTGCGACGAAAAATGGATTCTGTTCGACAATCGAAAGCGCTCAGCAAGTTGGTTAGACCCTGGTTCAGCACCAAAGCAATGCCCTAAACCAAAAATGACCCCTAAAAAGGTGATGGTCACTGTTTGGTGGTCTAGTGCGGGTGTGATTCACCACAGCTATTTACAAAACGGCATAAGCATTGATGCAGATGTGTACTGTGAAGAACTGGAGAGAATGATGGAGAAGCTTGCACATCTGCAACCAGCATGACCAAATGACCATGCATGCATTGACCAAAGTCAATCGGTCGTCCCCACTGCTCCTTCACGACAACGCGCGACCCCATACTGCGCAACAGACAGTCTCTAAGCTGCAAGAGCTGGGGTTGGAAGCTCTCCCTCATCCGCCATACTCACCAGACCTTGCACCTACCGACTATTACTTTTTCCAAAATTTAGACAACTTTTTAGTGGGTAAAAAATTCAATTCCCGAGAGGCAGTACAAAATGCCTTTGAAGAGTTTGTTGCCTACTGTCCAGCTGATTTTTACAAGAAGGGCATGAATAAACTGCCAATGCATTGGCAAAGATGCGTCGATTGCATGGGTGATTACTTCGAATAACAGAAATAAAAAAGTTTGAAAAAATAAGTACTTTCACTTATTGCATACAAAACGGCAATTTCATAGGTAATTATAAAACCTATTATTTATAATAAGTCTATGTGTTGATATTACAACATTATTTACATACAAGCAAAATATAATGAGTTGAGATGAAAAAATAAGATGAGATAAACTAAAACGGCTGACTACTGAGCGCGGGTCTCAGGGAATATTAGGTTAGGCAGGTTATAGGCCATAGTTCACCACGCTGGCCAAAATATGTAGATTGGCAGACTTCACACACCATTTTTAATATTATGTAGAACTTTCAGGCGTGCAGGTTTCCTCCATGCATAGTATTACTTCGTATTTTCCACGATTAGATACACGATTTCTCTGTTGTAGGTAATATACTTATGAATATTTATATTTACTTATTATATTAATTTTTTATTTTAAATCCGCAAAAAGTTTCCAAATCCAGCATCAAATGAAATGTAATCATCAAACCACTGCAACTGTAACGAACTTATATCGAAGTACAAATACAATAAGTACATTTATATTGAACTGTGCAAAGCGGATTCGCTTTGAGCTTTGATTTCGTGGCCTTCGGGTGGTTTAGAATCGTTGAATCTGTTGAATACTTTTGTATATTCTATTACCAACGTATTTACACTACGAATTTACTTAGCAAGCTAGTTCTTACTATCTTATTTATTATTTAAGTGGAGCTTTAAATGAGAAGAAAACGTTGGATGATTTTTTTTCTTCTACTCTGACTCTATGGATCTATTTCACCAAGGCCAAATAAACTTTAACACAATTAAGTATTCGGCGATTATGAAACTTACTTAATTAATTAATTACAATATTTATGTAAGGGCGGGCAATTCAAATAAACTTACTTATTTTAAAACAAAGTAGTAAGTAGGTATTGATTAATCGAAACAGACGTGATGCCAATAAAACTCTATAGAGTTCGTTTTCTATAAATTCATGTCGTTCTTCCACGGTAAAAGATCATGAATTATACTCAGCTGTACCCATGAATCGCTCAATGGGACTGAAGATGGCCACTGAATGAATGGGCCACTAAATAAATCCTACACCAACACTCGTTATTTTAATTGCCATGCGGCATTTAGAAACTATAAGTAAGCCGTGACTTGCGAAACAAACTCTATCAATAAAGCTGTCTATAGCACTTAAACAAACGTCCTGATTATCTTCTGTCTCTCTATTTATTTTGTTATTCTCCACTAAGTAACTACAATACAATATAATTAATGTGGGTGCTTATATTTTTTTGGGAAACTTCGGGATTACTCATTTGAGATACAAAGATTAATTACAAAACTTGTGCAAGTGCCAGCAGCTGTGTCTGAATTTATCTCTTCTATTTAAATTTTAGTCCTTAATTCACTTTGTTAAATTAATTCGGCGGTTATTATAGTTGTAGAACAAGTCGGTGGTTTACTTAGATAAAACCGAAGCTAAAATCTGGTAGTTTTTATTCCACTCCAATAAAATTGAATAAGATGCCAGATTTTAATCATTTTATAAGCTCCCAATCCACATCATTGTAACGAAAAACATATGCGACAACAAGTCGCTAGGGGAGTTTTATGAATTTTTAGTAGAGTGCAATTAGGGGTTTTCATGGTTTTCGATAATAATTTCCAATGTAACTTGAGAGTTACCTTGGAAATGAGACTTGCTGGGTTCCTCGAGAGTCACGATGTTTTCCTTCACAAAGTGATATTTAAATGCTCAAAACGTGCGTGCCTGTGATCAAACACAGGACCATGTGAAAAGAAGGCCGAAACTTTAATCACTAGGCAATACCCACAGCATTTTCATAATAAATGTTTTAGTAGACATATATTTCTCCTTTGTAAACTTTACGCTTTAAGATAAGCCTTTTTATGAAAATTTATACTTTATCTTAAAAATAAATGAAACGGTAAATATTTTTGATAACGGAATATACCTAAGTACCTAAATGTTTTAAAAGGAATTCACACAGATAATAAAATATGAAAGCAGCCCAAACCTTTACAAGGCGAACAAGATGCTTGCACGGGGATCTTTATGTCTCTGGATAACAATAAAATATCAAGATCTTTTTGGCCGCCGTAACTTGTGAGCTAAAACGTGACATGCCGATGTACGTCATTTCACTCCATAATTAAAGAAATATTTGCGGTTAATGCTGCTTAATTTCACAGATGTCCCGCGTGATTTCATATTTTGTAGCACGCATTTCATATTTGTGTAGGTACGAGCTTCGTGTTAACGTTGAACACCTTCTGTTTTTAATTAAAGCTATAGAAAGTAATGATGGCATGATGACATCAAATAGAACTTCACAAAAGTTTTGTTAATACCAGAATTGAAGTATTTTCCCGATAAAGAAGTTCACACCCTAATAGCCTGTAACCTAATAGAATGCGTGGATCGAGGAATCGTGAGATTTTTTTCCTATAAGTACAAAACTAGATCAATGATATAAAACTGCATTCCATATTAGCCCAAGCCAACACCAGAATATTTGGTAAATATTCATGCCATTGACCGATCTGGAGGCCAACGAGAAATGGTGGTTAGACCCTATCACATCCTTGTCTTGGCCCTTGATGGCACAGTCTATGTCTTGGCCCATGATGTCACAGTCTATGCTATCAGGGGTGATGGATGCAGTCGACAGTTTGGAAAAAAAGCCGGCCAAGTGCGAGTCGGACTCGCGCACCGAGGGTTCCATACTCCAAAAGTAAAAGTAAAACGTAAATTATTATATTAATTTGCTTATTTATCGTTAACTTTGTTTGTAGAGGTTTATTGTTAATATAAAAAAAAACTATGCTAGTTAGAGCGTTGGTTTTATTTTTCCTGTAAAATATACATAAATCTCTATTGAACATAATTATTTCAGATTTTTCGATTGGTAAACTTCGGATATAAGGGGGGGGGGGGGGGGGGGACGGTATTATTTCGACATTTTGGCCGATTACTCAAAAACTATTATATCTAGAAATAAATAAAAAACTGTTTTAGAATGCACAAGTAAAAGGCCTTTCATATGATACCCCACTCGATATAGTTATTTTACTTTGTAATTTCAAACCCCCGATTTTCCCCCTTTTTTTTAATAAAACTAAAAATAATTTTCGATTTTTCTTTATTCCAATGATGTTGGGCCACTATTATACACAACTATGCCAAATTTCATGACGATAGCTTTAATAGTTACTGAAATAATCGACTGTGACAGACGGACGGAGAAACCATAAGTTCTATTTTTACCATTTTGGTATGGAACCCTAAAAATACTGGGGTCGTTTCGACAAAAATACACCAGATTCCAGACAACCCATGCGGTCGCCTTGTTGATAATTTAGAAGTTATTCACAAAAAGGAGGTATAATATCCTAGGTATTTCACGAAATGTTTATTTTCAAAAAAGACAATGATATCAATTTCCTGGTGAAAGGATATTATGCCTTCTTTTTGGGAATAACTTCCAGATTTTTATATGTGTAATCAAAATCATGTATTGTGCTTACTTTCTACAATTGAATAACTTTCAAATAGTGGAGATGTACGTTAAGATCAAGAAGAAGAAATAGTGTAACTACAACATTGCCACTGGCTTTTTTATTTTCTTTGAAAATTGTTGCATATTTTCGGGCGTGCCCCATCCACTTTTCCGTTTTATCTTGATCATACCTCTGATGTGGCGATATCTTTTTCAGGTTGCCTCGGCGCGTTATCAGCGGGCGTGGCGCTCGCGTTGTCGCCGGTGACAGTGGCGCTATGTGTCCGGAAGTCTACTCGAGTGACGGCAGTTGTGGGCGGCCTGGTTGCAGCTCTCGGTTGCCTGTTCACTTCCTTTGCCACACAATTCCATCAACTCTTCTTCAGTTACGGTAAGCTCAGTACATAATTATTATCATAACAACCTCAATAGTCCAACGATTAAAAGGTGCGGACTGAAAGGTTGCATACTCGATCCCCGTTTGCACTATTATCGTACCCACTCTTAACACAAGCTTTCCGCTTATTTGGAGGGGAGAGGGAATATAAGTAAAGTTCAGCTTGGCATAAAATATTATATTTTCTAAAAAAAATTATTTTGCCAATAACAAATTACCCCTTGGTTGCTATGTTTTACCTCTTCCCTCTTTGTTGCAGACATCGATGTATTGTAGACAATATATTTGTTGAGGCCAACGGCTTGGCCAACGAGTCAACACCTGGACAACTAGGTTCAGGGGCCCATCAGCTAAACCTGAGTCCAGAGTCGCTGCCCAAAGCGACCTTTCTCCGCGGTCAGATCTGTTCTCAACGTAGTGGTGACTTAATGATGGTAGGGTTGCACTGACCTTCCTTGCAGCAGTCAAGCCTTGTACGGCCTGAGATGGTATGATAGTGGTGATTATGTGGGGTGTGTTGTGAGGTTAAGTGTAAGGTGAACTTCTCAGGCCGCTAGCCGCAGAAGGCAGGCAGCCAGTTATGGCCTGCAGCTGTGGACGCCGGGCTGGCGTAGCACTGTACACTTGGTTTATCACTAGTTAGACCAACTAGAGGTGGTCAAAGTCACCTTTTCACACACACTTCCGCCGAGCGCGTGGCGAGCAAAGGTCGGCGGGTTCCAAAAAAAGGTTCTTTGTTACGGACAACAGTTAACAATTATGCTTATAGCTAGGTCGACACATAGACCGCTTGACGGCGCAACTAAACCGTAAAATAAACTAAATCTAGACACTTAAAAAGCAAAACGGTGCGCGAGGCGACCCGGGAATTTTACGTGTACGTATTAGCTGTCAAACAAAAAAGGAACTTGCAAAAAACCACGCCTCAAAACGGCGGCAAGTTTAAAACTGAGCATCTGTCAACTTCATTGTGAGCCAAAGAGATTGCCAGCGTCGCGACCATGGAACTAGGAATTATGGACAGGTACATGGCGCGAACAACCCCCCCGCCTGTGGTCGTAAGGATTTACGTCCACTTACTAGTAAATGGGTAAACGTGATAAGGAGCAAACGGCTCGCTGCAAGACAGAGTCTCCGACCATTACCTCGGCAACCCTGGGAACCCCATCAGACCCGTAGATCAGCTTAAGAATGCGCCCACGGCGCCAGTATAAAGGCAACAAATTAGGTTCCTTAATCAGCACTAGGTCACCAACTTTGGGTGGATCAGATTTGTCAGCCCACTTAACCCGCTGCTGCAAAAGATGCAAATACTCTAGTGACCAACGGTGCCAAAAACTCTGAGTCATCTGTTGCAGCAGCTCAAACCGGGACAAACGTGAGACCTTCACGTCCCTGAAGGGGTATTCGGGTAGAGCGTTAAGGGGCTGACCAATCAGAAAATGACCGGGAGTTAAGACCTCCAGGTCATTTGGGTCAGATGAGAGGGGACAGAGTGGCCGAGAATTGAGTACAGCCTCAATTTTGCAAAACACGGTGGCGAGTTCTTCAAAGGTTAAAACAGTTTCGCCTATAACGCGCCGGAGATGAGTCTTGGCCACCTTAACCACGGCTTCGAATATTCCACCCCAATGAGGGCAAGCTGGGGGGTCAAACTTCCAGGTTACCCCCATCTTGGACAATGCTGTACTTAATCTAATCTTATTGCTAGATAGGAATTCGACAATTTCTTTTAAATATCTATCAGTGCCCTTATAATTGGTGCCGCAATCAGTGCGAATCAGGTCAGGCAATCCTCGACGAGAGACAAATCTACCTAGCGTGGCTACAAAAGCTTCAGTGCTTAAGGCACTCACAAGTTCTAAATGTACCGCCTTGGTAGCGAGACATACAAAAACGCAGAGGTAGGCCTTGAGCGATTTGGCGTTGCGGAGGTTAGAGCTCTTGATGGCAAACGGGCCAGCAAAATCAGTGCCAACCCCAGCAAAGGGTCGAGTGGCTAGAACGCGGTCGGAGGGCAGATCACCCATCATCGGCTGTGAAGTATTAGCCTTCAAGCGGTAACACGGAATGCATCTGAAAGTGACGCTCCGGATGGTGCGTCTCCCTGCCAGAATCCAAAACTCGCGCTGTAAAATAGCCGAGAGTGCATTACAACCAGCGTGGGCATTTTCAAGATGGTAGTGTGTCACTAGCAATTTGACAAAGGTGCCGTCCTTAGGTAGCAAAAGGGGGTGGCGAGCACCATAGGGCAGATTGGAATTCTTGAGGCGTCCTCCAACGCGTAGCATTCCGTTATTGTCCAAAAAAGGGCTTAGGCGAGCAAGGGGGCCCTTCAAAACTAAACCTCTCTTTAGAGTGTCAATCACGGATGAAAAATGCTCCACCTGAACCACACGCACCCAGTAGTTCCGGGCGTCTTGGCGTTCAAGAGGGGAAAGCACAGGACTCAAATTTTTATTTTCTGAATTCCGCCCATTATGGATGAAACGTCGAATCCAACCGGCAACACCAATTAGTTTATCAAGGGAACTGTAACGGTTCAAAAGAAAGTTCAAGTCGGGAATCTGTTTATCCTCAACCATTCCGACTCTTAAGCCCGGCAATACTTCGGGAGCGGAAAACCTATTTTGAGGCCAAGTCGTCTCGGATTGGGATAGCCAACTTGGATCCCACCAAAGGTGATGGTGGACCAGTGAAGAGGCCTCACAGCCGCGGGAGGCGCAATCGGCCGGGTTCAGTTCTCCGGGTACGTGTCTCCAAATCACCGGTACTGCAGAGCTCTGAATTTGGGAGACCCGATTCGCAACAAAGACCTCTAAGTTGTGAGGCGCGGCTCGTAGCCAGCAAAGGACAATCTCACTGTCCGTCCAAGCATAAACGTCGGTCAGATCGACCGCAGATGCCAAAGAGGAGCGGACGTGGTTCAAGAGGCGTACCAGAAGGGCGGCGCCAGACAATTCTAATTTCGGGATAGTTAACCGTGACCGAATAGGGGCCACCTTGCTTTTTGCCAAGACGAGATGCGTCGCGACCTCACCGGCGACATCGACAGTCCTCAAATATACCACGGCGGCGTATCCTCGTTCGGAGGCGTCGCAAAACCCGTGGAGACAGGCATGACACCTTCCTGTTGGTAGGAAGCGTCGAGGCATGGAAATTCGGTTAACTTCAGGAAGTGAAGACACAAGGGAGTTCCACTCCTTCAATAACTTCCCAGGGAGTGGTTCGTGCCAACCGAGTTCAGCAATCCAAAGCTTCTGGAGGAAACATTTAGCCAAAAATATTACGGGAGTGATCCATCCATTGGGATCGAAGGTTCGAGCAACCGTAGACAAGACGGAACGCTTAGTCCAGACCTTAGGAGGTGGGTCTAATTTGACCCGGTAGGTGAAAACGTCTTGGACGGGCTGGTACTGTATTCCAAGGACCGTCAGCAAATTGGGATTTTCGGGATTTTCAAAAATATGAGGATCCTGCTGATCCTTTCCCGGAAGATCCTTCAAGACGTGAGGGGAGTTGGACAACCACTTGCCCAACTCATAACCTCCGGACTTCAGAGCTTCCTCAACGCTCGAGGCTCCCGTGCAAATATCGTCCATATAGACTGACGATTCCAAGGTGGCTGATGCGCGAGGGTAATTCAGTCGCTCCCGGTTAGCTAGTTCTAACAAGGTCCTGATAGCAATATAGGGGCTTGACTTGAGTCCATAGGTCGTGGTGTTCAATTCAAAAACACGCATTGGCTCATTAGGATTTTCGCGCCACAGAATCATTTGGTATCTCCGATCATCGCGATGTACCATCGACTGTCTAAACATCATCTTGATGTCAGCTACGAAAACAATTTGATGCCGGCGGAAATGCGTGAGGATATCGGAGATATCCTTGATCAGCTTAGGACCGGAGTGCAAGCATTGGTTCAATGTCACCCCGTTGGATGTGGCCGCGGAGCCGTCAAAAACCACTCGAATCTTCCCCCCAGGGGTCTTCAAGACGGCATGGTGGGGTAAGAAGTAGGGCTCGTGTGCGCGCCAATCAAAATTGGATGGTGACATATGCCCCAGGCCCTCGTACTCGCGCATAAATTCAACGTACTTGGAGCGGAAGGTGGAGTCGCGCCGCATGCGCCGTTCCATAGACAAGAGCCTCTTTTCCGCCAAGGCCCGCGATTGACCAAGCGGGGGGCGAGAAGCGAGAAAGGGCAAGCGAGTTACAAATCGCCCATCAACACGGCGGCCTGTGTTGTTTTGATAAAACAACTCACATTCAAGGTCAAGAGGGTCAACTCGTGCGGCATGCGGCGGCTCCTCAACTTCCCAAAAGCGCTGGACCACGTCCGACAGCGTCAAGCCGGCTGCTTGCAATTGGTCCAGCACCGGTAGGTCCGAAGACCGTAGCACGGGTCCAAAAAAGCTAGAACCGAATATAGTGGACATGGCACATAGGCCGTCCTTCTGCAAAACCCTAATTTCCCCTGACAAGACCAGGCCCAACACGTCGGAACCCAACAAAAGGTCCATAGGACCGGGTTCAGTCCAGTGGGGGTCAGCTGGGTTTAGGCCTGATGCACAGGACACCGCAGCGTCAGCTATTCGGACCTGCGGTAGGGGACCTAAGATATTGTCAAGGACTGACACCTTGACCAAGACCCTAAGATTGCCCGTAACGGGGCCAAACATTAATTCCGCTTCCCCGTTAGGAGTCGAGGGCTCTATACCCCCGATACCTATCACCCGTCCTGTTCGAGGACTCCAAGGGAGCCCTAGCTCACCCACCAAACGAGAAGAAGCAATACAGCGCTGTGAACCCGAATCCAAAAGGGCGCGAACGATTAAAAATTCACCCTTCGGGTTGAATACCTTCACTGAGACAGTCGGCAAAAGAATGGTCTGACAGACGGACTGCCGGAGATTCAAGGTCTCAGGAGAAGTTGCTGTGGTGGGGGCTAGGGCGGCAACTACCTATTGGTGGTCGTCCTCATCAAACCGGTCCTCTAACCGGGGAATCTCATATTGAGACTCAGGGGGGACCTCCAAAGGTGAGTGGGACGGACCTCCATTTGGGTAAACCCATGCGTAGTAAGGCTGTCGACCCGCTCGAGGTGGGCGGCGTTCGAGGCGTGGCCACTCATGAAGCGGAGGTGAATAGCGGGCAGGCTGAACCGTAGACGGAGCCGCCACCAATCTCCCATCAGAACGTCGAGGGGGGTTGGCGCCCCACTCACGGGGGGGTGAAGCCCCCATAGGCGGGGTCGAAATCCGGACGCGTCGGGATTCATGGCCCTGATCAGGAGACCGACGCAAGTAATCCGGGGAGCGATCGGTAAGAGCGCCCCCGCCCGTGCGGGGCGCGCCCTCACTCTCCACCCGGCGGCCAACACCATTCTTGTTGGCGCACACCTACAAATTGGGCATGGCCGTTGCTGTTGGCAGTCCCGTTGCATGTGAGCTCCCAGACAGCTATAGCACCAGTGGCGGTCTCTTGCAATGCCCCTCCGATCCTTGATCCGCTTAGAGAGAAACTGGGGGCAAGAAAGCACCCGGTGGCCTGGACGCCTGCAATAGTTACAGGGGGCGGGTTCAGTGGCAGCAAGTCCAGTGTAAACGGGCATTGGTCTCCGGTCGGAGGCCCTTTTACCAGGGACGCCAGTGTGACCCTTTTCCTTCCTCAGCTGGGCAGGCCGCTCTGGGGTCCTTGAAGGACCAGCCATACCAGAGTTATCAGCCTGCCGGCACTCTTCCTCAAGGAACTTTAAAAGGTCCGAAAAGGGGGGCAGGTAGCTGGCCCCGTCCCCACCATACCTTTGCTCAAAACGCAGTTTCAACTCGGGAGGTAGGCGGGACAACACAATGTGTAATAAAAGGAAGGACCACTGGTCCACGGGAAGCTCTAAACGCTTAAGAGCGTTGCAGGCTACAATCAGTGGATTTAAGAGTGATTCTCTTAAATGGGACACCCCATAGACACGTGGCAGCGCTAGAATTTGTGCCACGTGTGTGTCTGCTAACCGGCGCACGTTGGCATACCGCCGAGTCAGTAGTTCCCGCGCGGTGGTATAACTCTCCTCGGAGAGGTCTAGGTGGCTAACTAAACCCAGAGCCTCTCCCTGCAGGGAAGAGAGTAGATAGGCCAGTTTCTGGCAGGGAGACAGGTCCCTTCTCGCGTCCACCAGGCTATCAAAGAGGCTGAGAAAGCCTAGCCACTCGCTCAGGTTGCCAGAAAAGTGGGGCAAGTTTATTGTTGGCAACTTGCCCTGTAACGCAGGCTGCGTGGTGGGTCTGGTGGGAGACTCAAGAATAGAGCTCATTCTCGCCTCCTTCTTGAGCCTCGCGGCCTCCTCCACCAGACCGTCTGTCAGCTCAAAAAACTGTTCGTAGTCCCGCACTGAGGACTCCAGCGATTCCGAAGGTAGCTCCAATGCCATGAGGTCTCGGAAGGCCCCTTC
Source organism: Oeneis ivallda (assembly GCA_029955525.1). Taxonomy (NCBI): domain Eukaryota; kingdom Metazoa; phylum Arthropoda; class Insecta; order Lepidoptera; family Nymphalidae; genus Oeneis; species Oeneis ivallda. The sequence continues at coordinate 12,103,106 of JARPMR010000015.1, read as the reverse complement.
GACGACCGCCTGCCTGGTCCGCACCTGCTCGCACCGCTGGAGCAGTGCGGATGCCCGGTCCACCCGGCCTACCAAGGCGTTGGCTGTAGCAGCCCAACGCAGCTCTGATTGAATTTGCACGCTCAATTTTTTGTGGGCTGGCATCTTAGGTAGGTACAAAACAACTTAAATAAAGGTAGTTACAACAAACAGATAACAAAATCAAAACAAAGTTATTTGTTACAAGTTATGTTTCAACTTTAACCAAACAAATTAATAATCAAACAAGAATTACCCACTTTAAACACAAACAAATTACTACTTAAAAACTATTTATTAATTAGAATTATTTACTTTAAAACAAGAATTATTTATTTTAAATACATCAAACAAACTACTCTGTTACCTAACCACGAGGGGTTTTAGTAAACAAACAAAGTATTTGTTGGTTAAAAGTTCCAAAAGATACAAATTAAGCTATCAATAATTTATGTTAAGTCAATCAATAACATAAATTAAGATAAAAGAAAAATTAAGTTTTTAATTACCCGTACTAAGCCACTAGACTCATACTAGGCACTGCAAATTACAAATTGGCTTGGTAAGAACCTACAATTATCAAATTATATTAATATTAAGTTTATTTATTACAATCTACATCTAACTGTTGGCCAGTTACGGCCACAAACAACAATTAGATACTATTAATTATTAATCAACAAAAATTAACAAAACAAAATCTCAATAATTGCAATCATTATGCAGGCCTACATGTGACAAGGTAGGCTATGTACTAGTAACTCAATAAGCCTGTGTATTAATAAGTTATAAATTAATAAGTTTACAATTAGTGAGTTAACCCTAGAACGGCCAAGTTAAGTCACAGTAATGCCAAATCTGTCCGCGGAATCAATTTAACCGCGCTCTGCTTACCAAATGTTGAGGCCAACGGCTTGGCCAACGAGTCAACACCTGGACAACTAGGTTCAGGGGCCCATCAGCTAAACCTGAGTCCAGAGTCGCTGCCCAAAGCGGCCTTTCTCCGCGGTCAGATCTGTTCTCAACGTTGTGGTGACTTAATGATGGTAGGGTTGCACTGACCTTCCTTGCAGCAGTCAATCCTTGTACGGCCTGAGATGGTATGATAGTGGTGATTATGTGGGGTGTGTTGTGAGGTTAAGTGTAAGGTGAACTTCTCAGGCCGCTAGCCGCAGTAGGCAGGCAGCCAGTTATGGCCTGCAGCTGTGGACGTCGGGCTGGCGTAGCACTGTACACTTGGTTTATCACTAGTTAGACCAACTATACTAGCGGCACGCTATGATGGCCGGTTTAAAATTTATAAATTAATAAATTTTGAGTCCTAAACCTAAAACTACATTCGATAAAATTTATGAATCTCTGCACATCACTATCGTCAATAACGTAATACAATTATTTCCTTCAAAGTCGTTATCAATTAACGGAACTTCATGAGCGGACAAACGTCAAACCGGCCATCATAGCGTGCCGCTAGTATAGAGGTGGTCAAAGTCACCTTTTCACACACACTTCCGCCGAGCGCGTGGCGAGCAAAGGTCGGCGGGTTCCAAAAAAAGGTTCTTTGTTACGGACAACAGTTAACAATTATGCTTATAGCTAGGTCGACACATAGACCGCTTGACGGCGCAACTAAACCGTAAAATAAACTAAATCTAGACACTTAAAAAGCAAAACGGTGCGCGAGGCGACCCGGGAATTTTACGTGTACGTATTAGCTGTCAAACAAAAAAGGAACTTGCAAAAAACCACGCCCCAAAACGGCGGCAAGTTTAAAACTGAGCATCTGTCAACTTCATTGTGAGCCAAAGAGATTGCCAGCGTCGCGACCATGGAACTAGGAATTATGGACAGGTACATGGCGCGAACAACGCAACGCCTGCAACGCTCTTAAGCGTTTAGAGCCTCGGCAACCCTGGGAACCCCATCAGACCCGTAGATCAGCTTAAGAATGCGCCCACGGCGCCAGTATAAAGGCAACAAATTAGGTTCCTTAATCAGCACTAGGTCACCAACTTTGGGTGGATCAGATTTGTCAGCCCATTTAACCCGCTGCTGCAAAAGATGCAAATACTCTAGTGACCAACGGTGCCAAAACTCTGAGTCATCTGTTGCAGCAGCTCAAACCGGGACAAACGTGAGACCTTCACGTTCCTGACGGGGTATTCGGGTAGAGCGTTAAGGGGCTGACCAATCAGAAAATGACCGGGAGTTAAGACCTCCAGGTCATTTGGGTCAGATGAGAGGGGACAGAGTGGCCGAGAATTGAGTACAGCCTCAATTTTGCAAAACACGGTGGCGAGTTCTTCAAAGGTTAAAACAGTTTCGCCTATAACGCGCCGGAGATGAGTCTTGGCCACCTTAACCACAGCTTCGAATATTCCACCCCAATGAGGGCAAGCTGGGGGGTCAAACTTCCAGGTTACCCCCATCTTGGACAATGCTGTACTTAATCTAATCTTATTGCTAAACAAGTCAAGCCGGCTGCTTGCAATTGGTCCAGCACCGGTAGGTCCGAAGACCGTAGCACGGGTCCAAAAAAGCTAGAACCGAATATAGTGGACATGGCACATAGGCCGTCCTTCTGCAAAACCCTAATTTCCCCTGACAAGACCAGGCCCAACACGTCGGAACCCAACAAAAGGTCCGTAGGACCGGGTTCAGTCCAGTGGGGGTCAGCTGGGTTTAGGCCTGATGCACAGGACACCGCAGCGTCAGTTATTCGGACCTGCGGTAGGGGACCTAAGATATTGTCAAGGACTGACACCTTGACCAAGACCCTAAGATTGCCCGTAACGGGGCCAAACATTAATTCCGCTTCCCCGTTAGGAGTCGAGGGCTCTATACCCCCGATACCTATCACCCGTCCTGTTCGAGGACTCCAAGGGAGCCCTAGCTCACCCACCAAACGAGAAGAAGCAATACAGCGCTGTGAACCCGAATCCAAAAGGGCGCGAACGATTAAAAATTCACCCTTCGGGTTGAATACCTTCACTGAGACAGTCGGCAAAAGAATGGTCTGACAGACGGACTGCCGGAGATTCAAGGTCTCAGGAGAAGTTGCTGTGGTGGGGGCTAGGGCGGCAACTACCTATTGGTGGTCGTCCTCATCAAACCGGTCCTCTAACCGGGGAATCTCATATTGAGACTCAGGGGGGACCTCCAAAGGTGAGTGGGACGGACCTCCATTTGGGTAAACCCATGCGTCATCTCGTGGCGGCAGCACGGGCCTAGTCATACGGGCTGAGGTCGGTAGGCCGTAGTAAGGCTGTCGACCCGCTCGAGGTGGGCGGCGTTCGAGGCGTGGCCACTCATGAAGCGGAGGTGAATAGCGGGCAGGCTGAACCGTAGACGGAGCCGCCACCAATCTCCCATCAGAACGTCGAGGGGGGTTGGCGCCCCCCTCACGGGGGGGTGAAGCCCCCATAGGCGGGGTCGAAATCCGGACGCGTCGGGATTCATGGCCCTGATCAGGAGACCGACGCAAGTAATCCGGGGAGCGACCGGTAAGAGCGCCCCCGCCCGTGCGGGGCGCGCCCTCACTCTCCACCCGGCGGCCAACACCATTCTTGTTGGCGCACAAAATCTCCAGGTGGTTACCCCTACAAATTGGGCATGGCCGTTGCTGTTGGCAGTCCCGTTGCATGTGAGCTCCCAGACAGCTATAGCACCAGTGGCGGTCTTTTGCTATGCCCCTCCGATCCTTGATCTGCTTAGAGAGAAACTGGGGGCAAGAAAGCACCCGGTGGCCTGGACGCCTGCAATAGTTTCAATAGTTGCAATATTTTCATCATCAAATAGGTGACCACTAACTCTTCAGAAGATGTATGCACTATAAAAAAATTTTTGGTTCCACCTGTATTTTTTGCGAATCAGACCAATTGTTTATTAGTACAAGACTCTGTAAATATAAGTAGAAATTAATATGAATCAGTAGATAAAATATTCCATGGGAATTGGAATTGAACTGGGTTTAGAAAATTTTCTGTTTGTTTGTTTGTTGGTGTGTCCTTTAAGCACGTCGCAACAGAGCTACGGATCAACTTGATTTTTTGCATGGGTATAGATGACGACTCGGAGAATGACATAGGATACTTTTTATCTCGGAAATACAATTTTTTCTCAAGGGATTATTTTTAAATAAATAACTCGGACGAAGGCACGGGCATCAGTTAATAAACTATAAAAACAATTGAATTGATTCGCTCTACATCGCTAGGCAAAATTCCTGACAGATTAATTTATTTCACGTGCATTTCCGACACCGTTTAAGAACATCAAAGTGTGCCGTAATTGGCCCAATGAGTAAATGAACGGAATTCAATAAGCCGTACGTTCGAGGCCGAACAAAAATAAATAGCTTATCGAAACTGCCATATTTCGAAGGTTTTATCATCTTCAACTTCTGAATTAACCAACGCAATCAATTTTAATTAGCGTAATTAACAACTTGAGATTTTCCACTTAACGAAATGTGAAAACGTGAACTGGTTGCTGATGAATTTGCATTGATTTTATCATCGGCATTGGTATATCGTCAGTGATTATATAAAGTATTTTCAGTTTTGTAGATCACTGACTCTTTAATAAGATAAAGTTAAAAAACGAAAACTTACAAACTACTTTTAAAAAATATCAACATTGACGATTGGTTTAAAATCGCATACCAGTTTCTTAAGAAACTCTTGATTTTTCCATCGCCCGTAATGTACCTACTTCGTTACGGGAATAAACAGATTCCTGTGGCGTGAGTAAAAGATAATGAAACACTTTAATTAAGCAAGCATCCAATCAGAAACTGAATGAAATACATTTCTAGAAAATTGTTAAATCCCAAGACGCAATATAAGTAACTTGACAATTTACAGTCGAATAGCGGGTAATAAGAGAGAATGCAACATCGCACGATCTTATTCGCATTCTTAACGCCATCGAATAGCGTGGCCAGAAAAATAACGCTGTGTGTTGCATAAATGTACGCGCTAAGCTATCTTCACGAATAAAGGCATGGTCACATTCAACGTTTTTAACGCGGCTTCTAGTCTTGACACATGTTTGAAACGCGGGTTTAAGACATGCCACAGCTATCTAACATTATCTTCTTTATATCATTCTATCATTAGTACTATCGCAAGTAACTTCTCGGCAAACTTTTTATTTATATTGTTTCAAAATAATGCTATGGGTTCGGGTTTACAGAATGTTCTACAAAAATCATAGCTTCATAGGTTATATTATAATAAAGCGATCATAATTGACAGATTTGACGACCTTCCCGGCGTATTGGTGAACGCTGAGGTCGCCCAGGGTCCTTTTGGAAATTTATAATAATTCCCTAATTGTTTCTGTGAGGCTATTCTCTATCTCAATGGATATGAAAAATAATGTAAAGTTGCTACCTTAAATAGAGCATAACCCTACTGGTCTGATTTGGTCTAACTTCGAACATAGCTAGTTGCAGGCTTTTTGTGTTTCAGGCTTTATTCGCATTTTATTTTCCTGTATTATGTAGGTAAATAACGTGCACGCGTTCAATGTGGACGTTGTGCCATCGCGCTATATGTTAAGGCCTTAAATGCATGCGCTAAGCTAACTATCTTCAAGGATAACGCCAGAGATCGGTAGAAATAGTATTAGCATTTAAATTGAAATGGTTCAGTTTGAACTGGATACTGTTTGACCGACTCCCCGCCGCCGTCAAGACATCGCTAATCTTCATCAAAGTATCTCAAATGACGGAGTAGTTAGGAACTGTTTGAATATGCAAACACCGGAAGGCCGTTGCGGCTAATATGAATATTAGTAGCAAATTAGCACATGACCGGTATTTAATGACCTCTTGGTTGTTTTTATCATTTACTAGCTTTTGCCAGCGACTCCGTCCGCGTGGCGTTAAGTCTTAAACATCCCGCGGGAACCCTCAGTTTTTCCGAGAAAACTGACAGCCTTATGCAACAAATCACGTTTTCTTTGCTCCGTCGTCGTTGCTGCGTGAATAAGACAAACAAATACAGTTTCGCCTTTATAATATTAGTAAGGATTTCAATAACAATTTAAAGATGAGCTAGTACGTAGGAAATACGATTGACAGTATAAATTGTAATAGGTACTTTTGAATTTGCAGTTTCTATGTCCTCGATACCTTCTTATTCAAGAGGACACCTGTGCCCCATTGCCCAGTAGTGCACCGGCGCGGCGATGGGTTGAGATGATTAAATGAAATGTCTTGGAGACAAATTCAACATCTGCTTTATTTTACTCGAACAATAGTCCAATAAATTGTCAATTGCGGTTAGATCCAGTTGGCATATTCCGAGAAATCCTCGTAAAATGAATAAACAAGTCTCTCGGATTTCCAATGCATCTTTGTCCAAGCAAATTCTATTTGCCAAATTGACATTCTATGAAGTCTCCGCGGATTTTATGTTGGGCCAAGTTGAATATTTCGGGACCCTCTTAAAATTCCGAATCGTAAAAAAGCCGCAAACGAAAAGTTTTGTGGTTTTTCTTTTAGTATGGACACTGAGACTGGAGAGTGGGTATTTTATTTTAAACACGAAATAGGATTTACAACTCTATCTCCTCTGTAAATCTCGAGTAGAGATAAATACGGAGTAGCAAACATTAACTATGTTTGGTTTACAAGGCAAATGCATTTGAAAGCGGAAACATTACAAATAGGTATGTACCAACCTACTAGACAATATTATCACTGGTAGCTGCTAGTGAGCTATATTATGTAGTAGGTATAGATCCACAAACATTTGATGTTGTGTGGACAAGGAATAAGTATCATTATTATTATTGACTATCACGAATGCAATGAAACTTTATGAATAAACCGAAGGATTCAATTTTATGTTTCCTGTAATAAAATTAACTACCCTATATTTTATCAACAGAGGTGCTTAATGTCGTAACTAGGTATTCAGGTACCTACAGGATAAGTTCAATTGTTTACTGTTAACTTTGATTCTATATGTTTTGAGAATCTATATAATTGAGACACCTTTCTAAACACAGGGATACCTATTCAAAGAAAACATCGATGTTTGCAAAGATTTTCAGTTTTTGTTAATTTTATCCATGATTTTATCCAGTTTTTGTTGAGAGAGAAGAATATACCTACATAGATATACACAATTGGAACAATGTTTTATCATATTATGTGTTTTTAAGTGATGATGATTTTAACTAGTAAGTACCTAATGTAGAAAAATCGATGTAGAAAAAATGTAGAGACTTTAGTTGGAAAGTAAACTCAAATTCAAATTCAAATGTTTTATTTGCAAGATTGAGTACATAATATGATCTTATACAATTATCTAAGCGCTTCAATCTGCCACATAGTAGCATGCAAAAGAATAGTCATACAAAATTTAATACTTAAATCTATCATTTTTAAATTCAAACAATGTCATACTCATTCTAACTGTTATATAATGTCAGTTCTATTAATAAAAAAAAAATAAAAAAAAATTAAACAATGTCATTAATATTTTGTCCTGAATAAATTCATCAACAGTATAGTAGCATTTGTTTAAAAGTATTTTATATAGTTAACTTCACTGGAGAAACGTTGACTTTTTTTTTAATCGGGATTTTTGGGATGTACCAGTGCTGCAGAAAACGATCTGCAAACGCAGTTAAATGCGTCGGCAGAAGAGAATGCGATAAAAGGGGGATGTGTTTGATGAAATTAACAGTTTACTGCAAACACAGTATATTGATAGTTTTCAATTGCAATCTACAGCGAGCTGTGAATGTACGAGATCATAAATATGCCGATACAGAATTCACGAGTACGGTGGTAGTAGTAAAATGCCAGCGGCGACGGCACGTGTGAGAGGAAACCGTCGATATCGCCGCTTATACCACACGAGTAAATTTACTCGTGTGCTTATACGCCGGGGTCTGTTTAACGCATAACAAATGACTGCCAATTTGAAACGTTAGCTTCATAGGATAGGGAAACAGCGTCTTTCATCATGTTATGTTTAATTTTTGGACTAGATAATAGACACTCAAAATGCGCGACGTAAACTACTTAGTACAAAGCAACTTTAAGGCTGAGATCTAGTGCTCTGACTTGGCTCAGAATTGTCACAGAGTTAAAAGGAGACAATAATATTATGTTCTGACATAATTAAATCTATCTTCTTTTAACTCTGTCTTAAGTCTGAGCAAAGAGAGTGGGAGCCATAGATTTCAGCTTTAGCAATTGTATAAGTACCTACTAGACCAGGTGACCAGGTAGTGTGTCCCTGGATTCCCAAAGTGGTCGATATGGACCCCTTGGGTTTGAAATCAGTTTCCCAGGGGTCGACATAAACGAAAACTGATTTTGGGGGTCGACGAGGTCGAAAAATCGACCCCTATTAATTAACATAAGTTCTTATTTGAAACTTTCAGGATACTGTATAATACTGTGTACTGTACTTTTAAAAAATTCGACAAGTTGATAAGCTTTTTACAAGATGAAAAACTCGAATTTACTGAATTTTATACATAAAATTCAGTAAATGTCAAGTTTTCTAACTTAAACCCCAAAGTTTATAAATTTGTAAGTATTTTTGTATCAATAGGAAAAAAAACTAGATAAGTAGTAGTAGTACCTAGTAGTAAGATTTTTAAAGTAGTTTGGCTATGGGAGTCTGAGGTATCAGTTCATTTTGGAAAATGGATTTCTTGCCCAAAATACATAGTTTGGGAATCCCTGCCTTAGACCAATAGTCTAACACTACCTACAGAATAATTGGGTACCAAATACCAATAATGAATGAAGCAGTGATAGCCTAGTGGTTAGGACTGTGGTCTCCTATTCGGGGGGTCGCAGGTTCGATGTTTAAAATTCCGAGTTGCGGAACTCTACTTTGAAAAATAACTTCTGCAAATAAGTATCTGAGTTGATAGTTCGTAACACCATCCTACCCTGTGGGTGTACGGGTGCATACGAATTCCCCTTGCACTCACGGGTTGGAGAAGCCGGTGGTCGTCCACAAAATTTTCACAATCCAGGCTATATTTTCTCTCTATAAAATTGATCTCCATTGATAGGAGTACCTACATATAAATGAAATCCAAGTTGGACGCTCAAAGACGCCGGAATCCTTTAATTTGATCACGTATAGCCGATCGTCAGCACCCGTAATTTGTACAATTCATAGCCAATCGTAATGTAGATTGTAATGCCTTTTCTTAAAACAATTGAAAAGAATATTGTAGATTAGGTCTGTCTACGGTCTTTAAATTCCTATTCGATTAATTTAAGACAATGGTGACTTGATTTACTTCGTCTTCAGTGGATAGTTATTAGTTTGAAGTTTACTCGGTGTTCCTATCTTCAAAGTGCCTTAATAACTTCTGTGTTTATTAACGTAGTCAGTGAATCCACATAATTTAATTTAGTCTTTGTTAATGTACCTACTGAAAACATAGTTTTCCGAGTTGACACCCCCTGGTCGATGGCGGAAAAGTTGCGTCAACCATTGCTTTATTTTTATTTGCGGTGACTGGCTGAATTTGCGATATTCTTGCTGCAACAATGTGTTTTAAACAATAATGTGAAGAGCCAATCAGCGGCGATTGCGATTGTAGCAATGAGTGATGCAGCTTTTCCACAATCGATCAGATTGTGTATCTTTTATATCTTTACCTACAAGATAGCCCAATTGTCTTCGATCTCACCTGATGGTAAGTGCAGTCTAAGATGGTAGCGACTAACTTGGACAAGGTTACTGCAGTTTTAATTTAACCCATACCTACCCCTAAACGGTTTCTTAACCTACGCTAGGTATCGTGCCGGAACGCTAAATCGCTTGGCAGCACGTCTGACGGTAGGGGTTCTAACTGCCTCGCACTGTTAGTTTGTTTTTAAATTTAAATAGCGAAAAACATGCAGGCGGGTCTCCTGATGTTAAGCGATTACCGCCGTCCATGCACATTTGGAGCACCAGATGTAAAAACAATTAGTCGGCAAGTTTTCGGCTTTATAAGATAAAACGTAAACTCGTTTACTTACATTAACTTTAGTGATAAAAGCCTTCAAGGTTGTTATTTTCTCACATGTTATACTTTATTTCCAGGGACGGTAGTAGGAGTCGGGGTGGGGTTAACTCGCGACTGCTCCACGTTGATGGTGGCCCAGTACTTCAAACGGCGCCGCGAGCTGGTGGAGATCTTCATCGTGAGCGGAAGCGGACTCGGCATCGCCGTCATGTCGACCTTTATCAAAGGTGCTATCAGGTAACAACAATTTCATTCTCGATTGTCACATGCGTGTCAGGCCACGTGCAGTGTTGGGTTCCGTAGTTGCCCGTCACATGCATATACTTAGTGCCGATTGCACCAACGTCGAATGACGTTTATCCGAGGAATGAATCGCGCTTTATGACTGATTTTGTATTGAAAATACAATTTTTTTTTCAAAAGCCTAAAATTGTACGCATCGGTATTTGTTCATCTATGTTTGCTGCCTGCTGGCCATAACCATTTTATGGTGGCGGAGCAATAACTTTATAATAATAACTGATGCCGCGATTTCGTGTGGATTTAGGTTTTTGAAAATCTTGTAAGCCTTTGATTTCTAGGATAAAAAGGAGAGGAAATTACTCCTTATACTGCTCTACCTTCCTGTGAATTTCCCGTCACAATCTTCAACCTGTCTAAAAATTACCTAACAGCCTGAAGTGAAACTGGCGCTTCGTGGCAGGACCTGCCTACCCTTGACTGAATACCGATGTAACTACTGCCCTCTAAATTGATGTGCTTAGCTATATGATTATACTTTGGATGTTCCCTATTTATGCTAGGAAAAATAAAGTTCCCTAAAATACCTATTTAAGTAGGTAGTTGAAGTTAATAACAATTATTTTTAATTTCAGAGCGATCGGCTGGCGTTTAGGACTTCAGGCGGTGACTGGAGTAGTATTTGTAACTTTCATCCTAGGCACATTCTACCGCTCAGCCTCCCTGTACCATCCGCAAAGACGCGCCATCCTACACCTTAAGAACCAAAACAAAATCAAGCGGAAAATGAAAGACAGAAGCAAGGCCGACGACAGGCAACCTTTCTTCGACTTTTCCACTCTGAGATCCAAAACTGTGAGAATCTTGCTCATGTCTACAGGGATATCGGCTTTTGGGATCAACACGCCTATATTTTACTTGGCTTATCATGCCGAAGAGGAAGGCAAGTCATGTTTTTAACCTTCGCATAAAGCGAGTTTCTTATCTGATTGTTTTATTGTCAAAAAAATAACAAAGTTGTCTCAATACAAACTTTTTATTTAAGTTTTACCATTTTAGGCTGGAATCACATTTGTACCCATCGATCCGCATTTGTCCATAATTATTATAAAAGTGTCAGTTTGTATGGAGTCGTATACGCATCAATTCGGCTTTGTGATGCGTACACGACTCCATACAAAATGATACTTTTATATGGACAAAATGCGAATCGATGCGCACAGATGTAAGTAACTCCAGCCTAACTCTTAGCTTGTGTTTATCTTAGAGGTCAGTGCTATTACTTAACGCTCACCTCTGAAAATCTGAAAGGCGTGTTCAGTTATAAGTACAGCCATGGGTTCAAGATAGAACGACACTGAAGGGGCGGTTGCTACACAGACATTACCTACCGAGCTTCACAAGCATCTCTCGCTGCGATATCTCTTCTTCTTCTTTATCAACCTATAGACGTCCACTGCAAGACATTAATGTCTCCTGCATGGACTTCCACAGGCTTCGGAATTGCGCCGCCTGAATCCAGCGGCTCCCTGCGGCTCGTTTGATATCGTCAGTCCACCTAGTGGCCAGTGGGGGTCTGCCAACTCACTGCCTCCTATAAAATCCTCATAAATGACTTATGCACTAAATAATAATTTTAATTCCTACATTATTGTTTTATCAAACACTTCAGGTCTGGGCGATACCGCGGAACTACTTCAGGCATACCTCGGATTGGCATGGGCGGTGGGATGTGCGGCATTCGGCCTGCTAGTGCGTCAGAACTCGGCGGAATGTCGGATAGCGAGACAATACCTCACGCAAGCCGCTGTGTTTGTATGCGGGCTGGCTACCATGGCGCTTACGGCTGTGGAAGGCTCTTACAGTGGATATGTGATGTTCGCTTGGGTTTACGGTTAGTTAGAAACCATCTTATTCTTTATCAACGTCCAGGTCTCTTGCGTGGTCTTCCACAGGTCTCGATCCTGCGCCGCCTGTATCAAGCGGGTCCCTGCGACTCATCTGATGTCGTCGGTCCACCTAGTAAGTTGCAAACCTCAAACCACCCTACCCTTTAAAATTAGGATAATTGGCAACGAAGGAAGCAGTAGGTAGTGGTGAATAGCAATCACTGGTCTCAGAGAAAGAAACTGTATGGCAACGAATATAGCATAAACAAGTAAACATCCTTTTTAGGGTTCCGTAGTAAACAAGGAACCCTTATAGTTTCGCCATGTCCGTCCGTCTGTCTGTCTGTCTGTCTGTCCGCGGTTTAGCTCAGAGACTATTGGTACTAGAAATCTGTAATTTGACAAGGGTATAAATATCAATCACGCCGACAAAGTCGTGAAATAAAATTGTGAAAAATAATTTTTTTAGGGTACCTCCCCTACATGTAAAGTGGGGATGATTTTTTTTTCTCTCGTCTATCCCATAGTGTGGGGTGTCGTTGAATAGGTCTTTCAAAAATATTGTGGGTGTGGGAACATCATTTTTCAATTCAGGGGTCCGTTTGTGAAATATGATATTTTAAAGTGCTAAATTTTATTAGTCAAGTGTCCCCCCCCCCCCCCCCCCTCTGCCAGCTAAATGGTTGTCTATAGGATACAAGAAAAAATTTAAATTTACAGCAGTAGTATATATAATTAATTTTAAAGGAAAACTATCACGGCTAAGTAAATCTGTTTTCCCTAAGTTAGGTATTACACGTAGTGTAAGTTGCATATTTTGTTGATTATTATAGTATTTAAGCCATTGAACTCAAAATATATTCAATATTCATAAATAAAACAAAAGCACTATCCTATGTCAGCAATAATATTTGACTTTCAACTACGGAACCCAACACTGCGCGTGGCCCGACACGCACTTGGCCGGTTTTTCCTTATATTTATTCAAGTAATACATGGGTGTGCTTAGTAATCTAATATGGTGTGATTGTTGTTCATTGGCTGATGACTCCCTAATAATAATTGCCAATATTCATTCAATTTTGATAGTTGGGTTACATTATATTAAGACTTCAGGCTTAATCCGATATGGCGGATCTAACAAACCTATATCAAGAAAAATATTGCTAAATCGAGATAAATTTATGCAGCTTGGTATCAAATGTAAGCCTCTGGCTTCAGCTACGACTTTTTGAAGTCAAGCAGGCTTTGATTGGTTAACATTAAAATAAGACTTCGTTTGTATGGGCCCCGTTTGGAGCGTTCGAGGGTAACTTCTCATAAATACTCCAGGTATATTCTGCGGTGGCTACCACTACTCGCTGAAGATGTACACGTATGAGCGCGTGCGATCGCGCAACTTCGCGCGCACGTGGGGCTTCGTGCAATGCTCGCAGGCCGTGCCTATCGCCATTGGCGTGCCGCTCTCTGGTAAGTGGTCACCACTTCTTAAGCAATCTAGCAAAATAACATCATTGAGGGAGCTCATTCTACCTCGCTTCAGAATTGGTACAAGATCCCAGTGCCGCCAGACCTAAGTTATTTTCTCAGCAATTATTTGTGTACGATAGAGTACTGTTCTAATGTCCTTTCAGTGTATGCGTACCAGCTAGATTGTGTCGACGGCCAATTTCCAGATACCAGGTGCTAAAGGTAGGTAAAAACTAGAATAACTTATCTTAAATTCTCAGGGCTGATTTTCATATAAATGTTTTAAAGAATATTGTAAAAATTAATAAATTAATACTGCCAGACGCTTACCGCCGGCGGTAACTTTAGCCAGACGCTTTGAAGCTCCCAAAAAAATATATAATTTAAGTTAACTTATATTCTCAGTTCTGATTTTTATACATGATACTCAGGGAACTATTGCGATATTATCTGTAAGCTGCCAGACCTATGGGAAGGGTCAAACATCCCGCCAGACACACATTATGCGTCCCCATATGTATGAGCGCTAGAACATGATTCACTTGTTTAAGTGTGTGAGAGATAATATCATGATACTATAATATTATAAATGCGAAAGTGTCTTTGTAGGTTTGTCCTTCAATCACTCTATACAGTAAAATTGTAGGTAACTGGACGAATTTTATACATTTAAATATATTTTGAAAATTTTAATTGGAGGGCACTTTTTTTAGCCACATAATACATTATTTTCAGATTAGGCTCAGTATCGATAATTAAGTACCCTCCAATTTTATTTTTATTATGATTAATGTAACTACTTCAATGACCTTAAGAAGGTGGCGGGAAGCGGCTGGATGAGGAAAGCGGAGGACCGTGTTTGGTGGCGCGCTCTCGGACAGGCCTATGTCCAGCAGTGGATGAATACAGGATGATGAATAGAATAGAATAGAATAGAATAGAAGATATTGCAATAGTTCTCTCTCTCTAGATCCTAAGCTATACCCAGGCAAAAAATCACGTCGATCCGTAGCTCTGTTGCAGAGTGATTGAAGGACAAACCAACAAACACACTTTCGCATTTATAATATTATAGTATGATGATATCTCTCACACACTTAAACAAGTGAATCATGTTCTAGCGCTCATACATATTATTATGGGGACGCATAATGTGTGTCTGGGGGGATGTTTGACCCTTCCAATAGGTCTGGCAGCTTACAGATAATATCGCAATAGTTCCCTGAGTATCATGTATAAAAATCAGAACTGAGAATATAAGTTAACTTAAATTATATATTTTTTGGGAGCTTCAAAGCGTCTGGCTAAAGTTACCGCCAGCGGTAAGCGTCTGGCAGTATTAATTTATTATTTTTTACAATATTCTTTAAAACATATATGAAAATCAGCCCTGAGAATTTAAGATAAGTTATTCTAGTTTTTACCTACCTTTAGCACCTGGTATCTGGAAATTGGCCGTCGGCACAATCTAGCTGGTAAGCATACACTGAAAGGACATTCGAACAGTACTCTATCGTACACAAATAATTGCTGAGAAAATAACTTAGGTCTGGCGGCACTGGGATCTTGCTCTAAATGTAGACAAACAAGATGTGTTTTTGGGCCGTCTGAGCAGTAGTTAGAAATTATTCCAATAGAACCAGGATATTAGAACTTTGTAAGAGTTACTACGAATAAACTTATTAGCAGAACACTTCGTGGAACCTTCTGCTCGCCTGGTTATACCTTCTGCTCGCCTGGAGCAGTATTATTCCAATAGAACCAGGACATTAGAACTTTGTAAGAGTTACGACGAATAAACTTATCAGCACATTTCGTGGAACCTTCTGCTCGCCTGGTTATACCTTCTGCTCGCCTGGAGCAGTATTATTCCAATAGAACCAGGACATTAGAACTTTGTAAGAGTTACGACGAATAAACTTATCAGCACAACATTTCGTGGAACCTTCTGCTCGCCTGGTTATCATTATCTTCTAGAGAGAAGTAGTTAGAAATTATTCCAATAGAACGGACATTAGAACTTTGTAAGAGTTACTAAATAAACTTATCAGCACAACACTTCGTGGAACCTTCTGTTCGCCTGGTTATACCTTCTGCTCGCCTGGAGCAGTATTATTCCAATAGAACCAGGACATTAGAACTTTGTAAGAGTTACGACGAATAAACTTATCAGCACAACATTTCGTGGAACCTTCTACTCGCCTGGTTATCATTATCTTCTAGAGAGAAGTAGTTAGAAATTATTCCAATAGAACGGACATTAGAACTTTGTAATAGTTACTAAATAAACTTATCAGCACAACACTTCGTGGAACCTTCTGCTCGCCTGGTTATCATTATCTTCTAGAGAGAAGTAGTAAATTATTCCAATAGAACCAGGCCATTAGAACTTTGTAAGAGTTACTACGAATAAACTTATCAGCACAACACTTCGTGGAACCTTCTGCTCGCCTGGTTATTACCTTCTGCTCGCCTGGAGCAGTATATTCCAATAGAACCAGGACATTAGAACTTTGTAAGAGTTCCGACGAATAAAATTATCAGCACAACATTTCGTGGAACCTTCTGCTCGCCTGGTTATCATTATCTTCTGATAGTAACAGGGCGCTTGAAGTTTGTAAGATTTACCAAGAATACACCAATCAGCACACTCCTGGACTCTTATGCTCGCCTTATCGTCATTATCTTCTAGAGAGCTGCAGTTGGAAATAATTTCGATAGTACCAGGACACTAGAAATTGTAAGAGTTTAAGACCTTTATCATAATAAGTACCTACCTAGTAGGTAGAAAAGTTAGGTAAGTACTACCTACATTTCTTCACCTTTCTATTACTTCAGGGTACATAAACGTGGGATGCGGGGGAAAGGCGGGCTACTACTTCAGTTCTACGTGCTCACTAATTGGATCACTTTCCCTCTTCTGCATCGACCTGCATCGCCGGAGCGTCGCACATAAACACACCAAGTAAATACTAATTAATTGTTAATATTGAATATAAACTAACTAGTGGTTCGCCCCGAACTGAGACCTCGCGGTAACGGTATCCCATGATTATTCATTCAATCGATACATGATAACCAAAACTGACATTATTATTATGCCCGTTTTCACCAAACATACCTAAATCATCCCCTAAGTAGGAGTCTCTTAACGTAGGTAGCTCCTAAATACAATCCTAAGTCCTAACATCCGTCCCAATATCCTTTTAGGTGTCCCGTACAGGATCGTGATAAATAAGTTGACAGAAAACATCAATCACCTAACTTATAGGTAGCCCGTAAAGGTTAGGGAACGTTAGTGAAAACATTGAATTATTTATCAAACATTGAATTTAACTCGTAGTTCCATGGGAATAGTTACTGACTGCGCCATCTATTAGCATTATTGTGAAGCTATGTTGATGCTATATGAATTACTGACGCCCATTAAAAATTAAATAATCTCGTTTCTTTATAATATTCATATAATTTTAGTATTTGTTGTTCAAGTACAGGATATAAGTGACCTAAAAACATAAAATCAGTTTGAAAATCCATAGCGGATTTTTCTAGAGAGCGTCTTCAAGCGAGCGTATAAAATCGCCACTTTGAAAGCCCCCCATTTCGTCAATTTTAAGGGAAAAATTAAAAAAAAATTATTTTTGTACTCAGTTCAAAATTATCTTTAAAATGATACGTAACAATTTTATGTAACGCGATATTTTTTTTTTTACTTCGCATTCGCTTCTATGAGAGCCCCCCTGAAATAAAGATTTTTATAACTTTTTAAGCCATTTTCGGCTGGAGGCCATCGGTTTACATATTATATCTAAATTTGAAGTAATTACGTTCAGTAATTCAAAAGTTATAAGGCTCTGACAGACGGACGGACGGACGGACGGACGGACGGACAAGTGCAAATCGCCCTAGTTAACTCAAAGACCTTCGCTTCGCTCGGTCGATTAATAAATAATTTATTGATTCATTCAATGTGGTTTATTCTTCTAGAGAAAACGGCGGAGGAGTAGGGTGCGAATCGGCATGCAGTGGACCGCGCAGCCGCAGTCGAGATCGGGAGCCGCGTGCAGCCACCGGCGCCGCCACGGCACTAGGTATCGTCTCAATGGACAGTTTAAATCCACACAACCGCAGAAACCTACCAAAGAGCGGCGAGAAGTCGTGAGCTTTCGCATTCTTACGTGATTGAAATCATGAAATCCAGTCTACATGCACGAAACGAACCGCTAAGGTGTGGAACACTGTGTCTATGTTCTCAGTCACGTATAAATTGGGTACCTTCAAGGCAAGAATTAACTTAGGCATATGCTAGAGCACTAACGAAGAAGGGTGATTAATCCACTATTTAACTTTTTAAAATGGATGAGGTCAATTCGACGCGTAACATACTAATATTATAAATGCGAAAGTGTGTTTTTTGGTTTGTCCTTTAATCACGCCGCAACAGAGCTACGGATCGACGTGATTTTTTGCATGGGTATAGTTGAGGACCTGGAGAGCGACATAGGCTACTTTTTATCCCAGAAAATCAAAGAGTTCCCGAGGGTCTTTAAAATCTATATCCACGCGGACGAAGTCATGGGCATCAGCTAGTTTATGATAATAATAAACTCTCAAACTTATGGTATTGATTTACTTCGGTATTATGGGCTATAGTATGATGGAGCAGAAAAGTGGTGACAGAAACTGTTCTATAAAACGTAGATCCACCAAGTCTATAATCGTTGGATTGGTCTCGATAATTCTTTGGTTAGCAGGATGTCAGGAGCCAACAAAAAAAACGCACTTTGGCATTTATAATAATAGTAATCAATCCGAGATTTTAACAATCATTGAAAATATAAGAATGTGCGTGAGAGCCCTAGGGATTCGAAATGCAATAGTCCTCTCAAAGCCTTAATTTACTCTTAAATAATTGTGCACTATTGTAAAGTTCTAGGAGCAGAGCTAGTAGCCCCGGGGAGGGCTGGCCGCGATCTGTTGTTGGACAGCATCGGACCTGGAAGCCTGGGCTCTCCACCTGCCAACATACCACCAGAGCTGACCTGCATCAGCGAGGAGGGCGGGCTGGACTTAGACCTAGACCTGGACATACCCGAGCACCTGCTGGAGGAGCTAGACTGTGGCGGTGATTGTATTACTAGCTGTAACAAGGTAATGTTTTTGAACAATTTCTTGAATAGTTAATAATAATTAGGCACTTCTTTGTTAGAAGTTTGTTGCACACATTCATTTCGATGTTATGCCGTTCTCATCGAAGTCTCCCACAAGCTTGATGATATGATCGGACCAGTGGAATGGTTGGTCCCACATCTCTTCCCAGTAGGTACTTGTTCTTCAATCAAGAAACGAGTCCATCGGTCATCTGTCGTCCTACAAACATGCCCTCCCCTTCTCAAAGACCTAGACACTTTCAAAATAATATCGGTCCGTTTCGATCTTTTGCGTATTGTGGTATTTGGTACCCGGTCTATGTATCAAGCATGGCTCGCTCCATTGCTTGTCATGCCACTTGCAGTGTTACGAATGACGATCGCACTAACATCTGATTGGCTAGCACTATTTCTCTACTTGCTCAAATGCACTGCTGCAGAAAGAATTCCATAAGTTCAGCCAATCACAATAATTGAAATTGTAGCATATTCTGCACATTCAGTGAAGGAAGAAATTAAATTAGACGAAATCAAATAAGTTGTGAATAAAAAAACTGAATCGGGATCTTATATTATGCAAAGAGAATTAAGAATGATGAAGAAAATTATATTGTAGGCAAATGTGTAGAAAAAGTTTTTAGACTATAGTTTGAGCGCAAGAGCTAGGCATCGCCTGAGGTATGTGGGCGGTGAGACGGCATAATGTGGGCGGTGCCTCCCCCGTCTCACCGCCCACATACCTCAGGCGGTCCCTAGCTCTCCCGAGTTACCATAAACCTAGATGTGTATTTAAATGGCGAAAAAAATCTTCCATACATTTTATACGAAGGCTAAGGCCTCCCTTAATACCTCTGCCGTGCAGTTTTTTAGGATACCAAAATGATATAAATATTTTTTTGCAGGTGGAGAACTATCTAGTGCTAAGTGAATATGAAAATAATCTGATAGCTGAACTGCCGAACCTGAACGAACGTCGCGGGAGACGTTGGTCGTTCCTGATGTCAAACAACTCACCCCAACCGTCCACTCCACAGCACCCCAACCAAGAACACCAAGCCAACCAGGAATGCCACGCCAACCAAGAACATGCCGCCAACCAGGAACACGCCACCCAGGAGCACCACACTCCAGAACACCGGAACTCAATCAAATGGAAGAAAAAGTGCCATAATACTAACAACAGACTGATTACAGTGATAAATGAAGCGTCGTTATAAGTTAATTGCAGTCTATAAAAGGATTCGCAAGACTCGTAAGAGCCATAAGCGACGCATTTTTATATCGTCCGAATGCTTTACAACTTCGTAATGTGGTGATATTCATAGCATTTTTTTCACTTGAAAGTAAAGGTAGCAAGAACTATCAAAGTCGTCACATTAGCATTTGGACGGTGTACTGCGTGAATGACATCCGTAGCACGAGTCGGCAGCATCAAACGCTCCAAACTCTACTGACGTCATCTCTATCGGCTCTGGCGAATCTTGCAGACAGTGTGCAGTCAACTAAGAACTGATAGTGGAGCAAAATCGAGACAATAAATAGAGGAGTAACTTGTTTAGTGTATCAATGACCTATTTAACCTCATAATTTATTTGTTGTGTGTGCATAGTAGTCTCATTTGTGTATTGTTCGGTGTTATTTATTAAATTATTAAGAAAAATATCTTTTGCCGTTTTTCTTTCCTTCTCGTGTAAACGCTGCTTGCAAATAGCACCAAGATGCTTTGGTCGAATTCTCTTAGTTTTATGATTCTCTTAGTTTTATGAAAACCCATAAAAGTCTTAAAACCAGTCAGGTCTGCCCACAGCGAAACATATGTGTAACATTGGCTGCGTTCGTTAGGCCAATATTATATGCAAGGGCAAGAAATTGCGATCGCATTCTCACTCGACTGAGACTCAAGACAGTTAAAACGAGACAGGATTTACGTTAAAACATATTATTTGTATCTAGTTTATACTCTATCTTTAATCTGACCCCAGTAAGAGCGCGATCTATATCATATAGATCTCGGCCTTAAAGCTGTTAAAAATCGAACACTGGAAATAAAACAAAATTTACAAGAGGGTAATTAAATATATTGACATCTTGTAATTGAGAATAATAATTCGTATAACTAGAGAATACAATACTGCACAAAAATATTTTTGGAACACAATTGTTTATAACCTTTGCGGCGCAACAATGTCCTCTAAGAACTGGGCGAAACACCGCATCGCTTGGAGGAGCGCGGCTAGGAGTATCGAAAGGGATAAACTCACTAACTTTTGATTCTCGGATTTGACGATTTCGTTGTTTGCAACAGGAACTAAACTTTGACTCGAATCGACGCTTAGAATGCTCGAGTTATCACAATCCATATTATAAACATTTGTACCAACAAACGACTCTCTCATCTTCGAATCGCAAACATCGTTGACGTCACACGACAGATTTATCACAATAAAATCGGAATCGACACGTCGGTCGCTATCGAACGTGTCCCGCTCCGTATAGGTATCAACATTAACATTAGAACAACTTGGAATTGCATTCCAGTGCACAGCACGTTGATTTTCATTAGTTAGGCACTTGGTTATTACTTCGTCATCCGCTACAACTGAACTTACGTTAACACTAACATTGTTCTTATAACTATATCTTACAGAATCGTCGTTCTCACCGGACGACATACCACTGTCGTTATCTGCGACACTTTCTCTAGTTGGAGAGATATGCTCGAGATTATTGTTTTCTTTATCAGATTCTAAATCTACGTTTGATTTATTAAAACTACCATAGGATCTATTGGGAGTATAAGACGTATGCTGGAGTACCGTGCCCGCACCGGGCACGGCCTCAAGTCAGGAGACTTTACCGCAAGCGATGCTCTCCTTTATAACTATTGCGTTCGAGATAATTTCCTGTCGTCCAAATATGCTATCGCCGTCGGAGAGTGACGTATTGTTCAAGGAACAAGCGTCATCGAGCAACATTTCTGATCGTAGTCCCTGCAACCAAACAGAGACAAGCTATACACAGACATCTTTGTAAAATATTTATGTTGAATTCGGGCGACTGTCCGTCATTTGTTATTAGATTCCGGCCTGCACGCCTAGCATGCACGTCCGAGAAAATTTTGTGGACGCCTTTTCTCGTATTATCTCTATATCTCTATCGACACTAACATGGTTGCACACATGGATTCGTCGAACGCGAAGTTAGTCTACATCGACAATATCTCTCTCTCTCTCTTTCTTCGGGCGAGATATCACTTCGACATGCATACTAGGCGGGCTGATTTCATTACTTGTGAAGCAACCAAAATTATTGTTATGATTTAGGTATAACTTTTTTTTAAAAGTTTTAACAGCATTTGAAGCATGTTCTTAAAAGGGAACTTAGGTATATTTTTACAAACGAGACGAAAAGAAAACTAAAAGCCAAACTAAACTAAAAGTGTTTGCTGTATACCATTTTACATTTTCACAAGTTTTTTTTTTGCATAATAGGACTCACCTCTGAAAAATATTCATAATCTTTTTCGAAGGACAATATAAATGTGCAGAATATCGCCGTCAATGTATAACTACAAAGGGAACTGACGACGTGGCAGACGTATACGCCGCTGGAACCATTACCTGCAATTAAAATTGTGAACGTAACTAATAATAAATATAAATCAATACAGATTCAACAATTCAAGCTTCAAAATTATTTTTTTCATGTTGGCCAAGTCTACCACTCCGAAAGAACATTCTGCTGAGAAAAGCTGGCAAGAAACTCAGCAATTGCTGCTCCAATGGTACTTTTTTAAACTGATAAATTGAAGATTAATTTAAGAAAAAACTTGTAACAGACTCCCATAATCTCAGAAATAGGATGATTCTTGATAGCTAGGCTTGAACTAAAATTTCTTAGATCAAAATTTTGTAGTAGGTATTGTTTAAAATTCGAAAAATTTTTACAATTTTCCTATTTCAAAGCGAATTCTGACCGAAAAATCCAAAAAGCATATTTTTAAATAAGAAAGTCATTGGCCTAATAGTTTTATATTAAGGCGTACCTAAAATCGCATAAATTCTCTATATGAAAATATTGATTACAATGAAAATCAATGGGTGAAAAAATAGTACAACTACTTACGTTACTAAGGTTGTAAATAGATAATTATGTCAATTTTAGAGATGTGTACAACATAATTAGCAAAAATATACCTCATCAGTCATCTCTGAAACTGCCTTAAATTATTTCTCAACAGTAAGTAATAGGTTAGAGAATTCTTTTGTCCTCACCTTCAGGCAAAAATGAAGATACGGTTGCAAAAATTGCCATTACAACTAGGAAAAGGAAGCTCACATTCGCAAGGCATTGCCTTAGCACTGTCAATCGTCTATCATAGAATAGTGTAGAAATATATGTTGTTATGATGCACTGGAAAGAAAACATTATTGGTTAGCAATTAAAATTCAAATTCGAGTTTAGCACACCATGTACTTCGCCTAGGCTAAGCCTAATTAGTTTATCTGTCAAAGACTGGATCTTCAGTTTTTGTCTAAACATTTTTGCTCTATCCTAGCATAAGTTTGTAGCCCAAAACCGATCAATTTTCACAATTCGGCGAATGGAAGGTAAGTCCTGAGTAGGGTATGTGACTATTATTTCAACAAGTAAACCTACTCGAGAAACATAATTAACTAGCTTTTGCAGGCCCAATGCGAATTGGCGGACTTCACACACCTTCACGTTGGACCGACGATATAAAGCGGGTGGCGGGAAGTGGCTGGATGAGGAAGGCTGAGGACCGGGTGTGGTGGCGTTCTCTGGGAAAGGCCTATGTTCAGCAGTGGACGTCCGCAGGCTGAGATGATGATGATGATGATGATGACACACCTTCAAGAACATTATGAAGAACTCTCAGGTGTGCAGGTTTCCTCACGATGTTTTCCTTCACTGTTGAAGCAGAGGTGCGTATCCGGGATCGAACCTGCGACCCCCCGAACAGGAGACCACAGTCCTAACCACTAGGCTATCACTGCTTGTACTATAGCCATACCATACCTCAACTATACCCATGCCAAAAATAATTGATGAATTTAAAGTAACTAACCTGCAACCACATGTACAAAGTTCCAAAACCACATAGAAATATGTTCAGCGCTCGCAGGCATTGTTCATCCACCTGAAAAGAAAAAACAAATAATTTTGTATGAAAAATCGATCGAGAAGCGTGTGTGAAAAGTGTGATGTTCATGCTTCGTTGTCGCTTGCATTGCAGACATTTGCTTCATTTGCGACAGACATCAGGAGTCTTATAAAATACCCCAAAAATACCCATTTGTGAAGTATCTGTTGGATTATATTGTTTTAGACAAATATTTTGATAAAAATAGTAGCAGTAGGTTAAGTTTCAAGTTTTAAGTTTCAGTTTAAGTACAAAGTTTACGTTCCTCTACATAACAACAATCAGATAGGAGGGCCACTCCAAGGTAAAGTAACAGTCATGCACTAGTTAAATCGCGTCTCATTATACTTTGTACTTGTAGGTACCTACAGCATTATACAGGCATAGCTGAATTAGTTAATTGGAAGCTTTATTTATTTTCCCGTAGTTAGGTCCCCCCCCCCCCCCCGTGTAGGGGGTAAGTATGTCGGTCGGTTTACCCTTACATTAATTCATTATTTGATTTAAAAAATATAACAAAAATAGTTTCTGATTATGTAATTCATTGTGACTGCTGCTGCAATTTCATGATAGTGCAATTTCCTGGTTATTTGTTAACACAGATGATCGTAAAGTTAAGAAACACTGTGGTTAGTTACAAAAGCTGTAATGATTAACCTGAATAGCCAGAGCATAAATGTTAAGTTTTCACACGAATTCAGAACAGTCGCATGCAATTTATCTATGATATAATGTATGTAACATTGGTTTAATACTCAAAGATGTAACATGATAGTTTGGTATTTATAATAATACAAACTTATGCGCCCGCGACTTCGTCCGCGTTGACCTAGGTCCTTTGAAAATCCCGAGGGAACTCCTTGTTTTATCGGGATAAAAAGAAACCTATGCCACTTTGCATGTCCGCAACCATACCCGTAAAAGAAATAAGAATCACGTCGATCCGTTGCTCTCTTTGCTCCGTTCAAAAATTGTAAAATTACTGCTTCTTTATTTTTTAACAAAAGCCAAATTATCAAACTTTATTATAAACATTCAACCTCTAACTCTCTAGGGGTTTTAAATTAATCAAGAGCTAAAACACCAATTTTCATGGATATAGGTACCTAATTTGAAAAAAGATTTCGGAGACAGGTGAGGAACACGGCCAGGGTATTGAAGATAGTTGGGTGGTGCTCAAACGAAAATCACTCTAAACCTCATGCAATTGGCAGTGAGCTGAAAAAACTCCCAAAATTGCGGATTTAATATGGCGGTCATACAAATTTCGTCGTGTTTATCTCTGAGAGTAGGTATAACTATAAAAGATGGAAGAGTGGTTTTCTGGCAAAAGATGACAGGACCCGAAGGTCTACTTGATGTAATAGAAAAAAATTTAAGATGGCGAAATTTATTTTTCTACACAAACTATGCAAGACTTTGACACGGTTCTTTTTCAAAATTTGTTTTTATAGAAGAATTATCATTCTGACAAATGATTCGGAGAAAAAATATGGTGAGAGATGATTATCGAGGGTTCGGAATATGGGTGAGAAGCACGGCCAGGGTATTAAAGATAGATGGGAGCTGCTCAAACAAAAAATAATCTTGGCAAAAGATGATGAGGATACTTATAAAATCTACTTAATGAGCAGAAAAACAGCGGTCAACTTTAGCGGGCTGCACACCCACGCGCCCTACTAGTATATTAATTATTATGTATTATAAATATGTCTGCTGTATGTATGGATGGGTAGCCTAAGTATGTCACACTCTCTTTAACATTTCTGCGGTGGTGTCGTGTGATGCGGGTTGTTGCGTTCCCTAAAATATGGTTGAGCGAAGCAATGGCTGGGTCATGCGTCATGCTCGTGAACGGGTGCCACCAGCGGCAATGGGGCTACTTTCTGTCTGCCCGTCTTGACATGTGTTGAATTATAATTAGAAATAATTACGTATGCTTTTGTGGACCTTTCCCTCATTGTGGAAACTCTGCATACATAGAATATATGTTAAGTATATTGTAAAAGTATTTTGAAAAGAGCAACTGCCGAGTTTCTTGCTGGTTCTTCTCGGCAGGAACGGCATTCCGAACCAGTGGTAGACTCATTGACGATTTAAAAGTACTTGTAAAAGTTTATTTGAATAAAAAACATTTCTATTCTATTCTATTCTATAAATACATAGATAGATATTACGTATGTACCTAAGTAGATTGTACCTGCTGTGGATGCCTACCTGTGAATGATTACGGGAGCTCATGAACACGGAACACCTACCGGTGAACGGATAAACATAATCAGGCTTTTGATAAAATGTATTTTGTTATTAAATAAAAACTTTACATCAAGTACTAAGGACAAAGGTACCTAATGGAAAAATGTCATCCAAATTAAAGAAAGATACAGTTATTTCGTTGCGGAATGGTACGGTACGGGTAACTGAAAATAGAACATAACCTGCAAGAGGTTTCCTCACGATGTTTCCAGAGTTCTTCATAATGACGTGTGTGAAGTCTGCTAATTCTACCGACCTCTATAATTAATCTATGATTAACACTGGGCTGGCGCCTGGCTGCCCCTTTACAAATAACAGCTTAAGGGCCATTTTCACCACCTTCTGATAAGTGTCCGATAGCTTATTCGCATATTTTGTCTTTGTCACTTGACATAAAGTAAGAAAGTGACAAAATTTACGGTTAGGCTATCCGACACTTATCAGAAGGTGGTAATACAGGCCCTAAATTGGGTACTTATTTGACTGATATTTATTATTTATTTAAAATAACGTTTTAAATATTATAACACAATGCAATTTCTCTTTTTTAAATATCATTACTAGTCTCGGAATTATAAGCTGTTTTACTGTGACTGTACCCATCTCTTTCTAAAACGAAATTTTCTACGGAACACGTATGGAGCTGCTGAATTGTGACATCACACTTCACTAGCGCTCTCTCTAACAGGTAACTTTAAAGCTCTATAACTTATTTGTTTTTGGACCGATTTATTTTCTGATTTTACAAATGTTATTCTTCTGTTACATTTTCGATTATAAACAATGAATGTCAACATTATGACTACAGTGAACTACCCAGTTATAGATCAATTTGAAGCGCCACATTTGACATATGAGTGTATCTGGAACTAATAATATAGGATATAGGCATGCAGAAAGTGCCAAAAAAATATCAACTATCAGTTGTGTACCAGTCAGTGTCCTTACTATTAGTAGTTAGTCGGTAGTTAGTTAGTTAGTTAGTATTAGTGTATTTTAGTTCCTTGGACACTTGTAACTGTTTGCAGCACCAAAATGGCGTCAATAAAGGCGATCCAAAAATAGTATTACAGCAGCCTGTCCAGTCTTAATCAGATCAATTATCCAACCCTAAGCCACCTAAGCCAGCCTAAGCTCTTCTAATTTTGAGAGAAGAGCCATGCCGGCCGGCGATCGATGGGTAGAGATGAATGAATGATTATGAAAGAATCTCATCATTAGCAACCCATCAATGGCTCACTACTGAGCGCAGGTCTCCTCTCAGAGAAGAGTTATAGAACATAGTCCAGTCCAATGGGAATTGGCGGACTTCACACACCTTCAAGAACATTATGAAGAGAACTCTCAGATGTGCATGTTTCCTCACGATGTTTTCCTTCACCGTTGAAGCTAGTGATATTTAATTGCTTAAACGCACTTGACTCCGAAAAGTCAGAGGTGCGTACCCGGGATCGAACCTGCGACCCTGCGAATAGGAGACCACAGTCTTAACCACTCGGCTATCACTGCTTTGAAAGAATCTATGACAAGGTAATTCTTCAACTTACAACATCTAAACTTCTATTAATTATCTGATTGTTGACTACACAATTCCTTACCTTAAACAAGAACAAAAAGAAGTAAACCAGGAAGCCCAATGACAGGAATGTGACTGAGAAGGAAGCAATCCTGTTTGCAAACAATGTCACATTCGGATTCGGGGTTAAAGAGCCTAGGACATGGACCTGCTGGTATCTGTCATAGATGATTTTGCCAGCTGAAAAAAATGATTGTTAGCACACCTCTAGATTTTATAGGTTAGTTTATGGTACATACAAAGATTAAAGAGAGTATATTAAAATAATGATAATATTATGAACATCACTGTAGGTGTTTTTTCTAGATTGTGTAACATTTGAACCACACATTAGTACCTAACAAAAAAAATTAACTGCATCTAAATACTTCTACTCTTCTGCTACTTCCAAATGTAAGCATGCAATGTGCAGACTGGAGGGCCCGATTTCTATAGGCTGGAAAGAGAACTTACATGTAGTCACATACAATTTTGTACCCAGTTAAAAAATAAAAGTTGTAGATATTATAAATTGTTCACAACATCTAGAATTTTTATTAAAGGTTAATACATTTTTATAGCCTCAAAAGCACAATGATTAAAGGTGTGGACTGAAAATTGAAAAGAGTTTTCAAGCTTTAATCCAGTTGATGGGATTAATGCACAATGTTAAAGTTAAAACTTTAAAACAAAAAGGTTTACAATAATGGACATTGTTAGATAAAATAAATATTGAAATATACCATCATATAAAAAACACCTTCAACACAATGTTAATATTATTGTGAGTCCATACATAAATGAAGTTAATGTGTTAAATATTTATATATGTAGCTCTCTCATGGACAATGCACCTTCTCACATTAAGTTCAATGGTAAACAAAACTATGTGTATAATTTTTTTTAAGGCTCAGCGAAGCTTACAAGCTGTTTGATTACTTCAAGAATAGAATATAAAAATTTTATATAAAAATATATTTTTAAAAACCGACTTCAAACGCCCGCGCCACTACTAAGGAAGAAATTTATTACTTAGAGATAAGTTGTCCTTGTGCACATTCTTTACATTTTTGTTTTATTTTTATGTTACCGGTACTAAATAAATAAATAAGTATATAATTTATTGTTGATTATTTAAAAACCGCTCGACCTATTGTGATATAATTTAAATGGGACCACCTGGGAAGTATACCCTTTCAAACAAAAAGAGAATTTTCCAAATCGGACCAGGTGTCTTCGAGTAATCGGTGAAACACACACATAAAAAAAAGATTCTCATGAATTGTAAACCTCCTCTTTGTTTGAAGTCCGTTAAAAATACACAATTAAATTAAGAAAACTTTTAACCCCAAGCAATATAGAAATTTGTCACTATTTTATTCCATTGCAAATAATGAATGAATGGTGATTTTTCTATTAATGTACACAGCACACCACGTAACAGAGAACAACACAAAGAATTACTAGGTACAACATAAGTATACAATTTTGCTTGGTGGGCCGACAACATCAAACGAGTCACAGGGAGCCGCTGGATTCAGGTGGTGCAATACCGTGGCCTGTGGAAGTCCATGCAAGAGACCCTCGTCCAACAGTGGACATCTATCGGTTGATAAAGAAGAAGATACAATTTGGCTGCCTCATCACTACCTAGCGATCTTTGACAGGCAACCAGGCAAATTTGAAGCATACACCACTACTCTGCTACACCAATAGGTTATGGTCAGCATTAGAACTAAGTTTTTTCTGGATACAGAAAGTCAAACACAGATCGAGATATGAACTTGTGTGCTTGATGATGATGAGTGATGTAGTGATACTTTTTTCTTGTTTGTTTGGTTTGAATGCTAAAGATTTTAAGTGCAGTCTTCCATTGAGGCGGAGTGTTGTAAAAGAAGGTTGGTTGCAATTATTGAAAGAGATTCAATGTCGAATGATATGCAGTATTTATAAATTGACAGAGTTATCATAGTATTCTTTGTTTTTTCTGTTTGATTGAATTAATCTCAATTTAATGTAATATAAAATAAATCTATTTTATATTCCAAATGTGATTTGACTCCAGTTAAACTTATGCCACTACTCTGCTACACCAATAAATCCAAAGCCCCTTTGAATTAGTTTTTCAAACTTTCATGATTGTAAAACAATATTTTATCAACTGTTTCTTCTATAGCTGATTCAAAATTCAGTATTGTTATGAAATCAATTGCTATGAGTGCACTCAAATGAAATAACTTCCAGATACAACAAGACAACAAAGTACTTTTATGTAATAAAATAGATTTTTTTTTACGCTCACCTAATGCTCCGCTGGCAATGTACATTAATGCAAGGCCAGTGTCCAAATAATCAGTTTCTTTAACCACGTCAGAGCAAAGGCTGAAAAAAGAGAAGTATTTAAAAAAAAATTTGATTACAAGAAAGTGAAAGGCGACGAGGAAAGATTTAGTTTCAATAGCGAGTAGTATTTGTAATTTCGACATTGAAAGCAACATTAGATAGAAAGTTACAATGCATTAAAGTCATTAAACAAGAAAAACTATTAGGAAGTTTCTTGAGAGCACCAGCCAAACTGTTACTTTTTATTATTGTCTACAAAAAAATTAAGAAACAAGTATTTTTAACAAACTTACGATAAAATATAAGATGAAGATAAAACTATGAGCGCGCATTTAAAAATTATCATATTAAGCCAAACTAAAACGTAGTTTAATCAAATTTATTTAATTTTTACTGTAGTTTGTACACACTTGACACAACACAACACAACAGTCACAGACAAGGAAATGGACAAGGAACATACTACTTTCTACCGAGGTCACAGACAACAGTCAACGTGCAGCACTGGTTTATACTATAAAGTGTATTATCTATGTATGTGCAAGTTGCAACCATGGACATAGGTAACAAACAGGACAGAGTACTCGCAGCTGAAAAGCGAGCCGAGCGAGCCGAGCGATAGCTAGTACAGAGGCCGTGTGTCCCTTTCTAACAGGGTGACAATAAGATTTTCGATATATGTGAGACAAATTCAATATTGCAATCTTCCTACTAATTATAAGTTTATAAACACAATTATTGAAGTTTTTCATTATACTACGGCCGTTCAGAGAATGCGTTCCTGACACGTCGCGATTGAACTGACGACGTAACTTTGTAATGGCGTTGCAGTTACGATAAAAATATTATTGCTGGTTGTTTACCGTTTTAACAATTGATGAGCATTAAAACAACATTATTATATCAATAACCAATTAATGTTATAATTTTGTGACAGTTGTCGTGACTAACTGACAGGTGTCAGGAACGCATTCTCTGAACGGCCGAACTTTAGCAATGGAAAATTTCTTAGGGATTAGGGATTGATTACGAAATAAATAATACAAATAGTACATGGTTTCGATTTGTCCAGTCATAGTGAGTACATTGCTAGATATTATAATGACTGGTAATGTGTAGATAATGTGATAAATTATTCATTTTCTCTAGATATTAATCATAATAGCTGGTCAAAGGCACCCAAAGTAATAAATACAGCCCCACTTCCCCTCCCGCGCCTTATTCCGTTGCCGCACGATCGGTATATTTACCAAAATCTTAGGTTAAGTCAGGGTTGTACAGACATTCTGTTCTATTGGTTTGAAATGAAACATTAAAATAATGAAAATTGTAATAATAATTAATACAAAAGTAAGGAGTAAGGGACCATCGTAATCGGCATCTGCATCGTACGTATTCGACCCATCACACAATACAAGAATTTAAAAATTCATGGTCAACATAGTTGTAGATTTAGCGTTCACGTTTTAACGGGTTGCCGCTCGAAAAAAATAGACTAGATAAAATTTTAAATTTTCTTTTTTGTTAAGAAATATATTTATCGAAATTAATGCAATTAAACTGATTTTTTAGCCAAAATCTTTGATCAAAATCATTTTTAACCGACTTCCAAAAAGGAGGAGATTCTCAATTCGGCCGGTATCTTTTTTTTTTTTTTTTTTCTATGTATGTCCACCGATTTCTCCGGGATTACTGGACCGATTCGCGTGATTTTTTTTTAATCGACAGAGGATGTTTGCGAAATGGTCCCATAAAAATTTTAACCTTCAACTCCTCAAGCCTGATGCTGCAGGCTAAAACTATGGCGATTTAGGAAATTTCGATTACGAATTGATATTGTAGGTAACAAGTATGGACTACATCATGGAGCTCCAGGTCCTAGCTCCTCAATCATAGTATACTACACTTAAAGCCTAAAAATAAAAATTCTTTTCAAAAAACCGACTTCTAACGCCACTACAAAGTATAAAAATAATTTTAGTTTGTCCACGTTTGTTGAAGTCGGGCGGGCCTAAAATACAAACTATGAAACCGACTCGCGATGCTCGCTTGACTTCTACAAACGAGTCTATCATATTCTGTAGCGTCGCGCATCGGTTTCATAGTTTGTATATAGGCCCGCCCGACTTCAACAAACGTGGACAAACTAAAATTATTTTTATACTTTGTAGTGGCGTTAGAAGTCGGTTTTTTGAAAAGAATTTTTATTTTAGGCTGGCATGAATGAAAGAACGAGACACACGGCCTCCGTTATTAATATCCCTCTCGGCTCGGGTTAGCCTCTGTGTAATTCGCAACAGGAAATATACTTTATCTACTTGTTATAAGTTCATTTTCGTAAATACAAATTTTCCGAGTTATCAGTTCTGTTTGTATATTAAGTTCATGGTTGCAACACAACGTGAACACAACCATCAATAGTTACGTGGTCGACCTGCAATCACTGACAGGAAAAAAAGGCAGACGTTCAAGATCATAGACTAAAAATAGCTTACTAAAACGGGCCACGGGACAGCGTTGCCACCCAGTTGCCACTTTTAGGCTATCTCGAAGGGTGTTGGGGCGACCAAAAATTGTGATTGGCGACTGGTCGCCATTTAGGCTACTTCGGAATAAAATAGGGCGAAAAAAGGGTGATTTTTACAGTATGCCCAAATAATAGACACGTAGTGAATGTTATACATAGTTCGAAGAGCTGATGGTCGTTGGGGTCCCAAGGTGTTGGAGTGGCGACCCCACACAGGGAAACGCAGTGTTGGCAGGCCTCCCACCAGGTGGACCGACGACATCAAACGAGTCGCAGGGAGCCGCTGGATTCAAGCGGCGCAAGACCGAAGCCTGTGGAAGTCCATGCAGGAGACCTTTGTCCAGCAGTGGACGTCTATAGGTTGAAAAAGAAGAAGAAGAATGTTATACATGTAATGAAACGTACAATGTTTTTGTGTTCAAGTAAATATTTTAAGTCTAACGACTGAACGCGCAACGAGCCAATTCTTATTTTATGAAACAGATAGATAATCTGTTTCATAAATTAGACATACGTTAGAGAGAGACAAGACACAAGGCACGAGGATCAATCGGATCAATCTCGGACGAAGGATCAATGGACTTGACAGACGCGTATACCCGAAAGGGACAAATATAAAGTACTTCAAAACGCAGGGCTACCATGTCATTAAAAAATTTCCCCAATTTCGTAGAGCAACTTTCCCATGGAACTAGGAATTGAACTTTCCCTAAAAAAACATACATCGAAAACAAACATACTTTTTATACAAAATTCGCAGCTCTATTATGGATTTTGTATAAAAGGTCGATTTTTTTAATTTTATTTACAGTTTATGGTTTCGAAGGGAATAATACTTTCCCTAGTTGCTCAGAATCATAATACTGCCCTCGTAATTGAAAACACATAAGTTACTGTGTTTTTAATTACGAGGGCGGAGTATGAATACATTGTTTGTTTTCGGGCGAGTGTCTATGGTCATATATATAAATATCACATATAAATGTATATTATAATGTATTATACATATTATTATACAGCTGCAAATCATAGCTGACTGACATAATAATTTGTTCTCAAAGATGGGAATAATGATATAGGAGGGTTTGATTGGCGATGAAGCAAATAAAAAAACTCAGCATTTTTTCTTTCAATTCTGCGACATTTTGATCTGACTATGGCCAATTTCTTCTTACGTGACTCAGTCAAAAATTTTTGTCGATTCAATTTTTTTTTAATTTTTTTTTTCGTGGAGTCATTGTTGGAGTTGTTACAACTTCTTCGGTCAGGGTTTTTGTCTAAAACAATAATTGCAATTAAGTATAATGAAAACAAAATATATGAATCTTTGAATAGAATAAAATATATTCTTTGAATAAAAAAATATGTGTTTTTTACATTGAATTAATATATTTGTACATACATAGCATTTACAAAATTAATACCCACAGTGTCCATTTCCATACTCTTCGTGGATGTAGATGGCTTGTCAACATCATTATTTTGCATTAGAGGGTCCGTGGTAGAAGTAGTAGGGATTTCTACCCTTTGATTGCCTTCACTACATATTGGAATTCTCTAGTACAAAATTTTATTTCTTTATTTAATAGGACAGTCAACGGGTTACAATAAAAACATAATAAAATAAACATAAAGAAAAAACATATTTTACAGTACTGTAGACCTACTTAGAGACTGACACAGCTTGCGAAATAGAAACTAAAAAAGAAAAGGGACTAGAGAAATAGGTGCTATAAGATCCAGCAAGCTGTGCGGATCAACTAATTGGATCTAGAGCCACGAACAGGAAAGATGTATACTCTTTTATATTTGAACATGTATACTCTTTTCTTAACTATTTACGAGTATTCATTTATAAAGCATAACTTGGTTAATTTATTTACGTGTATGAACAGCGTTGGAATTGATGAGGCATTTAAAAATGTCATGTGTTCAGTTTTTCTAAAGCAGTTTACATTAAAATGCTTAGAACAAATGCGGGTGTTTTTTCCAGGAGTCCAATGTCTTCGACCTGTTGATGTTATCCACAAGTCACGAAGTGCAGTATTTTTTGTAAACCTGAAACATAAAAATCACAATATATGAATGATGACTGAATTTTTATAAAAATGGAATATACACTTCATTATTGTTTATAAGTGTAAAATTACCCACAATGATGGGTAACTAATTTCTTAACTACTGGTATCCCTAAAATATTAATAACCCGATAAAATTTAAAATTACGTACAAAATGGCGGCATGACATTGAAATCTTTAATTGTTTGTACAATTCAAGTAGGAAACAACAAAACAAATCATACTTACGAATGAAAGGTTATGTTTCTTATTTTGCGCTCGCTACGACTGTTACAGCCGATCACACAGCAGTGCACCATAATTATAGCTTTTATACACCTTCAACACTCAATTTAAAACGGAAAACTAAATAAAAACTTGTAATAATCGCATTAAATTACTATCACAAGAGGCACACATCAGATTAAACCAACAAAAAAAAGCTAAACTATGACAAAGACAAAAAAACATGTTTTTATCTCTATCACTCTTCACAGCTTTCCATACACCTTTCTTGCTCTAACAAGGTATTATTATTTTGATGTCAAGTCCATTGATCCTTCGTCCGAGGGATCAATGGATAAAAAATTTATGTCAGTGGCTATCATTTTTTGATAGGCACTGAGTTACAGAATCGAGGTCCATGACTTGAAAAATGTCGGTCGAGTGAGGTCACGTGAGTTCAAGTTTCAAGTTACTTCATCTATGGCCTGGTAATCCCCTGTATTATATTATTATATGAAATATATAGGTACTGTAACTAGCTGTAGGGCGCGTGGGTGCGCGGCCCGCAGGCGGATCGCGATTTTTCTAGTTGTCAAGTAGACTTTTAGGTTCTGATAATCTTCTGCCAAAAAAAACACTCTTTCATCTTTTATACTCTCCGAGATAGACACCTGTGAAATTTGTATAGCCGCCATCTTGAATCCGCCATTTTGATTTTATTCAGCTCACTGCCAATTGGATGAGGTTTCGAGTATTTTTTGTTTGAGCACCTCCCACCTATCTTCAATACCCTGGCCGGGCTCCTCACCCACCTTCCAAGCCCTCGACGTCATATCACATCTCATCATTTGTCAGAATGAGAATTCTTTAAAAATAAATTTTGAAAAGGAACCGTATCAAAGTCTTGCATAGTTCTCAGCTTCTAGTCTCTTCAATATTCGCCATATATTTTGTATGGAAAAAAAAATCCGCGATCTTGATTTTTTTTCTATTCATCAAATAGAACTTCGGGTCCTGATCATCTTTTGCCAAAGAAGCACTTTTGCATCTTTTATACTCTCCGAGATATACCTACACCGACGAAGTTTGTATGGCCGCCATTATGCCGCCATTAGTAGCAAATTAGTAGGTAATTGTGAATTAATGAAGTATCAAGAACAATTCGCTTTATAGTCTAGGCAATGAAGCTAGTGGACCCCAACAGCAATTCCTCAGGCGACGAAACTTTACAGAATGATAAAGTATCAGTAGTTAAACGTATTTTATAAATATCCAAAAAAAAATTAGAACGGAAGTTAGGTATTTTTTACCAAAACTCTTTTATGCTTAATATCTCAGTTCGGCAAAATGCTCGGTCAAAACTTTCTTCACCTGAAACATTCATTTATAGTCTAGAAACAAAATATAAAATATCTAAAATATACTCCTAGTTGAAACCACCAAATTTTGAAAAATAAGTTTTTTTAATGTAACTTGCAGCGGAAAATTGCTCTGTGAATTTTCTTCACTGGAATGTCCTTTTATAGCCGTTTTGTACCTACAACTTGAAAATCCAAACAATATACCAAGCTCATACACAAAAAGAATGTTCTGAGCTCCGCTGTCGGCTGTCAGCAGGGGGATCCGCTTGGACCAGTTATTTTTAGTTTGGCCATCCACCCTATAATTTCGGCTCTAAATTCCAAATTCAATGTTTGGTATTTGGATGATGGAACCTTGGGCGGCGAAGTGAATTCGGTTTTGGAGGATTTAGAAATTATTATATCAAAATTTAAAACTATTGGCTTGGAACTTAACTTTGATAAATGTGAAATTTATATTCCTAATTCTTTTTCGGCGGAATCTAAACTGCACATATTAAATAAATTCAATACTTTAGCTCCGGGTATTAAAATTTTAAATGATGAGTCACTTCGCCTCCTAGGAGCACCTGTTCTAGAGGCCTCAGTTCCTCAATTTTTTACTGACTTAATTTCTAAATTCAAAAACACTTCCCATCATCTGTTAGATATTAATCCACATATGGCAATGGCCAATGACCATCATTCGATTCTGCTTATTTGTTCCAAAATTTACTTATTTCCTAAGATGTTCACCTCTTTGGAAATTTAATAATTTATTGGAAAATTTGGATAATTTTATACAAAATATGCTATCTGACATCTTAAATAGTCCGATAGATGATCAAGAATGGGCCCAGGCTTCTCTTCCGATCAGGTATGGAGGTCTGGGAAACCGCAAAATTTCTAGTGTCTCACTGCCAGCATTTCTTTCCTCTGTTTATAGTACACACACTCTCTTTGAAAAAATTATATCCCAGTCTTTGGGATCAATTGAGGTGTCGTACTTGGCAGAGGCAAGAAATGAATGGTCAGCGATTAGCCCAAATCAATTGCCGGTTTCTCTTCCTTCCCAGAGACAGTGGGATGACATTATTTGTAAAAAAACTTTTGACGCAATGTTAATGGAAGCAAATTCTAAAGACCGTGCTCGTCTTCTCGCTGTCTCTGCGAAAGAATCCGGCCACTGGCTCCATGCTCTCCCTTCTGCTAATCTAGGCACTCTTTTAAACCACGCCACTCTTGCAGTGGTAGTTGGCCTTAGGCTCGGCGCCAAAATAACCCAGCCTCACCGTTGCCACTGCGGTGACCACGTCGACGCTTACGGTCATCACGGACTCTCCTGTTCGAAAAGCGCTGGTCGTTTCTCCCGCCACAATGCCCTCAACGACATCATCCGCAGGTCTCTTGCTACTGCTCACGTGCCAGCTGTATTAGAACCTATTGGTTTGGCACGTAGTGATGGCAGGAGACCTGATGGTATGACGCTTGTTCCTTGGAGGACAGGGAGGTCGCTTGTGTGGGATGCCACCTGTGTAGATACTCTAGCTGCATCCCACATCCATGCGACCTCCTCTGTGGCGGGTGCAGCGGCTACTAGCGCCGAACAGGCTAAGAGGCGCAAATATGAAAAACTTGACAGTGGTTTCATATTTGTGCCTTTTGGTGTAGAGACCCTGGGGCCGTGGGGCCCGGAGGCTCGAGCGCTTTTTGTAGAGCTAACTAAAAAGGTGATCGAGTCTACCGGGGATCCAAGAGCTGGCAGCTACCTTGCCCAAAGGATTAGCTTGGCCATCCAAAGGGGTAATGCTGCCAGCATCTTGGGTACCATGCCACACTGCAGTGACTTCGATGGGGTTTTAGATTTTATTTAATTTTTATTTTAGTTTTAATTTTAGAATAAATTTAATTTTAATGTAGTAGGTAGTTTTAATTTTAGAGTAAATATAGATTTAACGGATATAATTATGGACTAACATCGAAAAAATAAATTCATAATATATGACGGCGCCGAGGTCCCCAAGCTATTTTTAAAAAGCATGACGTCAGCATGGCTGACGTCATGTTCTCCATTATCTCCCATATTTTAAATAATTACGATTGAATCTACTCAAAACTTCTGGACATAATTAAAACAGTTCAGCACCGTATTTACATTTTATTAAGCGACAGAATTAAAGTAAAACGAATCACACTTTTAAGACTTCAAAAATTATAATAAAATAGTAAGTCAAAATCATGCAAAGTTGGTAACCGAAAAATACTTGTAACAAAATTATAGTAACACTTAGCTTATTTATTTTCGCAGCGTGTCCACACCGATCCACCGAACTCTCCAGAATAATGGCGGTGCATCGATGTAGTTCGCTTGAGAGCTGCCCTACGTGGCGCCCTCTGACGTCTCAGATGGCATTACCCACCATTTGGCAACTCTCAATTAGTTATTAAACTAGATAAAATTAAAGTTACTACTGCTAAAATCATCTTTTAATATTAAAGAATTATTGAAGTGTTATAGTTACGGTAATCTTAAACAATTACAATTCACAAGTTGCAAAGACATTCACTACAGTCAGTACAAGTTCAATCAACGAATAAATGGTTTTACAAGATAAAATTAAAGTAACAACGGCTAAAATCATCTAATAATATTTAGGAATTATTGAACTGTAATAGTTACAGTAATCTGTAACTATTACAATTCATAACTTACAACGATATTTACTTCAGTCAATACAAGTTCATTTATCCATCAATACATGGTTTAACTAGATAAAATTAAAGTTAACATGGCCAAAGTAGTTTTACAATATTTATGAATTATTGAAGTGTTTTAATTAGAATAATCTTAAACGATTACAATTCACGAGTTACAGTGATACTCATTTCAATCAATACAAGTTCTTTTTAGATTCAATAAACAGTCCGACATTGTTTTAAGTTAATTTTAACTTAAAACAACGTTGCAATTATCTAATTAAGTTTTAAATACTTTTAATGTTATTATTTTAAATGTGGCCAACATGTTTGCGCCGATATATATGACGGCGCCGAGGTCCCCAAGCTATTTTTAAAAAGCATGACGTCAGCATGGCTGACGTCATGTTCTCCATTATCTCCCATATTTTAAATAATTACGATTGAATCTACTCAAAACTTCTGGACATAATTAAAACAGTTCAGCACCGTATTTACATTTTATTAAGCGACAGAATTAAAGTAAAACGAATCACACTTTTAAGACTTCAAAAATTATAATAAAATAGTAAGTCAAAATCATGCAAAGTTGGTAACCCAAAAATACTTGTAACAAAATTATAGTAACACTTAGCTTATTTATTTTCGCAGCGTGTCCACACCGATCCACCGAACTCTCCAGAATAATGGCGGTGCATCGATGTAGTTCGCTTGAGAGCTGCCCTACGTGGCGCCCTCTGACGTCTCAGATGGCATTACCCACCATTTGGCAACTCTCAATTAGTTATTAAACTAGATAAAATTAAAGTTACTACTGCTAAAATCATCTTTTAATATTAAAGAATTATTGAAGTGTTATAGTTACGGTAATCTTAAACAATTACAATTCACAAGTTGCAAAGACATTCACTACAGTCAGTACAAGTTCAATCAACGAATAAATGGTTTTACAAGATAAAATTAAAGTAACAACGGCTAAAATCATCTAATAATATTTAGGAATTATTGAACTGTAATAGTTACAGTAATCTGTAACTATTACAATTCATAACTTACAACGATATTTACTTCAGTCAATACAAGTTCATTTATCCATCAATACATGGTTTAACTAGATAAAATTAAAGTTAACATGGCCAAAGTAGTTTTACAATATTTATGAATTATTGAAGTGTTTTAATTAGAATAATCTTAAACGATTACAATTCACGAGTTACAGTGATACTCATTTCAATCAATACAAGTTCTTTTTAGATTCAATAAACAGTCCGACATTGTTTTAAGTTAATTTTAACTTAAAACAACGTTGCAATTATCTAATTAAGTTTTAAATACTTTTAATGTTATTATTTTAAATGTGGCCAACATGTTTGCGCCGATACGGCCGTTCTGGTGAAAAGTGCGCGCTCTGCACTTATTCACGCCTGAAACAAGAAATGTTAAGGATTTTGATTTCGTATCTGTAATTTGTTGCTCTGGTAGCTTAGTGTCATTGGTTCATCAGCCAAGTAGTAAAATTTTTCATGAAATCAAATGATTTTTAACATGATTATAGAATGGAAATGTTTTTGTAATAAATCCTCATATGGATCTCAGCCATAATGAGTTTTGATATTGATAGTATACTGCTTTACGTCTCACTACGTTAGCAATGATAATTACACGAATAAGGATTAGGATTAGGATTTTTTTTTTTTTTTTTTTATTACTGAACGTCTCACTACGCCAGCAATATATTGTAGTCAAGTCAATAAGTCATAAGTTTTCTGTCATTCAGTCAAATTTTTTTTTTTTTTTTTTTTTTTTTTTTTTAATATTGTTGTACGTCTCACTACGCCAACAATATTTTGAGGGTAGAAAGGTCGAAGCTGTGCTCTAGGCATTCCTGTCTCGGTGCCGTGGTACACAGAGGCCCTAAAGGAATGGGGAAAGGGCGAAGCTGGGGTCTAGGCCTTATTTTTATGACCGTGGTCCCCAGAGGCTCTAAAAAAAAATATAAACATGCACAGGGAAGCTGTAGGTTTAATAGGAGCTATAAATATACTTGTGTTAAGTATGAGGATTTAAATGATTGCCCAACAGTTTTGTTGGCTTATAAAGTATAGGTACCATCACTTGTGGATGGTTTATGTTATAAAATATTTTTAGAATAGCAATGCTAATTGGTATAACTGCAGGAAGAGTTTTTTTAAAATAGCGTATAAATCGTTTATCTCACCGGGAGCTGTGGTGAGCTGATCAACTGTCTCTTCTACAACCTCTCGTATGATGTCGAGGGTTGAATGTCGTGGCTGGTCGCCTCTGAAGCTGCGGTGTCGTGTGGCTCGTGGCTGGCTGCTGGCGGTGTGCCGGCGCGCTGCTGGGAGTGCTCAGGATCATCCGCGGTGCTGTCGTCGATCCCCGCCGATACGGTTGCCTGCTGGCCCGGCTGCGGTGCTCGCCGAAGCTGGTCATGGGCCACTTTTCGGGGGCGGCCTTGTCCAATCACCCTTTTAACGAGGTAGCGGTCATTTTCGAGTACACGACAAATCTCATATGGTTCACTGAATTTTAAATCCAAGCATGTTTGGTTGCGAGGGTTGTTCTTTATCAACACGTAGTCACCTCTTTGAAATCTGTGGATTCGGGCTTTATTTTTGTCAAACCGTACCTTCTCTTTTTCTGCTGCTGTTGACATTTTTTGAGTTACGTGTTGGTAAAGCCGCTCAATGTCAACGCTTTGATCTTCTATATTTACCAGGCCGACGAGTTCAGGTGGAACGCAGTGTTTGCGACGAGTAAGTAGAGTAAGCGGAGCAGTACCTGTTACACGATGCGGTGTGCAATTCAAGGCTAGCTGCAGGCTATCTATAGCAGTATGCCATAATTCTGTCTCGTAATTCTTTATCATAATTAAGGCATTCTTCAGGACACTCATGACCCGTTCGACTTGCCCGTTAGCTCGGCTTACTCCTGGCGCTATTGCATGTATGTTAATGTTAAACCGTTCGCAATAATTTTTGAAATCGCCCAGGAATTCACGTCCGCCGTCGACTATTACCTGGGTCGGTGTACCAAACAAATGTATTGTACGTTTTAAAGCTGCTAACGT
This sequence comes from Oeneis ivallda, assembly GCA_029955525.1. Classification (NCBI taxonomy): domain Eukaryota; kingdom Metazoa; phylum Arthropoda; class Insecta; order Lepidoptera; family Nymphalidae; genus Oeneis; species Oeneis ivallda. The sequence goes on along the minus strand of JARPMR010000015.1, from coordinate 12,061,078 downwards.
ACTCTGTGGACTTTTATTTGTCGCATGGTACAAGAGTATGTACTTACTGAAAGCGTCGATTGTTACGATGACATAGTCATGGATGCTAGTAGTGCCCAGCTTACCGGTTACGTCCATATGAATGGTTTCAAAAGCACTAGTAGGTTTGGGTATAGGGTGAAGTTGTACTTGTACAGCACCCGAAGTACCTTTAGATGTCTTGCATATGATGCAGTTATCGACAAACGTTCTTACGACGGTATTCATTCCATCAAACCAATAGGTTTCTTTAATCTTTTGCAGAGTTTTTTCCCATCCAGTGTGTTTTAATGCATTGTGATAGCTGTTTATAAGGCTCCATTGAAACGACTTAGGTACAACAACAGCCTCTTGGTGCCCTAGGGTAGCGTCGTCCCAAACCTTCATGAGTACATCGTCCCTTAAGATATAACCGGGTGCCCCTTGCTCTTGAGAGATACTGTCAATTTTGGAGCGAAGCACGGGGTCACGGTGTTGTTCCACTTTCAGCCAATCCAAATCTTTAGTCATAATATTAACCTCCAACGTACCTGGATTTCGACTGAAGAAATCTGCGTGTTGGAGTGTTTGTCCTTTTCTGTACTCTATTTCAAAATTGTAGTTCTGCAAGTACGCCCACCAACGGTATACCCGGGGAAGCAGCTCTTTCTTATGCTTGGACGCTTTGAGTGCGTTACAATCTGTCACGACTTTAAACGTGCGACCATACAAGTACTGACGGAAATGTTTTATAGCTCTCACCACTGCGAGCGTTTCGAGTTCGTACGAATGGTAACGGCTCTCGGCGTCTGTAGTGCGCTTGCTCATGTAAGCCACAGCGTGCCTGCGCCCGTCGATCACTTGGATGAGGACGGCTCCATATCCGAGGTTACTGGCATCAGTGTGAAGTTCCGTGGGGTAATCTTCCTGAAATATTGACAACACAGGATCGGATGTTAGATACTGAATTATACTATTACGCGCCTCTTCATGACGCTCATTCCATTCCCAACGAGCACCTTGCTTGGTTAATTCATATAAGGGCAGCATTATGCGAGAAAAATTGGGAATGAAGCGGCGAAAATAACTAGCTAAACCAATAAACTGTTTAACTTGTTTTACATTCTTAGGCACGGGAGATTTTACAAGAGCTTCGACTTTACGAGGACTGGGTTTAACCTGCCCATCTGCTATTATGTTCCCGAGGTATTCAATACTACGCTTGAAAAACGCAGACTTCTCTATATTAATAGAAAAACCTGCCTTTTCCAGTGCCATCAGAATCCTCTCTAAATGAGATATTCCCTCGTTAAAGGTGGCACATTTGCTCAATACATCATCAACATAAACTTGAGCAACGCCTGCAGTGCCCAGGAGCTGCTGAAGAGCTCGATTGATGCAACGTTGGTAGACGGAGCACGCGTTGCTCAAGCCGAATGGCATAGTCAAATACTCATATAAGCCATCAGGCGTGACAAATGCCGTTTTCTCTACAGACTCTTCAGAAATGGGGATCTGATGAAACCCCGCAGCCATATCTAATGTGGTATAGTAATGTCCGTTTGTCAATTGATCTATCTGATCGGATATTAACGGGAGCGGATAGTGATCTCTTAGAGTGTTGGCATTTAATTCGCGGTAGTCAACACATAACCTGTCGTCTCCATTTTTCTTTTTAACGAGAATAATGGGGCTTGAATATGGGGAGGTACTTTCCCTGATAATGTTATGTTCAAGTAATTCTTTGATGATGCTTTGTACTTTTTCGCGTTCTACGGGGCTTAAGCGATAGGGTCTCCGTTCTACGAATTTAGTGGGATCTTTTAGACGTATTACTAACTGCCCTGTATTGACGCGGGTAGTAGGGAATCCACTAATAAACAAATGCGAATATTTATTCAACAAAACGCGTAGCAAATCGATTTCATTATGGTCAGTAAGGTCGCATTCAAGTTTATCAAAAATTGAGTTATTTGACTTTACATGCATGACTGAGCATTGTCGAACTAATTTGGTACCCGTTGCAGTAACTAAAACGTTGAGGGTAGAATTACTAATTAAGTCCATACCTATCAAAATCTCTGAAGTCATGTCACTGTCTGGTACAACAAAGAACTTAATTTCAACGTTTACGTCATCAATAACACAAACAGTAACTAACGTGAACAGAGATATCACTGGAATCTTTCCTAATCCGCGCAAATAATTAACACATTGAATTCTTTTGCCCGGTAATTTAGCTGCTACATTCTCGCTAATAACCGAGCATTCGGCACCGCTATCGAAAACCGCTTGAAACTTGAAATTACCAATGATAACCTCCATATGGTTTAATTTCGATCTACCTACACAATTTACATTTGAGACGACGGCTTTTTCACGTCGATAACAAGTTTCAAAATTATGACCGATTTTGCCGCAAAATGTGCAAACTGGCTTTATTGTAGGTATTAAACTGTTATTTGGTTTGTCCTTGTTATCAGTCCTGGGCAACTGTAGGTTCTCGCTAGTCTTAAACCTACAGTCACGTGACATGTGGTTACTCCTTTTACATATGTTGCAAAAAGGCGTGACTTGCGCCTCATTATGACGTGGACGTTTATTTGGAGGTTGTGACGTGTTATTGTTATTATGGGGGCGCTTAACGCGTAACGCGGAGGCAACAGATATCAACTCTGGCACTGATGTAGCCCTGGCACTCAATAACTCTATTCTAAGACGTTCGTCATTTATACAACCGATGACAGCCTCAACCGCGTGTTCATCACCTAATTTGTCTTTAGTTACTCGTTTCCAGAGAACCCACGCTTTAGATAAAAATTCAGATATATCTTTACTAGAATCATAATTATGTTCACGAAATTTAACTATATCTCGCGAATACCTTGATTCAGGTTCGAAAGTTGTGATGAGGTTATCTCGAAGTTCCATCCAGGTCGAGGTCGTAACGAGCCAATTATCCACCCACAATCTCGCCCGTCCTTTGAGAAGACTACCTACCTTCATTCGTACTTCGTAATCATTAAGGTTGTACAATTCAACTGCTTGCGTAACATGTTGACACCATTCTCGAACGCCTATGTTTGCATCGGGATCAAATGAGGGTAGGAATATGTCGTTGATTTTAACCTTTTCAGGTCGCGCTGGCGCTGACAATCGTTCAGACATTTCCTTCATTGTCTGCATCATTTGCAGAGGCCGGTTGAAAAAGTAGGGTACTTACGTTTTCTGTAGTACCCGTAATATCAGTAGGTAAATTCCTATCTGCTGCTAATGTAGGCTGGGTACTTACGGTTTCTGATGTACCAGGAATCGCAGGAGTGGGATCAGATCCCACTTCTGATGACGGCGCCGAGGTCCCCAAGCTATTTTTAAAAAGCATGACGTCAGCATGGCTGACGTCATGTTCTCCATTATCTCCCATATTTTAAATAATTACGATTGAATCTACTCAAAACTTCTGGACATAATTAAAACAGTTCAGCACCGTATTTACATTTTATTAAGCGACAGAATTAAAGTAAAACGAATCACACTTTTAAGACTTCAAAAATTATAATAAAATAGTAAGTCAAAATCATGCAAAGTTGGTAACCGAAAAATACTTGTAACAAAATTATAGTAACACTTAGCTTATTTATTTTCGCAGCGTGTCCACACCGATCCACCGAACTCTCCAGAATAATGGCGGTGCATTGATGTAGTTCGCTTGAGAGCTGCCCTACGTGGCGCCCTCTGACGTCTCAGATGGCATTACCCACCATTTGGCAACTCTCAATTAGTTATTAAACTAGATAAAATTAAAGTTACTACTGCTAAAATCATCTTTTAATATTAAAGAATTATTGAAGTGTTATAGTTACGGTAATCTTAAACAATTACAATTCACAAGTTGCAAAGACATTCACTACAGTCAGTACAAGTTCAATCAACGAATAAATGGTTTTACAAGATAAAATTAAAGTAACAACGGCTAAAATCATCTAATAATATTTAGGAATTATTGAACTGTAATAGTTACAGTAATCTGTAACTATTACAATTCATAACTTACAACGATATTTACTTCAGTCAATACAAGTTCATTTATCCATCAATACATGGTTTAACTAGATAAAATTAAAGTTAACATGGCCAAAGTAGTTTTACAATATTTATGAATTATTGAAGTGTTTTAATTAGAATAATCTTAAACGATTACAATTCACGAGTTACAGTGATACTCATTTCAATCAATACAAGTTCTTTTTAGATTCAATAAACAGTCCGACATTGTTTTAAGTTAATTTTAACTTAAAACAACGTTGCAATTATCTAATTAAGTTTTAAATACTTTTAATGTTATTATTTTAAATGTGGCCAACATGTTTGCGCCGATATATATCATATCAATAATATATCATATATATCATATCAATAAAAATATAGTCTCTTGGTATATTTTTAAACAATAACAACAATATTAAAAAAAAAAAAAAAAAAAAAAAAAAAAAAATTGACTGAATGACAGAAAACTTATGACTTATTGACTTGACTACAATATATTGCTGGCGTAGTGAGACGTTCAGTAATAAAAAAAAAAAAAAAAAAAATCCTAATCCTAATCCTTATTCGTGTAATTATCATTGCTAACGTAGTGAGACGTAAAGCAGTATACTATCAATATCAAAACTCATTATGGCTGAGATCCATATGAGGATTTATTACAAAAACATTTCCATTCTATAATCATGTTAAAAATCATTTGATTTCATGAAAAATTTTACTACTTGGCTGATGAACCAATGACACTAAGCTACCAGAGCAACAAATTACAGATACGAAATCAAAATCCTTAACATTTCTTGTTTCAGGCGTGAATAAGTGCAGAGCGCGCACTTTTCACCAGAACGGCCGTATCGGCGCAAACATGTTGGCCACATTTAAAATAATAACATTAAAAGTATTTAAAACTTAATTAGATAATTGCAACGTTGTTTTAAGTTAAAATTAACTTAAAACAATGTCGGACTGTTTATTGAATCTAAAAAGAACTTGTATTGATTGAAATGAGTATCACTGTAACTCGTGAATTGTAATCGTTTAAGATTATTCTAATTAAAACACTTCAATAATTCATAAATATTGTAAAACTACTTTGGCCATGTTAACTTTAATTTTATCTAGTTAAACCATGTATTGATGGATAAATGAACTTGTATTGACTGAAGTAAATATCGTTGTAAGTTATGAATTGTAATAGTTACAGATTACTGTAACTATTACAGTTCAATAATTCCTAAATATTATTAGATGATTTTAGCCGTTGTTACTTTAATTTTATCTTGTAAAACCATTTATTCGTTGATTGAACTTGTACTGACTGTAGTGAATGTCTTTGCAACTTGTGAATTGTAATTGTTTAAGATTACCGTAACTATAACACTTCAATAATTCTTTAATATTAAAAGATGATTTTAGCAGTAGTAACTTTAATTTTATCTAGTTTAATAACTAATTGAGAGTTGCCAAATGGTGGGTAATGCCATCTGAGACGTCAGAGGGCGCCACGTAGGGCAGCTCTCAAGCGAACTACATCGATGCACCGCCATTATTCTGGAGAGTTCGGTGGATCGGTGTGGACACGCTGCGAAAATAAATAAGCTAAGTGTTACTATAATTTTGTTACAAGTATTTTTCGGTTACCAACTTTGCATGATTTTGACTTACTATTTTATTATAATTTTTGAAGTCTTAAAAGTGTGATTCGTTTTACTTTAATTCTGTCGCTTAATAAAATGTAAATACGGTGCTGAACTGTTTTAATTATGTCCAGAAGTTTTGAGTAGATTCAATCGTAATTATTTAAAATATGGGAGATAATGGAGAACATGACGTCAGCCATGCTGACGTCATGCTTTTTAAAAATAGCTTGGGGACCTCGGCGCCGTCATATATTATTGATATGGTATTTTATTGATATGATTACAATTATTTCTTTTGTATCAAGTTTCAAAATATCCAAAAAAATAATCAAGCGCATTAAAAACTATAAACATTTTAGAAAAAAATATTTTATAAATTTATCCATCAAGGGAAGCAGAAGCGTGGTGACGTCACGAGACCCGACATATTATCTGCCTATTATATCGACATATTTTTTCTACGGTGACGCGAGCCTGCACTCGATAATCGACTGTATTTCGTTGAATCGATAGTGCAATTTTCAATCAAAAACTGTTGCCAACGACGGTGACTATGACGATCAATTATTCGTTATGGTTTATGAACTATACCGAAGATGTCCCAGATGTCAGTCAGCCTATACGAGATTAGTATGTCTCTCAAACAGCTCAAGAACAACAAGACGCCTGGTGATGACGGAATCATTGTGGAACTCCTGAAAGCGGGTGGACGTTTATAGGTTGATAAAGAAGAAATCGATATGAATATTTTTTTACTTTTTAAAATAATATAAAAAATTGATGATATTATGTTTTAGCTCAAGGTCCCTTACGACCATTACATAGTGCAGTACTATTAGTAGTGACCTATTTATTCGAAAATTCATGTTTAAGAACACCAAAAATCTAGGTCATAAACGACATTTTTAGTGAATATTGAGACGTAAATAAGACAGATGGAAAGAGCGTAAAAAACTGAGTATGATACCATTAAAAAGTTCAAGTTTTGGCCAAAATGTTATTTACGCCCTTTGTAATCCGAGGTCCGTGTATAATCCGATACATCGACGCTGGAAATTCAAATATTGTAAGCGACAAACCCCTACTTTTCAAACAAAATTTTACCTTTTAAACTGTCATAACTCTCATTTTTAGGGTTCCGTACTCCGTACTAAAACGGAACCCTTATAGAATCACTTCGTTGTCCGTCTGTCTGTCCGTCTGTCAATACCCTTTTTCTCAGGAACACGTGGAGGTATCAAGTTGAAAATAATATCAAATACTCAGGTTTGACAAAATCTAAGTCGACGCAATCAAAAGATACGGCCTTTTATGGTCCGTCTATGTTGCATATTTTAACACTCGCAAGACCTAGAGGGTACTTCCCGTTGACCTAGAATCATGAAATTTGGCATGAAGCATTGTCATGTAAAGGAAAAAATTCGAAAATCGTAAATTTGTGGTTCTGCATCACAAAAAATATTTTTTTGTGATGCAGTATATCCTACTATCCTAGTTCCTACTAATATTATAAATGCGAAAGTTTGTGAGGATGTATGGATGGATGTTTGGATGGATGCTTATAACTTTTTCACGCTACAACAAATGAACCGATTTGGCGGAAATTTGGAATGGAGATAGCTTATAAACAGGATTAACACATAGGCTACTTTTTATCCCGGAAATTACAGAGTTCCCGTGGGAATTAGAAAACCTCAAATCACGCGGATGAAGTCGCGGGCATCATCTTCTATAGTATAATAAAAAAATATGAAAATCAATTTAATATAATAATATCGTAAAATTTTGGAATAAAAAAATAAAAAATATTGGTTGTCTGTAAAGTCGGTTTACGGACCATAGTTTTACGTGATGTCATAAAGAAACATTGATGAATAAATGTGTCACAAGCCAATGCTTGGGCCGATCATGGCTCTCTATCGCTTGTTCCGCGCTTTCGCTTTCACCCTCAGGCTCAGGCGGAACGTGATACTTTTTCGTGCGTGCAGCTGGTGTTCATCGATTTATAAGACGTTATCATGTCAAAAGAAACTTACACCCTAAGCCTAATAGTATAATAGAAATCATTTTGTCGTAACTGCCTGAAAAATCTTGCTCACTCAGCTATTTCATGATATAAAGCTTATAAAATTATCAGATTAATGACGTGAGTCGCTTGTCAAAATTGGTTCGATGACAATAAATAGAAAATAGTAGTACTCTTAAATAGAAGACCAATCATTGCTTGATAATTTTTGAGTATTTTTTAGAACATTGATGTATAAAACCGTATATTGATATTGTTCTATATTTGCATAAACTTTTCAGATCATTGCATTTTGTTACAAATATTTCAGGTTCCAATTCAATTCTTACATCTTTAGAAGATTTTTGGTGCATTTGAAATGTAGACTACCTTGGACTCTTCTTCCATTGATTTTTAACAATCATTTCATCGAGACACGTCTTTTATTCATTTTTTTAAATTGACTTAGTTTATTAACAAAGAGCTTTTGCTATTTGTAAATAAACTAAGCTAACGCCTTTTATATGTGTCGTTTAGGCTAAGGTCGATTCTTAAATATTTAAAACTTATTATTTCAAGACATTACCAAGTATGTTAAAAACAGTATACTTTGTAAAGTCTTTGGATGTTTTCTAGCACATTCGATTGGAAGTAGACTATTGCATAGACAGGGCCGCACACTGGATGCCGGGGTGCGAAAATCCGCCTGCGCCCCCCTGGCCAGCAAAAAAATAATAATTAATTTTCCATTTTTGTATTTCATTTACTCTAAAATAAAGTTAGATACATACTTTATAATTGACTTCAAAAAAAGGAAGTTTATATCGGCGCGCAATCGGCTCGTATTTTTTTCCATGCAGGTATGAACACCAATTTCTTCGAGATTTCAGACCGATTCGCATTTTTTTTTATTTGAAAGAGAATGTTTGCTATTAACTATGAAGATTTAGAAAATATCGATTGTGTATTAATAATGTAAGTAATAGGTATCAAGCATAGACTACATCGTTAAGCTCGAGGCCCCAACTCCTCAATTCTGATGCTGCAGGGTGCTGCACTCTTAAGCTGTGAGAATTTAGGAATTTTTATTATAAATTCATATTGTAAAGACCAATTACCTTTACTTAGACTACACCATGAACTCCAGATTCTATCACCTGACCTGAAAATCAGACCTGATGCTGCAGGATATTGCACTCCTAGGCCACTAAAAAGCTTAAAATAATAACGATTTTCAAAAAACTAACTTCAAACGCCTCTATAAATTACATATATAATCTTTGTTTCTACTCGTATGTTGAAGTCGGACGGGCATATAAGAAACGTTTAAACAAACGGAGGCGCAACGCACACTAGTTGCGGATTTACACATTTGCTGCCAGTAGGCTATTCAAATCTTGCCGCCCCTACAAATCTCTACAATATTGTGTCAGTTCCTAGATTATTTTAACAACCCAATAATTTAATTAAGGCTAGCTGAGTCCGGTGGGCCGAAGCCCAGCAGCATCAGGATTGAGGAGTTGGTACCCTGAGCTCAATGATATAGGCACTGGCCTATATTATTGATTAACGGCCCTACTACGCAGCTATGTATTCCATACTTGATACCTAAAATATCAATTTGTAATTGAAATTTTTGCGAGCGAAGCGATCGCGAAAATGTTTACTAAGTCAGAATCTAAAATCTGATCTATACGACCTAAAATTTTACTTTTTTTATTACTTACTACAAATATTACATCTCGTATCTCTAGACCTTATTTATAAGAGATATCAAAATTTAAAATATATCATCTCTATCGATGATAAAAATTTCAAGTTCAAAGGTGTATCAAGTGTACTTACGACAAAATGTCCCTTACGACATTTGAAATTTCCAGCGTCGATATCAATTCGTTGCTACTTACGTCAATGTTGATTCAAAATTTTTAAATACCAAAACAGATTTTAGATCGTAAATAATTTTATCTACTCCAGCATCGAAAAGTTCCAATTTCGAATTTGACAGCTGAATCGAAATGAACCCTCTTTCGGTTTTGCTTCTCATTTCGATGCAGCTCGTTGTATGGGAGCTGAATCGAAATGGTTATCTTCTTAAAATAGGTACCTAAAGCTAAGGCTCTGAGTTCTGGCACTTTTGTACCGTTCATATGACAGAGGCTCCACAGGCGGCTGGTGGCGGCTTACGGAGTTACTTTTTGTTGACAGAGGCGCCACAGGCAGCTGGTGGCGGCTTACGGAGTTACTTTTTGTTACTTTATTGAGCCTACGGCGTATTTTGTTAATGATTTTATTTTCCTTGTCGTAGATAAAATCTTGTATGCAACTGAACGTAATAAGTCATTTTAATTCTCGTACTATCCTATTTTGATACTCGGCAAGCCTCGTATCAAAAAACAGCACTCGAATTAAAATGACCCTCATTACGAAGCAGTTGCATAAATAGCTATTTAATTTTTGTAGACGCGTTACAGCATAGAAACCAGACAGTTTGAAATGAATTACGACATTACAAAAAGCTACAAGAAAGAAAGTTTGCAAATTTCTGGCGTGCCAAATACGTACTTAAACAAAATATATTTAATACATTTCTTCCTTTATTTCCTCAAATCCAAGTAATGAAAAAAAATTGAATTTTTATTTTAATTTACTTACCTAGACATAAGCTTACAAAAAAAAATTTTTTTAAGAGCCCTTAATTAAGCTCATTTATCTTGCAAAAATAAATTAATGTTCAGTTACACGTTTATGTTCAATATTTAGCGTTGTAGAAGGCATGTAGTAATATATTATTTTGTGAAGTCGCTTCGCTCGCGCACGCTAAACTATACCCAATGATTCAAGAATTAAGGTACATTATCGCGAAAACGCAGTTTAGATTTCAAAAACTGTTTCAATATCGATGTTCTTCGTGATATTTTTTTTTTGGATATTTAGGATAAGAGTGTAAATGTGACTTCCTACTATAATAAAAAAAAGAAATTGGATTGAGAAATTTTTCATACCGAGTTATAAACAATTTTCAGTTGAAGTAAGATAAATAGATTTTGGTATGGATTTTTTTTTGGATTTTCTTACACGTTATGCAAAATTACATTTTAAGGACATTTAAAAATAAAAAATTGACTGAGCAATTTTCCGGTCGAAATTACGGACAAAAAAGGAAACCTCTTTAAAAAGTGACAGTTCCGTTTGGAAAAAGTTTTGGATTTTTATCAAGTACCTCTTATTAAGGCTGAATATATATTGAGCTATTTGTACTTTTAGGTATAAATACCTAACTTCCGCATGGATTTTTTTTTGGATATTTTTGTTTAAAGTTTGGGTCATCCCATACTACAACCCTGCCAAGTTTCATCGACTGAGGATTTGATGCGGGGGTCTCCATACAACAGACCGCCCCGTTGCCTAGACTATTATTAGAAGCCTTTCTTTTCAAACAACAAGAATTGTAATGTATCTCTACAGTGTAGAAGCTAAATTGCACGATTTTATCTAAATCTTCAACTAAGTAGGTACTTAGATATAATTAGCAAGCTTAAACTTCATACAATGTCTTTGGATGTTAGACTTGAGGCAAAAATTGTACCACCAGGAAAGAGAAGGTGGGTTTGATCTAGGTGTGGTTCGGAGAAAGACCCAGCAATTTCACATCATAAAAACCGGCCAAGTGCGTGTCGGGCCACGCGCAGTGTGGGGTTCCGTAGTTGAAATTCGCAAATATTATTGCTGACCTAGGATAGTGCTTTTATTTTATTTATGAATATTGAATACATTTTGAGTTCCATGGTTTAAATACTATAATATACTACAAAATATGGAACTTACACTACGTGTAATACCTAACGTAGAAAAAACAGATATAACTCCTTAACTAATGAACCCTACTTAGCCGTGATAGTTTTCCTTTAAAATTCATTATATATACTACTGCTGTGAATTTTTTCTTGTATCCTATATACTACCATTTAGCTGGCAGAGGGGGGAGGACACTTGACTCTAATAAAATTTAGCACTTTAAAATATTATATAAATATTTCACAAACGGATCCCTGATTTGAAAAATGGTGTTCCCACACCCACAATATTTTTAAAAGAGCTATTCAACGACACCCCACACTATGGGATAGTCGAGAAAAAAAAAATCATCCCCACTTTACATGTAGGGGAGGTACCCTAAAAAAAATAATTTTTCAAAATTTTATTTCACCACTTTGTCGGCGTGATTGATATTTATACCCTTATCAAATTACAGATTTCTAGTACCAATCGTCTCTGAGCTAAACCGCGGACAGACAGACAGACGGACGAACATGGCGAAACTATAAAGGTTCCTTGTTTACTACGGAACCCTAAAAAAGTAATAAAAGTAAAAAAAAAATGTTGTATTCCATCTCCTAACCGTCTCTTAACATCCTCATGCTGAACTAGAAACTGACCATAATATAAAAGTAGTTAAGTAGTAGTAAGTGTGGTATAAGTTGTAATGAAAGTAAAAATATGGGTGTACAGACCCATATTTTTATATGTAGTTCAATACCTACTTGCTGTTGAATTATTTTAAAACATTTCCTATAGGCTAATCTTTGTTACTTCATTTAAATTAATTTTGACCATACGTTAATTTCACTTGTGTGCGGCGCCTTCCTTTGTGAGTTGTATAAATTTGTAATTAATCGATTATGTATAAATTGTCAAACATTTTACTAATCACTAATTGGTGGCTCCATATCTCTAGTTGTTACTTCATTTTAATTAATTATGACAATAAATTACGTAAATTTCACCTGTGTGTTGCGCCTTCATTGCCCAGCGCCTTCCTCGTCTTGCACCGTCATCGCCCGACGCCGCCCTCCCAGCAGCTTCCTCGTCCTTCAGGGTGTCGCTGGCCATCGGCTCCGTCGACCTGCAACAAAAATAATAGTTAAGATTTTTCAAAATTTTCTTTTCAAGGCATCCGCCACCCGTATTTATACCAAAGCATGCATGTAATCAATGCAACACAATACAACTACAAAACCATGCAACACAAAAAAATTCCGTCAACCTGCAACATAAAAACAATAGTTAAGATTTTCAAAATTTTCTTTATGCCGCCCTCCCAGCAGCTTCCTCGTCCTTCAGAGTGTCGCTGGCCATCGGCTCCGTCAACCTGCAACAAAACAATAGTTAAGATTTTTCAAATTTTTTTTTACGCCGCCCTCTCAGCAGCTTCCTCGTCCTTCAGGGTGTCGCTGGCCATCGGCTTCGTCGACCTACAACAAAAACAATAGTTAAGATTTTTCAAAATTTTCTTTTCAAGTCATCCGCCACCCGTATTTATACCAAGGCGTGCTTGTAATCAATGCAACACAATACAACTACAAAACCATGCAACATTAAAAAATTCCGTCGACCTGCAACATAAAAACAATAGTTAAGATTTTCAAAATTTTCTTTACGTCCCCCTCCCAGCAGCATCCTCGTCCTTCAGGGTGTCGCTGCCCATCGGCTCCGTCAACCTGCAACAAAAACAATAGTTAAGATTTTTCAAATTTTTCTTGATGCTGCCCTCCCAGAAGCTTCCTCGTCCTTCAGAGTGTCGCTGGCCAACGGCTCCGTCAACCTGCAACAAAAACAATACATAGTTAAGATTTTTCAAAATTTTCTTTTCAAGGCATCCGCCACCCGTATTTATACCAAAACGTGCTTGTAATCAATGCACCACAATACAACTGCAAAACCATGCAACACTAAAAAATTCCGTCGACCTGCAACATAAAAACAATAGTTAAGATTTTCAAAATTTTCTTTACGTCCCTCTCCCAGCAGCATCCTCGTCCTTCAGGGTGTCGCTGCCCATCGGCTCCGTCAACCTGCAACAAAAACAATAGTTAAGATTTTTCAAATTTTTCTTTTCAAGGCATCCGCCACCCGTATTTATACCAAAGCATGCTTGTAATCAACGTAACACAATACAAAGACAAGGTCATGCAACGCCATAAAAAAATTCCGTCGACCTGCAACATAAAAACAATAGTTAACTTATCTAACTAATTATTTATCTTATCGCTTATTGGTTGATTTCAAAAGGTTTCCGAACGTTATTTGTTCAATGTCTCTTTATAAATATGAGGAATTCGCATTTTATATCCGTCTTTTCTCCCCTTGTCCACGCGCACCTGATGTACCCATTCCATCTCCCTCTCTCCTTATTTTTATATAAGACCAAAATCTAAATTTCAAAGAGCACATAAAAGTACTAACACAACGCATAAGAAAACTTATATATATTTTTAAACGTCTACGAGAGTCAGCGGACTATAAAACGTTACGTATGGTTTATTTAGCAATCAGTCAATCCTTAATAACTTATGGAATTGGAATCTGGGGTGGTGCACCCAAATCATACCTCCTACCATTGGAAAGATCACAAAGAGCGCTTGTTAAAGTGAGCTTTCGACTCCCTTTCCGTCATCCCACCATTGAAATTTATAAACAGTTCAAGGTTCTTACTGTTAGACAGCTATTTATTTTAGAAACAATAATAAAACAACATTCCAAATTAGTTTATAATCATCATTAGTTCACTGCCGATTTCGGCAACAGCGACTGGATCTCTGTTAACTTTGAAAGTTCAATAAGGGCTTCGCTCGTGTGCCCTGATGTGGCTGATGTACCCTATTTTTGCACGAAATAGCCGCGCGCAGTGAGGACATGATAGGGCACCATCGACGTAATTATAGGTTATACTGGAGGGTGGTCTACTTTCCAGTTGATCTCGGTAAACATCCAGATCCACCCTCCTTTTGTCTTCAAAATCCGTGACAGCCTGCTGAACCAAGTGCCTCCACTCCCCTCGGTTTTCAGCGAGACTTTCCCAACGAAAGGAGTCGATGTTACAATTGGTCATATGCCTCTTTAGCACATCTTTATACCTAAGGAACTGACCGCCTTGTTTCCGCTTTCCGTCCTTAAGCTCAGAATAAAAGATGCGCTTGGCTATCCTTTCGTTGGGCATTCTAACAATATGTCCGCACCAACGCAATTGCCGCCGCATAAGATATGCCTCAATGCCACCGACTTTTGCCCGCCGCAACACGTCCGTGTTTCTAATGCGGTCGGACCACCTGATGTTCTGTATTTCACGTAGACACTTGAGGTGGAATCTATCCAAAGTACGAATATGCTTGCGATAAAGCGTCCAAGTCTCAGCGGAATAAAGTAGATTTGGCAATACAATAGCCATGTACACCTTGATTTTTGTGCTTAGCATAATTCCATGCAGACGGAACACCCTCTCTCGGAGTTTACCAAATGCCGCTGAGGCAGCACAGATTCTGCTAGTTATCTCTGAGTCTAGATCTCCTTTAGGTGTTAAGGTGCTCCCGAGATATTTAAATTTACTGACCTGCTTGAGCTCAGTGTTTTCAAGCGATACCTTTTGTAAGGTCTGAACAGAGTCGGCAGTGTTCATTGTCATAACTTCTGTTTTTGCGATATTAATTTTTAATACAAACCTCACACATGACTTATGAAGGTTCGAAACAAGCTCTTGTAGGCCACTCAAAGTATCAGCCACGAAGCACAAATCATCTGCGTACAAGACTTCTGTGACAAGATCGTACGAGACTTTGGTATGGGCTTTTAGCCGTCTCAAATTGTGTAGCTTCCCGTCTATACGATAACGAATAGATATACCTTGAGCATTACACTTTAAGGCATCGTCGACTACTACGAAAAAGTACAAAGCGAAAAGAGTAGGCGCTAAGACGCATCCCTGCTTTACTCCACAAGTCACTGAGAAGCGCTCCGAAACTTCACCATTAACTGAAATACAGCAGCTCATATTATCGTGCAACAGTCGTAACGCTCTCACAAACTTTTCCGTACAGCCAAGCTTGTCAAGTACAATTCACAAAGCCTCACGAGGCACGCTGTCAAAAGCTTTCTCGAGGTCTACAAAACAGAGAAATAGAGGTTGACACTGTTCTCTGCTCTTTTCCTGTATTTGACGTATAGAAAAAATAGCTTCGCAGGTGCCTCGACTAGGTCGAAACCCAAATTGGGTCTCCGGAAGGATCCTTTCTGAAATTCCTACTAGTCTATTTAGGAGAACTCGGGCAAAAATCTTACCAGGGACTGAAAGCAGCGAAATGCCCCTGTAGGAGTTGCAATCAGCACGACTGCCTTTGTTTTTATACAACGTGCAAATCTTGGATACTTTAAAATCTTCGGGTACCTGCTCTTCGTCCCACATGCGTGAACAGAGCTCCCAGACTTTAGAATGCAACTCATTTCCGCCATATTTAAGGAGTTCGCCAGGAATTTCGTCCACACCAACAGCTTTTTTGTTTTTCTGCTGTTTGATAGCCATAGTCACCTCACTGAGAGTGAGCGGGCTATTTAAGGACATATCTTTAGGGTGTTCAGGCAGGGATTTTATATAATCTAAATCCACTAAGCGGTCGACATTCAGCAGGTTATTAAAATGCTCAACCCAGCGTTTGAGTACATCCTCTTTGCTCGCTAATAAGTTCCCATCCAAGGACTTTATTGGAGCATTCGTCTGATGCTGGGGTCCAACTAGATTTCGCACTTCGGCAAAGAAGGCCCCTAGTTGATTGGTGTCACATAACCATTGCATATATTGTGCCTTTTCCTGCCACCACCGATCTTTCAGCTCTCGAGTGCGCTTTCGTACCTCTACTGAACTTTTTTTAATTCTTTCCTTGATTACCCGATCAGTCGTTTATAATAAACATTATATGGATAATAAAAGAACCTTTTGGCGAGTTGCACAAATACCTCGATGTAACACCTTCGCTGCACATAAATTTTTAAAATTTTTAGGCCCCTATCTCTATAATAAAATAAATAAGAAAATACAAATATGCTCAGAAAATAAAAAGAAAGTAAGAATATTAACAACAAAAATTTTGGCAAATCTAAATTATGAGGATACGGAAAAGCTGTTAAAATCTTCACTTAACTAGCAAATAATATACATCAATACTCACGCTCACACTTGCTAAATCATACATACCTACTCAGATACACACGCACACATACATACACACATATTACATCACTCACACTACACATACACATACATAATAACATCAAAAAAAGATAGTATAACTTTATAAGAAAATATTAGATAGACCGTCCTTTAAAATTATATTTTGTGTGACTAGAGGGTAAGCTATCACCTGCGGACACAAGCTACGCTTAGTGCGGTTGATAGCGAAACTATTAATTAGTGAGACCTGTAAACCTTATATCATCATCATCATCATTAGCAACCCATCAACGGCTCACTACTGAGCGCAGGTCTCCTCTCAGAGAAGGGTACCCGGTACCCGGTGATATATATTGCACATCAGCCTTATGGCCGATGTGCAATATATGGTAATCACTAATCACCTCACCTCACTAATCACTAATCACCTCGCCTCACTAATCACTAATCACCTCACCTCCCTTATCACTAATCACCTCACCTCCCTTATCACTAATCACCTCACCTCCCTTATCACTAATCACTATTCACCTCACTAATCACTAATCACCTCACCTCACTAATCACTAATCACCTCACCTCACTAATCACTAATCACCTCACTAATCACTAATCACCTCACCTCACTAATCACTAATCACCTCACTAATCACTAATCACCTCACTAATCACTAATCACCTCCCTTATCACTAATCACTATTCACCTCACTAATCACTAATCACCTCACCTCACTAATCACTAATCACCTCACCTCACTAATCACTAATCACCTCACTAATAACTAATCACTATTCACCTCACTAATCACTAATCACCTCACCTCACTAATCACTAATCACCTCGCCTCACTAATCACTAATCACCTCACCTCCCTTATCACTAATCACCTCACCTCCCTTATCACTAATCACTATTCACCTCACTAATCACTAATCACCTCACCTCACTAATCACTAATCACCTCACCTCACTAATCACTAATCACCTCACTAATCACTAATCACCTCACCTCACTAATCACTAATCACCTCACTAATCACTAATCACCTCACTAATCACTAATCACCTCCCTTATCACTAATCACTATTCACCTCACTAATCACTAATCACCTCACCTCACTAATCACTAATCACCTCACCTCACTAATCACTAATCACCTCACTAATCACTAATCACCTCACCTCACTAATCACTAATCACCTCACTAATCACTAATCACCTCACTAATCACTAATCACCTCACTATTCACTAATCACCTCACCTCACTAATCACTAATCACCTCACCTCACTAATCACTAATCACCTCACTAATCACTAATCACCTCACCTCACTAATCACTAATCACCTCACTAATCACTAATCACCTCACTAATCACTAATCACCTCCCTTATCACTAATCACTATTCACCTCACTAATCACTAATCACCTCACCTCACTAATCACTAATCACCTCACCTCACTAATCACTATTCACCTCACTAATCACTAATCACCTCACCTCACTAATCACTAATCACCTCACCTCACTAATCACTAATCACCTCACTAATCACTAATCACCTCACCTCACTAATCACTAATCACCTCACTAATCACTAATCACCTCACTATTCACTAATCACCTCACCTCACTAATCACTAATCACCTCACCTCACTAATCACTAATCACCTAACCTCACTAATCACTAATCACCTCACCTCACTAATCACTAAACACCTCACCTCACTAATCACTAATCACCTCACCTCACTAATCACTAATCACCTCACCTCACTTATCACTAATCACTAATCACCTCACTAATCACTAATCACTATTCACCTCACAAATCACTAATCACCTCACTAATCACTAATCACCTCACCAATCACTAATCACCTCACCAATCACTAATCACCTCACTAATCACTAGTCACTATTCACCTCACTAATCACTAATCACCTCACCTCACTAATCACTAATCACCTCACCTCACTAATCACTAATCACCTCACCTCACTTATCACTAATCACCTCACCTCACTTATCACTAATCACCTCACCTCACTAATCACTAATCACCTCACCTCACTAATCACTAATCACCTCACCTCACTAATCACTAATCACCTCACCTCACTAATCACTAATCACCTCACCTCACTAATCACTAATCACCTCACCTCACTAATCACTAATCACCTCACCTCACTAATCACTAATCACCTCACTAATCACTAATCACCTCACCTCACCTCACAAATCACTAATCACCTCACCTCACTAATCACTAATCACCTCACCTCACTATCACGAATCACCTCACCTCACTAATCACTAGTCACTATTCACCTCACTAATCACTAATCACCTCACCTCACTAATCACTAATCACCTCACCTCACTTATCACTAATCACCTCACCTCACTAATCACTAATCACCTCACCTCACAAATCACTAATCACCTCACCTCACTAATCACTTATCACCTCACCTCACTAATCACTAATCACCTCACCTCACTAATCACTAATCACCTCACCTCACTAATCACTTATCACCTCACCTCACTAATCACTAATCACCTCACCTCACTAATCACTAATCACCTCACCTCACTAATCACTAATCACCTCACCTCATTAATCACTAATCACCTCACCTCACTAATCACTAATCACCTCACCTCACTAATCACTAATCACCTCACCTCCCTTATCACTAATCACTACACCTCACCTCCCTTATCACTAATCACTATTCACCTCACTTATCACTAATCACCTCACCTCACTAGTCACTAATCACCTCACCTCACTAATCACTAATCACTATTCACCTCACTAATCACTAATCACCTCACCTCACTAATCACTAATCACCTCACCTCACTAATCACTAATCGCCTCACCTCACTAATCACTAATCGCCTCACCTCACTAATCACTAATCACCTCACCTCACTAATCACTATTCACCTCACTAATCACTATTCACCTTACCTCACTAATCACAAATCACCTCACCTCACTAATCACTAATCACCTCACTAATCACTAATCACCTCACCTCACCTCACAAATCACTAATCACCTCACCTCACTAATCACTAATCACCTCACCTCACTATCACGAATCACCTCACTAATCACTAATCTCTAATCACCTCACTAATCACTAATCACTAATCACCTCACTAATCACTAATCACTTCACCTCACGTCACTAATCACGTCACCTCACCTCAGTAATCACCTCACCTCACTAATCACTAATCACTATTCACCTCACTAATCACTAATCACTTTTCACCTCACTAATCACTAATCACTTTTCACCTCACTAATCACTAATCACTATTCACCTCACCTCACTAATCACTAATCACCTCACCTCACTAATCACTAATCACTTCACCTCACTTCACTAATCACTTCACCTCACTTCACTAATCACTTCACCTCACTACACTAATCACTTCACCTCACTTCACTAATCACTTCACCCCACTTCACTAATCACGTCACCTCAGTAATCACCTCACCTCAGTAATCACCTCTTCACTAATCACTTCACCTCACTTCACTAATCACTTCACCTCACTTCACTAATCACGTCACCTCACCTCAGTAATCACCTCACCTCAGTAATCACCTCACCTCAGTAATCACTAATCACCTCAGTAATCACTAATCACCTCAGTAATCACTAATCACCTCACTAATCACTAATCACCTCACTTATCACAATCACCTCACTTATCACTAATCACCTCACCTCACTATTCACTAATCACCTCACCTCACTAATCACTAATCACTATTCACCTCACTAATCACTAATCACCTCACCTCACTAATCACTAATCACCTAACCTCACTAATCACTAATCACCACACTTCACTAATCACTAATCACCTCACCTCACTAATCACTAATCACCTCACCTCACTTATCACTAATCACCTCACCTCACTAATCACTAATCACTATTCACCTCACTAATCACTAATCACCTCACCTCACTAATCACTAATCACCTCACTTATCACTAATCACTAATCATCTCACCTCACCTCACTAATCACTAATCACCTCACCTCACTAATCACTAATCACCTCACCTCACTAATCACTAATCACCTCACTAATCACTAATCACCTCACTAATCACTAATCACCTCACTAATCACTAATCACCTCACCTCACTATTCACTAATCACTATTCACCTCAATAATCACTAATCACCTCACCTCACTAATCACTAATCACCTAACCTCACTAATCACTAATCACCACACCTCACTAATCACTAATCACCTCACCTCACTAATCACTAATCACCTCACCTCACTTATCACTAATCACCTCACCTCACTAATCACTAATCACTATTCACCTCACTAATCACTAATCACCTCACCTCACTAATCACTAATCACCTCACTTATCACTAATCACTAATCATCTCACCTCACCTCACTAATCACTAATCACCTCACCTCACTAATCACTAATCACCTCACCTCACTAATCACTAATCACCTCACTAATCACTAATCACCTCACTAATCACTAATCACCTCACTAATCACTAATCACTTCACCTCACTAATCACTAATCACTTCACCTCACTAATCACTAATCACTTCACCTCACTAATCAGTAATCACTTCACCTCACTAATCACTAATCACTTCACCTCACTAATCACTATTCACCTCACTAATCAGTAATCACCTCACCTCACTAATCACTAATCACCTCACCTCACTAATCACTTATCACCTCACCTCACTAATCACTAATCACTATTCACCTCACTAATCACTAATCACCTCACCTCACTAATCACTAATCACCTCACCTCACTAATCAGTAATCACCTCACCTCACTAATCACTAATCACCTAACCTCACTAATCACTAATCACCTCACCTCACTAATCACTAATCACTATTCACCTCACCTCACTAATCACTAATCACCTCACCTCACTAATCACTAATCACTTCACCTCACTTCACTAATCACTTCACCTCACTTCACTAATCACTTCACCTCACTACACTAATCACTTCACCTCACTTCACTAATCACTTCACCCCACTTCACTAATCACGTCACCTCAGTAATCACCTCACCTCAGTAATCACCTCTTCACTAATCACTTCACCTCACTTCACTAATCACTTCACCTCACTTCACTAATCACTTTTCACCTCACTAATCACTAATCACTATTCACCTCACCTCACTAATCACTAATCACCTCACCTCACTAATCACTAATCACTTCACCTCACTTCACTAATCACTTCACCTCACTTCACTAATCACTTCACCTCACTACACTAATCACTTCACCTCACTTCACTAATCACTTCACCCCACTTCACTAATCACGTCACCTCAGTAATCACCTCACCTCAGTAATCACCTCACCTCACTAATCACTAATCACTATTCACCTCACTAATCACTAATCACTTTTCACCTCACTAATCACTAATCACTTTTCACCTCACTAATCACTAATCACTATTCACCTCACCTCACTAATCACTAATCACCTCACCTCACTAATCACTAATCACTTCACCTCACTTCACTAATCACTTCACCTCACTTCACTAATCACTTCACCTCACTACACTAATCACTTCACCTCACTTCACTAATCACTTCACCCCACTTCACTAATCACGTCACCTCAGTAATCACCTCACCTCAGTAATCACCTCTTCACTAATCACTTCACCTCACTTCACTAATCACTTCACCTCACTTCACTAATCACGTCACCTCACCTCAGTAATCACCTCACCTCAGTAATCACCTCACCTCAGTAATCACTAATCACCTCAGTAATCACTAATCACCTCAGTAATCACTAATCACCTCACTAATCACTAATCACCTCACTTATCACAATCACCTCACTTATCACTAATCACCTCACCTCACTATTCACTAATCACCTCACCTCACTAATCACTAATCACTATTCACCTCACTAATCACTAATCACCTCACCTCACTAATCACTAATCACCTAACCTCACTAATCACTAATCACCACACTTCACTAATCACTAATCACCTCACCTCACTAATCACTAATCACCTCACCTCACTTATCACTAATCACCTCACCTCACTAATCACTAATCACTATTCACCTCACTAATCACTAATCACCTCACCTCACTAATCACTAATCACCTCACTTATCACTAATCACTAATCATCTCACCTCACCTCACTAATCACTAATCACCTCACCTCACTAATCACTAATCACCTCACCTCACTAATCACTAATCACCTCACTAATCACTAATCACCTCACTAATCACTAATCACCTCACTAATCACTAATCACCTCACCTCACTATTCACTAATCACTATTCACCTCAATAATCACTAATCACCTCACCTCACTAATCACTAATCACCTAACCTCACTAATCACTAATCACCACACCTCACTAATCACTAATCACCTCACCTCACTAATCACTAATCACCTCACCTCACTTATCACTAATCACCTCACCTCACTAATCACTAATCACTATTCACCTCACTAATCACTAATCACCTCACCTCACTAATCACTAATCACCTCACTTATCACTAATCACTAATCATCTCACCTCACCTCACTAATCACTAATCACCTCACCTCACTAATCACTAATCACCTCACCTCACTAATCACTAATCACCTCACTAATCACTAATCACCTCACTAATCACTAATCACCTCACTAATCACTAATCACTTCACCTCACTAATCACTAATCACTTCACCTCACTAATCACTAATCACTTCACCTCACTAATCAGTAATCACTTCACCTCACTAATCACTAATCACTTCACCTCACTAATCACTA
This sequence comes from Oeneis ivallda, assembly GCA_029955525.1. Lineage (NCBI taxonomy): Eukaryota > Metazoa > Arthropoda > Insecta > Lepidoptera > Nymphalidae > Oeneis > Oeneis ivallda. The sequence continues at coordinate 12,037,490 of JARPMR010000015.1, read as the reverse complement.
TTCACCTCACTAATCAGTAATCACCTCACCTCACTAATCACTAATCACCTCACCTCACTAATCACTTATCACCTCACCTCACTAATCACTAATCACTATTCACCTCACTAATCACTAATCACCTCACCTCACTAATCACTAATCACCTCACCTCACTAATCAGTAATCACCTCACCTCACTAATCACTAATCACCTAACCTCACTAATCACTAATCACCTCACCTCACTAATCACTAATCACCTCACCTCACTAATCACTAATCACCTCACCTCACTAATCACTAATCACCTCACCTCACTAATCACTAATCACCTCACCTCACTAATCACTAATCACCTCACTAATCACTGATCACTATTCACCTCACTTATCACTAATCACCTCACCTCACTATCACTAATCACCTCACTAATCACTAATCACTAATCACCTCACTAATCACTAATCACCTCACTAATCACTAATCACCTAACCTCACTAATCACTAATCACCTCACCTCACTAATCACTAATCACCTCACCTCACTAATCACTAATCACCTCACCTCACTAATCACTAATCACCTCACCTCACTAATCACTAATCACCTCACCTCACTAATCACTAATCACCTCACCTCACTAATCACTAATCACCTCACCTCACTAATCACTAATCACCTCACCTCACTAATCACTAATCACCTCACCTCACTAATCACTAATCACCTCACCTCACTAATCACTAATCACCTCACCTCACTAATCACTAATCACCTCACTAATCACTGATCACTATTCACCTCACTTATCACTAATCACCTCACCTCACTATCACTAATCACCTCACTAATCACTAATCACTAATCACCTCACTAATCACTAATCACCTCACTAATCACTAATCACCACACCTCACTAATCACTAATCACCTCACCTCACTAATCACTAATCACCTCACCTCACTAATCACTAATCACCTCACCTCACTAATCACTAATCACCTCACCTCACTAATCACTAATCACCTCACTAATCACTGATCACTATTCACCTCACTTATCACTAATCACCTCACCTCACTATCACTAATCACCTCACTAATCACTAATCACTAATCACCTCACTAATCACTAATCACCTCACTAATCACTAATCACCACACCTCACTAATCACTAATCACCTCACTAATCACTAATCACCACACCTCACTAATCACTAATCACCACACCTCACTAATCACTAATCACCTCACTAATCACTAATCACCTCACCTCACTAGTCACTAATCACCTCACCTCACTAATCACTAATCACTATTCACCTCACTAATCACTAATCACTATTCACCTCACTTATCACTAATCACCTCACCTCACTAATCACTAATCACTATTCACCTCACTTATCACTAATCACCTCACCTCACTTATCACTAATCACCTCACCTCACTAGTCACTAATCACCTCACCTCACTAGTCACTAATCACCTCAACTCACTAGTCACTAATCACCTCACCTCACTAATCACTAATCACCTCACCTCACTAATCACTAATCACCTCACCTCACTAATCACTAATCACCTCACCTCACTAATCACTAATCACCTCACCTCACTAATCACTAATCACCTCACTAATCACTAATCACTATTCCCCTCACTTATCACTAATCACCTCACCTCACTATCACTAATCACCTCACTAATCACTAATCACTAATCACCTCACTAATCACTAATCACCTCACTAATCACTAATCACCTCACTAATCACTAATCACCTCACTAATCACTAATCACCACACCTCACTAATCACTAATCACCACACCTCACTAATCACTAATCACCACACCTCACTAATCACTAATCACCTCACCTCACTAGTCACTAATCACCTCACCTCACTAATCACTAATCACTATTCACCTCACTTATCACTAATCACCTCACCTCACTAATCACTAATCACTATTCACCTCACTAATCACTAATCACTATTCACCTCACTTATCACTAATCACCTCACCTCACTAATCACTAATCACCTCACCTCACTAATCACTTATCACTATTCACCTCACTAATCACTAATCACCTCACCTCACTAATCACTTATCACTATTCACCTCACTAATCACTAATCACTATTCACCTCACTAATCACTAATCACGTCACCTCACTAATCACTAATCACGTCACCTCACTAATCACTAATCACGTCACCTCACTAATCACCTCACCTCACTAATCACTAATCACCTCACCTCACTAATCACTAATCACCTCACCTCACTAATCACTAATCACCTCACCTCACTAATCACTAATCACCTCACCTCACTAATCACTAATCACCTCACCTCACTAATCACTAATCACCTCACCTCACTAATCACTAATCACCTCACCTCACTAGTCACTAATCACCTCACCTCACTAATCACTAATCACTATTCACCTCACTAATCACTAATCACCTCACCTCACTAATCACTAATCACCTCACCTCACTAATCACTAATCACCTCACCTCACTAGTCACTAATCACCTCACCTCACTAATCACTAATCACTATTCACCTCACTTATCACTAATCACCTCACCTCACTAATCACTAATCACTATTCACCTCACTTATCACTAATCACCTCACCTCACTTATCACTAATCACCTCACCTCACTAGTCACTAATCACCTCACCTCACTAGTCACTAATCACCTCACCTCACTAGTCACTAATCACCTCACCTCACTAATCACTAATCACCTCACCTCACTAATCACTAATCACCTCACCTCACTAATCACTAATCACCTCACCTCACTAATCACTAATCACCTCACCTCACTAATCACTAATCACCTCACCTCACTAATCACTAATCACCTCACCTCACTAATCACTAATCACCTCACCTCACTAATCACTAATCACCTCACTAATCACTATTCACCTCACTTATCACTAATCACCTCACCTCACTTATCACTAATCACCTCACCTCACTAGTCACTAATCACCTCACCTCACTAGTCACTAATCACCTCACCTCACTAGTCACTAATCACCTCACCTCACTAGTCACTAATCACCTCACCTCACTAATCACTAATCACCTCACCTCACTAATCACTAATCACCTCACCTCACTAATCACTAATCACCTCACCTCACTAATCACTAATCACCTCACCTCACTAATCACTAATCACCTCACCTCACTAATCACTAATCACCTCACCTCACTAATCACTAATCACCTCACCTCACTAATCACTATTCACCTCACTTATCACTAATCACCTCACCTCACTATCACTAATCACCTCACTAATCACTAATCACTAATCACCTCACTAATCACTAATCACCTCACTAATCACTAATCACCACACCTCACTAATCACTAATCACCACACCTCACTAATCACTAATCACCACACCTCACTAATCACTAATCACCTCACTAATCACTAATCACCTCACCTCACTAGTCACTAATCACCTCACCTCACTAGTCACTAATCACCTCACCTCACTAGTCACTAATCACCTCACTTATCACTAATCACCTCACCTCACTAATCACTAATCACTATTCACCTCACTTATCACTAATCACCTCACCTCACTAATCACTAATCACTATTCACCTCACTTATCACTAATCACCTCACCTCACTAGTCACTAATCACCTCACCTCACTAGTCACTAATCACCTCACTAATCACTAATCACCTCACTAATCACTAATCACCTCACTAATCACCTCACCTCACTAATCACTAATCACCTCACCTCACTAATCACTAATCACCTCACCTCACTAATCACTAATCACCTCACTAATCACTAATCACCTAATCACCTCACCTCACTAATCACTAATCACCTCACCTCACTAATCACTAATCACCTCACCTCACTAATCACTAATCACTTCACCAATCACTTCACCTCACTTCACTAATCACTTCACCTCACTAATCACTAATCACCTCACCTCACTTCACCTCACTTCACTAATCACTTCACCTCACTTCACTAATCACTAATCACCTCACCTCACTAATCACTAATCACCTCACCTCACTAATCACTAATCACCTCACCTCACTAATCACTAATCACCTCACCTCACTAATCACTAATCACCTCACCTCACTAATCACTAATCACGTCACCTCACTAATCACTAATCACGTCACCTCACTAATCACTAATCACGTCACCTCACTAATCACTAATCACGTCACCTCACGAATCACTAATCACGTCACCTCACGAATCACTAATCACGTCACCTCACGAATCACTAATCACGTCACCTCACGAATCACTAATCACGTCACCTCACCTCACTAATCACTAATCACCTCACCTCACTAATCACTAATCACCTCACCTCACTAATCACTAATCACCTCACCTCACTAATCACTAATCACCTCACCTCACTAATCACTAATCACCTCACCTCACTAATCACTAATCACCTCACCTCACTAATCACTAATCACCTCACCTCACTAATCACTAATCACCTCACCTCACTAATCACTAATCACCTCACCTCACCAATCACTAATCACCTCACCTCACCAATCACTAATCACCTCACCTCACCAATCACTAATCACCTCACCTCACCAATCACTAATCACGTCACCTCACCAATCACTAATCACGTCACCTCACTAATCACTAATCACGTCACCTCACTAATCACTATTCACCTCACTAATCACTAATCACCATTCACCTCACCAATCACTAATCACCAATCACCTCACCAATCACTAATCACCAATCACCTCACCAATCACTAATCACCAATCACCTCACCAATCACTAATCACCTCACCTCACCAATCACTAATAACGTCACCTCACCAATCACTATTCACCTCACTAATCACTAATCACCTCACCTCTCTAATCACTAATCACCTCACCTCACTAATCCTTAATCACCTCACTAATCACTAATCACCTCACCTCACTAATCACTAATCACCTCACCTCACTAATCACTAATCACCTCACCTCACTAATCACTAATCACCTCACCTCACTAATCACTAATCACCTCACCTCACTAATCACTAATCACCTCACCTCACTAATCACTAATCACCTCACCTCACTAATCACTATTCACGTCACTAATCACTAATCACCTCACCTCACTAATCACTATTCACCTCACTAATCACTAATCACCTCACCTCACTAATCACTAATCACCTCACCTCACTAATCACTATTCACCTCACTTATCACTAATCACCTCACCTCACTTATCACTAATCACCTCACCTCACTAATCACTAATCACCTCACCTCACTAATCACCTCACTAATCACTAATCACCTCACCTCACTAATCACTATTCACCTCACCTCACTAATCACTATTCACCTCACTTATCACTAATCACTATTCACCTCACTTATCACTAATCACCTCACCTCACTTATCACTAATCACCTCACCTCACTTATCACTAATCACTATTCACCTCACCAATCACTAATCACCTCACCTCACCAATCACTAATCACCTCACCTCACCAATCACTAATCACCTCACCTCACCAATCACTAATCACCTCACCTCACCAATCACTAATCACCTCACCTCACCAATCACTAATCACCTCACCTCACCAATCACTAATCACCTCACCTCACCAATCACTAATCACCTCACCTCACCAATCACTAATCACCTCACCTCACTAATCACTTCACCTCACCTCACTAATCACTAATCACTAATCTTCTCTCTAATCACTTCACCTCACCTCACTAATCACTAATCACTAATCTTCTCTCTAATCACTTCACCTCACCTCACTAATCACTTCACCTCACTTCACCTCACTTCACCTCACTTCACCTCACTTCACCTCACTTCACCTCACTTCACCTCACTTCACTTATCACTTCACCTCACTTCACTTATCACTTCACCTCACTTCACTTATCACTTCACCTCACTTCACTAATCACCTCACCTCAGTAATCACCTCTTCACTAATCACTTCACCTCACTTCACTAATCACGTCACCTCACGTAACTAATCACGTCACCTCACGTAACTAATCACGTCACCTCACCTCAGTAATCACCTCACCTCAGTAATCACTAATCACCTCACCTCAGTAATCACTAATCACCTCACCTCACTAATCACTAATCACCTCACCTCACTAATCACCTCACCTCACTAATCACTAATCACCTCACCTCACTAATCACTAATCACCTCACCTCACTAATCACTAATCACCTCACCTCACTAAATCACTATTCACCTTACTAATCACTAATCACTATTCACCTCACTAATCACTAATCACCTCACCTCAATAATCACTAATCACCTCACCTCACTAATCACTAATCACTAATCACTAATCACTAATCACCTCACCTCACCTCACTAATCACTAATCACCTAACCTCACTAATCACTAAATCGACAAAAATTACTCTGTGAAGGATGACTTAAATCAAGTGAGTTGGAAATGTAATGTAGTAAGTGTCAAACGTTACTAATCACTAATAGGTTGCTCATATGTCTCATATGTCTCATATGTCTCATATGTCTAGTTGTTACTTCATTTAATTAATTTTGACCATAAATTACGTAAATCTCACCTGTGTGGCGCCTTCATTGCCCAGCGCCTTCCTCGCCCGGTGCCGTCATCGCCCGAAGCTGCCCTCCTACCAGCTTCCTCGTCCTTCAGGGTGTCGCTGGCCATCGGCTCCGTCGACCTGCAACAAAAACAATAGTTAAGGTTTTTCAAAATTTTCTTTTCAAGGCATCCGCCACCCGTATTTATATACCAAAGCATGCTTGTAATCAACGCAACACAATACAATTACAAGGCCATGCAACACAATAAAAAAATTCCGTCGACCTGCAACATAAAAACAATAGTATTACTTATATCTAATTATTTATCTAATCGCTTATCACTAATAACTTATCTTAGAGCCGAGCCGAGTCGCCGAAATCACTTGCTGTAGCTCGTTGTCCCGGATTTTCATCTAGATTTTTTCCTGCCCATCGCTGGCCATCAGCTCCGTCGACCTGCAACACAAATAAAATAGTTTACATTTATCAAAATTTTCTTCATTTCTTATTATCAAATAAATGTTCAAAATCGGCAAAATTACTCTGTGAAGGACGACATAAATCAAGAGAGTTGGAAATGTAATGTACAGTACCCGTTGATATATATTGCACATCAGCCTTATGGCCGATGTGCAATATATATCCGCCGGGTACTGTATGTACTACTACTATATACTGTATATATTATTGGCTATCAGAAGCGGATTTATTTAAAAGTTATCAGAAGCGGATTTATTCCTCAAAAACTAATCAGGCTATAAGAGAACGCATCTCTTAAAACGCTGAAACCCTACCGAAGCCGTCTCCACCATCCCCAATAACGGCCCCTTTCCACTCAGCTAATAACCACAGCACGACAGACAAACCACCATCTGAACGTGAGGGTAACTATCAAAATGCACAAATCAACCAATGGACAATTATTATGACTCAGGCGTGATCCCATCACGATTAAGAGATGTTGACGGCATGCTCGTCCAATAAAAAGAGGGTGAACAAATAGCACGCTGCGCTTATAAAGCCGACGATCGCTCCAACGTCGCCTCTCCCTACTCGTAAATCGGTGTTGCTCGTGCGAGCGCTCGGATTCATCCGCGCACGTTTTTGCTCCAGAGTGGCGACAGTCCGCTAACACACCTTATTTTTTGGTACCCTTCTTTATCTCCTATAATATATATATTGTACTACTACTATATACTGTATATAACCGAGCCGAGTCGCTGCAATCACTTGCTGTCGCTCGTTGTCCCGGATATCATCTAGATTTTTTCCTGCCCGTCGCTGGCCATCAGCTCCGTCGACCTGCAACACAAATAAAATAGTTTACATTTATCAATATTCTCTTCATTTCTTGTTATCAAAATTTTCTTCATTTCTTATTATCAAATAAATGTTCAACATCGGCAAAATTACTCTGTGAAGGACGACGTAAATAAAGCGAGTCGTATAAATTTGTAATTAATCGATTATGTATAAATTAGCAAGAAAAGGTTAGAATTATTTTGCTATAATCCGCCAACAGAAAAAATCTGTATGGTCAAACATGCAATTAAAAGCTAAGCACCACTCACCTACCCAGCCAAGCAAAAAAGCCAAGTTCCCAAGCAAGCAATGCCACCACCACTCACATGCACCACCACACAAGACTTTTACACTACTCTCGACGCACGTTAAAGTGTAGTACAGTAAGTACAGAGTAGTGTAAAAGTCTTGTGTGGTGGTGCATGTGAGTGGTGGTGGCATTGCTTGCTTGGGAACTTGGCTTTTTTGCTTGGCTGGGTAGGTGAGTGGTGCTTAGCTTTTAATTGCATGTTTGACCATACAGATTTTTTCTGTTGGCGGATTATAGCAAAATAATTCTAACCTTTTCTTGCTAATCATGAACTTCCGCAAAGTAACGCCTGCTTCTATCCAATATGTATAAATTGTCAAACGTTTTACTTATCAATAATTGGTGGCTCCATATCTCTAGTTGTTACTTCATTTTAATTAATTATGACCATAAATTACGTAAATTTCACCTGTGTGTTGCGCCTTCATTTCCCAGCGCCTTCCTAGTCTTGCACCGTCATCGCCCGACGCCGCACTCCCAGCGGCTTCCTCGTCCTTCAGGGTGTCGCTAGCCATCGGCTCCGTCGACCTGCAACAAAAATAATAGTTAAGATTTTTCAAAATTTTCTTTTCAAGGCATCCGCCACCCGTATTTATTTATACCAAAGCGTGCTTGTAATCAATGCAACACAATACAACTACAAAACCATGCAACACAAAAAAATTCCGTCGACCTAAAACATAGAAACAATAGTTAAGATTTTCAAAATTTTCTCTATGCCACCCTCCCAGCAGCATCCTCATCCTTCAGGGTGTCGCTACCCATCGGCTCCGTTCAACCTGCAACAAAAACAATAGTTAAGATTTTTCAAATTTTTTTTACGCCACCCTCCCAGCAGCTTCCTCGTCCTTCAGGGTGTCTCTGGCCATCGGCTTCGTCGACTTGCAACAAAAACAATAATTAAGATTTTTCAAAATTTTCTTTTCAAGTCATCCGCCACCCGTATTTATACCATAGCGTGCTTGTAATCAATGCAACACATTACAACTACAAAACAATGCAACATTAAAAAATTCCGTCGACCTGCAACATAAAAACAGTAGTTAAGATTTTGAAATTTTCTTTACGGGTCCCTCCCAGCAGCATCCTCGTCCTTCAGGGTGTCGCTGCCCATCGGCTCCGTCAACCTGCAACAAAAACAATAGTTAAGATTTTTCAAATTTTTTTTACGCCGCACTCCCAGAAGCTTCCTCGTCCTTCAGAGTGTCGCTGGCCATCGGCTCCGTCAACCTGCAACAAAATCAATAGTTAAGATTTTTCAAAATTTTCTTTTCAAGGCATCCGCCACCCGTATTTATACCAAAACGTGCTTGTAATCAATGCAACACCACACAACTGCAAAACCATGCAACACTAAAAAATTGTCGACCTGCAACATAAAAACAAAAGTTAAGATTTTCAAAATTTTCTTTACGTCCCCCTCCCTGCAGCATCCTCGTCCTTCAGGGTTTCGCTGCCCATCGGCTCCGTCAACCTGCAACAAAAACAATCTATTAAGATTTTTCAAATTTTTCTTTACGCCGCCCTCCCAGAAGCTTCCTCGTCCTTCAGAGTGTCGCTGGCCATCGGCTCCGTCAACCTGCAACAAAAAAGATAAGTAAGATTTTTCAAAATTTTCTTTTCAAGGCATCCGCCACCCGTATTTATACCAAAACGTGCTTGTAATCAATGCAACACAATACAACTGCAAAACCATGCAACACTAAAAAATTCGTCGACCTGCAACATAAAAACAATAGTTAAGATTTTCAAAATTTCCTTTACGTCCCTCCCAGCAGCATCCTTGTCCTTCAGGGTGTCGCTGCCCATCGGCTCCGTCAACCTGCAACAAAAACAATAGTTAAGATTTTTCAAACTTTTCTTTACGCCGCCCTCCCAGAAGCTTCCTCGTCCTTCAGTGTCGCTGGCCATCGGCTCCGTCAACCTGCAAAAAAAAACAATAGTTAAGATTTTTCAAAATTTTCTTTTCAAGGCATCCGCCACCCGTATTTATACCAAAGCATGCTTGTAATCAATGCAACACAATACAATTTCAAAACCATGCAACACTAAAAAATTCGTCAACCTGCAAAAAAACCAATAGTTAAGATTTTTCAAAATTTTCTTTTCAAGGCATCCGCCACCCGTATTTATACCAAAACGTGCTTGTAATCAATGTAACACAATACAACTGCAAAACCATGCAACACTAAAAAATTCGTCGACCTGCAACATAAAAACAATAGTTAATATTTTCAAAATTTTCTTTACGTCCCTCCCAGCAGCATCCTAGTCCTTCAGGGTGTCGCTGCCCATCGGCTCCGTCAACCTGCAACAAAAACAATAGTTAAGATTTTTCAAAATTTTCTTTTCAAGGCATCCGCCACCCGTATTTATACCAAAGCATGCTTGTAATCAATGCAACACAATACAATTTCAAAACCATGCAAAATTAAAAAATTCCGTCGACCTGCAACATAAAAACAATAGTTAAGATTTTTCAAATTTTTCTTTACGCCGCCCTCCCAGAAGCTTCCTCGTCCTTCAGAGTGTCGCTGGCCATCGGCTCCGTCAACCTGCAACAAAAACAATAGTTAAGATTTTTCAAAATTTTCTTTTCAAGGCATCCGCCACCCGTATTTATACCAAAGCGTGCTTGTAATCAATGCAACACAATACAACTACAAAACCATGCAAAATTAAAAAATTCCGTCGACCTGCAACATAAAAACAATAGTTAAGATTTTCAAAATTTTCTTTACGTCCCCCTCCCAGCAGCATCCTCGTCCTTCAGGGTGTCGCTGCCCATCGGCTCCGTCAACCTGCAACAAAAACAATAGTTAAGATTTTTCAAATTTTTCTTTACGCCGCCCTCCCAGAAGCTTCCTCGTCCTTCAGAGTGTCGCTGGCCATCGGCTCCGTCAAGCTGCAACAAAAACAATAGTTAAGATTTTTCAAAATTTTCTTTTCAAAGCATCCGCCACCCGTATTTATACCAAAGCATGCTTGTAATCAATGCAACACAATACAACTACAAAACCATGCAACATTAAAAAATTCCGTCGACCTGCAACATAAAAACAATCGTTAAGATTTTCAAAATTTTCTTTACGTTCCCCTCCCAGCAGCATCCTCGTCCTTCAGGGTGTCGCTGCCCATCGGCTACGTCAACCAGCAACAAAAACAATAGTTAAGATTTTTCAAATTTTTCTTTACGCCGCCCTCCCAGAAGCTTCCTCGTCCTTCAGAGTGTCGCTGGCCATCGGCTCCGTCAACCTGCAACAAAAAAGATTTTTCAAAATTTTCTTTTCATGGCATCCGCCACCCGTATTTATACCAAAACGTGCTTGTAATCAATGCAACACAATACAACTGCAAAACCATGCAACACTAAAAAATTCCGTCGACCTGCAACATAAAAACAATAGTTAAGGTTTTCAAAATTTTCTTTACGTCCCCCTCCCAGCAGCATCCTCGTCCTTCAGGGTGTCGCTGCCCATCGGCTACGTCAACCAGCAACAAAAACAATAGTTAAGATTTTTCAAATTTTTCTTTACGCCGCCCTCCCAGGAGCTTCCTCGTCCTTCAGAGTGTCGCTGGCCATCGGCTCCGTCAACCTGCAACAAAACCATAGTTAAGATTTATCAAAATTTTCTTTTCAAGGCATCCGCCACCCGTATTTATACCAAAGCATGGTTGTAATCAACGCAACACAATACAAGGCCATGCATTGCAATAAAAAAATTCCGTCGACCTGCAACATAAAAACAATAGTTAACTTATATAACTAATTAATTATCTTATCGCTTATAACTAGTTACTTATCTTAGAGCCGAACCGAGCCGAGTCGCCGAAATCACTTGCTGTCGCTTGGTGTACCGGATTTTCATCTAGATTTTTTCCTGCCCGTCGCTGGCCATCAGGTCCGTTGACCTGCAACAAAAATAAAAAAGTTTACATTTATCAAAATTCTCTTCATTTCTTATTATCAAAATTTTCTTCATTTCTTATCAAATAAATGTTCAATATCAGCAAAACTACTCTGTGACTAATCACTAATTGGTGGCTCCATATCTATAGTTGTTACTTCATTTTAATTAATTATGACCATAGATTACGTAAATTTCACCTGTGCGTTGCGCCTTCATTGCCCAGCGCCTTCCTCATCTTGCATCGTCATCGCGCGACGCCGCCCTCCCAGTAGCTTCCTCGTCCTTCAGGGTGTCGCTGGCCATCGGCTCCGTCGACCTGCAACAAAAACAATAGTTAAGATTTTTCAAAATTTTCTTTTCAAGGCATCCACCACCCGTATTTATACCAAAGCATGCTTGTAATCAATGCAACACAATACAACTACAAAACCATGCAACACAAAAAAAATTCCGTCGACCTGCAACATAAAAACAATAGTTAAGATTTTTCAAAATTTTCTTTTCAAGGCATCCACCACCCGTATTTATACCAAAGCATGCTTGTAATCAAGGCAACACAATACAACTACAAAACCATGCAACACAAAAAAAATTCCGTCGACCTGCAACATAAAAACAATAGTTAAGATTTTTCAAAATTTTCTTTTCAAGGCATCCACCACCCGTATTTATACCAAAGCATGCTTGTAATCAATGCAACACAATACAACTACAAAACCATGCAACACAAAAAAAATTCCGTCGACCTGCAACATAAAAACAATAGTTAAGATTTTCAAAATTTTCTTTACGTCCCCCTCCCAGCAGCATCCTCGTCGTTCAGGGTGTCGCTGCCCAAAAACAATAGTTAAGATTTTTCAAATTTATCTTTACGCCGCCCTCCCAGAAGCTTCCTCGTCCTTCAGAGTGTCGCTGGCCATCGGCTCCGTCAACCTGCAAAAAACAATAGTTAAGATTTTTCAAAATTTTCTTTTCAAGGCATCCGCCACCCGTATTTATACCAATACGTGCTTGTAATCAATGCAACACAATACAACTGCAAAACCATGCAACACTAAAAAATTCGTCGACCTGCAACATACAAACAATAGTTAAGATTTTCAAAATTTTCTTTACGTCCCCCTCCCAGCAGCATCCTCGTCCTTCAGGGTGTCGCTGCCCATGGGCTCCGTCACCCTGCAACAAAAACAATAGTTAAGATTTTCAAATTTATCTTTACGCCGCCCTCCCAGAAGCTTCCTCGTGTCCTTCAGAGCGTCGCTGGCCATCGGCTCCGTCAACCTGCAAAAAAAACAATAGTTAAGATTTTTCAAAATTTTCTTTTCAAGGTCCGCCACCCGTATTTATACCAAAGCATGCTTGTAATCAATGCAACACAATACAATTTCAAAACCATGCAAAATTAAAAAATTCCGTCGACCTGCAACATAAAAACAATAGTTAAGATTTTTCAAATTTTTCTTTACGCCGCCCTCCCAGAAGCTTCCTCGTCCTTCAGATTGTCACTGGCCTTCGGCTCCGTCAACCTGCAACAAAAACAATAGTTAAGATTTTTCAAATTTTTCTTTACGCCGCCCTCCCAGCAGCATCCTCGTCCTTCAGGGTGTCGCTGCCCATCGGCTCCGTCAACCTGCAACAAAAACAATAGTTAAGATTTTTCAAATTTTTCTTTTCAAGGCATCCGCCACCCGTATTTATACCAATACGTGCTTGTAATCAATGGAACACAATACAACTACAAAACCATGCAACACTAAAAAATTCCGTCGACCTGCAACATAAAAACAATAGTTCAGATTTTTCAAATTTTTCTTTACGCCGCCATCCCAGAAGCTTCCTCGTCCTTCAGAGTGTCGCTGGCCATCGGCTCCGTCAACCTGCAAAAAAACAATAGTCAAGATTTTTCAAAATTTTCTTTTCAAGGCATCCGCCACCCGTATTTATACCAAAGCATGCTTGTTATCAATGCAACACAATACAATTTCAAAACCATGCAAAATTAAAAAATTCCGTCGACCTGCAACATAAAAACAATAGATAAGATTTTTCAAATTTTTCTTTACGCCGCCCTCCCAGAAGCTTCCTAGTCCTTCAGAGTGTCGCTGGCCATCGGCTCCGTCAACCTGCAACAAAAACAATAGTTAAGATTTTTCAAAATTTTCTTTTCAAGGCATCCGCCACCCGTATTTATACCAATACGTGCTTGTAATCAATGCAACACAATACAACTACAAAACCATGCAACATTAAAAAATTCCGTCGACCTGCAACATAAAAACAATAGTTAAGATTTTCAAAATTTTCTTTACGTCCCCCTCCCAGCAGCATCCTCGTCCTTCAGGGTGTCGCTGCCCATCGGCTCCATCAACCTGCAACAAAAACAATAGTTAAGATTTTCAAAATTTTCTTTATGCCGCCCTCCCAGCAGCTTCCTCGTCCTTCAGAGTGTCGCTGGCCATCGGCTCCGTCAACCTGCAACAAAACAATAGTTAAGATTTTTCAAATTTTTCTTTACGCCGCCCTCCCAGCAGCTTCCTCGTCCTTCAGGGTGTCGCTGGCCATCGACTTCGTCGACCTGCAACAGAAACAATAGTTTCAACTCATCCGCCACCCGTATGATTATAGAACTCACTACATGATTATAGAACTCATTATTCTCTACAAAAAAGTTCTGGAAGAAATATATCTATCTATCATAATTAAGTCACAATAATAGCTTTTGTATTCTAAAATTTAATTAGATCGCCTTTATTATCGTTGTTTTAATTCTTCCTTACAATTATAAATGCGAAAGAGTGTTTGTTTGTTGGTTGGTTGGTTTGTCCGTCAATCACGCTGCAACAAAGCTACGGATTGACGTTATTTTTTGGATAGGTTAGATGGATTGATATAGTTCAGAACCTGATATAGGCATCCTGGAAAATCAAAGAGTTCCCGCGGGATTTTAAAAACTAAATCCACGCGGACGAAGTCGCGGGCATCAGCTAGTTATCAAATAAATGTTCAAAATTGGCAAAATTACTCTGTGACTAATCACTAATTGGTGGCTCCATATCTCTAGTTGTTACTTCATTTTAATTAATTATGACCATAGATTACGTAAATTTCACCTGTGTGTTGCGCCTTCATCGCCCAGCGCCTTCCTCATCTTGCATCGTCATCGCGCGACGCCGCCCTCCCAGGAGCTTCCTCGTCCTTCAGGGTGTCGCTGGCCATCGGCTCCGTCGACCTGCAACAAAAACAATAGTTAAGATTTTTCAAAATTTTCTTTTCAAGGCATCCACCACCCGTATTTATATCAAAGCATGCATGTAATCAATGCAACACAATACAACTACAAAACCATGCAACACAAAAAAATTCCGTCGACCTGCAACATAAAAACAATAGTTAAGATTTTCAAAATTTTTCAAAATTTTCTTTATGCCGCCCTCCCAGCAGCTTTCTCGTCCTTCAGAGTGTCGCTGGCCATCGGCTCCGTCAACCTGCAACAAAACCATAGTTAAGATTTATCAAAATTTTCTTTTCAAGGCATCCGCCACCCGTATTTATACCAAAGCATGGTTGTAATCAACGCAACACAATACAAGGCCATGCATTGCAATAAAAAAATTCCGTCGACCTGCAACATAAAAACAATAGTTAATAACTTATATAACTAATTATTTATCTTATCGCTTATAACTAGTTACTTATCTTAGAGCCGAACCGAGCCGAGTCGCCGAAATCACTTGCTGTCGCTTGGTGTACCGGATTTTCATCTAGATTTTTTCCTGTCCGTCGCTGGCCATCAGGTCCGTTGACCTGTACCAAAAATAAAAAAGTTTACATTTATCAAAATTCTCTTCATTTCTTACTATCAAAATTTTCTTCATTTCTTATCAAATAAATGTTCAATATCGGCAAAACTACTCTGTGACTAATTACTAATTGGTGGCTCCATATCTATAGTTGTTACTTCATTTTAATTAATTATGACCATAGATTACGTAAATTTCACCTGTGCGTTGCGCCTTCATTGCCCAGCGCCTTCCTCATCTTGCATCGTCATCGCACGACGCCGTCCTCCCAGTAGCTTCCTCGTCCTTCAGGGTGTCGCTGGCCATCGGCTCCGTCGACCTGCAACAAAAACAATAGTTAAGATTTTTCAAAATTTTCTTTTCAAGGCATCCACCACCCGTATTTATACCAAAGCATGCTTGTAATCAATGCAACACAATACAACTACAAAACCATGCAACACAAAAAAAATTCCGTCGACCTGCAACATAAAAACAATAGTTAAGATTTTCAAAATTTTCTTTACGTCCCCCTCCCAGCAGCATCCTCGTCCTTCAGGGTGTCGCTGCCCATGGGCTCCGTCACCCTGCAACAAAAACAATAGTTAAGATTTTTCAAATTTATCTTTACGCCGCCCTCCCAGAAGCTTCCTCGTCCTTCAGAGTGTCGCTGGCCATCGGCTCCGTCAACCTGCAAAAAACAATAGTTAAGTTTCAAAATTTTCTTTTCAAGGCATCCGCCACCCGTATTTATACCAATACGTGCTTGTAATCAATGCAACACAATACAACTGCAAAACCATGCAACACTAAAAAATTCGTCGACCTGCAACATAAAAACAATAGTTAAGATTTTCAAAATTTTCTTTACGTCCCCCTCCCAGCAGCATCCTCGTTCTTCAGGGTGTCGCTGCCCATGGGCTCCGTCACCCTGCAACAAAAACAATAGTTAAGATTTTCAAATTTATCTCTACGCCGCCCTCCCAGAAGCTTGCTCGTGTCCTTCAGAATGTCGCTGGCCATCGGCTCCGTCAACCTGCAAAAAAACAATAGTTAAGATTTTTCAAAATTTTCTTTTCAAGGCATCCGCCACCCGTATTTATACCAAAACGTGCTTGTAATCAATGCAACACAATACAACTGCATAGCCATGCAACACTAAAAAATTCGTCGACCTGCAACATAAAAACAATAGTTAAGATTTTCAAAATTTTCTTTACGTCCCCCTCCCAGCAGCATCCTCGTCCTTCAGGGTGTCGCTGCCCATCGGCTCCATAAACCTGCAACAAAAACAATAGTTAAGATTTTTCAAATTTTTCTTTACGCCGCCCTCCCAGAAGCTTCCTCGTCCTTCAGAGTGTCGCTGGCCATCAGCTCCGTCAACCTGCAACAAAAACAATAGTTAAGATTTTTCAAAATTTTCTTTGCAAGGCATCCGCCACCCGTATTTATACCAAAGCATGCTTGTTATCAATGCAACACAATACAATTTCAAAACCATGCAAAATTAAAAAATTCCGTCGACCTGCAACATAAAAACAATAGTTAAGATTTTCAAATTTTTCCTTACGCCGCCCTCCCAGAAGCTTCCTCGTCCTTCAGAGTGTCGCTGGCCATCAGCTCCGTCAACCTGCAACAAAAATAATAGTTAAGATTTTTCAAAATTTTCTTTGCAAGGCATCCGCCACCCGTATTTATACCAAAGCATGCTTGTAATCAATGCAACACAATACAACTACAAAACTATGCAACATTAAAAAATTCCGTCGACCTGAAACATAAAAACAATAGTTAAGATTTTCAAAATTTCTTTACGTCCCCCTCCCAGCAGCATCCTCGTCCTTCAGGTTGTCGCTGCCCATCGGCTCCGTCAACCTGCAACAAAAACAATAGTTAAGATTTTTCAAATTTTTCTTTTCAAGGCATCCGCCACCCGTATTTATACCAATACGTGCTTGTAATCAATGGAACACAATACAACTACAAAACCATGCAACACTAAAAAATTCCGTCAACCTGCAACATAAAAACAATAGTTCACATTTTTCAAATTTTTCTTTACGCCGCCCTCCCAGAAGCTTCCTCGTCCTTCAGAGTGTCGCTGGCCATCGGCTCCGTCAACCTGCAAAAAAACAATAGTTAAGATTTTTCAAAATTTTCTTTTCAAGGCATCCGCCACCCGTATTTATACCAAAGCATGCTTGTTATCAATGCAACACAATACAATTTCAAAACCATGCAAAATTAAAAAATTCCGTCGACCTGCAACATAAAAACAATAGTTAAGATTTTTCAAATTTTCCTTTACGCCGCCCTCCCAGAAGCTTCCTAGTCCTTCAGAGTGTCGCTGGCCATCGGCTCCGTCAACCTGCAACAAAAACAAAAGTTAAGATTTTTCAAAATTTTCTTTTCAAGGCATCCGCCACCCGTATTTATACCAATACGTGCTTGTAATCAATGCAACATAATACAACTGCAAAACCATGCAACACTAAAAAATTCGTCGACCTGCAACATAAAAACAATAGTTCAGATTTTCAAAATTTTCTTTACGTCCCCCTCCCAGCAGCATCCTCGTCCTTCAGGGTGTCGCTGCCCATCAGCTCCATCAACCTGCAACAAAAAACAATAGTTAAGATTTTCAAAATTTTCTTTATGCCGCCCTCCCAGCAGCTTCCTCGTCCTTCAGAGTGTCGCTGGCCATCGGCTCCGTCAACCTGCAACAAAACAATAGTTAAGATTTTTCAAAATTTCTGTACGCCGCCCTCCCAGCAGCTTCCTCGTCCTTTAGGGTGTCGCTGGCCATCGGATCAGTCAACCTGCAACAAAAACATTAGTTAAGATTTTTCAAAACTTTCTTTTCAAGGCATCCGCCACCCGTATTTATACCAAAGCGTGCTTATAATCAATGCAACACAATACAACTGCAAAACCATGCAACACCAAAAAACGTCGACCTGCAACATAAAAACAATAGTTAAGATTTTCAAAATTTTCTCTATGCCGCCCTCCCAGCAGCTTCCTCGTCCTTCAGAGTGTCGCTGGCCATCGGCTCCGTCAACCTGCAACAAAACAATAGTTAAGATTTTTCAAAATTTTCTGTACGCCGCCCTCCCAGCAGCTTCCTCGTCCTTCAGGGTGTCGCTGGCCATCGGATCCGTCAACCTGCAACAAAAACAATAGTTAAGATTTTTCAAAATTTTCTTTTCAAGGCATCCGCCACCCGTATTTATACCAAAGCATGCTTGTAATCAACGCAACACAATACAACTACAAGGCCATGCAACACAATAAAAAAAATCCGTCGACCTGCAACATAAAAACAATAGTTAACTTATCTACTGCATCTGTGAAGTATGACTGTTAAACCAAATGAGTAGGAAATTTAATATATTTCGGAGTGACCGAGATTCAATGTGGGATTTGTGAAGGGCTACTTTAACGAAACTTCATGATAATTTGGAACAGCAATTTATTACATAAAACTGATTTGATCAAGAACTAGCCACATTAGCCATGGTCCAGAAACGGGAATTATTACTCAAAAACTAATCCGGCACCGAGACCCTACCTAAAGCCGTCTCCAACCACCCGTATAACGGCCCCTCTCCTCACATCTAAACAATTAAACCACAACACGACAGACAAACCACCATCTGAACATGAGGGTAGCTATCAAAATGCACAAATTAATTAATAAACAATTATTACGACTCAGGCGTGATCCCTATCACAATTAGAGATGTTGACGGTATGCTCGTCCCAATGAAACTGCCCCGAATAAAGGGCACACTGCGCTTATAAAGCCGGTAATCGCTCCATCCCCACCTCACTCGACTCGTAGTGGTTCGGTGTCGCTCGTGCGCGCGCTCATCGTGATTCATCCGTGCCAACATTATATAAAGTGTCAAACGTTTTACTAATCACTAATAGGTGGCTCTATATGTGTGTTTGCTTATTAAATTTACTAGAATTTAATCAGAGTAAATCCATTTTTATTAATTTTGACCATTAATTACGTAAATCTAACCTGTGTGCGGCGCCTTCATTGCCCGACGCCGTCATCGCCCGACGCCGCCCTCCCAGCAGCTTCCTGGTCCTTCAGGGTGACGCTGGCCATCGGCTTCGTCGACCTGCAACAAAAACAATAGTTAAGATTTTTCAAAATTTTCTTTTCAAGGCATCCACCACCCGTATTTATTACCAAAGCATTCTTGTACTCAACGCAACACAATACAACTATAAGGCCATGCAACACAATAAAAAAATTCCGTCGACCTGCAACATAAAAACAATAGTTTACTTATCTTATTACTATATATCTTTCTTATCGCTTATCACAAAATACTTATCTTAGAGCCGAGCCGAGCCGAGTCGCCGAAATCACTTGCTGTCGCTCGGTGTCCCGGATTTTCATCTAGATTTTTTCCTGCCCGTCGCTGGCCATCAGCTCCGTCGACCTGCAACACAAATGAAATAGTTTACATTTATCAAAATTTTGTTCATTTCTTATTATCAAAGAAATGTTCAAAATCGACAAAAATTACTCTGAAGGATGACTTAAATCGAGTGAGTAAATAATAGAGTGAGTGAGTGAGTAATATGTGCAAAGAAGAATACCAATATCCCACAGGAACTGTTTGTTTTCCCGGAATAAAAGTAGCCTTTGTCACTTTCCAGGTCCTCAACTTTACCCGTGTAAAAAACCACGTCAATCTATACTCAAAAAATGCGTAAATAATAGCGACATACATACATACATACATACATACATAATTGCCGCGTAATTAAAACATGAATATGTGAAAAGTAGCATACTAATATCCCGCAGGAACCGTTTGTTTTCCCGAGATAAAAAAAGTAGCCTTTGTCATTTTTTAACTTCACCTGTGCAAAAAAAATCACGTCAATCTAAAACTCCATTGCGCGTATTTTGAAGGACAAATGCGTAAAAAAATAGCGATATCCCGCAGGAACTGTTTGCTTTTCTGGGATTAAAAGTAGCCTATGTGCTATTCCAGACTATAATCTATGTCTGTGCCAAATTACAGCAAAATCGGTTCATTCGTTGTCGCGTTAAAGAGTAACAAACATACATCCATCCTCACAAACTTTAGCATTTATAATATTAGTAGGAAGTAGGATTAGTAGGAATTAGTAGAAAGTAGGAGGAAGTAGGATAGTAGGATAGTAGGATAGGTAGTAGGAACATACATACATACATGCATGCATACATGCATGCATACATACATGCATGCATACATACATGCATGCATACATACATGCATGCATACATACATGCATGCATGCATACATACATACGTCATACATGCATACATACATACATACATACATACATACATACATACATACATACATACATACATGCATACATACATACATGCATGCATGCATGCATGCATGTTTCAGCTCCATCATCAGAGCCATTCCATGGATATCATTTAAGACTACTCAATACGAATGAAACGAGCCCAAACTAAATATTGTTACGTAGTTTCATTACAGAGAGCTCATAACCACCGTTCAGCTTCATCATCACACCCTGGATATTATCTAGGACCAGAGTACTTCTTAAGACGAATCAAACTAGTCCTAACTACGTGGTCTTACATCGTTTTCCTACAGAAGCCCCATAGCCATCTTCCGCCTCCATCATCAGATCAGCTCCATGTTACATTAATATTGCATTGTAATCATATTTACATGTACATGCACATTTTCAGCTCAATCGGAAGCCGGGAATGGTTCTAATACACCTTGCAAGACTTTACCTAAACATAGTACATTGCAAGATAAATAAAAGCTTGTAAAAATAAGATGATAAATAGAAATTTAGCTAATGTATGCATGTTATATACTAGGCCACGGTTAAAAGTCTACTGATCGCGAGCGATTTCCTCTCATTCATTGAGGAGTTCCGTCCTCCATCTCCGAAGATATTCATCAGATCTTTACCAAAGGACAATGGGCGAAAGTGGTCCAAGAGCCTCCGATGATGAGACTTGCGGGAAATGAAAGGTCAGTTGTCGCATTATAATTTAGTTAGAACAAACATGACTAAGTATAACAAAATAACCCCAGGACAGAATTTAATAATGTTTTGCCAGAATCATACGACAACTTTGATCTTTCATTTCCCGCAAGTCTCATCAGTGGAGGCTCTTGGACCAAGTTCCATACATTTTTGTACCATTGTCCTTTAAATGGGACCTACCTGCAAATACGCCCTTTCTAATAAAAAAAAATCGGCCAAGTGCGAGTCGGGCCTCGCTCTTTTAGGGTTCCGTTAAAAAAAAAAATTAAAAGATTTCAATCTACCCACCTACCCATTTTAATTTAATTTTTTTAATTTAATTTAATTTTTATTATTTGTTGTTATAGCGGCAATAGAAATACATAATATGTGAAAATTTCATCTGTCTATCTATTACGGTTTACGAGATACAGCCCGCTGACAGACGGACGGACGGACAGCGTAGGCTTAGTAATAGGGTCCCGTTGGTACCCTTTGGGTACGGAACCCTAAAAAAATAAAAAAATAATTATTGAAATCGGTTAAGATTTGAGGGAGATATGGAGTAACATCGACAAAAAAAATAAAAAAAGTCGGTTAAAAATCGAGGGAGAATATTAGAATATTATGTACCTATGTATTACTCTAAGTAGGTATCTATGTTTTACTTACTCTGTGACAGCAGGTATTTGCATTGTATTATACTCTATTACTTGACTTTGTCCAATATAATATTAGTTTTTGACAGCGTGAGAGAGTGAGACTGAGCTGTCAAAAAACTTAATAAAATGGACGAAGTATAAGGGTGGAACCACATTTGTGAGGATCGATTCGGATTTTGCCTATACAAAACTGTCATTTTCCATACATTCGTGTACGCATCAAAAAGCCGATTTGATCCGTACACGTTTCTATGGAATTTGACACTTTTGTATGGGCGAAATCCGAAACGATCCCTAAGAGTATAATGAAAGAAAAAAAGAATGGTGGCCGTTTTGTTGTATGGCTTGGTAAAAAAGAGTAGAAACGGAACGAATTTTTTCCTTCCTGGCAACACAGTATGGCGCCCAAAGAGAATGTAATCATAGAGAAGGATATAATATATATCTATAGCTAATGTAATCACTACTTTTTACTACGTATGGCGCCATTCATCTGTATAATTTACTTTGTGGCGCCATTCATTGTTTTGGAAAAGTTTGGAATCCATTAATATTAATTCTGTGTTAAATTGTACGAAAAACTTGAAAATGAGTCGATTAATATTAATAAAACAATCCGTAGTTAAATTCAAGAGGTGATCTTTTTATTGTAGGTAGGTTTAATGCGTTCTCTTGCGAAAAATGGAGCGGGAAATATTTTGTCGGAATTTGACAATATTTTCCAAAGACCAACGACATTACGGGTATGTCTATTATTTCAGTGAAATAAATGTTAATATTATCTTAAGTTGTTTTATAGCTGTTTTTCAAGATTTCGGTGACGATTTTTCCGAAAACATAAATATGCAGCAGAAGTTATATGTTACGGTTACGGTTTGTTTATCTTTCTTAATCCGTACAGACTACAGCATACGCAGACGAATATGATACTTGAACCACATTTGGCAAACTAATAGTTCAATAATATTTGATAAAATATTAAATTGTAGGTAAATCTTTTGGCACTATGGAGAATATTAAAAGGAGTATACAATAATTGTGTAAAAGAGAAGAAACTTCATAATCAGAAATTGAAGTTGATGATATGGGAAGCTCAAATCAAGTCATAGATGTCGATTTTCCGGAAATGGGATATTTGGAAGTAGATATTTTGAGCGAATGATATTCATTGTATTAAGTAAATAAAATAAAGTATTATAATGAAACTTACTGCCTAAACTGCATTTTAATCAATTACCCCGAGCGCAATTAGTATAATATAGGAGTGTGGTGCCAACCACAAGATTTAATTTAGCTTTAATTAATTTAGTAGTAATACAGTTTAAATTTTACCTTCTTTTATAAATTATTTAGTTGCTATTTGGGTTTAAATTAGATTATCTAATAATTAGTAAATGGCTTGTCAAGAGATAAATAATAAGAAATTTGGAATCAACAAATCAGTAAAGTAAATAAGTATCAAAACTATTCTGTCGTACTATTCGGGCTAGTTCGGGTTGTTTTGACTATGGCTCAAACGCTCGACGCGCGGAGCCACTAAGCAAACGAAGAAGAAGAAGATTATTTATACCAAAACATGCTTGTAATCAACGCAACATAATACAACTACAAGACCATGCAACACAATAAAAAAATTTCCGTCGACCTGCAACATAAAAACAATAGTTTACTTATCTTATAACTAATAATCTTATCGCTTATCACTAATAACTTATCTTACAGCCGAGCCGAGCCGAGTCGCCGAAATCACTTGCTGTCGCTCGTTGTCCCGGATTTTCATCTAGATTTTTCCTGCCCGTCGCTGGCCCTCGGCTCCATCGACGTCCAACATAAAAACAGTAGTTCACATTTTCCTAAATGTTCTTTTTTTCTTATCAAATAAATGTTCAAAATCGACAAAAATTACTCTGTGAAGGATGACTTAAATCAAGTGAGTTGGAAATGTAATGTATTAAGTGTCAAACGTTTACTAATCACTAATAGGTGGCCCATTATGTCTAGTTGTTACTTCATTTAATTAATTTTGACCATAAATTACGTAAATCTCACCTGTGTGCGGCGCCTTCGTTGCCCAGCGCCTCCCTCGCCCGGTGCCGAAATCGCCCGACACCGCCCTCCCAGCAGCATCCTCGTCCTTCAGGGTGTCGCTGGCCATCGGCTCCGTCGGCCTGCAACAAAAACAATACGTAAGGTTTTTAAAATTTTCTTTTCAAGGCATCCGCCACCCGTATTTATACCAAAGCATGCTTGTAATCAATGCAACACAATACAACTACAAAGCCATGCAACACAATAAAAAAAATCCGTCGACCTGCAACATAAAAACAATAGTTAACTTATCTACTGCATCTGTGAAGTATGACTGTTAAACCAAATGAGTAGGAAATTTAATATATTTCGGAGTGACCGAGATTCAATGTGGGATTTGTGAAGGGCTACTTTGGGCTACTTGAACGAAACTTCATGATAATTTGGAACAGCAATTTATTACATAAAACTGATTTGATCAATAACTAGCCACATTAGCCATGGTCCAGAAACGGGAATTATTACTCAAAAAACTAATCCGGCACCGAGACCCTACCTAAAGCCGTCTCCAACCACCCGTATAACGGCCCCTGTCCTCACATCTAAACAATTAAACCACAACACGACAGACAAACCACCATCTGAACATGAGGGTAGTTATCAAAATGCACAAATTAATTAATAAACAATTATTACGACTCAGGCGTGATCCCTATCACAATTAGAGATGTTGACGGTATGCTCGTCCCAATGAAACTGCCCCGAATATAGGGCACACTGCGCTTATAAAGCCGGTAATCGCTCCATCCCCACCTCACTCGACTCGTAGTGGTTCGGTGTCGCTCGTGCGCGCGCTCATCGTGA
This sequence comes from Oeneis ivallda, assembly GCA_029955525.1. Taxonomy (NCBI): domain Eukaryota; kingdom Metazoa; phylum Arthropoda; class Insecta; order Lepidoptera; family Nymphalidae; genus Oeneis; species Oeneis ivallda. Next base: position 12,011,958 of record JARPMR010000015.1, on the reverse strand, counting down.
TTCATCCGTGCCAACATTATATAAAGTGTCAAACGTTTTACTAATCACTAATAGGTGGCTCTATATGTGTGTTTGCTTATTAAATTTACTAGAATTTAATCAGAGTAAATCCATTTTTATTAATTTTGACCATTAATTACGTAAATCTAACCTGTGTGCGGCGCCTTCATTGCCCGACGCCGTCATCGCCCGACGCCGCCCTCCCAGCAGCTTCCTGGTCCTTCAGGGTGACGCTGGCCATCGGCTTCGTCGACCTGCAACAAAAACAATAGTTAAGATTTTTCAAAATTTTCTTTTCAAGGCATCCACCACCCGTATTTATTAACAAAGCATTCTTGTACTCAACGCAACACAATACAACTATAAGGCCATGCAACACAATAAAAAAATTCCGTCGACCTGCAACATAAAAACAATAGTTTACTTATCTTATTACTATATATCTTTCTTATCGCTTATCACAAAATACTTATCTTAGAGCCGAGCCGAGCCGAGTCGCCGAAATCACTTGCTGTCGCTCGGTGTCCCGGATTTTCATCTAGATTTTTTCCTGCCCGTCGCTGGCCATCAGCTCCGTCGACCTGCAACACAAATGAAATAGTTTACATCTATCAAAATTTTGTTCATTTCTTATTATCAAAGAAATGTTCAAAATCGACAAAAATTACTCTGAAGGATGACTTAAATCGAGTGAGTAAATAATAGAGTGAGTGAGTGAGTAATATGTGCAAAGTAGAATACCAATATCCCACAGGAACTGTTTGTTTTCCCGGAATAAAAGTAGCCTTTGTCACTTTCCAGGTCCTCAACTTTACCCGTGTAAAAAACCACGTCAATCTATACTCAAAAAATGCGTAAATAATAGCGACATACATACATACATACATACATAATTGCCGCGTAATTAAAACATGAATATGTGAAAAGTAGCATACTAATATCCCGCAGGAACCGTTTGTTTTCCCGAGATAAAAAAGTAGCCTTTGTCATTTTTTAACTTCACCTGTGCAAAAAAAATCACGTCAATCTAAAACTCCATTGCGCGTATTTTGAAGGACAAATGCGTAAAAAATAGCGATATCCCGCAGGAACTGTTTGCTTTTCTGGGATTAAAAGTAGCCTATGTGCTATTCCAGACTATAATCTATGTCTGTGCCAAATTTCAGCAAAATCGGTTCATTCGTTGTCGCGTTAAAGAGTAACAAACATACAACCATCCTCACAAACTTTAGCATTTATAATATTAGTAGGAAGTAGGATTAGTAGGAATTAGTAGAAAGTAGGAGGAAGTAGGATAGTAGGATAGTAGGATAGTAGGATAGGTAGTAGGAACATACATACATACATGCATGCATACATGCATGCATACATACATGCATGCATACATACATGCATGCATACATACATGCATGCATACATACATGCATGCATACATACATACATACATACATACATACATACATGCATGCATACATGCATGCATGCATGTTTCAGCTCCATCATCAGAGCCATTCCATGGATATCATTTAAGACTACTCAATACGAATGAAACGAGCCCAAACTAAATATTGTTACGTAGTTTCATTACAGAGAGCTCATAACCACCGTTCAGCTTCATCATCACACCCTGGATATTATCTAGGACCAGAGTACTTCTTAAGACGAATCAAACTAGTCCTAACTACGTGGTCTTACATCGTTTTCCTACAGAAGCCCCATAGCCATCTTCCGCCTCCATCATCAGATCAGCTCCATGTTACATTAATATTGCATTGTAATCATATTTACATGTACATGCACATTTTCAGCTCAATCGGAAGCCGGGAATGGTTCTAATACACCTTGCAAGACTTTACCTAAACATAGTACATTGCAAGATAAATAAAAGCTTGTAAAAATAAGATGATAAATAGAAATTTAGCTAATGTATGCATGTTATATACTAGGCCACGGTTAAAAGTCTACTGATCGCGAGCGATTTCCTCTCATTCATTGAGGAGTTCCGTCCTCCATCTCCGAAGATATTCATCAGATCTTTACCAAAGGACAATGGGCGAAAGTGGTCCAAGAGCCTCCGATGATGAGACTTGCGGGAAATGAAAGGTCATAGTTGTCGCATTATAATTTAGTTAGAACAAACATGACTAAGTATAACAAAATAACCCCAGGACAGAATTTAATAATGTTTTGCCAGAATCATACGACAACTTTGATCTTTCATTTCCCGCAAGTCTCATCAGTGGAGGCTCTTGGACCAAGTTCCAAATAAAAAAAAATCGGCCAAGTGCGAGTCGGGCCTCGCTCTTTTAGGGTTCCGTTAAAAAAAATTAAATTAAAAGATTTCAATCTACCCACCTACCCATTTTAATTTAATTTTTTTAATTTAATTTAATTTTTATTATTTGTTGTTATAGCGGCAATAGAAATACATAATATGTGAAAATTTCATCTGTCTATCTATTACGGTTTACGAGATACAGCCCGCTGACAGACGGACGGACGGACGGACGGACGGACGGACAGCGTAGGCTTAGTAATAGGGTCCCGTTGGTACCCTTTGGGTACGGAACCCTAAAAAAATAAAAAAATAATTATTGAAATCGGTTAAGATCGGTTGAGGGAGATATGGAGTAACATCGACAAAAAAAATAAAAAAATAATAATACGCGTCGAATTGAGAACCTCCTCTTTATTATTTTTTTAAAGTCGGTTAAAAATCGAGGGAGAATATTAGAATATTATGTACCTATGTATTACTCTAAGTAGGTATCTATGTTTTACTTACTCTGTGACAGCAGGTATTTGCATTGTATTATACTCTGTTACTTGACTTTGTCCAATATAATATTAGTTTTTGACAGCGTGAGAGAGTGAGTCTGAGCTGTCAAAAAACTTAATAAAATGGACGAAGTATAAGGGTGGAACCACATTTGTGAGGATCGATTCGGATTTTGCCTATACAAAACTGTCATTTTCCATACATTCGTGTACGCATCAAAAAGCCGATTTGATCCGTACACGTTTCTATGGAATTTGACACTTTTGTATGGGCGAAATCCGAAACGATCCCTAAGAGTATAATGAAAGAAAAAAAGAATGGTGGCCGTTTTGTTGTATGGCTTGGTAAAAAAGAGTAGAAACGGAACGAATTTTTTCCTTCCTGGCAACACAGTATGGCGCCCAAAGAGAATGTAATCATGGAGAAGGATATAATATATATCTATAGCTAATGTAATCACTACTTTTTACTACGTATGGCGCCATTCATCTGTATAATTTACTTTGTGGCGCCATTCATTGTTTTGGAAAAGTTTGGAATCCATTAATATTAATTATGTGTTAAATTGTACGAAAAACTTGAAAATTAGTCGATTAATACAATCCGTAGTTAAATTCAAGAGGTGATCTTTTTATAGTAGGTAGGTTTAATGCGTTCTCTTGCGAAAAATGGAGCGGGAAATATTTTGTCGGTATTTGACAATATTTTCCAAAGACCAACGACATTACGGGTATGTCTATTATTTCAGTGAAATAAATGTTAATATTATCTTAAGTTGTTTTATAGCTGTTTTTCAAGATTTCGGTGACGATTTTTCCGAAAACATAAATATGCAGCAGAAGTTATATGTTACGGTTACGGTTTGTTTATCTTTCTTAATCCGTACAGACTACAGCATACGCAGACGAATATGATACTTGAACCACATTTGGCAAACTAATAGTTCAATAATATTTGATAAAATATTAAATTGTAGGTAAATCTTTTGGCACTATGGAGAATATTAAAAGGAGTACACAATAATTGTGTAAAAGAGAAGAAAATTCATAATCAGAAATTGAAGTTGATGATATGGGAAGCTCAAATCAAGTCATAGATGTCGATTTTCCGGAAATGGGATATTTGGAAGTAGATATTTTGAGCGAATGATATTCATTGTATTAAGTAAATAAAATAAAGTATTATAATGAAACTTACTGCCTAAACTGCATTTTAATCAATTACCCCGAGCGCAATTAGTATAATATAGGAGTGTGGTGCCAACCACAAGATTTAATTTAGCTTTAATTAATTTAGTAGTAATACAGTTTAAATTTTACCTTCTTTTATAAATTATTTAGTTGCTATTTGGGTTTAAATTAGATTATCTAATAATTAGTAAATGGCTTGTCAAGAGATAAATAATAAGAAATTTGGAATCAACAAATCTACTTACTATGATTTCAGTAAAGTAAATAAGTATCTAAACTATTCTGTCGTACTATTCGGGCTAGTTCGGGTTGTTTTGACTATGGCTCAAACGCTCGACGCGCGGAGCCACTAAGCAAACGAAGAAGAAGAAGATTGGAGAAAATTTTGCGACAGTGGCGCCCCTATTAATTTCTACTCTTATTTGCCAGGCTTTAACAGTGTCAGTTCAAATTAAAGTTATTAAAATGAAAAAGTGTTTACTTTAAGTGAGATGCATGGGGGCATAGCAGCTTTTTATGATGTTCAATCCTATTCCTATTTTCCTATTAATATTATAAACTAGCTGACACGGCGAACTTCGTACCGCCAAAATTTTTTTTTAGTTTTTTTTTTATTAAGTATTAAAACCTTCCGTGGACCTTAAGGAACATACAAAAAAATAAATTAACCGAATTGATCCATCCATTCTTGAGTTATGCGCTTACCAACATTCATTTTTATTTATATAGACTAGCTGATGCCCGCGACTTCGTCCGCGTGGATTTAGTTTTTAAAATCCCTCGGGAACCCTTTGATTTTCCGGGATAAAAGTAGCCTATGTCACTCTCCAGGTCCTCAATTATACCCATGTAAAAAAATCACGTAGATCCGTGGCTCTGTTGCGGCGTGATTGAAGGACAAACCAACAAACAAACACACTTTCGCATTTATAATATTAGTAATTATGATTAGGATATTAAATTACATAGGAAAACACTGTAATATTACGTCCATACGATGTATTACATCCATACCTACTATGTAGTATGTAGGTAAAATGATCGTTTGGCAAAATCTGACGCCTTTGGAGTAGTTTGACTTTGACAAAATAGTATCCACGATGGCTATATACGATAAATTACGCATGCCAGCTTAAGATGAGCCGTTCATTCAAAGTATCCTGCAGGTTCCGGGGTTCAAGTTATTTGGACCTATACTGAAGATTGTGATGTCTATAATTTCTGAACTACGAAATTGACGACCTTGAAATAATTACAGGACAATCTCTAAAGAACCTGCTTTCTAACAAAAAAAGAATGGATTAAATCGGAATACGCCTTAATGAATTACAGCGAAATACACATTTTGACTTTCATCCCCTCTCCCAAGGGAACGGTGCTGAATTTCGGGATAAAAAGTATCCTATATTATACCTCGTAGTATTAACTTAAATCGTGCCAAGTTTCATTTAAATCCGTCCAGTAGTTTCGGCGTGATGCGCGGCCAAGATACAGACAGACAGACAGACAGACAGACAGACAGACAGACAGACAGACAGACAGACAGACAGACAGACAAAAAATTAAAAAAAAATTGTTTTGGCTTCAGTATCGATTATAGAGTGCCCTCAAATAAAAATTTTCAAAATATCTTCAATGTACAGAATTGGACCTGTTACAGTTTTATTATATTATAGATAAATGCGAAAGTTTATGAGGATGGATGTATGTTTGAATGGATGGGTGGATGGATGGATAGATGTATGGATGGATGCATGTTCTCTGAGATAGGGGTTGAACTATTTTTTTTAAGCGACAATTTACACACGCTCAGACAAATCGAACTTAGGTAAATACATAAGCAAACTCGTGACCACCTCCATACTACCCTCTCCTTTTTATTATATTTTATTTATTTATATCGGGTAGATAGAACTTTACCGAAAGTTGGTGTATCATTATTCATCAAGTCTCAGCACTGTTCCACTAGGATACCGAGATGATTGATCAGGTCATCCCCGATATCCCAGCACCTCCACCATGTCGCGACCGCCCCGCATTATGTTAAGATCTTAATGACTCCTTGCGCGAGTCTACTTACTCATGGAGGAATTATAAAGCGGTTGTCAAGGTTAATTTAAGTCCGCTTATGTACTTCCCTTGCTCACTAGGCAGCTATCTTTATAGACACGAATTAATATCTATAAATATATACACGGTGAAAATAAAGTGGTTTTAGGCCGCAGGGAAGTGATTCGAAACTAAAAGTATAATCCATTTCGACAATTTATACTGGCCCTTGTATTACAATAAAAAATAAAAAATAGATAAATTAATATTTCGAAAACTTCGCGAACAGTTTTTAGGAGCCGTGCCGTCCTTGCCGCTGTCTGCGCGGGCGGTCACGTGACGTTTGAAGCGAGCGGCACGCGAGTCGTAACAGGTCGTTAACCTTTTACCTTACTTACCTTTTTAGGCTATCAGTTGATGTAAGTTTCATCAGCTGATAGGACCTATCAGTTGATGTAAGTTACATCAGCTGATACCCGTACAAAGGTTAACGACCTATCAGTTGATTTAAGTTACATCAGCTGATACCCGTACAAAGGTTAACGACCTTATGTAAAATACATGTAACTACATTAGGTAGAAAAGTTTCGATGAAAGTTTTAAAAGCGGCAGTACTGCGTGCGCTTCTACTGTTTCTCACAGTTTCGAGTTTATTTCGAGTTTTTTCAAATTCTAAAAATACCTACTTCAAAAAAATAAGACAGTGGACTCTATAGTAATGCTTAAGGCGATTCAACTCGCGATGGCCTTAAAACTATTAATTTTTCACCGTTTATAGAAGAAAAGCTGGATGACTTACCGATATTTCTCCCTTTTACGTTCCCGACGACGCTGTATGCCGCTGGCTTCTGGCTGGTAGTAGCCACAGCCTCAGCGCCAGCGGCTATGTGTTTCACGTTATCCACACAGGAATTGTCCATAATAACGCTTAGAAGTCCGATAAAACACAATAAACGACAGTTTACTGTAATTACACTCAATTCAATTCACGCAAATTGTATTTAATCACACACTTAATAATTGATTAATAATCACAATAGCCGTTAAACTCACAACCGGGCAGAGTTTCGGCTTATAATTTAACCGCACGAAAAAAACTGGCCAGAATGGGCTCGCAGGGCACTTTATATACTTTATCCCCACCGAAGGCATCCGATAGATTGGCTCGGGTGGGGCGAAAAAGAAGCGGAAGTGAATATGATTGGCTAACTTGACCGATCCCTCTGATTGGTCGAAGGATTAAAAGGGAAGTATCACGTGCTCTCACAGATGCTCCACATGCCGAATAATGCCAATTTACAATTTAATTAAACTAATTTCAATAAATAAAAGGATGATAATTATCTTTATCATTTCTAAAAATTATAATTAATTTTAAACATGAATTTGTCACTCCTTAAATTGATTAAATTAAAATGGACAAATCACAATTATTGCCGGAAGTCAAAGTCGAGTTAGGTAAGGAGCGGAAGTGAATACGATTGGCTAACTTGACCGATCCCTCTGATTGGTCGAAGGATTAAAAGGGAAGTATCACGTGCTCTCACAGATGCTACACATGCCGAATAATGCCAATTTACAATTTAATTAAACTAATTTCAATAAATAAAAGGATGATAATTATCTTTATCATTTCTAAAAATTATAATTAATTTTAAACATGAATTTGTCACTCCTTAAATTGATTAAATTAAAATGGACAAATCACAATTATTGCCGGAAGTCAAAGTCGAGTTAGGTAAGAAGCGGAAGTGAATATGATTGGCTTACTTGACCGATCCCTCTGATTGGTCGAAGGATTAAAAGGGAAGTATCACGTGCTCTCACAGATGCTACACATGCCGAATAATGCCAATTTACAATTTAATTAAACTAATTTTAATAAATAAAAGGATGATAATTATCTTTATCATTTCTAAAAATTATAATTAATTTTAAACATGAATTTGTCACTCCTTAAATTGATTAAATTAAAATGGACAAATCACAATTATTGCCGGAAGTCAAAGTCGAGTTAGGTAAGAAGCGGAAGTGAATATGATTGGCTAACTTGACCGATCCCTCTGATTGGTCGAAGGATTAAAAGGGAAGTATCAAGTGCTCTCACAGATGCTACACATGCCGAATAATGCCAATTTACAATTTAATTAAACTAATTTCAATAAATAAAAGGATGATAATTATCTTTATCATTTCTAAAAATTATAATTAATTTTAAACATGAATTTGTCACTCCTTAAATTGATTAAATTAAAATGGACAAATCACAATTATTGCCGGAAGTCAAAGTCGAGTTAGGTAAGAAGCGGAAGTGAATATGATTGGCTAACTTGACCGATCCCTCTGATTGGTCGAAGGATTAAAAGGGAAGTATCACGTGCTCTCACAGATGCTACACATGCCGAATAATGCCAATTTACAATTTAATTAAACTAATTTCAATAAATAAAAGGATGATAATTATCTTTATCATTTCTAAAAATTATAATTAATTTTAAACATGAATTTGTCACTCCTTAAATTGATTAAATTAAAATGGACAAATCACAATTATTGCCGGAAGTCAAAGTCGAGTTAGGTAAGAAGCGGAAGTGAATATGATTGGCTAACTTGACCGATCCCTCTGATTGGTCGAAGGATTAAAAGGGAAGTATCACGTGCTCTCACAGATGCTACACATGCCGAATAATGCCAATTTACAATTTAATTAAACTAATTTCAATAAATAAAAGGATGATATCTTTATCATTTCTAAAAATTATAATCAATTTTAAACATGAATTTGTCACTCCTTAAATTGATTAAATTAAAATGGACAAATCACAATTATTGTCGGAAGTCAAAGTCGAGTTAGGTACCTACTAAGAATTTAATATGCTTTTAAAATTATTTACAAGTTATATTTTCAGACTTGTTCTCACGTTAATTCAACCATAATAATTATTATTTTATTTCATACCGACTTCGGTTCAAAACATATTTTTAAAAAAAAAGCTAACAGTTCGTCCATCCTGATAAATTTCGCGACACCGCGAACGACACTAAACTAAAACACATATTGTGTTACGAAGAATTATCACATTCAAATTGTAATCACCATGTATGAGTATTACTACAAATAGGACTAATTGCTATTTCAATTATTGTGCACTTTGCACTTCAAAAGTACCTAATGTCCACTCAAAGCTACGAGCACATAATTATTCAATAATATAGTAAGAATAATATAGTAGTAGGTTTAACGTACACATAGCACTTCAAAAAGATAATACCAAAGATTTACAAGATGGAGCCTAAAGGCTGTGAACGCGTCGAAAATTTGTGCTGCCACATGTGGTTCACGCCCTTTTCCCGCGCTCAGTTTGAATTAGGTCATCACCAGATATGGAGCTCGCGAGCCAATATTTTGTTTTTTCTAAATGGCGGTTTTGGTCAATAAAATGTGAAAAAACTAAACAGGACGATCTAAAATAACCAATAACATCACCTACCATAAGTAAATAACATTAATTCACATCAGTTAAAATAAGAAATTGAAATTTTTCGAAAATAATTAAATTATGCTTTGTCAAATTTAGGATAATTTTGGCAGATCACGCACATGAAGTTTCGTATTTTTTTGTTCGGTAGATGTACTACAGTTAATTTCGTACTTCATTGATGGGTACCGCCCACTTAGTAAAGTGCCATACCTCTCGAATAACCACAGACAATAGAAAATCGATTTTGAAATGAAATAAATCGATAAACATTGTTTAGGTTGTGCACCGTTGTACTAGTATTAAGTAGCCTTAAATATTTATTCCTTATTTCATTTCACCCTAAAGGCCCTCTCACAGCAACAATTTCGACTTACGCGTATTCAGTGCTACAAGGTTGACTGATGAAACAAAAATACGCACAAATCGAAATCGTCGTTGTGGGAGGACTTTTATAGTCATATTAATTAATAAATTATATAAATTTAATAGAAAAAAACTTGAGAGGTGTCAAGGGACACCCGGGTGGAACGTAGTTCCTTTCGATTAATTTTAGTGAAGGAATTGTAATAAACTAGTGGTGTCATCTAGTATTAAATTGATTAACTACGATGAATTATATTTTTTAGTTTATTTCTATTGCACTGTTACAAAACCAAAGAGTTACTCTGGTTTTTAACAGATGGCGTTAGTAGTACAATAACATTTTATCCAATTTATACAATAAAAAATTAGGGAAAAATTCCACATGTAGAAATTATTTAAAACTAGCGGACACGGCGAACTTCGTACCGCCAACTTATCTATTATAAAATGTTTTTGTTTGTTTGTTTTTTTTTTTAAAACCTTCCGTGGACCTTAAGGAACATACAAAAAAATAAATTAACCGAATTGGTCCATCCATTCTTGAGTTATGCGCTTACCAACATTCATTTTTATTTATATATGTCGGAGATTAAAATTAAAATGGCCATTATTTAAAGCGCCATCTGTTATAAAACAGTTGTACTAGTTTATTAAGTCATTCAATTGACTTGAATTGTTAGTAATACTTTATTAAGTCATTCAATTGACTCGAATTGTTTGTACTAGTTTAATAAGTCATTCAATTGACTCGAAATGTTTGTTCTAATTTATTAAGTCACTCAATTGACTCGAAAGCGACATCTATACCGAACTCGGATATTGTTTGTACAAGTTTATTTAGTCACTCAAGTGACTCGAAAGCACCCTCTATAAGCGAACTCAGGTATTGGATGTGCTAGTTTATTCAATCACTCAATTGACTCCATTGACATTCAAACCTGGATGGAGTTGGCGTGGCGGGGGTTGACGATTCGTCTATAAGTAGGGCTGGTGCCCGCCAGACGGTCATTATTATCATTATTATTAGAGAAGTCATCAAGTCATCATTATGATTAGACAGTCATAGTCATGAGATAGTTGGTCTCAGTTGTTCATGAGAGCTTGGTGGAGCATGGTCTCCCAGTCACACCGTCGCGCCAAACCCATCGTTCGCTATATAGTGCTTCTATTTACTTAGTTATTTACAAAGTATTTAAAGTAATTGTGTTTTGAACTACTGTGTGTTAATTCTACAAACTTGTAAATATTGTGATTTGTGTGCAATATATTATGTGATCTGCTTCTCGTGTTTATTTGCCCGAGTACCCACAATTATGCAATCAGATCAAGAAGAACAACATGCCCACGATAATGAGGTGCCTCCTCGGCCTCCGTTATCAGAAGTGGGATCGCCTCGGGCTCCAGAGAAGCCTAATGATTTACTGAGTGGATTACTAGAGTTACAAAATCAAAACATGAAACAGTTAATCGAGGCGATCAAACTACCCTCCGAACCGAAATTATCGCTGCCTGAATTTAATCCTGAACACAAAGATACGGATCCACGAGCATGGTGCTCCACGGTAGACCTTTGTATGTCTGAGAAGCTTCTACAGGGCGGCGCGCTTATGAATGCTTTGAGTAAAGCGATGAAAGGAACTGCATCTACGTGGCTTTTGCAAGTTTCCGTTTACCGGCGTACGTTATTACTGGGAACCAGTTTAAGGACATTTTCTTAGCGAGATTTGACAATAGTGAAACTACAGCTGCAGCCTTAATTAATTTGAGTAATAGTTGTCCGAAAGAAAATAAGTGTCTAGCTGCGTATGGAAATCGTTTGATGTCAACGATTATGACTGTGTGGAAAAATCTTAACACTAAGGAATTCTGGTGTATGGCTACCACCTTATCACTGTAAAGTACTACTGGATTGTACGGTGAGTTCATTGTATCGTTCCAATGTTTAGTGATACTATTTTGTAGTCTCTTTATTATTTCGTTAGCCCATACGTAGGGCGGTACGCTTAGTCGTGTGTAAATAATGTAGTACCTACGAGTTGTTGAGGAGTTAAAGCCAGAACTTTTTAACATTCGATTCCCATCTCTGAATATTTAAGAATTTTAGGTTATTTTAAATTCCCTTTTTATGATATTCAGTTTAGACATTAAAATTACATTTAGAAGTTATTAGTTAGATTCAATGAAACTTGAAGGTACCCGTTCACCCACTGATTAATGCAAAAGTTTGCAGGTACCTACTTAAACAATGATTATTATTTACATGTGGGTACTTCGTTTGCAGTTAAGTACTTTAGGAAGTTTGAATGTACCTTAACAATGATTTTTTATTTTCATGTGAATACTTCGTGCAATTGGATACCAGCGCGGTGCTTCTGCACATGTCACTTATCGGCAGTGGCGCCGGCAATGTCGGCGGCAGTGCGCGCGGCGCATGCGGCCGGCGGCAGCAGTCCTGGGGCGTCTGAAGCGGCGACGCATGGATACATGCGAGATTCACCCAGTCACCGGTCGATTAAACCAATCAGGTCGGTCGTTTTCATTTTGTTATGATTTTGATGCCAAATGCTCTCTCGTCAAGGAAAGTGTTACAAATAGGTTATCGTGTGTGCGTTATAATAAAGTCTTAAATATTACCGTGGAAATTCAAGTGTTGATAGTAAATTGCAAATTTTATGTAACGATTACGATTGATGGATATAGTTTAGAAATCTTGTTTCACGTGATATCAGATGAGTTTTTACATTTCGATATTATGATAGGTCGTGATATTTTAAAGCTTGGTTTTTCAATTACGATGACTGCGAATACTTTTTCTATTTCAAAATGTAAGATTGTTGATGAATGTAGTATTTCTAATTCGGATATTGATTTTACGAATATTGATACGGATATACCAGCTGAGAATAGACCGCGACTATTGTCATTGCTTAATGAATATTCAGATGCTTTTATTAACGGATTACCGCGTTCAAGAGTTACAACCGGAGAACTAAAGATTCGTTTAGTAGATCCTAGTAAAACTGTCCAACAATTAAAGCAATTTATTGGACTTGCTTCTTATTTTCGAAAATTTATTCCAAATTTTTCGAAAGTAATGAAACCTCTTTTCTCTTTGACGACTGGTAAAGGTAAACTTAATTGGAAACCAGAGCATGAAAAGATTCGCCAGCAAATTATCGCGATTTTAAGCGACAAACCCGTACTGATGATTTTTAACCCTGACTATCCCATAGAGTTGCACACGGACGCCAGCGCTGATGGCTACGGTGCCATTCTTTTTCAAAAAGTTGACGGTGTGTTACGCGTAGTAGAATACTTTAGCAAACGTACCACCAGTCCAGAGTCTAGATACCACTCTTATGAGCTGGAGACTCTAGCGGTCGTTAATGCCATAAAACATTTTAGGCATTACTTGCAAGGTCGCAAGTTCACTGTGTTCACAGATTGTCAATCCTTAAAAATGTCTCGTAACAAGATAGATTTAACCCCCCGAGTCCACAGGTGGTGGGCTTTCTTACAGGCTTTTGAGTTCGATATTGTGTATAGAGAAGGCAAAAGGATGAACCATGTAGATTTTCTGTCTAGAAATCACCTTCACGAGCCTTCTGCTCCAGTTAAGCCGGTTACGTTAAATAAGGTAGAACAGAAACGTGTAGACATAGCGACTCTGTCCGATAATTGGTTACTTGCAGAGCAAGAACGCGATCCCGAAATTCAAATGCTCGTTAATAAGATTAAAACCGACGAACTACCTAAAGAGATAGCTAAAACCTACGAACTGCGTTCAGGTGTTTTGTTTCGTAAAGTACAACGAAATGGTCGTACTCGTTGTTTACCGATAGTGCCTAGGGCGTTCCGCTGGTCTGTTGTTAATCAGGTGCACGAGTCTATCGTACACTTAGGCTGGGAGAAGACACTTGAGAAGGTCTTTGAACACTATTGGTTTGAAAAGATGTCTAAATTTGTTCGAAAATTTGTTGAAAATTGTATGACGTGTAGACTTTCGAAAACTAGTTCCGGAAAAGTACAGGCAGAGTTACACCCTATACCAAAAATAAGTGTCCCCTGGCACACGGTCCACGTGGACATTACAGGAAAATTAAGCGGCAAAAGTGACCGAAAAGAGTATGTGATAGTACACATTGACGCGTTTACTAAATTTGTTCTTTTGAACCACACCGTGCGTATCGACGCTAAAAATGCGATCGAAGCTCTTAAAGCAAGTGTTTCGTTGTTCGGGTCGCCAGTTCGTGTCATTGCAGACCAGGGTAGATGTTTCTCTAGTAAAGAGTATAGGGAGTTTTGCGATTCGCACAATATTAAATTACACCTCATAGCTACTGGCTCCAGCAGAGCCAATGGCCAAGTAGAGCGTGTGATGAGTACTTTAAAAGGAATGCTTACTGCGGTAGAGACAAGTGAGCGTTCGTGGCAAGACGCACTTGGTGAAGTACAACTTGCTATCAATTGTACAATCAATCGTGTGACAAAGTCGAGTCCTTTAGAACTTCTAATAGGGCGTGTAGCAAGACCGTTGTCATTATTGAGTCCTGATGATAACGAGGTTGAAATAGATCTTTCTGACGTAAGAGAGCAGGCGGTCCAGAACATAACTAAAAATTCAAATTATGATAAAGTTAGGTTTGATGCAACTAAAGCTAAAGTTGTAAGGTTTAATGTTGACGATTATGTTTTGTTGAAAAATGAAGAACGCAACCAGACTAAACTTGATCCTAAGTTTAAGGGACCTTTTAAGGTTATTGAAATTCTTGATGGTGACAGATATGTTTTGAAATCTTTAACTGGTAACCGTACTTACAAGTACGCGCACGACAGGCTCCGAAGGTTGCCTGAATGTGAAGTTCCCTTAGAGTTGGATAACGATAGTGACGAGTATGTTGATGATGAAGCTTAAACGTACACATTGGCTAGGCGTAGCTGCAGACATCGGACGTGTCGCTTCCAAACTTTGTATTGGTGTAATGAGCGTCCGACTATGTGGTGAAACCTGGGTCTCAGTGGAGACTACTTTTGGCAACTTGGTGTTGCTTGGGTCTCAGTGGAGACTACTTTTGGCAACTTGGTGTTGCTTGGGTCTCAGTGGAGACTACTTTTGGCAACTTGGTGTTGCTTGGGTCTCAGTGGAGACTACGTTTGGCAACTTGGTGTTGCTTGGGTCTCAGTGGAGACTACGATTGGCAACTTGGTGTTGCTCGGGTCTCGTGGAGACTACGGTGTTGGGCCTTTGTGGCCGGGGTCTCTGATGAGACTACTGTGTTGGCCTAGGGTGGCCGGGGTCTCTGATGAGACTACAGTTTTTGGTTGAATCACACATTGTGGTGTTAACCTGGGTGACCAATGGTCGCTACTTACGCGCTGCATGGGGCAGTTGGGCCAAATGTTGTACGATTAAGCAATTAACAATTATTGATTCCTTTAATGGATGGTATAGTACTATGGTGTACTGATATGCAACTGTTACTTTGATCGATTTTGATTAATTTTGATTAATGGGAACTTTTCATTTGGTCAAATGATTTTGATTACAATTAATTGTGTACAGATGAATAACATTGCTTCATTTTTGAATAACATGTCAGGTAGGCCGAACCTTGTAACTAAGGTGCCTCAAATGTTTTTTCCTTGTCAACAGATACGCTGCCACACGGGGACGTGTGATTGTCAGTTCTGGCCGTGTCGGAGATTAAAATTAAAATGGCCATTATTTAAAGCGCCATCTGTTATAAAACAGTTGTACTAGTTTATTAAGTCATTCAATTGACTTGAATTGTTAGTAATACTTTATTAAGTCATTCAATTGACTCGAATTGTTTGTACTAGTTTAATAAGTCATTCAATTGACTCGAAATGTTTGTTCTAATTTATTAAGTCACTCAATTGACTCGAAAGCGACATCTATACCGAACTCGGATATTGTTTGTACAAGTTTATTTAGTCACTCAAGTGACTCGAAAGCACCCTCTATAAGCGAACTCAGGTATTGGATGTGCTAGTTTATTCAATCACTCAATTGACTCCATTGACATTCAAACCTGGATGGAGTTGGCGTGGCGGGGGTTGACGATTCGTCTATAAGTAGGGCTGGTGCCCGCCAGACGGTCATTATTATCATTATTATTAGAGAAGTCATCAAGTCATCATTATGATTAGACAGTCATAGTCATGAGATAGTTGGTCTCAGTTGTTCATGAGAGCTTGGTGGAGCATGGTCTCCCAGTCACACCGTCGCGCCAAACCCATCGTTCGCTATATAGTGCTTCTATTTACTTAGTTATTTACAAAGTATTTAAAGTAATTGTGTTTTGAACTACTGTGTGTTAATTCTACAAACTTGTAAATATTGTGATTTGTGTGCAATATATTATGTGATCTGCTTCTCGTGTTTATTTGCCCGAGTACCCACAATTATGCAATCAGATCAAGAAGAACAACATGCCCACGATAATGAGGTGCCTCCTCGGCCTCCGTTATATAGATAAAATTGAAAACAGAAAATTCAGTCTGTCGAGCTGGGATTCGAACCATCGACGTTGAACTTTTAGGCGACTGCCGGAACCACTAGGCCATGCAGACGCCGTGTTGAATGGCGAAAATACTGAACACAATGCAAAATTCACATTCAACAAAAAAGTGTCGGTTTCAAAAATGTGTCGAGTGTCGGTTCCTTAATGTTTTCCGTCTAGCCCCCTTCCGTACCGCGCGATAAGGAACTAGTTTCAAAAAATAGTTTGATTTATTATCTGACTATACAACATAATATCGAATATCCATGCGACTATCGATTCTAAGTTCTATGGAAATATTAATCGATAATCGAATAAGTTCGGTAACGATTACACACGCCGCGCATGCGCGGCACTCACGTCACGCACACTAGCATATTCTCATTGGCCTGTTTTTTTTCGTTCTTTAGTAGCGCGATACTCCTTCTAGACATATAAGTATTCATAGGATAATACCTCTCTGAAATACAAGAAAAATTAGCAATATTTTCGCTATTCTTTCAGAGTAGCGACTACTCATCCTTAGTCTATGCCTGAACACACACACATGACACACTCACTTTATAAAACTCGAACTCTTACAGCCTACAGAGGATTATATAGGTGCTATCCGGTAGTTGTGTTCTTGTGACACTTGACAAAGCGGTCGTCGTTTTCAGCGGTATAAGACTGAGTTTCCACGGCGCGGCTTACACCCGCGCTCTATCGGTTGCGGTAACGATGCTACCACGCCCACCGCGGGCGCAAACCGCGCCGTGGAAATTGCTACTTCATTTTCCATACAAATCTGCATCGCCGTGGAAACTCAGTCTAATAGTCTATATATATATATATTATATATATATATATATATATATATATATATATATATATAATATATATATAATATATATTTAAAAATTTATATATATTTTTTTTTGTGTCCAATTTGCTAAAATGTTTAGCTTTCTTCTCATAATGGACTGGCCAACTTTTCGGGAGTCCCAGTTTCGTACCCATTGACAGTGAAGGAAAAAGTGAGGCAACCTGCATGCCAGGGAGCTCTTCATTATGTTTTCAAGGGTTTGTGAAGTCTGCTAATCGCACTTGACCAGCTTGGTGGATTATAACCTCAACAAACCTCAATCTATAATAGGTTAGGTTGAATAGTGTAAACTCTGAGATTACAGGATGGTATTCAAAATAAAACAAAATACGAGTAAGAACTACATGTTATGTAAGTTCAGTTTATTTATTGAAAATAAAATACTACGAACAAAATAAGACTTCTTTACAACCAAAATGCCAACAAATACACCGGCTTGTGGTTAGTATAGTAAATGCATAACAAGGTAATAAATAAGAAAATACAAGGTTGGTTCCAACAATGTGGCCCCTATCTACTGTACTTGAGAAAGTTGAAATGCGACACTCGATCGCTCACTTTTGCTCTGTCTTGAGTCTGAGCTAAGTCGGAGCACACGCCACACACTTTACCTACATATTAATAAATTTTAGCTGATGCCCGCGTCTTCGCGTGGATTTAGTTTTATATATTGCACATCGGCCTTATCATATAAAACTAATATATATCGCCGGGTACTGTACTTGTGAACCTCTAAAATGTTGAACGCTTACTGAACGAAGGTGTTCGGTTTATTTTCGTTATCGAATTTCTTGATTCGGTCGCCGCGCTCAAACTGTTTGTCCTACCTAGTTCAAAGCCCGCGCCCCGCTATAAAAGCTATGCAATAGCTTAAAAATTAAAAAAAAAAATTGATGTTTCGATACATCGATGTTATTTGGGCGATTTTTGTATACAACGATGTTTCACAACAAAGTACAGTGAATATGAATACCTGTTACTTAGGGAAAACATCGATGTTTTTGCCACACAAAACATCGCCCAAAAACATCGATGTATCGAAACATCGATTTTTTTTTAATTTTTTTTTAATGATCTATCAAATAGTTAAATTTTGTATATTATCTATTATTTATAACAATACAGACTTTACAGACAGCCACTTTTTTCTAAAAAGATTATTAGATAATTACCGAGTGAAGTCACGCCACTAGTTACTTTTAGCAGAGCCTGCCTGACTCAGGCAGGCTCCGCTAAAAGTACCAAACATTTCAACTAGGTATCAGGCAAAACATCGATGTAAAAACATCGTATAAGATAACATCGATATATCGATGTTTTGCAATAGTGGACATCGATGGCAAATGTCGATGTTTCTTTGCTGAAACATCGATGTATCGTTTTCATCCCTATTGACACTATCTGTTTGTGGTCTATGCCTGACAGATGACACCTGTCGGCTGTCACTATTGCCTCCGGCCTCCGATTGCCGCTATTTTCAATTTTTCAATTCAAAACAACAAAAAGAACGTAAAGATTCGAAATTCGAATAGGTATTTCCTTTTTCTTCTGATAGTAAAGTTATTTTTGTTTATAAACATATTCTTAGATTAATCAAAAGTATAATTTTAATACATTATACTTAAAATGTCATCACTGCAGCCTATTCACGCTTTAAACTTGGGTAAGAAGACAATAATTTTACACTGGCATAATATAATTGTTTTGTTAAAAAACGATTTATTAATCTTTCCAAATTCCATGCAATAGGTATCGGCCTTGCCAAAATTTTGATCAGTATTTAAGTGCTATACCTACCTATTACACATAACCAAGTATCTTTGTTTCAATTGATTTTATTGGTTTGAACTTCATGCAACCATCATGCAACTTTGAATGAGAGAATAACTCACAACATTCTAAAAACACAAGACTGATTGAACCCATAATGAGAATATTGCACCAACTTTGATTAAAATAGTCCACTAAAGTTCCATTCTAGTGAAACAGTTTTTTTACATATAAAAGCAGCACACAATAATTTTAGTTAAACATTGAGCATTTTGAAAATGAAGTCAGGTCTCATCATCAATACCTCAATGCCTGAATATGAAAGTCTTCAATCAATGTACCCTTCCCATCCCCACTTATGGTGCTGAAATGTGGACACTAACAAAAGGCTTGATCCACAAATTTAAAATCACTAAGAGAGCTGTGGAGAGGGCTAGGTTAGGGGTTTTTCTTAAGGACAGGATTTGAAATGAAGAGATCCGTAAGAGAACCTAGGTCACTGACATAGCCCAGCGATTAGCAAGCTGAAGTGGCAGTGGGCAGGCCATGCTTATCGCAGGAATGATAGCCATAAGGCCTGAAAGTTCTAGAGTGGAGACAGCATACAAGTAAGCGTAGTGTGGGGTGCCCTCTAGCACTTTGCACCAATGATATAAAGAGGGTGTAGGGAATTAGCTGGATGAGGAAGGCTGATTACCGGGTGTGGTGGCGTTCTCTGGGAAAGGCTTATGATTAGCAGTGGATGTCCACAGGCTGAGATGATGATGATTAAGCTTGCCTGATATCCGCTTGTGCTTGCAAATGTAGGTAAACTGTTGATGACTTAGATCACTCTGATTGAATTATTTTTTGGGTCAGACTGTAACTGAATGCACTATGCTGACTACACTTGGCCAAGGTGGTGGAACTTAGCCAAGTGTGGATTAGTAGACTTAACACACCTTTGAGAACATTATGAAGAACTCAAACAAGCATGTTTATTTCACAATATTTTCCTACACTGGTAAAGCAAATGATATTTTATTTTTTAACACACACAACTTCACATCATCATCTTCACCTATGCCTAATAGTGATGATGATGAAGTAACTAAATATTTGACCTTACTTTCTTTTAGGTGTTGTAAAAAAAAACTTTTCTATTATATCTTATTTTATTTTATTCAATAAATCTGCAGACTCACTGTTTATATAAATATAATAGTAAGAACTTAAACCAATCTTAAATTAATATTATAAATAATACAATCATACTTTTATATGAATAACATTTGTGTTTTTTTATTGCAGATTCAGTACAGCAACAAGCATTTGTTAAATACTTTCTCTCTTTACCTGATGTAAGTAAAGTTTATAAAGTGAAATTTTTTAAGCACTATTTTCATACTAAATAAATAAAAATTACTATATGAAAATGTTGGAATTAAGCTAATTAACTATGAAACCATGATACTAGAGAATCCTTAGCATTCTTAGTCTTATTCCATACGGAACCCCAAAATCCAGGTTTTTCTGTAGTTGGTTCTAAAGGTGTTGACACATCTTGATATTTTGGGAGTTCAACATTTTGGCCTTTGTGTTCAATTTGTTTTGAGCTAGTTTCTGTATTCTGCAGAATATTTTCTTGAGCCGGTATTTGTGCCTCTTGCCCAATATCATCAGTTAAATTAATTTGCTCTATTGGAATGTTCAATTGTCTACCATTTTTTTGATCAAAGCTAAGTAACTGGCCGACAAACTTTTGATTAGTCTCTAATTGTTCCATATTCTTCAGAGGTTTCAGTTGTTGTTCAAATGGCTCAAATTTTTGTGCTATGTTTTGTTGTTCAAAGCTCTGCATTTGTTGTCCCCAATTTTGCTGTTCAAATTTTTCTAATTGTTGTCCATAGTATGGGTCTTCTAACGTTTCTAAATTATGTCCCGAATTTTGTTTTTCAAAAGGCTGTTGTACCAAAATCTGATCTTCAAAAGGCTCTAAATGTTGTCCTTTATTTTGCTTTTCGAAAGGCTCAATTTTTTGTGCCAAGTTTTTTTCTTCAAAAGCTTCTAATTGCTGTGCCACATTTTGTCCGAAAAGCTCTAAATGTTTTATTTTTTGCTGATGAAAACTATGAGTTTGTTGTCCCCAATTCTGTTCTTCAAAAGTACCTAAAACTTTACTTCTATCTCGTTCATCATTAGCTGGCATTTGTTTTGATTCATATTGTTTTTCATTAAATGGTGGGTTACTTGATATACTAAGAAAATTCAATTTTGGTGTAGAATCATATACAATTGGAATAAAATTCACATTATGATTCTCACGGCTTTCTTTTGGCTTGGCCGTAGAAGTAGTTACCAACTCTATAACTGTACTTAACTCATTCCTAAGTTTTCGTTTATTTTCAGATTTGCTTTTCTGATTTAAACCTGTTACACTCAAGTTCAAAGGTTCTTCGGAAATATCTCGTTGGTCTTTTGTTAAACTGAGGGATTCTATTTCTTCTGGAGATCTATGAATCATGTTTTCATTAATATCAGTAGTTTCTATAGACATATCTTCTGGACCGATGTCTCCACGCCCAATATCAATTGGATGTATGTTCGACAGAGTAAATTTATTCTCCTGTATTTCATCAGTATCAGTAATTGTTTTTGGTGTTGTCTCTAATGTCGTGTCGTCTGAAGTAATATATTTGACTGTAGTTGTCCCACTATGAACGTTTTTATCAACAATAGGTATAAGTTTACCTTCGGAGTTTTGTGCTGTTGTATTTTCTTTTGATTTCTCTGGATGATCGAAATGATTAACACTAAATGACACATCGGAATTATGCGTATCTTGACTTTTTTTTAAATCAAAGTCATGATGATGGAAATAACTCCCGTGTTCCAAATTCTTATGAAAATTCCACCTTTGATTTATATTCTTGAGCGATTCCTGTACATAATATGATTCAGGTATCTCTCGGTAGTTTGTATAATATGGAACAAAAGTATCCACTGTCCTTGGCTCATTAAATTGATATCCTACGAGTAAATAACCATTTATTACTTGATCGAAGTTTGCTACACTCTGTGTTTGACCTCGTTGTCCCAGATCTGATTAGAGATTTTTAAATAATAAACATGAATATTAAATAATACTTAAATAAGTTATTTAATAAGTATTTTTCATAAATGCATTATATTAATTACTAATGTGGCGCGTCCCTAATAATTATTATTGTGTTAAATTGCTGAGTAATTCCGTTAAATGACCACGCAAAAAATCGTCCCCACCCACCAACTGATTTCAAACGTATCTCAGTTGACATGGCAGCCTAATGATGTTTTACTATGACGATATTCGCCGTAGTTTACAATTTAAACCAGTTTAGTAGTTTACAAAGATTATAAAAAGAACATACAGTAGCATTATCCAACTACAAAAAAGCTATTGTAAGACGAAGAAGATGAGTTTTTGAAACGCAGAGAAAAACCGTAACGCGAGCTGCCAGCGCTCCTTCTGACCACCTCCCGACTTTGAGTATTAAACCCGCCCTTTCGTCGCCTGTGCATAAAGGCTTATTATATTTACTACTGAATAGTCAAAGCCTGTGCATGCGCGCGCAGCATACTTCAGCGTGCGTACATTCTTTTGTATTTTAAAAAAATCCCATTGATTTTTGGATTAAATTTATTTGGATTTAGATGGATGATTTTTTGGATTGGTTAGTCTTTTTATGGGACGTCGCAATAATATTAAAAAATTGTGCCATATCTGTTGGGGAGTGAGGACAGTGCCCATACAATTTTTCGCATGGTTCTTTGTTAAAAATATATTTAATAAATAAAAATTAAGTTAAAAATGTTATATTTAAAAAAGAATTGATACATGTTATTTAATATGAGTGCATTATATTTAATTATTACTTTTGAATGATTAAATACGAATTAAGTATTTAATCATTCAAAAGTAATAATTATACTTATAACAAATTAAATTGGTTAATTAAAACTTACTCCAATCCGATTGAGTTTGTTGACCTAAATCATCTAGTTTACCCCAATGAGAATGTGTTTGTTGATTTAAATCACCAAGTCTATCCCATTGATTTTGAGTCTGTTGACCAAAATGCGACTGGCCCAAATTTTCTAAGTTACCGAAATAGGAATGTTGTGGATTTAAGTTTCCCACATTATCCCACTGATTTTGAGTTTGTTGACCCAAATCTCTGAAATCATTCCAATGTGATTGTGTTTGTTGACTTAGGTCACCAAGTTTATCCCATTGATTCTGTTGACCAAGAGTTTGTTGATCTGAATCTCCTAGTTTATCCCAATGAGATTGCGTTTGTTGGCCAACATCTTCTAATTTATGTTGTGTTTGCTGACTGAAATCTTCCAAACCATGGGATAACTTGTTTTGGGCCTGTTGACCTAAATCTTCTAGTTTACCCCAATGAGATTGCGTTTGTTGGCCAACATCTTCTAATTTATTTTGTGTTTGTTGCCCAAAATCGCCCAAGTTATCCCATTGATTTTGGACCTGTTGTCCTAAATCTTGTTCACCAAATTGATTAAGGGTCTGTTGACCCAAATCTTCTAGTTTACCCCATTGAGATTGCGTTTGCTGGCCAATATCTTCTAGCTTATCTTGTGTTTGCTGACTTAAATCTTCCAAATTATGGGATAAACGGTTTTGAGTCTGTTCACCTAAATCTTCTAGTTTACCCCAATGAGATTGCGTTTGTTGGCCAACATCTTCTAATTTATCTTGTGTTTGCTGACTGAAATCTTCCAAACTATGGGATAACTTGTTTTGGGCCTGTTGCCCTAAATTTTCCAGTTTACCCCAATGAGATTGCGTTTGTTGGCCAACATCTTCTAATTTATTTTGTGTTTGTTGCCCAAAATCTCCCAAGTTATCCCATTGATTTTGGACCTGTTGTCCTAAATCTTGTTCGCCAAATTGATTAAGGGTCTGTTGACCCAAATCTTCTAGTTTACCCCATTGAGATTGCGTTTGCTGACCAACATCTTCTGGTTTATCTTTTGTTTGCTGACTTAAATCTTCCAAATTATGGGATACCTGGTTTTGAGTCTGTTCACCTAAATCTTCTAGCTTACCCCAATGCGATTGCGTTTGTTGGCCAACATCTTCTAATTTATTTTGTGTTTGTTGCCCAAAATCTCCCAAGTTATCCCATTGATTTTGGACCTGTTGTCCTTGTTCGCCAAATTGATTAAGGGTCTGTTGACCCAAATCTTCTAGTTTACCCCATTGAGATTGCGTTTGTTGGCCAACATCTTCCAGTTTGTCTCCCAATTTATCCCATTGGTTAAAAGCCTGTTGATCAAAATCTATGTCTCGTCTTACGCGTTGCTGACTTTCATCTAAGCAATAAGTACAGGCGTAGCCTTGATTCGCAGTTAACTTTTGCGATGTTTGATCACTTAGGTCACCGCCTACTGGCTTTATAACATATGGATCACCGCGTCTTTCCCATGATTTATGGTATGAATATGAAGACTGATAGCTTTTCGGTTTAGAACCTATATCTTCAATGAGATTATTTGAAGTAGCTAGATTAGCTGCTAGACTAGCATCATAACCACTGTGAGTATAAGCATTTGAATCACTGGCTCCAGACTTATATGCATTTGAAGAACTGGATCCATAATTATTGTATGCATTTGAAGCACTGGCCCCAGAATTATATTTTTGACTCTGATGTCGTGATTGACTAGATAATGCATTCTTTTGACTGGCACTATATCCACTTAAGTAAGCGCTGTTCGCGCTGCTTGATTGACTATTAGCTGCAGAGGCTAATTCGCTTCCATACTGATTATTGGCTGTCTGTGACAATTGCGCGGCTTCGTACAACTCACTGTTTGATGGAATCAGACTTTCGATTGGAGCTACTGTAACTGGAAATGAGTCATGTTTTTCCCATTCTTTGCGATAGCGGTAAGAAGATTCGTAATGTTTCGCATTACTTGTAGGCGTGTAATGTAGTCGCTGACCAGTAGTGTCTAAGATATCTGAATCCGAATGTACTGTACTTAGTCCTTGAGCTGCAGATGCGTCATAAACTTGAGCCGCTACCGGAATCGCTATTCTCGCACCAGGTTTTATATAGACCCTGACTGGTGTAGCGTATACCAAATTACTCCTTGCTGTATGGTCATAACCGCTGGCACTATTGCTGTTTTCGTAGTTAGACTGCGCCTGGCTTTGAGCGTATTTATAGCTATTTGCTCCTTTACTGTCATATTTATAGTTGCTAGCGCTGTAAATATTATCTGCAGCCCTTTGCGCATCAGTTTGCAAATACTGCGAATCCAGGCCGGACGATTGATATCCAGAGCTAAGTGCAGAGTTCTGCGCTTGGCTGCTGCTGTATTTATTAGCAGCTGAATATAAACTTCCGTATCCAGAATTTTGCGATAAAGCTGATTGCGATAGTGAATCCCTAGAAATTGCGCCTTCACCGAAGTTTCTTCCCCTGAGATTACTTAAATCGTAATAGCCTGAACCGTAGAGACCTCTCGAGTTCGCCGCAGAGTACACACTGCCTGTCCTGGTGTTGGCACCTTCGCCAAGTTCCCCTTCAACATTCCTCACGAGCGTGCTCATGTGATGTTGGGCCAAAGAGTCCATATTGTGTGCCCTTTCGTAGTTTCCGCCCATGTTACCCCTTTGAGCTCCATAGAACCCAGATTTAGATCCATCGTCTGATGAACTTCTTGAATATTGAAAGTCCTCTTTTTCTTTGTACAATTCGGGTTTGGAAGCAACTAATGCCCAAAATGAGGCTATTAGAATAAGAAGCCTCATTTTTATTGAGTTGCAGGCAATCTGTAAAAGCAAATATTTAACATCAATATTTTAAACAAACAAATAATATGAGTTATATTAGTAACTAGCTGATGCCCGCGACTTCGTCCGCGTGGATTTCATTTTTAAAATCCCGCGGGAACTCTTTGATTTTCCCGGATAAAACTTAGCCTTTGTCACCCTCCAGGTTCTCAACTATACCCACGCAAAACATCACGTCGATCCGTAGCTTTTTTGCTACTTGATTGAAAAACAAACCAACATACAAACACACTTTCGCATTTATAATAGTAAAAAGTATCCTATGTCCATCTCCTGGTTCTAAGCTACCTCCCCACCAATTTTCAGCCAAATCGGTTCAGCCGTTCTTGAATTATAAATAGTGTAATTAACACGACTTTCTTTTATATATATAGATTAGTCTCCTTCGGTTAATTGTGTCTTTTTCGGTTAGTATTTTCCTTAAAAGCCTAGATAAGCCGCTGAACGGAAATCATTAGCAAAGTAAACGAATTTTACCGATGCTAATTTAGAGCTTAAATAGACAAAAATTAATGCAGAGTAAGATATACAGCAAATAATCAAGGAACAAATGTTACAAATTAAAAAAATCCATAGGTCCAACAAAAATATCATTAGTAAGATGCTACCTTTACCTATTTTTTATAATAAGGTGAGTATCGAAGTAGATAAGTAATCTACTCATAAAAATTTAATTGATAAGTAATTATTGTTAATACAATTAATAAAAAACTTGCATATTAAATAACTGAAACCAAGCGAATTAAATAAATAAGCTTTCCATTTTGAATATCGATAATGATGCTAATAATTTATACCAATAATATTGTGTTAAACGCTGATTTTATATTGTATAAAAAAAACTTACATTTAGAAAAACTTTTGAACCGAACTATAGAACTCACATCTGCGCACTGACATTGCACGGGTTCGAGCCGCCAATTTATTTAGCTTTAATTTAATATCTCATGCGTGATAACCCGTTGCCCGGTCATGATCGACCCTGTATTCTCAGAAGTGCAAACGTACAAAATACGTCCAATTATTCATTACTTAAGAGAACCTTTTACAGACTAATTAGTTCGCCACAAAATCGTCAATATTTGAAGTAAAATTAAATCAAAATATTTTTGTGCTCCGTTTAAGAAGTTCTTTTCAACGTTACCACGAGCCAGTGTAAAGCCAATTTTTTTTTTCACCTCTCTAGCTCAAAAAGGACGCCTTTCCTGCCCAAAACCAGTGAACAAAAGTCGTTTTTGCTCACACAGTGAGAAAAAATGTTTTGAATTTAGAACGCTTGGGATAGGCATTTCTTCAATTCGTTGTCTCAAGAAAATTTCGGAAATTTTCTAGATAATATTGTATACCACAACATTTTATTTCGTCAAAATTTTTGAACTCTCTATTTTATTATTTAAACTATTGAATTTTTGTTAAAATGTGTTTTAGAATTTATAACTCTGTAAAACAAATTGAAACAGAAAAGAAAATTAAAATTAATTAATTACTGATTATTTATTCTATGAATGAAACAATTCCGAACAAGAAAAAGAAAAATTACCTACAGTGCCTACTTTTAAGATAATTGAAAGGTGTAAAAGTAACAAAATGAGTGATTCTAGGGATAATTCAACACCATCATAATTAAAGGAATCTGTGTCTAACTCTGAATTAAACTTTCTTCCGGAAAAGTCACGCGAAAAATACTTGAAAGCCTATGAATTATTTAACGATTGGAGACTTGCTAAAAGTGTGAAGACCTGCTGAGAAACTGTGGTTTTATCATAATATTTAAGTACTTAATATACATGAATGTAAAAATTCCTTAGTGTTTCAATAAATATTTTTCTTACATCTTGTATTTTTTCGCTATTGAGGTGAAAAGTTGTATGTATCACACGATAGCAAAGTTTTTTGTTTCTTGTGCCTTTGAATCCCTCACTACACTCAGGAATCTAAATAAGAATCACTCGCTACGCTCGTGATCCTAAATTAGAGTCCTTCGCTCGCTCGGGATTCAATCTAGGCACTCTAAACAAAAAAAAACTTTGCTATCTTGTTGAACAAATAACTATTTTGCCTCAATAATTTTCTAAAGCGAGAGGAATTTCTAAAGCGAAAATTTTTTTGTGCCAGCCATATTTTTTGTGAATTTCAAGTAGGTATTTTAATGTTCATTAACTCAGGAATTATAATGCTCTAACAGATTCTCAGACTGACAGACAAGTGTATAATCTTCACGAGATGCAGAATCCAAAAACCTTAATCCACGCGGACGAAGTCGCGGGCATCGTCTAACAATAAATATTTGAGGATTCGTAATTGTCATTGCCTCCTTAAAATAATAAAATTATCTTAAAGTATTAGGTCATGTCAGAAATATTGTGGTCGAGGCAATAGAGTTAGAGGCTCACTTGTGGTGACATTTTTATGATTCAAGTTATGATTTCACAGTTTCTTACAATTTGTATTACTATGCAATATATTTGGTAAGGGCCTAATGAGTCAAACACATTGATCTTTTCGTGGGCCTCCGATACACTAAACCTATCAAATTATATAAAATACCTACTAGCTTTTACCCGCAGCTTCGCTTCCGCTATCTTATTAAAAGTAAGTACCTAATCTGAAGTGGTGAAATTATTACCAATTTTGATTTTGTCAGGCTTTTTGGCTGTTCTTTGGGATTTCCTTATTTTTTTAAACCACTGC
Source organism: Oeneis ivallda (assembly GCA_029955525.1). Lineage (NCBI taxonomy): Eukaryota > Metazoa > Arthropoda > Insecta > Lepidoptera > Nymphalidae > Oeneis > Oeneis ivallda. The sequence goes on along the minus strand of JARPMR010000015.1, from coordinate 11,983,398 downwards.
TGTATAAGAGCGAACAAAACAAAAAAAATTATATTCAAAACGCTGTTTTTAAGTTTTAGCCAGACTAACGAACAGCAATTGATTTTCATATAAGGCCGCCCATGCATTATCCATCCTGCCTGTCTAAAAGTTTCCGATCAAAATCGTATTTATTTTATGGCATTAGCTTCAAAGTAAAATAAACCATAAGCGCATTGAATTAGAGCTGAATTTCGTGTATGCATTCTTAAACGTTAGGTATGTTCGATACGCTCCATAACAAATTAACAACGTTTAACGTCGATAAGGTAGAGGATCTACCAACCATGTGCTTTGCTTTTTCTTTTTCGATTGTATCGCTCTATATCGACTAGATATTACAAACTAGTAGGGCGCGTGGGTGCGCGGCCCGCAAGCGGACCGCGTATTTTCTACTCGTCAAGTAGACTTTCAGGTCCTGATCATTTCTATCAAAAAAACACTCTTCCATCTTTTATATTCTCTGAGAAAGACACCTTTGAAATTTGTATAGCCGCCATCTTGAATCCGCCATTTTGAAGTTTTTTCATTTCACTGCCAATTGGATGAGGTTTCGAGTATTTTTTGTTTGAGCAGCCCCCACCTATCTTGAATACCCTGGCCATGCTCCTCACCCACCTTCCAAACCCTCGATCATCATATCTCATCATTTGTCAGTTTAAGGATTCTTCTATAAAAACAAATTTCGAAATGAAACCGTATCAATAGTTCCCAACTTCTAGTCTCTTCAATATTCGCCGTATTATATTTTGTATGGAGAAAAAACATTCCGCCATCTTGGATTTTTTTCTATTCATCAAATAGACCTTTGAGTCCTGATCATCTTTTGCCAAGAAACCACTCTTCCATCTTTTATACTCCCCGAGATAGACACCGAAGAAATTTGTATGGCGGCCATCTTTTTTCCGCCATTTTGAATTTTTTTTCAGGTCACTGCAAATTGGATGAGGTTTCGAGTGACATTTGTTGGAGCACCCCCCACCTATCTTCGATACCCTGGCCGTGCTCTTCACCCGTCTCCGAAATCCTTAATCATCAGCTCTCTTCATATTTTTCCTCCGAATGAATTTTTTTCCTCTATACGAAACCATCAGTGAAAAAAAAATTTTTCATACAAAATTTTACAGGAGAGGTGATCAATGAGTCAGTGAATCAGCACGAGCAGCTATATATATATTAATAAAAGCATTCAGACCCCATCGGAATTGTGAGAAATAACTTCTGAATAACAATATAGGTTGTCTTTATTTCACTTTAAAGATAACACCGATGTGACATTGATCTTATTTGAAAAAGTGGGTCGCACATCCAAGGACCTTATAAAGAAAACATAATATTTTGCTTTAAAAATAAATGAAAGCTGTAATTGGCTTTTATATTATATTGTTAATCATGTGTGTACTTATTTTTGGATAAAATATTTAAGATTCCATTTTAAAAAATGTGTGACATTATATTTAATCCAGTCTTTATCAATAATTTCTTGTTAAAAAGCAATAACTTTGAGAAACTTCTGAGCAAACAAAAATTTAATAAGTATAGAACGATAAGCTGACGATATTATCGTGTGTACCTGTACAATTATTTAATTCCATAAAATTAATGTTTATAATAATTTATGGTTTATCCTGTCATTCCATATTCTCGGAACCTTTAGTACAAAATATACAAATATAGAACATTACAAAATCATAGCATAATATGTATACCTATAATACCTACCTTTTTTAAGTAAGTATGAAAAACTTTACTCATATGCAAACTTGGAAAGGCGAAAGTGTGTTTATATGTTGGTTTCTCCTTCAATCACGACGCAATAAGATACGGTTTGGCGGGATTTTTTGCATGAGTTTATTATTTATCTTTAAAATATAATAATTTTCAACACTTCTAAAAAGCGCAGGGCCTTAAAGTTTGACCATAATAAATTATTATAAAGAATACATATAGCTTATTTTATCTCCAAATATCGAAAAGTCCAATAGTCCGATTAGGAACTTTGTTCCAATATGTCCTTATTTGACTCGTTGGGTTGTAAGAGATATTATAAAAATTTTAAATGGGATGTAAAGTATTTTTATTTACGCTTTCAGAAACCGCCTACCACGGTGAGGATATTCGATCGCAATGACTTCTACAGCGTTCACGGCATCGACGCCACTACGGCTGCGCGGGAAGTGTTCTCATCTATATCAAATATCAAGAAAATGGGAATTGAACCCAACAAGCTCGACTACCTAGTGCTGTCCAAAGGGAACTTCGAAATACTTATAAGAAAACTACTATTGGTAAGGTGACTGACATCATACTAATATTACTACAGTAAATATATAAAAGGAAAAGGTGACTGACTGACTGATCTATCAACGCACAGCTCAAACACTAGACGGATCGGGCTGAAAGTTGGCATACAGATAGCTATTATGATTTATGACATAGGCATCTGCTTAGAAAAGATTTTTGAAAATTCAACCCCTAAGGGGGTAAAATGGGGGTTTGAAAAATCGAACTTAACTTAATCGTGAGTGAAGCCGCGGGCAAAAGCTAGTGTTACTACTTAAATTCGAAAAACTAAATCCACGAGAAGGCCATTGTCCACAACGCTGGCTGAGTGCGCATTGGCAGATTTCATACACCTTTGAGAATAATACGGAGAATGCACATTTCTTTTCAACACACTTGCTCATAAAGTGGCTCTAATTTCACCGCAAGTAGGCGCATAATGACACCTATAATCAATTTTTTTTTATTGGTTTAGTTGCTTTGTTCTTAAAAAAGTTTCGATTCAAATATGATCGTGTTCAATAGTACAAATAAATTAATGTACCTATTGCTTGCTCATTTCATGCAACTTCGTATTTAAATAGATAATTTCAACTTATACATGTCAAATAAATAAAACTTTCCTTAATTTATATTAATAAAACCTCACTCTTTTAGTCTATGGCCGATCGCCATTATAAGATGCGCGCGCATAGGAAAACTGATTAATTTTTCCCGCCATTGCGAAAAATTTTTCACAACTCGTTTTCACTTGAAATTACAGTTATTTTTAGTATTTTTTAGTATTATTTTCTTCACAAGTGTGTTGAAAAACGTCGTATGATACACGTATGTATTGATGAGTACCGTCCTCGGCTATCTTAAGATCCTCAGCGGTAATCACCAACATTACACACTTGTACCATAATGTACTATTATATCATACTTGCTCAGTAACTAGGGATTACTATGGTGGAAAGTCTCCTTGTAAGTTGGTGTTTGCAATTCAAGGCAACATTACGTCGCACTATGCTTGAATTGTAAAGTTCACATTACAGTTCAAGCTATGCAAAACTCCTTGGTAAACAATCTCTTTTCTTATAAAATGGTAAGAAAACTTTTACTGAAAAAAAAAACACTGAACATGGCGGCATTTAATTTCCATACATTTCAAACTATGCAAAACTCCTTGGAACTCAGAGCCGTAAAAAAAAAATAGAAAACTATTTACGAAAAAAAAATGGAAATGGCGGCATTTCATTTGATCTGAAAGTTTGTGAAGTTTGTTCGTAAAGGGATTTAAGTTATTTACAACAATGTCAAGCACTTCATCAGATGATGAAAAAGGAGGAGAGCCTGATTTTTGTTTGCTTGAAGCAGAACAAATGATGCAAAACCTTTTGCCGGATAAGTCCATTCTCTAAATTTGCTAATTATTCTAATTAAAATTTCATTTTGCATTACCAATGTTTTATTTACCTCGCAAGAATGATATAAAGTAGAATGCTTACCTCGGTTGCAAGTAGCTATTACACCCTCGAACTATATTCACCCTCGCTCGCTGCGCTCGCTCGTGTGACTAAATATCTCGGGTGCACGCGATCCATTAGCGCCCTATGCGAGCTGCGCTCGCACTGGCGCCAAATTGGATCTTGTTCTGTAATAGCTTACTTACGTCCCTTGTGTAACAATCTACTATTATCCAAGTAAGAGCGTGTCTGGAATTTGAACCCCGAACCTCCCGAAGAAGGCCGAAGTCTTAATCACTAGGCTATCGCCGCAAAATGTGAACTAATGCGTAATTTTTCAGGTGCGACGGTATAGAGTGGAAATATACGTTACGGAGGGTTCCGTGAAATCTTGCGAATGGTTATTGAAATACAAAGGCTCTCCAGGGAATATGTCACAGTTGGAAGAAATACTGGGCGAGGGATTGGGTTCGCCCAACGAACAGGCTCCTTGCTTGATGGCAGTCAACATTAAGAGTGACTCGGTCACGAAGGTATCATGTCATTCTTTAATTCTTATTTTTACCCGAGCATAGAAAGAGCCAAAAGAAAGGGTTATGGTTGTCGCAATCGATTCGTCAATATGGTCCGAATGACATAGGCTACATTTTATACAAACGAAATTAATATCAAGGATGTTATATTTCCGTAGTCAGGATTAAAATTTTTCTTTCACTATTTGCGAATAGATAAGTGGCATATTATAGGATCAAACATAGGATCAATTTTTATCAAAATACGTCGACAGTGTTCCTTTTCATTGTTCACTAGCGCGGAAAGGAGTAACTAGAAATCATTTTAAGTACTTATTTCTTTACAATTAGATTTAATACTTCATCAAGAGACTCAAGTATTGTTTTTATAAGGGCGTCTTCTTAGAGGCGTATAGAAGCGCTGCAGTGGCGTCACCGTAGTGCGATAGCCGCGCCACTACTAATTTTCATACAATACTAGCTGGTGCCCGCGACTTCATCCGCGTGGATTGTTTTTAAAATCCCTCGAGAACTCTTTGATCTTTTGATTTTCCGGGATAAAAAGTAGTCTATGTCACTCTCCAGGTCCTCAACTATACCCATGAAAAAATCACGTCGATCCATATCTCTGTTGCGGCGTAATTTAAGGACAAACCAACAAACACACTTTCGCATTTATAATATTAGTATGATCTAGAAATACAGTCGCAGCACACAATGATTTGCGCGTTTAACGATAGTGGCGCTGCGACTGCGCTTCTAGATATTATTCTTCTATACGCCTCTAATTTGAAGGCGTCCTAGGAACTGACGCAACTACGTCGCGTATATGTACTAAAATAATATTTATCTACTCCAACATCGAAAAGTTCCAATTTCGAATTTGACACCTGAATCGAAATGAACCCTCTTTCGGTTTTGCTTCTCATTTCGATGCAGCTCGTTGTATGGGAGCTGAATCGAAATGGTTATCTTCTTAAAATAGGATACCTAAAGCTAAGGCTCTGAGTTCTGGCACTTTTGTACCGTTCATATGACAGAGGCGCCACAGGCGGCTGGTGGCGGCTTACGGAGTTACTTTTTGTTGACAGAGGCGCCACAGGCGGCTGGTGGCGGCTTACGGAGTTACTTTTTGTTACTTTATTGAGCCTACGGCGTATATTGTTAATGATTTTATTTTCCTTGTCGTAGATAAAATCTTGTATGCAACTGAACGTAATTAGTCATTTTAATTCTCGTACTATCCTATTTTGATACTCGGCAAGCCTCGTATCAAAAAACGGCACTCGAATTAAAATGACCCTCATTACGATGCAGTTGCATAAATAGCTATTATCTACTTCAGCATCGAAAAGTTCCAATTTCGAATTTGACAGCTGAATCGAAATGAACCCTCTTTCGGTTTTGCTTCTCATTTCGATGCAGCTCGTTGTATGGGAGCTGAATCGAAATGGTTATCTTCTTAAAATAGGTTACCTAAAGCTAAGGCTCCGAGTTCTGGCCCTTTGGTAGCGTTCATACGACAGAGGCGCCACAGGCGGCTGGTGGCGGCTTACGGAGTTACTTTTTGTTACTTTATTGAGCCTACGGCGTATTTTATTAATTTTAATGATTTTATTTTCACTGTCGTAGATAAAATCTTGTATGCAACTGAACGTAATTAGTCATTTTAATTCTCGTACCTACTATCCTATTTTGATACTCGGCAAGCCTCGTATCAAAAAACAGCACTCGAATTAAAATGACCCTCATTACGATGCAGTTGCATAAATAGCTATTTTAATACATATAGGTACGCAATTTTATTTTTCCTTGGTGCGGTTTGGTTTGTCATATCCGCCATTTTGGGTTCTTCGTGACGTCACAAACTCAATAACATGCGAAACTCTAAACTAATCTCATTTTGAGAGTAGACCGATATGGGCCGGCGATGGCTTGGGACATTGATGTATATACACATACATCTATACTAATATTATAAAGAGGAAAGATTTTTTTGTTTGTTTGTTTGTAATAGGCTCTGTAACTACTGGACCGATTTTAACCATTTTTTCACCAATAGAAAGCTAAGTTATCAGGAAGTAACATAGGCTATAATTTATTTTCAAAAAAATTAGAGATCTTTAAGAAAATTGCAATAATGTAACCCAAAGTAGCAAAATTTTGCCTTTAAAATGTATTATTTGGCGTGTGCTTCGAAAACTATTGATGATACCGAACCGGTGGTAGAATCTTGACGTGTCATAAGAGCCACAGGTTGGCCTACATGAAATAAAGAATTTTGAATTTGAATTTGATATATAAAAATGATGTACTACATGATTAAAGTACTCATTATTCTATACAAAAAAGTCCCCGAGGAAATATATCTATCTATCATAATATTTAAGTCACAATATTAGCTTTTCTGTTCTAAACTTTAATTAGATCGCCTTTATCATCATTTAGTATTAATTCTTCCTTATTAAAAAACATAATTATAAATGCGAACGTGTGTTTGTTTGTTGGTTTGTCCGTCAATCACGCTGCAACAAAGCTACAGATTTACGTGATTTATTGGATAGGTGTAGTTCACCTGGAGAGTGACATAGGCATCCCGGAAAATCAAAGAGTTCCCACGGGATTTTAAAAACTAAATCCACGCGGACGAAGTCGCGGGCATCATCTAGTATTATAATATAAATAAAAATAAGTGGCCGGGGCGTTCCAGTACACGCGTACTCACGGTAATAAAATCAGGTAAAAAATAGGGTACTAACTATGACGATAAGAAGACGATTTCTCTTATGTAGACAATAATATACAAGTGATATTTATTTTTAATACGTATGATCTCTGGATAGTGGGTCATTAACGTTGAGTGTAGCAGCCTTTATCTAAACTTGACCAAGAATAGAGTTATCTCCACAATTTGACCTTTTAGTTAGTAAATAATCGTAATTTGCTGTAACCAATAAAAAAATTGATAATGCTTTCTATACACAATCCTATAAATGTTATGTGGTTTATTTATATTATGTAGAAAAGTAAAACCATTAAAACCCAATAATGTAATGGCCAATATTTTGAGAAATTAACATTTTATTGAGCCCACACAAACAACATTAAAGCAGAAATGGTCTGACCTGAATAATAAAGTTTTTATTGTGCTGTAGCTTGTACACGCGACTTTGTCCGCGTTTAGTTGGCTTTTTAAAAATACTCTTCCATTGTTACGTGATTGATGGACAAACCAACAAGCAAACAATATTAGTAAGGATATGACAAAAATATTCTTTAAATCACCAGTTGATCACTTTGAATTGGGTATTTGACTGATATTTTTCATTTATTTAAAATAAAAATTGTATGCCTATATAATAACACAATGGCATTTTTCCTTTTTTAACTATCCCAACTATTCTCGGAAATATAGAGCTTTAAAGTTTCCTGTTAGACAGAGAGAGCGCTAGTGAAGTGTGACGTCAAAGACAGTAACTCCATACACTTTTCATATAAAGTTTCGTTGAAGAAAGAGACAGATACAGTCGCAATAAAACAGCATGTAACTTATTTGCGTTTTGACCGATTTATTTACTGTTTTTACATATTTTCGATTATAATTAATAAATATCAACATTTTGACACTACTCAAATACCCAGTTATAGTTCAAAGAATTCAAAGTTTTTTTTTTTTAAATTATTATACATAGTTAAAGAAGCTTTATTATAGACCGAGGTCGCGACTTCTACCAACACTGATTACTGAGAAGTATTTTTATTCAGTAGAAGTCATTTACGTCATAAATTCATAAGAAAGTGTGTACAATAATAAATAATTACTTATTAATAAAATGGACTTCTAAGTTCTAAGCACATATTAATGAATTATGAATCTCGATACTAGGGCCCTATTCACCAATATGGAATAAATGTTACTCGAGAATAGATAAACAGTCTTTTTGATAGATCTTCTTTATAAAATTGTTTATTTCATGTAAACCAACCTGTGGCTCTTATGACACGTCATGATTCTACCACCAGTTTAACCGATAGACGTCCACAGGGATCAGTCTGGCGCCGCCTGAATCCAGCTCCCTGCGACTCGTTTTATGTTGTCGGTCCACCTAGTACTTAGGGGTCTGCCAACACTGCACTTCCCGGTGCGGGGTCGCCAGTCCAGCACCTTGGGACCCCAACGACCCTCTTCGAACTAAACTAACTGCTATCCTTTTCTGCAGGGAGCAATATGAAAAGGATAGCAATGTATTAGGAATTAGGATGTCATTTTAACTTAGTTTGTGTAGGTACAACATTATTTGCCTCATTCATCAGCAATCCATCAACAGCTCACTATTAAGCTCAGATCTTCTCTGAGGGAAGGCTTATAGGTCATATTCCACCACGCTAGACCAATGCAAACTGGCAGACCTTTTTTTTTAAAAAAAAAAGAATATCAACCAAGTTGAACTTGACTAATATTCTCCTCTCCCCCTCCAAATAAGCGGAAAGCTTGTGTCAGGAGTGGGTACGATAATAGTGCAACACGGGTGGGATTCGAACCTGCGACCTTTCAGATTTCAGTCCGCACCTTTAACCGTTGGGCTATTGACCTTACACACCTTTGAGAACATTATGGAGAACTCCTAAGTCATGCAGATTTCGTAACGATGTTTTCCTTCACCGTTAAAGCAAGTGATATTAGTTAATTACTTATACGCACATACCTAACTCCGAAAAGTCAGAGGTGCGTGCCCAGGTCCGAACCTGCGACCCACCGATTAGGAGATTGAAGTCCACTAGGCTATCACTGCTCCATGCCACATTCAACATCATTATCAACCCATCATCGGCTCACTACTGAGCGAGGTCTCCTCTCAGACAAGGGTTATAGGCCGTAGTCCACCACGCTGGCTCAATGCGAATTGGCAGACTTCACACACCTTCGAGAACATTATGGAGAACTATCAGGTGTGCAGGTTTCCTCACGATGTTTTCCTTCGCCGTTAAAGCATGTGATATTTAATTTCTTAAACGCACAACTTCGAAAAGTCAGAGGTGCGTGCCCGGGATCGAACCTGCGACCCACCGAATAGGAGACCACAGTCGTAACCACTAGGCTATCACTGCTTCCACATGCATGCCACATTGCCTTATCATAATATTACTTTGAATGATCTTCCAGGGCAGGTTGTTAGGCTTAGCCTGTATATCCCAGGGCGAATATCTCATGTCCGTGTCAGAGTTCACGGATGACGATCTTCTCACGGAGTTAGAGACAATCTCTGTGCAAATGGCGCCTTCCGAATGCATCATTGCCTCCACCGAGAACGAAGATGTGAGTTGTTTTTCCTTTTTTATATTTAGGACTGGCTTTTGCCCGTGACTTCGTCCGCGTGGAGGGTTTTTAATAATCCCACGGAAACCCATTGTTCTTGATTGCCTATGCGACTCTCCAAGTCCTAAACAATGCAAAAATATCACGTCGATTCGTTGCTCCATTGCTGCGTTATTGAAGGACAAACCGAACAAAATACATACATTAGTACATCATCATCATCATCATTATCAACCTTTAGATGTCCACTGCTGGACATAGGTCTCCTGCATGGACCTCCACAGGCTTCGGTCTTGCGCCGCCTGAATCCAGCGGCTCCCTGCGACTCGTTTGATGTCGTCGGTCCACCTAGTGGGGGGTCTGCCAACACTGCGTTTACCGGTGCGGGGTCGCCACTCCAACACCTTGGGACCCCAACGACTATCAGTTCTTCGAACTATGTGCCCCGCCCATTTCCACTTCAGTTTCGCGACTCGCTGAGCTATGTCGGTGACTTTAGTTCTCCTGCGGATCTCTTCATTTCTGATTTGATCTCGCAGGGATACCCCAAGCATAGCTCTCTCCATCGCTCGCTGAGTGACTCTGAGCCTTCTTATGAGGCCCACAGTTAGCGACCATGTCTCGGATCCATAAGTCATCACTGGCAACACGCACTGTTCGAAGACTTTAGTCTTCAGGCACTGAGGTGTTTTGGACGAGAAGACATCTCGGAGCTACATTAGTACATGCCCCTTCCAAATTAGCCCGCTACCAATTTAGACGGCATCGTCACTTACCATCAGGTGAGATCGCAGAAAAAGGATTATCTTTTCATCGAATAATAATATTTTTTTTCACATTTTTCTTTTTTTCCTTTATTCCAGTACAAAGCGTTGAAAAAAGTTATGGACAGGGCGAACATAACGGTGACTAAGTTGAAAAAGACAGACTTTTCTACCGAGGGTCTTATCCAAGATTTGAACCGGCTTCTTAAGTTCAAGGAAAGCCAACAGCAAGACGCGAACGCGTTTCCGGAGACAAGGAAGCAAGTCGCTATGACCAGTTTGGCTGCAGCTATAAGATATACTTCGTTATTGAATGACAATACAAATTTTGGAAGGTAAGAAGCAATCGGCTTAGCTTAAGTGTCCAAAGATAGATAAGCTGCATATTGTAATCTTTGTTTTGAAAAGAGCAAGAAACTGCTGAGATCCTTGCTGGCTCTTCTCAGCAGAATCTACTTTCCGAATCGTAAGTACCTACTTAGGCTGAGATCTATAGATCGTCCTCTAGCTTTGGTCAAGACACAAGATAGTGTTAAAATGAGACAATCTTTATTACTCAAAGATGAAACATGAAAACATATAAATCAAAAGAGCATCAACTACTTCTCGAAAAAAATACGTGCTCAAACACGTCATTAAGGTGGAAGACACGGTTCTGCCCGCGAAATTCAAATTTTATTTGGTTTATCGCAATTTGTAAACTAATACGACAAAGTAGGCTTATGGCATTCTAATTGCGACAGTGGCAGTATTATCTTCACAGGTTTATATAAAAATCTTTACTTGAAAGTGTCCAGTTTAAGAAATTAATCAAAATATCGACTAAGTTGTGAGTAGCTCACGTCCAACTCAGTATTTTGATTAATTTCTTAAAATGGTCACTTTCAAGTAAAGATTTTTATGTAAACCTGTGAAGATGATAATTCCACTGGCGCAATTAGAAGGCCATAAGCCTACTTTGTCGTATTAGTTTACAAATTGCGAAAAACCAAATTAAATTTGAATTTCGCGGGCAGACCCTTGTCTTCCACCTTAAGCTTATACTATATCGTCGACCTACATTAGGTACTGTAAAATAACGGTAAAATATCGTGTTGCTGTTTGTTTGCGATAGCATTAATATATTGAGAAGTGACACTGACTGATTGAGTGACCTATCGCTGGCACTGCAGTCAGTTGGAAATTGCCATTGAATCGCGGCAACGATCGCGACGTTTATGTGCCTTTAGCGTTTTCATTGCCTTTTGCGACTACATCGCGAAAATCGCGACTCTAACGCGTTCGCGTCTTTATGGCTTTCGATCGCGAAACGCGATTCACGCAAAAGGCCATAAAAACGCTAAAAGCTATAGGTAAATTTGCGCGATCGCTGCAGTTTAAAGTAGCCAGGCTGCCCTCTCCCTTAATGGCAAAAACTCAAGGTACAACGTACCGTTCGAAGCGTAGGTTTGCAGATTCTCCAATAGAATAGAATAGAATATAAATGTTTTTTATTCAAATAAACTTTTACAAGTACTTTTGAATCGTCAATGAGTCTATCACTGGTTCGGAATGCCATTCCTGCCGAGAAGAACCAACAAGAAACTCGGCAGTTGCTCTTTTCAAAATACTTTTACAATATACTTAATAGATATTATTCTATGTATGCAGAGTTTCCACAATGAGGGGAAGTTCCACAAAAGCATAGGTAATTATTTCTAATTATAATTCAACCCATGTTAAGACGGGCAGACAGAAAGTAGCCCCATTGCCGCTGGTGGCACCCGTTCACGAGCATGACGCATGACCCAGCCATTGCTTCGCTCAACCATATTTGAGGGAACGCAACAACCCGCATCACACGACACCACCGCAGAAATGTTAAAGAGAGTGTGACATACTTAGGCTACCCATATATACAATACTAGGGCAACAACTAAGGAACCCTAAAATGTCCAATTCACTGCGGCTCTTAAGACACGTCATGATTCTACCAAATCTGTTACAGATATCGCTTGGCCACCATACAGCCGGACTGTTTCCTGCATTTGGACGCGGCGGCGCTCACCGCCCTGAACGTGCTACCCGAGCTGGGAGACACGAGTCACGCGCCCTCGAGGAGTTTGCTCGGCCTTCTCGATCGGTGCCGGACTCAGCACGGAAAACGGTATGCAGTAATCCTTTCTATAAGGCTGGAATCACATCTGTGCGCATTCGCGTTTCGTGCATATAAAAGTGTCATTTTGTATGGAGTCGTGTACGCATCAATTCGGCTTTGCGATGCGTACACTACTCCATACAAACTGACATTATTATCTTCGAGAATTAAGTTACGGATATGTTAGACATATTTTTATTATCATATAGTTACCTAGTTTTTGATAGAGAATAAGGGCTCTTGTGCACTTCCTCGTATTCGATTCGTTTTCATGATTCGTGAAAATACGATTCGAGTTGGTCTACGTACAAAATGTACACGTGCGCTTGTGCACTCATTCGATTCGTATTTTGACGGATCCGTATTAGTTTTGTATCACGAATCGAATACGAGGACTTCCTCGTATTCGATTCGTTCGTATGTGCACTTGCAGAAGAGCCCTAAGAGCGATAAAAGTTAATAGTAGTTTTCGCCTTTTTTCTCTATCAAATTCTAGGTAAGTATATCAATTTCAATGATTTTAAAAATCTTTTTTTTTTCGATGACAAGCTAGTCCTTGACTGCGATCTTATCTGAGATTTTTACAATTCATTGAAAATATTAGAATGTGCGCGAGAGAGGGATGCGAAATGTAATAGTTCTCTTAACTTACAGCCTGCTAGCACAATGGCTTCGACAACCGCTCCGGGACATTAACCTCATAAACGAAAGGCTCGACGTAGTAGAGCTGCTGGCGAACAGCTCCCAACTGCGCCTGCAACTGCACGAGGACCACCTGCGGAGAATACCGGACTTGCAGGCCCTGGCTCGTCGCCTCACTAGAAAGAAGGCGAATCTACACGACTGTTATCGCATTTATCAGGTATCTATTTACATACTTGTAAGTTTGTATTCATTATTTTTGATTTTTATATTGCAGAAGAGGGCAATTCGCGCAATCTATAATTTAAAACCGCGGGATTCCCTTCGAGAAAAATTTAAGGAAATAGGCATTCTGACAGTAGCTTCACAATATATTTATAACAACATAATATTTGTCAGACAAAATATTTTGAGTTACAAAAAAAGGGTGATTTACACGATAGGCAGGTTAGAGATCCAAATAGGCTCGTGATTCCTCGACTGCGCCTCAAGAGGGTCCGAAAGACATTTGTGGGAATGGGCGTGACGTTCTATAATAAAATTCCACAGTCGATCTTAGACTTGCCTTTACACAAGTTTAAGAAAGCAATTAAAACTTCTCTCATGGAAAAAGCATATTATACAATTGAAGACTATATTAATGACAAAAAAGCGTGGATATAACTCGCTCCAGCGATTCATGAGACGGTAATAATCAATCTGTGTGACAAAATAATCCTGTGCTATTCAGTGTTTCTACTTTATTTGTGTCTAAGTGATGTCTTAAAATGAGCATTTGAATATTAGTTTTCAATTCGATGCCTTAACATGGGTAGCATAAGTATGTCACGCACTCTTTAAACATTTCTGTGGTGGTGTCGTGTGATGCGGGTTGTTACGTTCCCTCAAATATGGTTGAGCGAAGCAATGGCTGGGTCATGCGTCATGCTCGTGAACGGGTTCCACCGGCGGGAATGGGGCTACTTTATGTCTGCCCATCTTAAGATAGAAGTTAGTCGGTATGCATTTTTGGAACTTTCCTCATTGTGGAAACACTGCATATATAGCATAGTATTTACTGTATTGTAAATTTGTTTTGAAAAGAGCAACCGCCGAGTTTCTTGCTGGTTCTTCTCGGCAGGAAAAGCATTCCGAACCAGTGGTAGATTCATCGACTATTCAAAAGCACTTGTAAAAGTTTATTTGAATAAAAAATATTTCTATTCTATTCTATTCTATTCTATTCATTAATTTCAACTCATCCCCAGCCCACTACAAGGAATGTATGGGAAGGGTTTAGTCAATACTTTATAGAGAACTCTCACGCATGCAGATTTGCTCACAATGTTTTCAAATTCCATATTATTTATTTCACTTGGGCCAACCTGTGGCTCTAATGACACGTCATAACTCTACCACCGGTTCGGAAAGCGGATTCTGCTGAGAAGAGCCGGCAAGAAATTCAACAGTTACTTCGCCAGTTGATATTTAATTGCCTAAAGCGCGCATAACTCCGAAAGTCAAAGAAATAAATCAAATAATAAATAATCAGTCAAATGCATGCCTGAAATAATACCCCTAAAAACGGAAAAGTGGGTGAGGCATACAAATAATTTTAAATTAAAATTAAAACCTGTGAAAATGCTATATAACAATCCTATATTCAGAATTATACAGAAATAAAATCGAGTAATTTTAAAAAGAGGCTTTTTTCTTTCAGCAACACACAACAAACACACACACACACTCAATTCTTTGACGAAACAGCTCTCTCCATAGCACGCTTGCGCGACCTGAAGTTTGTGGACCAACCTAAACGCTTTATAGCGATAAAGCCTGGGAAGCTGTCGCTTTCCAAGTTTTAGCATATTTAGTTTTACTGGTAGGATCCACTTTTCATTTTTTTTTTCAATTTGTATAATTATTTCCAATTTTAGGCTATCAACAGACTCCCATCGCTGTTGCAATGCCTGGCCGAAGCCAACAATGCGACTGTGCACTCGTCACTAGCGGAACCGATATCGGAACTGAACGACGACCTCGAAAAATTCCAGCAGATGATCGAGACTACCGTGGACATGGATGCAGTTGATAGAGGTACACCAATACTATTACTACTTTCGTAAAAAAACCTTAAGCTGGATTATACGGGTCTGCCCGCGAAATTCAAATTTAATTTGGTTTTTCGCAGTTTGTAAACTGTAGGCTTGTGGCATTCTAATTGCGCCAATGGCAGTATCATCTTCAGAGTTTTATATAAAAATCTTTACTTGAAAGCGTCCAGTTTAAGAAATTAGTCCGAGTACCGAGTTTGACGTGAGTTACTCACAAATTTGTCGATATTCTGACTAATTTCTTAAACTGAACACTTTCAAGTAAAGATATTTATATAAACATATGAAGATGATACTGCCATTGGCGCAATTAGAATGCCATAAGCCTACTTTGTAATAATAATAATAATAATAATAAAAACATTTATTCAGCCAGCAAGGTACAAATACAAAAATACAAGATACTAAATACTTGGGGTGTAAGGGGGCCCATTAACATCTTCGGGACCCAAGTCAGCCTCACCTGCCCGTGGTGCACCCTGCAAATCAACGAACGAGGCAATGGCGAACTAGCTTTTCCCCATCTGGGGTTTTTCAGGTCAGACGGTAGTCGCTGAGAATAAAAAGCTAACCAACCAAATAAATATGGAAAGTACAAGGATAAGAAGAAGAAGATACAAAATACAAAAATACAATACAAAATACAAAAAATTATGTAGTTAAACAAAATAGGCCCCCTAAAGATTTCCAAAGAACCGAGGAAAAGAATCTCAATCATCGGTTCTCTGGAAAAACCAGGCGCCTATCAATATCCCCTAGAACCTATATTGCCTAATGCTGCTGAACGGGGCGCTGCCTCAGCTTCATGCTACAGTCAAGACTGACTATAGCGCTGGTTTTCAGGCATTGTTATTGTTTACAAATTGCGAAAAACCAAATTAAATTTGATTTTCGCAGGCAAGCCCGTATAATCCACCTTAAGGTTGAAGACAAGGGTCTGCCCGCGAAATTCAAATTTAATTTGGTTTTTCGCAATTTGTAAACTAATACGACAAAGCAGGCTTATGGCATTCTAATTGCGACAATGGCAGTATCATCTTCACAGGTTTATATAAAAAAAAATATTTAAGAAATTAATCAAAATATCGACTAATTTGTGAGTAACTCACGTCCAACTCAGTATTTTGATTAATTTCTTAAACTGGTCACTTTCTTTCGTGTGCTGGTTTCCTCACGATGTTTTCCTTCACCGTTGAAGCTTGTGATATTTAATTTCTTAAACGCACTTAACTTAGAAAAGTCAGAGATACATGCGTGGGATCGAACCTGCGACTCCCCGAATAGGAGATCGCAGTACTAACCAATCAATTATTCAATTATTAATTTCATCTACCAAACCTTTTTTTTTGTTTTTTGCTGAAATAAGATATTTTTTCGAAATAGTAGATACTGCCAAACATAATCCAGAACAGTTTTTCAAAATAGGTCTACATTTTACGTAATAAGCCGGCCGGCCTATTGCCCAGCGTGGTGGACTCGCGAACCATGAAACTAATCAAATTCCAAATCGTTACAGGGGATTTCTTAGTAAAACCATCCTTCGATGAACAGTTGCAAAGTCTAGCTGGCGAATTAGAAAAACTGCAATCATCAGCTGAAAAGGAACTCAACAAGGCAGCCCGGGATTTGGGTCTAGAGAGTGGCAAGACTATTAAACTGGAGACCAATCCACAGAACGGCTTCTATTTTAGGTTAGTTTTTAGTTTAGTGTTTAGTTTTTAGTTTGTTTTTCTTTCCAAAATTGTCTGACTATTTAAGGCATGTAAAAAATTCCTCTATCACTTAAAAATTAGGGAGTCTAATACTCATTTATTTTAACATTTTTTTTAATTAAAAAATACAAACTACTAACGGTTCATTTAAATTCATAACCGTACATATATAATAAATGCATCAATTTGTCTGTGTGTATGGTACCCTTTTTACGCTCAACTTTCGATTAAATGTTGACAAAAGGCACTAATTTGTAAGACACCTTGCGTCATGCCAAGAGATTGTCGGCCAATCAGAAATGATTACGATCGTAGCATAGCCACGGGATTTTCTAAAAATGATTGTGCTACAGAGTAACAGTTGCAATCACCGATTGCGATTGGTGCATTTTCTCTCACCATTAGCTAAAATGCACTTTTGTAACGCAATACTAACTGGACTAAGGACAGTCCAAGTGTTTTTGTGACCTAGTTAAATTAACACAAGCACTGCACTGACACTGAACTTATGCACTTTTTAACACTAGTTCGAACGGTTTTGTCCTTTTAAGTCTCCTTTTAATGTCCGTGTCCGTCCGTCCGTGGAAGCTTAACAGCTTCCAGATTCACATGATGACAAAGTCGATGTTGGTGAGCTTCTGCGTAGTTTTGTATGATTTTCTTTACGAACTTTATCTTAAGGACCCTGTGGAGATCGTGATTTCTAATGTACCAGGGTGCATTGGAGATTTCCCTGAGTAAAGTACTCAGGGAAATCTCCAGTGCACCATGTTCTGGTATCTCTGTATTAATTGAATATTGCTCGGTTTAGTACACCCCTAGAGCGTTCTTGCTGTAACAATGTGTTTTAGCCAATAGTAAGTAAGTGTGGACCAATTAGCTGTGCCATTCTCTTAAAATGATTGGTACAGTGTGACGATTGCAATCGCTTCAGATTGTCCGATACTTGGCATTGGCTAAAATGCATTGTTGTAGAAAGAACGTGATAAACTCAGCCAATCGCCACAATTGAGACTGCAGCAATAATTGATACAGCTTTTTCATAATTGGTTGCGGAAGTGATTGGGATTGTCACATTGTAGCAATCATTTTAGACTATCCCACAGCTGTCCTCGCATTTAGATAATAAAAAAAAAATTAAATTTCAGGGTAACCATGAAAGAGGAACAATCACTCCGCGGTAACAAAAAATACACAATAATAGATGCCGTCAAAGGTGGCGTGAGATTCAAAACTAGCGCCTTAGAAAGTATCACCGAAGACTACCTTCAGACCAAAACTTCATACGAAAGGGAACAGGACAAAGTGGTTACGGAAATTATTGGTATTGCGGGTGAGTTTTACAATATGAGCAGACCTATCGCGAGCCGCGAGATAATTCGAGATAAGACTATAAGAAAAGTTTTTTTTTTCAATTAATCTATGACAATTGCTTTTATTTTCAATTGCGTTTGAACCTAGAAGAATCTGTGTAATTTTTATTCTATTTTGTTTCAAAAAAAGATATTCTGAAACTGTAACAAAATCATAGTAGGTAGAACTCAATTCAGAGCACGACACAACAATTTGTTTATTTCCTTTGCCTCATTATTTAAACGTTTGTCTATTGTTATTACCTACTAGCTGACACGGCGAAATTCGTACCGCCAACTTATCCATTATTTTTTTTTTGACGTGACAACGTCTTATAAATTGGTTTGCCGGGTGACACTTCAAGAAACTGCGTTACGCTCCGCTCACGTTATGCGCTCACAATGAGAGCGAGTGAGAGGCATGGTTAGCCCGCCTAAGAGCGAGAGAGACAGACATAAAAAGTGAAAGGCACGCGTCCCTTCCACTCGAGCACAGTTAGCCCGCCTAAGAGCGAGAGAGACAGAGCGAGAGAGAGAGAGTGAGAGAGATAGGCATACACACCGGTTCATGTCTTGCGCTTCTATTTCGGTTGTCACGTAAAACTTTCGCCCGTATACCGACTTTACAGGCAACCAATTTTTTTTATTAAGTATTAAAACCTTCCGTGGACCTTAAGGAACATACAAAAAATAAATTAACCGAATTGGTCCATCCATTCTTGAGTTATGCGCTTACCAACATTCATTTTTATATAGGTTACTGTCTAAAAACATCCAGTTTGCAGTATTGTAGCAATTAAGTGTTTTTTTTTTTCATTATTTCAGCTGGCTATTCGGAATGCCTCTTCTGCTTATCCCATATTCTATCCCGGTTAGATGTGCTCGTATCGTTCGCCGTGGCAGCGACGACCGCGCCATATCCCTACTGCAGGCCAGAGATAACAGAAAATCTTGACGAGTTTATACTGAAGGATGTAAGGCATCCATGCTTGGAAGTGCAGGAGGGTGTTTCTTATATACCCAACGATGTTACTTTTAAAAGAGGTATGTATTCTAAGCTATGTGTGTTTAAGAAATTAAATATCACAGGCTTCAATGACTGCGGACTGAAAACTGAAAGATCGCAGGTTCGAACCCTACCCTATTGCACTATTGTCGAACCCGCTCCTAACACAAGCTTTCCGCTTATTTGGAGGGGATAGAAGTCTGATATTATTTAATTAAAAAACAAACTGAACCATGGTTGCTTCTTGACTTCGACTCAATAAAGCTCAAGTCTGCCAAGAGATCATAAGAAGATCACAAGAAGTCATCAGTTGTTTTAAAACCTCTATTGTGTGTTTTATTCGTTTTGAATTTGGCCATATATTTCTTTTTATGCTTTTCGAGAATAGACCAGAATATTATATGTACAGACGGACATTAAGCCTGTTTGTATTTCGCCTAACAAATTACAATGTCACCGGCGCCACCGGCGAGAATGGGGCTACTTTCTGTCTGCCCATCTTAACATGACGTGTTGAGTTATAATTAGGTATGCTTTTGTGGAACTTCCCCTCATTGTGGAAACACTGCATACATAGCATAATATCTATTATATTGTAAACTTGTTTTGAAAAGAGCAACTGCCGAGTTTCTTGCTGGTTTTTCTCGGCAAGAAGGGCATTCCGAACCCGTGGTAGACTCATCGACGATTCAAAAGCACTTGTAAAAAAGTTTATTTGAATAAAAAAAAAAACAAAAAAAAAACAATGGCCTAGGTATGAAAAAAATTCATAAAAAAATATTAAATGATTTTTAGTTAATGACTGCAGTCGGTGCTACTTTAAATTTTAATTTTTTAACTGTCAATGTCAGCTACACATCTTTTTTTTTTATTTAAAAAGTTGTCGCCCGAACAGGGACTTGAACCCTGGACCCTTGGATTAAAAGTCCAATGCTCTACCGACTGAGCTATCCGGGCTACGTGAAGTGTACCTGAAATTTCTTATAGTTTTTTCAGTAATTTTCGAAGCAAAGAATTTTGTTTGCGCAACTGAATTTATCGATACCTAATTATTCCAAACAAAAGCAGTCTGCCTTATGTAATCAGCAATAATATTAGCTAGCGGGCTCTTATTCGGCGAATATTTAAGACGCCTGAGAAATATACGGATAATAGACGGACAGGTTAAATTAAAAAGCCAAAAATCAACTGAAACATAAATGTGAAAAAGTTGCGCTTTAAGAATAATTTCGTTTCATCGGTGACCAGCGAGTGACGTTAATTCATTTAGACGACGATCTTGCGCCGCTTGTGTTGTGTGACGTGCCAGGATATATGTGTGTCTACTTCTATCTGATAGTTATCGATCTCCGAAACAGCAGACAGACGCTGCTTCTTGGCTCGACTCCACTGCTTGTACTTGTAAATAAGGGGAAATCCCGTAAAGATGTCGACCACCGATGTATCTATATGTAGTACTGGACTTGCGGTTACGAACACTTACTATGTTCAACTGAGTTGTACTGAATTCACAACACTAGTTGTTAGTGTGGCATGGCATTCGCGACGTACGGACGCTGGCGCTATTTATGTGATAAAACTTTATAAGTACCTAATTGTGAATTGAAAGCCAACAATAGCTATATATTCAAGTAAGTAACAAGAAAGTATAGTTATTATAGTGAATAGATAACGTTGGTTTTAACATTGTAATTCTGAACACTACGAAATATAAATAATTTCTTGATTTATTCAAATACGAACAATTTTCTCGAAATATTTAGCCGACATATTCATTGTCTCTGTCTCCTTCGCACCGGCAGACATTAAAACAAGTTCACGCTGCCCACAATAGATGGCGTTAGTAAATATTGTTGCAAATATTTTTTCGGAATTTCTCTTCTATAGATAGAGTTCATTGGTGTCAACAGATTCGTGCCTGATGCACATAGTGACAGGCGCGAACATGGGCGGCAAGTCGACGTGGGGGCTTATCTAAAGTAGAATCAATAATTCAGTAGACTAAAATGACGTTTACAGTGTTGTCAGTTTCTGATGAAAATAAAATAGTGTTGAGACTAAAGGATCCACATCAATCACTTACTCATTACGTCGTGTACCAGAACACATATTTTTTTATTTACTAAGAAAATTCTCAAATTGTGTTTAATATAATTGATACGAAAATATTTTGAATAGCAATTATGATCTTATCGAAAATCTGATCTCGTCTTTGTCAGCCTATACTGAGGAAATAAGACAACTTTTAGTACTAAAAATAGATCTTAAATATTTCTATTCGTGCTTTCTTTATTTACAGCTTTAAAAAGGTGACCTTTATTACTATTTCTATTACATATTATGTGATCTTATGAGATTTATAAAATGAAATGTAATAGTACAGTACTACAGCTATCACTACCTACTGAACTAGAACATCACTATGACAATAAATATGGCAATATTATTTTACAAAATGACATTAGCAACTGTCATTTTAGTCTACTGAATTAATGATTCTACTTTAGCGTGTGACGCCATAACACATAGACGACTCGGGTCGTATTCGATTATACTAAACTAGCGGCACGCTATGATGGCCGGTTTGACGTTTGTCCGCTCATGAAGTTCCGTATTAATTGATAACGACTTTGAAGGAAATAATTGTATTACTTTATTGACGATAGTGATGTGCAGAGATTCATAAATTTTATCGAATGTAGTTTTAGGTTTAGGACTCAAAATTTATTTATTAAATTGATTTCTAAAATGTATACAAGTGTAGAAAAATCAGTTTGCACCATTTAAGGGGTGAATGTACTTGTGAATATGAACAATTTTCACTATGTGGACAAACCTCTGAAATCGCAAAAAAATATCAGCTGTTTCATACAAAAGGTAAAATTTTTATTTTTATATGATATATACCACAACTCGGCATTTGGTTTTCTAAATTGAAAATTTTTAAAAATGGAATCTAATACGATCGTCACATAGGATCGCTGGCTAGCACAACTACTACCTCCGGCAAACTCGCGTCAATGCTCAATGCAAAACAAAGCAGTTTCGAATTGACGTTGCTTCGAAAAGTATAAACTGTCAGTGCAATGCGATTGTGATATAGTTTTGACCTGGCTTTGGATTTCAAATATTGATACTGCATTACTGTTGACCCTTGCTCGTTAATTTGGACTCTGTTCAAGCCCTTTGTTGTGGATTTCGTCGATATGACCGAACGTACGCAGAGAACTGTTCTAAATAGTCAGACACGTGAGTTCGTAATACGCCTTCGTAACTATTTCGATCGTGAAGCTCAAAATGGAGGGCCAATTTTACCTATAACGTCAGTGGTTGAACGCGTAGCTGATGCGCTTAATATTGGACAACGAACTGTTAGACGGATAACTAAAAAAAAAATATGGCGAGACTGGCACAGAAGAAAATAAACTTCACACACCAAAAAAGAGAAAACGAGCAAAACCAGTCGTAGGCATCGATAGCTTTGATGCCGATGCTATCCGAAGACATGTTTACGGCTACTATTTACAGAAGGAGTATCCAACAAGAAAAAAGTTGGTGCATTCACTGAAGGAAGCTGGATTATTCTTCGGTGGGGAAAGTTCTTTAACGAAGATTTTGAAGACCATTGGATTTCGATACAAAAAATGTAACAAACGCAAAATATTGATGGAAAGATTTGATATAGCGATGGCAAGGTATACTTTTTTACGGCAAGTGAAAGAAATCAAAAATTGGCAAAATGTTGTGTTCTTGGATGAAACATGGCTTAATGCTAACCATACTGTAGGCCGTTCTTGGAACGATGACACAGCAGCATCTACTTCCAAAGTTCCTGTAGGAAAAGGATCGCGACTTATAATTTGTCACGCCGGAACCATCAACGGGTTTGTCGAAGGTTCTCTCATGGCTTTTGCGTCAAAAACCACTGGAGACTATCATGAAGACATGAATGGAGAAAAGTTTACTGAATGGTTTACCTCAATGTTGTGTAGCCTCCCTGAACCATCTATTATAATTATGGACAACGCCCCATACCACTCGATGCAAATTGACAAGCCACCTGCCCAATCCCAAAAGAAAGCTGATATCGTCGCATGGCTTCGTAAAAATGGCGTAGATGCAAACATGAATATGTTAAAAGCGGAATTAGTACGTCTTTTAAAAGAAAACAAACCAACCAAGATCCGATACGTCATTGACGAAATAGCATTAGAACATGGGCACAGAGTTATACGGTTACCGCCTTACCATTGTGAGTATAATGCGATTGAGTTGGTGTGGGCTCAAATTAAGGGATATGCTGCAAGACACAATACAGAACCCCCATTTACCACAAAAAAAATGCTAAAATTATTAGAAGAAGCTTGTGAACATGTGACTAAAGGAGACTGGGAAAAGGTTGTGAATAGAACTGTTAAATTAATAAGGGAAGATTATGAAAGAGATGTGAAAATAGATAATATTATAGAAAACGAACATATAATTATTAATGTAGGTGATGATAGCAGTGACGACAGTGAAAATAGTAGTATGGACGAATCTGATTAATTATGGCCTTTTGTGGCACCTTTTTTGGTATCTTTTGTACCTATTCATATGTTTCTTGTGTGCATATAAAGTATGTATATTCATTTTCATTCAAATATTCAGTTCGTTCAAATAAATTAAATAAACATATACATTTTTGTTTTATTAAACCTATTTAATCAGGTACAAAAACAAAACTTAATTGTTTTTTGTTCGAGAATAAATTGACATTCCACATCACTATTGTAATGTGTCAAACCGGCCATCATAGCGTGCCGCTAGTGTACTTCAAGTTAATAGGTGTGCAGTTATCTGCGCTGCTCGTTCGCTGATAGTTTTCTATCTCCGAAAGCCTATACAGCTGACGCTGCTTTTCGGTTCGATTTCAATCATTTGGTTTCGTTGTGCACGTAGTTTCCCAATTCGGTATTTGACTGTAGTCAAAATTTTGATATTCATTATTTATAATCGAAAATGTACTTGACATTTGTAGAAACAGAAAATAAATCGGTTCAAAAACAAATAACTTATACAGTTTTAAAGTTTCCTGTTTGACAGAGAGAGCGCTAGTGAATTGCGATGTTACAATTCAGCAGTTCCGTACAGGCACCATAGAAAAATTCGTTTTAGAAAGAGACACATACATTCACAGTAAAACATCTTATAATTCCGAGACTAGTAAAGATATTTAAAAAGAGAAATGGCATTGTGTTGTTATATTTAAAAAAGGTTATTTTAAATAATAAACGAGTGTGCGTTAGACCACACGACTAAAGTAAAACTTACAAAACGCAACAGGCTATGAGAGAAAGAGAGAAATAAAATGTGTGCTCGCACCTCTCTTGCCCCTACAGTAATATACGAAACTTAATTCTCTCTCTTTCTATCTTCAGTAACTTATATCTCCCTCTCAACTTCCGTTCGCCTCGCCCGATCACACTTTTCGTAACGCATTCACCAGCTTATTCCCCAAGTCAAGCGTGCGTAAAGAAGTTTTACTTCAAAAATATCAATCAAATACCTACCCAATAGGGTATTTGACTATATTAAAAATATAGTTTCATTTGGTGTCATCCTAAAAGATTATTATCTAAATACATTATTCCATACGACAAAACTAAAAATAAAGCTTTATTTAATTAGAAAACATTAAATAAAATTGCTATAATTCCGGCCATGGTCACGTGATCGAAAACGTTCCGTGATCTCGAATGACGTCACAGCCCATCCACCTATGGGCTGTGGAATTGTCATTGTTTGAAATGTGAACTGTGACGTCATGAGAGCAAATGGAACGTTCGGCGGCAATTTATTTTTTTGAATTTATTTCTCGATTTTTATGAAAATTACTGAAAATTATGCCGAAATATACGTTTTGTTAGCTTCAGCATAGCATTTTTAACAATTTAAGATGATTTTCTAAAAGTAGTCAAATACCCAATTGTGAACAGATTCGTGCCTGATGCACATAGTGACGGGCGCGAACATGGGCGGCAAGTCGACGTGGATGCGCTCGTGCGGCGCGGCCGCGCTGCTGGCGCACGCGGGCTGCCTGGTGCCCGCCGCGCGCGCCGCGCTGCCGCTGCTGCGGGCGCTGTGCGCGCGAGTGGGCGCCGCCGACCGCGAGGACAAGGGCCAGAGCACCTTCATGCTGGAGATGATCGAGTCCGCTGCTATATTACGTGTGAGGGCTAAGGGCTTACTTGTATACGGGACTAGCTTTAAGGTTGAAGACAAGGGTCTGCCCGCGAAATTCAAATTTAATTTGGTTTTTCGCAATTTGTAAACTAATACGACAAAGTAGGCTTCTAATTGCGCCAGTGGAATTATCATCTTCACAGGTTTACATAAAAATCTTTACTTGAAAGTGACCAGTTTAAGAAATTAATCAAAATACTGAGTTGGACGTGAGTTACTCACAAATTAGTTGATATTTTGATTAATTTCTTAAACTGGACACTTTCAAGTAAATTTTTTTATATAAACCTGTGAAGATGATACTGCCATTGTCGCAATTAGAATGCCATAAGCCTACTTTGTCGTATTAGTTTACAAATTGCGAAAAACCAAATTAAATTTGAATTTCGCGGGCAGACCCTTGTCTTCAACCTTAAATATTTTTTCTAACCCCTGTTTATTTACTCTTTTAGGTGTTGAATTTTCAAAATTCCTTTCTAAGCAGATGCCTAAAAACCTAACACGCAGTCGAAGTGTACGGCAAAAGCTAGTATTTCTCGGTTTAGTTCAGAGAATTTCATTCTTGCTGTATCAATACATTTCGAGAGTACCAGCCAATCAGAGCTGATTGCGATCAACACACTGTAGCATTAATTTCTATACAATCCGATAAAAATGGATGGGACTCGCAATTTCTCATAGGGATTCTGCAGGTTTTTTAGAAATACAGTTTTTCCATTTTCAGACTGCGACTCCAGATTCTCTTGTGCTGGTGGACGAGCTCGGGAGAGGAACGTCGACGTATGAGGGGTGCGGCATAGCATGGGCCATCGCTGAGTAAGTCTTCATACTTTGAGTAACCATTCTCATTCAAATGTCTTTTCAAAATATTATCCCTAATAGCAGAGTAAAGATAGCAATAGAGTACGGAAACTACCTACAAACGTTCGAAACTGCTCACTCACACAAACATGCGCATCGACGAGACCAAATAGCGGTCCTCACTACTGACAGCCCCGCGAGGACCCCCTGGTTACATAATTCTACTGTGCTAATAGTAATCATATATTCCTAATAGGCTGATTCAAAATGCGCTCTAGTTATTTTCCCTCAAAGATAAAAAGATAAGATAA
This sequence comes from Oeneis ivallda, assembly GCA_029955525.1. Taxonomy (NCBI): domain Eukaryota; kingdom Metazoa; phylum Arthropoda; class Insecta; order Lepidoptera; family Nymphalidae; genus Oeneis; species Oeneis ivallda. The sequence goes on along the minus strand of JARPMR010000015.1, from coordinate 11,956,777 downwards.
AAGCTTGTAAAAAAGCGTAGATATTTAACTCGTTCCAGAAATACATGACATGGTAATAACTGTAAAGTGTTATATAAAAAGCACAACCGCCGAGTTTCTTGATGGTTCATCTCGGTTGGAACGGTATTCCCATTTCCCACCCAGTGGTAGATTCACTTGATAATTCAAAAGCACTTTGTAAAAGTTTATTTGAATAAAAAACTAGCCTATTCTATTCTACTACTACTACACGAGTATTTTACCTAAAGGCCTAGATGTTGGGGTCGTTGAAAAGCCTAAGTCCACGCGGACAAAGTCGCGGGCAGAAAGCTAATAATTCTGCGGAATGGCCATCATCATCATCATAATTCTCAATCTATCGCTGGCCCACTATTGGGCAGTTAATAAAAAAGAGATTGGCGAATTCCATAGAGTTTCTGACCCAGACGAACTGAACACTGAACGCCCACGTTCACGAATCAAACTTCTCATACTTGTTCTAGTAAACCAGACTAACAAAAAATTCATCAAAGCCTATCAAGTCTATCTTCTAAACATATGGGGGGGCTTACACAGAAAAATACTCTGAAAAATATTAATAAAAATGAAATGTTTTCTGAATCTGAACGGTTTTTATAAATGCTGGGTCAAAATTCGCTAAACTAAACTAACTAACTAAACTTTACTAAACAGCACTTTCAATTCCGCCACTCATATCTAGAATAAGATTCTTCTTCTTAACCGATAGATCCAGCTCCCTGCGACTCGTTTGATGTCGTCGGCCCACCTATAGGGGAGTCTGCCAACACTGCGCTTCCCGGTGCGGGGTCGGCACTCCAGCACCATGGGACCCCAACAACCATCAGCTCTTCGAACTATCATTCATTCAGCAATTCATATCCAATTATTTCAATCACTGTTCCTTCTGTGTTAATAGAAAACTGGCAACAGAAAGCAAGTGTTTCTGCCTATTCGCAACCCACTACCACGAGTTAACACGCTTGCCGAGTCTCCACCCCAACGTCATAGTCAACTCGCACGCGGAAGCGTCGGTGGTGGACCAACAGCTGGTGTTGCTGCATAAGATACTGCCGGGCCCCGCCACACACTCGCTGGGGTTGCACGTCGCCAAGTTGGCTGACTTGCCGGACTCCATTATTAAGGTGAGACAATTCATAAAGGGACCGACGTGGGTCTCGAGGCTGGCACGTTAAAGTGACAGCGTATTGGTCACGTTGGTCGGAGGAAAGATGGCCGTTGGAGTCATAAGGTCCTCGAGTGGAGACCGCGTCTCGGCAAACGGAGTGTAGGGCACCCCTCAGTTAGATGAAGCGATAACACCCGGCAAGTGCCCGGCAGCGATTGGATACGCCAAGGATAATCGTTGGCGCTACCGTAAAAGAGACCTAAATCCAACAGTCGATACATTTAGGCTGGAACCACATCGCATTTTGTCATGCGCATCGATTCGCATTTTGTCCATACCAAGGGCGTAGCCAAGGGGGGGGTTTCAGGGGTTCAAACCCCCCCCCCCCACCCCCGAAATATGCAGAATATTGATAAATGTTATGTTGAAATCAAATCTTGTTGTTCCTGGTCTGCGGTTGAAATCAGGAGAGACCTGTCACCAATTGTCCGATGGCACCATATCGTGACGTATTCGGCAACATTCGTATTCGTTCGTATGTTTTCGTGTAGTACTTCCGAGTACCGATGGCCGACGCGATGCTCCAGCATGTGGTCTATGCTACTAGGATAGTCGCCAGTCCCAACGGATTACCAAGTGCGTGCGGACTACATTGAATGAACGAGTTTATTTTGTAATTTGTGTGATTATTGCGCTGTGATTTTACTTCGAGTAACCTACATAACTTATTAATACAGGAGTAAGTAAACAAATACCTTATAGTTAAATTATTTCATTTTTTCCAGATGTGCACGGTTATTTTTAACCGACTTTAAAAAAGGAGGAGGTTATTAATTTGTCGGAATCTTATTTTTTTATGTATTTCCACCAATTACTCAAGGACGCCTCAACCGATTTGAAAAATTCTTTTTTTGTTTGAAAGCGTATACTTCCTAAGTGGTTCAATATAAATTCGACTGAAATCGGTCAAGCCGTTTTTAAAATATCAGCAATAAATTACGTAATAATTATAAGTGTGAAGTTGGTTTTTTAAAAATAATTTTTTATATTAAATTATTTATAATATATTAAATTTTTTATATTAAATTATTTATAATATATTTAATTTTTTATATTAAATTATTTATAGTTTGTGTTAATTAATGAAAAATTCATATAATTATTTATATTGTACCATCATGCCGTTACGTATGTAGTCAAGCCAAGGTTTTCTTACTTTCGAGTTTCGACCCCTTGCGTGGCTCTCGTGGTAAGGGACTGGACCTTGTTCTATTGTTTAGAATCGAATTAGTTAAGAAGTTTTACAAAATTTACCGCTTTCTAATTTACCGCTATTTTAGCCGTTTTTGTTTGTACTCGCTCTTTTATGCATAGTTGTAAGTCTACCTCTTTTGGTTTATTGCGTCTGCCACATGTATTTTAAATCCTATCTTGTGTGCTTATAATATTTTATCTTATACGCACTCTCGACGCGATTACGTGCTCACGAGTTCTTTTGCTTTCGTTCGAAACTTCTCTTCAATATTTCTTTGTAAGGTAACCACAACTTTTTTTTATAGGTACGTGTCATTATTGTCGGACGATGGAAAATAAAAAAATAAAAATTGATAAGCTTACGGGTATGGACTACTGGAAAAAGTGGTGCGGCCAAGCGGTTTCCAATAAAGAAGAGGATTTTGCTACCGAACCTACAATTAGCTTGTATGCTGACAAGGTGTCTGTGATGACAAGCAAGCCTTCTACCTCAACTACACTAACGAACATCGAAATCGAGGCGGCGCGGCGTCACCGGCGCGGCGCCCTGTTTCATACCTTCGAACACCAAGCCTACGACTAGCGTGGAACAGGTCAGCTTGCCTATTACTTCATCTTTTGATTGTGCAGCTAAATTGGACGTGGGTTATTACTCAAATAAAGACAAAATCATGGATGAATATTTAAAAGTCCAAATTTTAAAAATGCCCTGGACCCCATCCAAAGATTATAAGTTTCCCATTTCCACAAAACGAAATTTGCGCTTTCAACTGAAATGGATAGAGAGATTCCCCTGGTTGTCATAATCTGAATATAAAAGTGGAGCATACTGTCGAGTTTGCGTAGTAATGGGACGTTCGCTTAACGAAGGTAAAGGCAGCCATCAGCGAATCGGCCAGCTCGTAACCGAGCCTTTCTGTAAGTGGAAAAATGCCTTAAAAATATTTGAAATTCATGCAAAATCAGGATACCACAAGCGTAATTCAGAGTTGGCAGATAACTTTCTTAAAGTAATATCTTCACATGCGTCAATTACTGAACAGTTGTCTTCTGAAAGAAAGAAACAACAACTTTCGGAAAACCGAAAAAAACTTATTCCAATTGTAAAAGCAATAATTTTTTGCGGTAAACAAGGTATCTCCTTAAGAGGTAAAATGGACTCAGGTCGAGTCCACATTACACCAGAAATTGAACAACCACTGCAGAATGATGGTAATTTTCGGGCTCTGTTGCGGTATGCGGCTGAGTCTGGTGATAAAGATCTCGATGAGCATTTGGCTACTTCTCAGAAAAATGCCCTTTATACAAGCCCTCAGATCCAAAACGAATTAATACACATTTGTGGTGAAATAATTCAACATAAGATAATTGATGATGTAAAGAAAGGCAAATTTTTTGCTATTCTTGCTGACGGAACCACCGATATCGCGCGTGTGGAGCAAGTTTCGCTGTGCTTGCGATATGTTGATGCAAAAGATATTAAAAATCATAAAATTAAAGAGATGTTCCTAGAGTACATTCCAACTATTGACGTGACAGGATCCGGCCTAGCAAATCTCATTATTACAGCCCTAAAAAAGCATGGACTTGAATGTTCTCATGTGGTTGGTCAAGGATACGACGGGGCTGCAGCTATGAGTGGGTATTTGTATGGTGCCCAGGAGTATGTTCGTCAAGAATGTGCTCATGCTCTTTATGTACACTGCAGTGCTCACTCTCTCAACCTTGCAATAGCTGATTCATGTTCGCTAGCAAATGTCCGAAATTGTGTTGGAATTGTACAGTCTGTTGGTACCTACTTTAGACATTCTGCTCAACGCACTGCCATATTGAGAGAAAAAATTCAACAGCTCTTACCCGTCAGTCACCAAAAAAGCTTGCTCGCAATGTGTGAAACACGTTGGGTCCAGAAGCATGAAGCCATAATGAGGTTCAAGGAAATTTATTCAGCGATTGTAAATGCTCTCGAAAATCTCCAATCTAGTCATAATAAAGAAACATTGCAACAAGCTGTCCAAATGCTTAACACGCTTCGATCTTCGGATTTTGTAATGTGCTTGGTGATCCTTCAAAAAATTATGAGCTATACATTTTCGCTATCAAGACAATTGCAAATCATTAACACCGACCTCATCACAGCATTCAACCACGTGGACGATATTATTAATGCCTTACAACTCTTGAGAAGTAAAGCCGACGACGAATATCTCTATCTCTATGAAGAAGCAAAGATTTTACTCGAAGAAAATGGTGGTGTACTGAGAATGCCACGCATCGTCGGAAGACAATTAAACCGATCTAACATTCCTGCATCGGACATATGCACTTATTACAAAATAAATTTATTCATCCCATTCCTTGACCATACAATTCAACAATTGGTTGAAAGGTTTACGAAACACCGTAAAATAGTAACAGCATTATCTGGTGTGCTATCTTCAAATTTCGCGGCCAGTTCTGAAATTGATGAAGAAATTTGTATGTACTCGTCAGTGCTTCCCGAAAGTAAGTAATACATCTGTGATTAAAGCAGAACTTGAAGTGTGGAAAGCAGTGATGACGAAAACCTCCCCTACCCCAAAATCTACTTTGGAATGCCTAGATAAATGCGATCAAAACCTGTATCCAAATGTTTATATATTGCTACAAATTTTGGCTACCATACCAGTTTCTACTGCTACTCCAGAAAGGACTTTCTCAAGCCTAAGGAGACTGAAAAACTATTTGCGCAACACTACGAGTGAAAACAGACTGAGCGGTTTGGCTCTCATGAATATTCACTATGGGATTGAAATTAATGCGGATGAAGTAGTTGATATATTTAAAAAAAGTGCGAGTCGGGCCTCGCTCTTTTAGGGTTCCGTTAAAAAAAATTAAATTAAAATATTTCCATGTACCCATGGAAATATTTTAATTTAATTTTTTTAATTTAATTTATTTTTTATTATTTGTTGTTATAGCGGCAATAGAAATACAAAATATGTGAAAATTTCAACTGTCTATCTATTACGGTTTACGAGATACATGCCGCTGACAGACGGACGGACGGACGGACAGCGGAGGCTTAGTAATAGAAAACAGAAGATTAGTTCTGTAATGTGTTTAGGTTTAAGAATTAATATTTTTATTACAGACGTTTGGTTAACATTTTTGTAAACATTTGTATGTACTTACCTGTTATTCTTTGTTATTATTTTTCACTTCTCTTTTCAAATGAATATAAATGACATTTCATGTAGGTAGGTACATTTTATTTTTTTCAAACCCCCCCCCCCCCCCCCCGACACTAAATCCTGGCTACGCCCATGGTCCATACAGCATTTTTCATAGTCGTGTACGCATCGCAAAGCCGATTTGATGCGTACACGACTCTATGAAAAATGACAGTCTTGTATGGACAAAATGCGAATCGATGCGCACAGATGTGGTTCCAGCTAAGAACGGACCTCTATAATTAATCTATGATTAACACTACAGGCTGCTGTCAGCCTTTTTTTGTACCTACTTGATTGACGCCATTTTGGCGCTGTAAACAGTTACGGGTGTGCAAGGAACTAAAATTAGTGAGGGCACTTGTTGACATACTTTTGGCACTTCCTGCATTATTAGTTCCAGAGACACTCGTATGTCAAATGTGGCGCTTCTATTCCATAATTTAAGCTGTCATTTATATAGGGACAGCCAGTCCAGTGTTAATCATAGATTAATATTAATCATTATAAAGGTCACTAAAGGCTAAGGTAAACATAGGAAGATCGTCCTCCGAGCTAGTGTTGTTCGCGAGACCGGCTGGTCCATTAGTTAGAACTTGTCTAATTATTATTTATTACTAGATGATGCCCACAGCTTCATCCGCGTGGATTAAGATTTTTTTTCTCACAGGAACTCTAATTTTCCATGATTAATAAAGCCTATGTGCTAATCCTGGGTATGAGCTATATCCATTCCAAATTTCAACCAAATCGGCTCATTCGTTGTGGCGTGAATGAGTAACAAACATCCATCCATACATACATCCATCCTCACAAAGGTTCGCATTTATAATATTGGTAGGATAGGAAGTAGGATTTAAAACTTTATTTTAAATATATTATGGGCAAGTGCTGTTCCTATCGACGCTTGTAACTGTGGACACAATCGATTCCCTCGAAACTAGCAACCCTAAAAGTCTAATTTGAACGCGACCGTAAAGCTTGGTCTATGGTTGACAGTTCGCGTTCAAATAAGAATTTTAGGGTTGCTACACTAGCGGCACGCTATGATGGCCGGTTTGACACATTACAATAGTGATGTGGAATGTCAATTTATTCTCGAACAAAAAACAATTAAGTTTTGTTTTTGTACCTGATTAAATAGGTTTAATAAAACAAAAATGTATATGTTTATTTAATTTATTTGAACGAACTGAATATTTGAATGAAAATGAATATACATACTTTATATGCACACAAGAAACATAATTATGAATACAAAAGATACCAAAAAAGGTGCCACAAAAGGCCATAATTAATCAGATTCGTCCATACTACTATTTTCACTGTCGTCACTGCTATCACGAGCAAGGGTCAACAGTAATGCAGTATCAATATTTGAAATCCAAAGCCAGGTCAAAACTATATCACAATCGCATTGCACTGACAGTTTATACTTTTCGAAGCAACGTCAATTCGAAACTGCTTTGTTTTGCATTGAGCATTGACGCGAGTTTGCCGGAGGTAGTAGTTGTGCTAGCCAGCGATCCTATGTGACGATCGTATTAGATTCCATTTTTAAAAATTTTCAATTTAGAAAACCAAATGCCGAGTTGTGGTATATATCATATAAAAATAAAATTTTTACCTTTTGTATGAAACAGCTGATATTTTTTTGCGATTTCAGAGGTTTGTCCACATAGTGAAAATTGTTCATATTCACAAGTACATTCACCCCTTAAATGGTGCAAACTGATTTTTCTACACTTGTATACATTTTAGAAATCAATTTAATAAATAAATTTTGAGTCCTAAACCTAAAACTACATTCGATAAAATTTATGAATCTCTGCACATCACTATCGTCAATAAAGTAATACAATTATTTCCTTCAAAGTCGTTATCAATTAATACGGAACTTCATGAGCGGACAAACGTCAAACCGGCCATCATAGCGTGCCGCTAGTTTAGTTTCGACGGAATCGATCGTGTCCTCAGGTACAAGCATCCATAGGAACAGCATTTGCCCCTATATTTAAAAAATATCAGTCAAATACCCTATTGTATTTAACACCATTTTCAATCTTTACAGTATGCAGAAGCAAAACAAGCCCAGTTGGAGACGAACCTTTTTGAGGTGGAATCCTCCGTGGAGACAGAAGACACGTCGACTGGCCAGAAGCTCATCGTAGACTTTCTACGTAAGTGCAAGCACATACAAGAATCCGTTGCTTCTGACGAAGAAATGATGCGACAAATAAACAAGCTCAAGCAAGACTTACTGCAACAGGACAGTAAATATATAAAATCTTTGGTATCAATATAAACAATTATATTATTACAGTTTGACCGTTTATTCAATTGGAGATAGGATAATCGACTTATATTAAATCTATCTACTACAAACTTTCGATAAGTAACTTAATCTTCGTTACTGTAAACAAGTGTAAATTAAAAAAAAAATTGAAATAAAGGCTTTTAATAGTATATCATCACACCCTGGATAACATATAGGACCAGAGTATTTTTCAAGATCAATCAAACGAGCCGAAACTCTATGGGGGTTACATCGTTTTATTACAGTTTCCTTATGCACCTTTCATCTCTATCAGACCCTGAATATAATCTAGGACCAGAGTACTTGTCAAGACGAATCAAACGAGTCCAAATTCGATTGGGTTACGTCGTTTTATCACAAAGTTTCCTTAAGCACCTTTCATCTCTGTCAGACCCTGAATATCATCTAGGACCAGAGTACTTGTCAAGACGAATCAAACGTGTCCAAATTCGATGGGGTTACGTCGTTTTATTGCAGAGTTCCGATAGCCATCTTCCAGCTCCATCATCAGATCAGCTCCATGTTACAATAATATTGCATTGTCATCCGATTTACACATACATGCAAAATTTCAGCTCAATCAGAGAGCAGGAAGTGGTTCTAATTCATCTTGCAAGATTTGACCTAAACATACATACCTACATTGCAAGTCAAATAAAAGCTTGTAAAAAGTCCTTATCATTCATATCATAACTAATGAGAGTGTTGCTGTATTATCGCCTTCCTTATCGATGTATTAGATTATTGTACAGATAGATTGAATATGGGCACTGAACGTTAAAAGTTAATTTTTGACACCAACTGGTAATAAAAAAAATCCTATATGAGCTAATTTGTATGAGAAACAAAACTTTTTTTTTGTTTTACTTTACAACCTTAGGGTAGTTAAAGAGTTAATGCGTCGAATTCTAGTTTAAAATGATTCTATTCTATGAGAATGAAATAAATGATCAATTTTGAATTTATCTCGACTGGTTGAAGTATGCAGCTGGTTCTTGAAAGCACCACACAATCTTATACTGCCTGTATCCAGTGACTATCACCAAAGGACTTGGTGCCATCACACTTTTTCACCAAACTTTTGTATTTTGTTTTCACTATTTTTTAACATTTTTACTGTATTAATTTAGTTCATCCATTTAGTGTAAGTAAAATTTTGTATAAGAACAGATTAAAATCCTTATATTTTATTCTGTATGAACCATAGATAATGATAATTTTCTGCCTGTAAATACGCGTGCGCTGGTTAGAAAACATTTATTCTATGACCTGCGCAAATGTACTAATTTTTTTGGCAGGCGCCTTGATCCGCCTTTGGTTGTGTCATACACGACTGGATACTAGAATATTGAGCTTTCTAATTATTTCTATGTAGTAGTTAAGTATGTAACACGTTACGAACTTATACGTAAGGATCCGTTCACACAGACCGGCTCGGAGCCGTTCTCACGGGCTGTAGCCTGTATGGGAGAATATTATGTTCAGTCTGCTCTCCGAGCCTGTCTATGTGAACGGAGCCTACCCCGAAGTACTTCCGTGTAGAGGTCTACAGTCAACTTTTCAGAAGGAAAGTATATTTCTATAAATAATAAATTATATTATTATAGAATTAAGACTTACCTACTTGCGATTCCCGCAATCATTTTTTGTGATATAAGTTTTGTGTATTTACCTATTGATGTATCTTACTCCAAGGGTTAAAAATAAATGCTCTAAAATTATTTTAATTTTTATTTTGAACATGCTCCTGACATCGTGACGAATTGTAAAAAATCATTAATTTACTTCTTAACTTACGTAAATCTTAGCCTGAGATCTGTAGAGCGTACTTTGACTCAGCTCAGGCTTAAGACAGAGTTAAGACGAGGCACAGATATGTTTCATAAACTCTGTCTTTTATAAAGAAAACTTTATATGATAACATGAGCAAATCTCGCTAGAGAGCATGACTCTCTTTCTCTTCTCTTTAGCAACCCATCAACGGCTCACTACTGAGCGCAGGTCTCCTCCTCAGAGAGATCTTACGGGAGAGAGTATGTATACGTGTACTCAACAAGTACAGTACAAAAGTTACTTATTAATTTGTATAGAGCACTATAGTCCGGGAGGAATCGGCGCATGAGTATACCGAAAACTATTCCACCTCAAATTTTTTATGCGATCCTCTTCAAATTGCCCTCCCAATGATATAAATGCATGTTGCCATGGCGCAACCCGGGTGCCATATTGTTTAAACCGAAATTGTTTAAACAATTGCAAGGAATTGTTATTTTTCAACCGGACAATTTTTTTTTATATTCTTTATTGAAATACCAATAAAAAAGGTCCTATGACTTTTCACGATAAAGTTAATATTTTTCAAGATATGAATTTTTAAAGGTTCGAAAAATCTCAAATTTGAGTACTTTCGACCCATGAAAAATATATTTAAAAAAAACATAATGTTTAAGTAATATTTTTTTTTAATTCTCTATACAATAGTTTATAATATTGTTAATAGAGATTTATAAAAATTTCATTGTTTATATCTTTTTTTTAATTGTTAATTTCGCACGCTCACAAGTATGCGTCGCTTACCTTTAAGTATCGCTGTCTCTCTCTGACTCATGCGTTGCATCGGCCTCTGTGTCTTGAATCATTATTTATCATTTATCTTAAAAAACTATCAACTTTATCAAGATTGTTAAAGAGAGCAATGTTATTAATAATTAAATTGTTCTCTGTTCATTGCACTCTTTAACAATCTTGATAAAGTTGATAGTTTTTAAGATAAATGATAAATAATGATTCAAGACACAGAGGCCGATGCAACGCATGAGTCAGAGAGAGACAGCGATACTTAAAAGTAAGCGACGCATACTTGTGAGCGCGCGAAATTAACAATTAAAAAAAAGATATAAACAATGAAATTTTTATAAATCTCTATTAACAATATTATTAACTATTGTATAGAGAATTAAAAAAAAATATTACTTAAACATTATGTTTTTTTTTAAATATATGGTGGTGCCAGAAGAATAAAACGACTGATGTCGATAACTAGTGAACTTTATTCACGTACTCACACAGTACAAGAAACAATATAACTTATGAAGGTAGTTAAACAATAACCTATGAGTGGTACTTGGAGTGTGCTGCGGGGCTACCGCACTCCGTAACCTCCTAGCTAATTTGTACTGAGGGCTGCGGGGCTACCGCTCAGCGCAAGTACTGACAAACGAGTGGACTGCGGGGCTATCGCACTCGTTGCCGTCTAGCGATCTACTGACGCTCGCAAGTCGCAGAGCTGCCGCGGCCTATTTATAGGCAGCCCGCACACAGTCAATAATATTGACGAAAATATTGACGAAAATATTGACAATATTTTCGTCAATATTTAGACCCCGCACACTACACAATAATATTGTCAATATTTCTAACAAAAAGTGATTCAGTACGGCGTAGAAGCTTGATTCGCGTGCACGTGCTAAAATGGATACAAAGAAAAAAACTCTATTGACCATAATTATTTCAGATTTTTCGATTAGTAAACTTCGGAGATAAGAGGGGGCAACGGTATTTTTTTTCGACATTTTGGCCGATTAATCAAAAACCTATATATGTAGAAATAAATAAAAAACTGTTTTAGAATGCACAAGTAAAAGGCCTTTCATATGATACCGCACTCGGTATAATTATCTTACTTTGAAATTTCAAACCCCTGAATTTCCCCCTTTTTTAATTAAACTAAAATAATTTTCGCATTGATTTTATTTTTCCTGTAAAATATACATAAACCTCTATTGACCATAATTATTTCAGATTTTTCGATTGGTAAACTTCGTAGATAAGGGGGGGGGGGGGGCGGTATTTTTTTCGACATTTTGGCCGATTACTCAAAAACTACTATATATAGAAATAAATAAAAAACTGTTTTAGAACGCACAAGTAAAGGCCTTTCATATGATACCCCACTCGGTATAGTTATCTTACTTTGAAATTTCAAACCCCCGATTTTCCCCCTTTTTAGGGTTCCGTACCCAAAGGGTACCAACGGGACCCTTTTACTAAGCCTACGCCGTCCGTCCGTCCGTCCGTCCGTCCGTCTGTCAGCGGGCTGTATCTCGTAAACCGTAATAGATAGACAGATGAAATTTTCACATATTATGTATTTCTATTGCCGCTATAATAACAAATAATAAAATTAAATTAAATTAAAAAATAAAATTAAAATATTTCCATGGGTACATGGAAATCTTTTAATTTTTTTTAACGGAACCCTAAAAGAGCGAGGCCCGGATCGCACTTGGCCGATTTTTTAATTAAACTAAAATAATTTACGCGTTGCTTTTATTTTTCCTGTAAAATATACATAAACCTCTATTGACCGTAATTATTTCAGATTTTTCATAGATAAAAACTATTATATATAGAAATAAATAAAAAACCGTTTTAGAATGCACAAGTAAATTTTTATTAGTTACTGAAATAATCGACTGTGACAGACGGACGGACGGACGGACGGACGGACAGAGAAAGTCTCACCATAAGGTTCCATTTTTACCATTTTGGTACGGAACCCTAAAAAAGAAAGAAACGATGGCTTAAATACTGGATGACAAAAAAAGTGGAATTAAATCATTTAAATCTATTAAATGAACTTCGAAATACAGAAAAAGATGATTTTAAAAATTACATGAGCATAAAAGGTAGCTTTCAAAAATTACTATCTTTAGTAACCCCTTTCTTAAAAAAACAAGATACTGGAGATGTCCTCCATTTTTGGTTGCGAGCGCACGTCCTCCTGCCTTGAAATCTTTTTTCAACTAAAATATTGACGCGCGCCCGCACACTGTCAATATTATTGTCAATATCCCTGCCTCCCCCCGATATTGACGAAATTTCCGGACTTCGACAATAATATTGATGAAACCCCGCACACAGTCAATAATATTGTCAATATTCGTAAATATTGACAATAATATTGACTGTGTGCGGGCTGCCATAGCAATCCGGTCGGTCGGGGGCGCACGTCGGTGAACTTCAGACTATGGTAGTGTGCGTGCGTACCGGTAATCTGACTTAAGACTCGTCCGTGTGATGTTGATTTGCTATATTCTCCCCCTCTGGTACTCTAGAGTCGTCCCGACAGAGTACCAGCATCAGATGTCTTCCGAGGTCGTCCTCTTCGACGTATTGGATAAGTCGGTTTAGTTACTATGTTGTCTCTTTTCTCAAATTTTGTAATTGCAGAAGTGTGATATTTTCCAATTAACGTCTGTGGTGAATCTGGATGAGCAACTTCGTACGTAGCGGTACCATGTTTCTTTAATATTACGTAAGGTCCATCTCGCCGTGGCGCAAACTTTGCAGAAAATTGTTTAATGACGTTACTTATAGGATGAGATTCTATCAATACTAGATCTCCTTTTTGATAACCAGGGTCTGGTCTTCGTTTGTTGTTTGACTTTTGACGAGTTTCATCTGTGTTTCTTTCTATATTTTCTCTTGCTAGTTCTAAATCTTGTGCTAGCTGTTTTAACTTTGGTGTGATTTCTGCTACAAAATTCTCTGATTCTATTATTGAGCTGAGATCATGTGTTAACTCGTAGGGTGTTCTCAATTCTCTTCCAAATGTTAGATAAGATGGTGAGAATCCTGTAGTTCGACACATGACTGTATTCATGGCAAACCTTATGGCAGGAAGTGTAGATGGCCAAGATTGATGTTTGCTTTTAACCATTATAGCTATTTGCACTTTCATGTCTCTATTTTTTCTTTCCACTACATTGGGTTCAGGATGATATACTGGTGTAAACATTTGTTGAATTTCTAAACAGTACGTAAGTTTTTGCATTATTGCTGAGATAAATTGAACACCATTATCGAAGCAAATTTTATAACATCTTTTCGTAGTCCTGTCCAATAGAACTTATTTATGATGCGTTGGATAGTTCGCTCAATTCCCATATGACCAGCAGTTGGTGAGTCGTGATATGCTTTCATAATGTTAGGTGGAAGTTGAGCCAGCAATGCACGCTTTTCGCAGACGAACGTGTCGATCTTTTCATTAGTTTGTTTTTTTGCAAACAATTCTACATAAATTCGTGTGGTTGTTTCTTTGGAGCAAATGCATTTCTTATAGCGTCTAGTGCTTGATGCCCTTTTTTTGTTTCGTTTCTTACTCCGCTCCACCACGTAGCAGCGGTACCTGTTAGCAACAACGTCAATCCTTCCAGTGCATCTTCGTCACTAATCTTTTCTATTTTCTTATAAATTGTTATGTTAGTAATAAATTCTTCTACTTTGTTGTAGTTCCTTTCCCCGTCGTATCTCTTCGTACATCGAGCAAAGCTATTTTGTTTTTGTACACCTTCGTTTGCTTGTGTTAACTTGTTTATAAGTGTTGCGAACTGCTCCTGTGTCATCGCCATCAATTCAGGTTTTTCCTCCGACATTTTGAATTTGCGGGGTAGTTCCAAAAATTTACGTTGGGCGCCAAATATGGTGGTGCCAGAAGAATAAAACGACTGATGTCGATAACTAGTGAACTTTATTCACGTACTCACACAGTACAAGAAACAATATAACTTATGAAGGTAGTTAAACAATAACCTATGAGTGGTACTTGGAGTGGGCTGCGGGGCTACCGCACTCCGTAACCTTCTAGCTAACTTGTACTGAGGGCTGCGGGGCTACCGCTCAGCGCAAGTACTGACAAACGAGTGGACTGCGGGGCTATCGCACTCGTTGCCGTCTAGCGATCTACTGACGCTCGCAGAGCTGCCGCGGCCTATTTATAGCAATCCGGTCGGTCGGGGGCGCACGTCGGTGGGGGGCGCACGTCGGTGAACTTCAGACTATGGTAGTGTGCGTGCGTACCGGTTATCTGACTTAAGACTCGTCCGTGTGATGTTGATTTGCTATAAATATATTTTTCATGGCTCGAAAGTACCCAAATTTGAGATTTTTCGAACCTTTAAAAATTCATATCTTTAAAAATATTAACTTTATCGTGAAAAGTCATAGGACCTTTTTTATTGGTATTTCAATAAAGAATATAAAAAAAAATTGTCCGGTTGAAAAATAACAATTCCTTGCAATTGTTTAAACAATTTCGGTTTAAACAATATGGCATCGGGTTGCGCCATGGCAACATGCATTTATATCATTAGGAGGGCAATTTGAAGATGATCGCATAAAAAAAATTGAGGTGGAATAGTTTTCGGTACTCATGCGCCGATTCCTCCCGGACTACTAAAATTATGAGAATCCTAAAGCCAGTATTATCTACCACTACATATCAAGCAAGCTAATGAGTTAATGACTCAGTCAATTTCCTTTCCTTTAAATAAGTATGTATACTTATATGTTTTCCTATATTGTATTTATTTTCCTGTTCTCTGGGAATTCCAAGCTTTTATCCAGCTCCATATGCAAATACCAATGATATTAGAAGTTGGCAAATACCAGTTGTTTGTGTACTTTGTATCCAATTTATAGAATAGATGCTATCTGTGCACTACCTATACTGTTTTTGCTGATCAAAGCTATTCAGTAGAAGTCATCGATAAATTCAGCAAGCTTTCCAAGTTTCCAGGCATTTGCTTCTTTAGACCATATATAAACCAGTAAGTGCCAATTACCAACTTCGAGTGACGTTTATCCGAGGCATAAATTGGGCGTTTTGACAGTTTTTGTATTAAAAACTGTCAAAAAATTAAAATTTTCGGTCGGTTAAGACTTAATTTACGTTGGTGAAATCGACCGAAGTCTAATGTTTGCTTCAGAATGTAATTTATCTATGGAATGAATGAGAATTGGATTGTATTTAAAAAATAAAACGAATATTAATTTAACATTTTTTATCTTTATTAATAACATCAACAGGAAGAAATAATAATTAACTATGACAAAAACATTATTGAATGTGACTCTCATAAATTCTCTCATAGTAATAGTTAATTTCAGTGATATATTTAAATGTTTAAGGCTAAAATTAAAAATCAGTTCTGTGATACTATCAAGTAGGTGAATAATACATGATATGAATTGTTTATTAATTATTTATTATGTAATTAAACCTGTGCTTTGTATTTTGTAATGTCCAATTATTATTTCGCATGTCTTCAATAATTGCTTTGTGATATGGAAGTTATAATATTAATGAAATTTAAATGCAGACCTTGCGTAAATTCACTAATAAACTCCCGATATTCATGTATCGGAATTTTTATTACTGAATTTACTTTTATATAAAAATCCTTTTTGGCTTAAATAATTTCTGAGCATGTTTTACCAAATTACCACATTATATTTCTCCGCTTATCGTTATGTCTACCTAATACTTTACTTTTCCCGTTATTGTCAAAATAAACTATTTACAGGAACAATTGTTTAACATCAAGTCATTTATTTAGTTTAATACTGCACTAACATTTTCAAACATACATGTGCAGACCCTATTTAGAATGGAAAAAAATTAAACAGTTCAATTACAATTTTTACATTAGTGGAAAATTAAATATTCAATATACTTTTATAATGCAATCAACAAAGTCACTTATTCAGTGCACTAAATTGAAATTAGTTTGTTAGGAATTATGCAGTGTGCCATTATATCATCTCTGCAGTCTAAACTATTCTGAAGCTTACTATATTACGTTAATAAATGCGCGACGACTTTGTAATTGCATTAGAAAGTTTGAATTTAAGACTTTCATTTTTGTCGGTGGGACAAAATGATAAGCTAATATTTACAATACGAACCATCGGTAGAACAAGGGCACAATTGCACACCTGTCTTGTAAAAGAAATTAATAAAAAAAATAAAGGTTCATAATTCTTGAAAATAATATGAAGATTAAAGTTTATTTCAAATAAAGGAGAGCTGGAGGAGTTTATTTAAGAGCAATATCAACAGAACAAGATGATGTTGCCAACATAATCATATAATGGCTCTACTGTAAAATTGCAAAATCTGCAACTATGCCCTTGTTCTACCGAAGGTGCAAATAGATTTAGTTATAATTAATGACATTATACTTTTAAACAATAAATAATTTAAAATCATTTCAACATCTACAATTAACTCCTGTGTGTTCTTCTCGGTTGCCCGAACTACTAAAATTGCCCCACCGCTTAGTTTTTAAATGTTTAATTACACGAAATGTTAAATCACAGTTGCGGTTGTCGGCGTGGTTTCAGCACGCATCAGGGCCACCCGGGGAAGTGACTAGCAACAAGTCCAGTGAGGGACCCAGCTCACGAGTAATAGAGGCGCACTGCGTTCGTGAACGTCCTTCTGCACATCGGGCATTTGTCCGTGGACAGAGCGCACTTGGCACACGCGACCACGTGGCCGCACGGCACGAAGCACACGTTCCGCTCCTCGCTGTAGCAGATCTTGCACAGCATCGAGTCCTCGACCGGGCTCTCCTCCGTCTCGTTGGAGTTCGCCGAGGTCCCTGCAGAAGCCACAGCGCTGCCGGCTTTGGCTTCGTGGTCTTCCGCAGGCGCCGGGATGACGCACGCGTCCGAGATAACTTTCTGAATGTACTCCTTACCCTTAACCAGTTGGACATATGCGCAACGATCGAACCAGCGGGCGTGTTGCTCCCACGGGACGTCGTCGTTTTCCCAGTCTTTGAGCCCGCCGTCGCAATAGAAACATTTAGTTTTGTCGCCCTGGCCGGTGTAGAAGAAGCCCGCTTCGGCGAGCTCCTCCGGCTTCTGGCGCAAACTCCGCGGCCAATCGCTGAAACTCCGGAGGCGAGCGGTTTCGGAGGCGTAGCGCGGATGGACGGGCCCTGACATGCGAACGGCGTTGGGCGCGACGGCCGCCCGGACGCCGCACTCGTCGCGTCCGGCGGCCGCGGGCGAGGAGTCCATGGGCACGTTGCCGGAGCCGGTGCGGCGCCTCAGGAACGGGCACTGCGGCGCCCAGCGCTGGTGGTCCTTGGCGGGATCGTCGCCCTCCACCCACTTCATGATCTCCACTTTACAGAACGCGCAGCGCACTTCGTCTCCGCGGCCGAGGTAGTAGAATCCGTTTCTCGCGAGCAGCTGCGGCGACAGGAATGTGACGGGCCACTTGTCGAAGGTCTTGAGCCGCTCCTCTTCACGGCGCATGTCCGGCAAGTCCGGGTAAAAAACGAAAGGATCGCGGTTGTCAATTTTATCAGCGGAAGAGGAGGGCGAGACTGCGGTGGGCGAGGTCGACGGCGTGCCCGGGTTGGATTCGCAGCCCGGCGATAGCACCAGCGGGCCGAGGGGCGGCCGCGTCTTGAGCAAGTGCGCCAGCATCTCGGCGGCCATCGGCGAGGCAGTGTTCGCAGGCACTGCAACAAACAAAAAAATCTTTATAAACACTTGCGATTTACTACCAAGTAATTATAAACTCCTTGTGTGCGTAGCCTTTTAGGTTTCTAAGCACCTACTAATTCCCTTTCCAAGTAAATGTTACATTTTATATGCAATATCATTTTTCTCGAATCGACTTCGAATACTTAGAAAAGATAACTAGACCATGAAGTATTGATGATAAGACAGTCACAACTCACAAGTGTATTCTTGTTAAGCATACCTACTGTTATCTATTTTTGGTTCATATAGTTATTACAGGGAATAGAGGACTTTCACAAAAAAACCATGGCGTGGAAAAAACCTATGAGAAAAATATAGTGAAAAGCGATAAATGAAAAACTGAAAGAAGGAATTCTTTTTACTACCTTAAGGCGATACATTTCAACGCGAGGCAAGATTTTAGGAGGTGAGGTGTGGGGTGCCGCCCGCGCGCGCCTCAATTAAATGTACATAATTTTACTAGGCATAAAAAGAGAGTAATTTCCATATCTTTTCATGTAGTTCTCTTTTCCTATCCTTCTTTTAGATCTAACCACTGATTTCTTTATAATTTTGTTTTTCTATTAGCCATTTTAGCGATGCGCAAACGTAAGATTGGACGGAGAAATTGACACAGACCCAACCTCGGCAAGCGCTCGATTGAGACTGGCGGGGTAGCGGGCAGCGTGGCGTGTTCTGAAAACGTTGGGCAACGTTCAAGTTCTGGGTTAAATTTGAATTTAATAAATATAGAACTTTAGTTGAAAACCAAAATTTAGCAGGTTCTCTGTAGTACTTAAAGGGAAATATCTCCATATAAAAATTATGTGCAAATTCAGAAATTTTATATTTAAACAATTCGTTTTAGAATTTTATTTTAGCCTTTTTCAAGATTTTATTTGATCGATTTTATCTATGATCGAGTGAAGTACATCGTATCGTGTATCGAATTAGCACATTCTTTAGACAATATCTTAAGGTATATCATATATTTTTTGTAAGTCCGTTATTTAATAGTAAATACCTAAACCATTTGATCTAGCAAACCTGTTTTCTCCGCTTAGCCTCCGGTGCCAAGCCTTAATGGTGTTACGCCAAACCACAGATAAGCTGCGGGATTGTCTAAAATGATTGCTGCAGTGTGACAATCACAATATCTGAGGTACGATTGTCTAAAGTTAGCTATTCCATTGATCGTGATCTTATTCGATGGCATTAGCGTCAAAGTAAAATAAACCATAACAGCATTGACTTAGAGCTCAATACGTGTATGCATTCGTATAATATTATGTTTACGTATGTACGATACGCTCCATAACGCTCGATATTAACGTCGGTTGTACTGAATTTGTGACTTTAAAATACAATACAATCAAAGATTATTTTCCTTTGACACTAATGTCATCGTATACGATCAATGGGACAATTGGTACCCAGATTGGCTGGTACTCTCCTCTATTAGTTAAAGTTCATTGATGCAGCAAGAGCGCCATATTGTACCTATTCAGCCAGTCAGAGGTTATTGTGATCGTCACACTGATCCAATCATTGTACATACTATATCTGTAAAGATAATGCCTATCATTGTACGTCTGTTAAGATAATGCTTAAAGAGAATCGGCTTCAGCGAGTGATTGAAAGCCGCTGATTTCTTTATGAAATATTCTTGGTGTGCGTATGAAACTTACGAAAAAGAACAATGGGAAAGTTTGTATGGATGCATAATTTAATGAAAGAATGAGAAAATGATGTAAGTATGAATCTGGAAAAAAAATCTTAATTTTATTTGTACATAATATGACTATTCTGCTATTTATGATTCCTTTTGGCTTAGCCATAGTTGGGTATAACGCACGGTGTGAGTTAGATAGGAGTTGTAAGGCAAAGCAGCAAACAAGTGTTCAAACAGTTTCACATAACAACAAGTTCGCGGCCATTGCGGCCCGACTGCGTCATCGACATTCCATTCCCGCAGCCTCCCACCTCGCCGCACCCTCCCCCCGCTACGTGCACTCAGTGCGCATGCACCCGACGACCGTAATCAATTTTTTCTCCTTTTAAGTTTCAGGCGTGTTTTTGAACGTTCTTAAAAAATACAACTTGGTGCCCCTTAAATTTTCCCGACATACCTACGTTTTAAAAAGAACTTGCTAGAAGGTTCTTCAGTTCTATTTAATGTATTTTTGGCCAATTTCTCCATACAACATACATAAATAATTTTTCTTTAGGTGATAGGTGGTTTTTCAGTACTTATTCGCCTATCAGGCCTCAGGCTATTCTCCATACAACAAAATAAAATTCTTTAGATGATAGGTGGTTTTTCAGTATTCGCCTATCAGGCCTCAGACTATTGAAGCACAAAAAATTAATTAAAATTAAGTAATTACTTAATGTACAATGGCCGATATTTCTCTCAATGTGTGTCAGGAGACTGACTCCATTATTATATTATGTATGTATATCACAGAGGTTTCCAGAACATTGTTTTACAACCTTTTACATTTTAATAGAAAATAACTAGGTACTAGTTTTTGCCACCGACATCGTCATCGTCCGCGTGTCTAGGCTTCTAAAGAATCGCGCAGGCCTTTTGTTTTCATGGATAAAAACGATCCTATATCCCTCCAGGTCCTTTCACGTATTTTGTAATTTTATTACTTAAGGATAATTAAATATTTTTTTAGGTTTAGTTAAATAAACTAACCTGTAGTAATGAAACTTATAAAATTATACAGATTCATCATTACTTGATTCTTACTTATTGTTTTAATTAATGAAATAACTACATATACCCAAAAGTTTTGTCTCCCTGCCTGTAGTTATTAGTGGAATTTCATAATGGTTTTCAACATACCAATTCCTGGTTCATAGAAGGGCATAAATTCCAATTGAAAACAATAACACAACAAACATAGCACCAGCAGGGTAATGGCCGCGAAAAACCGATCGATATTTACCATTTCGGAGCTTGCTATCGACTAGTAGCGGCATTTTGAGGGTTCAATTTTTCACTTTAGTTTTCACGTAACAGTTTCAACGCAAGAAAAGCACATTTCAAACTCAATTAGCGCGATTATTTGAATTGATCGATATCTATTTTGTCCAGAATTTGTTGACGATTTTCGGCGAGCCACTGGCATCGTCGCGTTGGCTTCCCCATTTGTTGTGTCGCAGAGGGTTGGGCCCTGGCCCCTGGGGCGACATTGACGAAGCAGTTAGCGCATGCGTGCGTGCATTTAGGAGGGTTCAAATTCGCATTTCGCCTACGTGGGGGCTCGGCACAGCTGTGCAGTCTACGGCGGGTTGGGGTCCCCCATGCTGAAACACTTTCGGGGACATTGTTATGAACAAGTTAAATGGCCATTGCATAAAAAATTATCCATATCAAGTACTCTAAACTAATACATATTCACTAAATATATCTAGAATAATATATATTTACTAAATATATTATATCAGTCTAGAATGGTTAGTTAAGTCAAGTCTTGATCCTAGGATCAGAAGTCTCATGTCGATCAGGATTTTTGTTCCTTTTCCTTGCAACTCTTTTAGACCCAAAAAATTAGTTCTGATATTTTGCACAAATTAGGACAATGAAAGTGCTAATTCGGTTAAATTCAGAACCTATGAATAATAATATCGTTTCTACAATGTTTCCTGCTTAAAATGATAGCAAGAAGCGTAATTCTAGATAAAGATATTACAACAAAATTAGTACCATCATCAGAATAAAATTTCCTAACGAATCCTCTGAAAATTAAGAAATCTTATATTTGATGCAACCAACGAAGGGGGTAAATGATAAAATCTATAAAAGAAAACCTAGCAAATGAATCTATTCCCGTAATATGTATGACCAACGTGAACTGAACATATTTTTTTAACAAAGTAAACGATGGTGCTCGTGGTGTTAGCTATCGCGTGTGGTTGACAGATGTTAAATAAGTATAACCACCGCGATTCAAGACGCAGCTATGGTGGTATCGGCCTAGCGGTGCATACTTAGATCTACAGTCTACTAGGTACATAATATCACGATAAACGAGGCGAGGAACGCAAGGGACGACGCGGGAGAGATGTAGCTCATAGTTCTCAATCAGGCGAGCGTCTGGGGGCGAGGTTGCCGCTCCGTTCACCGGCGACCGGATTTCATTCATATTTGAGATGCGACGTTGCCGTCTTCAGCGGAAACCGCGACCACACAGCGTAAAAAAGGGCCTTTGGAATGTGGCCGTACTGCTGGGCGGGTCTAAGCTAAGCTGTTCCAAATAAAAAGTGACGCTGTGGAATGCGGACGGTGCTAGTAGACTGTGTAGCTACACGTACAAGTATAGCTTTGTTAGCTGTCAAAATTCAGATGTTCCGATTTTGTTGCGGCTTGCACCAAAATTGCAAGCCTTTTTTTGGGAAACATGAAATGTTAAGATATATATTTCTTTGAAAGCAAAATTCGAGGCTGCAAAACTTACTTTAGGAAATAGAAATAGCTGAAGCTAACGCTCCATAAGAAAATATAAATTAAATGCCAAGTTTTAAGTTTTTAACACACATTCAAAGGGCCCTTTTTTTAATACGCTTTTATTGTGCAGTAAGACCATAAAATATTTTTTAATGTTCTAATTTCTTTCCCTTTTATACTGTAGTATAAAAGGGAAAGAAACTGAAAAGAAATTTGTGATCTTATTTACAAGAAATCACATTTTTGAAGTCATTAACGTTTTCAGATTATTTTCCAAGAAATGCAGTCCTCATTTAGAAATGATTTGTGTCATTCTCTAATTCCCAGCCATTAAAGTCCACCAACTTTGCTTAAAATAAAACATAGGTACATATTCTCATCACCGTGACATTTGCGAAAAATAGTGCAGAGAAAAAGAAGTAGGTACCTACTTAAAACGAAATAATCAGAACAGATGAAAAGCTTTTAAATAATGACAATATTTCAATGCTGTGACATGTGTTTCATTCGAGATAAAAAGAGCAGACAAGGAAAATAAAACAAAAGGGCCTCGCATCCAAGGTCCATAGCACGTTAAGAGCAAATGAAATTCAGCATTGTGTCTTAAGAGAGCGGCGAGAGGCGGCGCCGGCCGGGCCGTGGGGAAGGGGACGCGGCCGTGTTCTCATGCCTATGGGTGGTCGGCGCTCGGCTTTCGAATTCCAATGCCTCGCCTGTAGCACCTATGTATACTGAGTACCGACACTGTATACCGGTTTATACCTATGTACATCCACGCTATCTCCTGAATTAACTCTTTTTCCAGGAAATGCGCAACTCGCAAGGTACCTACCCATATTCGTATAAATCCTGGATAAACACGGAACATTATGTAAGAAGTACCGAAAAAGCTTTTTTCTTGGAAACGCGTGCACACAATTGGTTATATTCGCCAGCAGCCTAATAATTAAGAAACAAAGTAAGTAGTGATTTCCAAAGATACCCAGGTCTTTGGAAATCACACTGAGACTTGACTTGAAACTTGAGGAGTTTGTCCCGGAAATTCTGAGGAGTAGCTTCACACTAGCACAGACATTTCTGGAAATTAATTTTTCCTTCATACGTCTAAGTTCGTAATCTTTTCATCTATTTCTAAAGACTTGCATATGCAAGACTGAGTGATTATTTAGAAACGAACTATAAATCCATTAAATCTCCATAAAAAATTGTTAGCAAAAGCATAGAAACTGTCCCTAAATTAACTATTACGAGGAGTGTTATTTGAGTATAAGAGAAGATTTCTAACATGTCTAATACTAGCACTAGTTTCGTAGACCTTAAATTTTCTGGCAACGCGGCTCACTACCTCAAACTACAAGGAACAGAGGCTGTGGTGTAAGTTTTCAACTCTTGATATTTAATATGGGGACATCAAAATATTAGTGACCTTTTCCTAAGAATTAATACCAAATGAAACAACAGGTTTACGCACAATTAACCTTAACTTCAAGTTGCACTCAAGGCTTTGAATACATAATAATATACGTGAGTCAATTCGCCTACGAAGTTACGAACCTACATAAACAATTAAACACTGCTTGTCATCATAAAAGATAGAAAAACAAACCCAAAGGATATAGTCCGGAAACGATATCAGAGGAAATGAACATCCGCCATATGGGGAGATTATTTACAAAGGCGGCGTCCTGTTCAGTATAAACTTGAATGAATGAAAGCGACCATCAGCATCAGCTATTTTTGAATATGAATGAACCGAGATGTAAAGGAATAGTGCACTCATTAAATAAATTAAACTTAACAACTTTTTAAGGGCATGTTTCTAGTGCATTCAAAACAGTACTCGAGACAACAAAACAAAAGATGATTCTGAACTCAATTATCCTCCCACTTTTAAATAGGGGGGCGTCCATAAATTACGTGAGGTGTTTTTTAAATTTTCTGTCCAGATGTCGTGAGATTTTATTCAAACCCCCCCCCCCCCCCCCATCCCCCAATCTCACGTGAGATTTTTCAAAATGTGGGTTTCTTACGTAAACGCGTTGGATTATTGAATGAATTAGTGAATGATCTTAATCGACTTAATCGTATTACGATTATGCATAAGATTAAATCTTAAGCATGTACAATCTGGATTAAATGGACCAAAATAGTATAATTTTTTTTTGTTTCAATCAGTAAAAAAAATTGCGTGATATTTGCCGAGACCCTCCCTCCAACGTAAGATTAGATGAGATTTGACTCGATCCCCTCCCCCCCTTAAACATCTCACGTATTTTATGAACGCCCCCTAGGATGTTCTTTCCTATACTCACTCTCTACTCTCGACATACCCTTCTCATCTACTGGTAAAACAATGGAAATTATTTAAGACGAATGGTTTTTCGAAACAGAGCCCAGTTGCATCGTATTTTAGTGCACAGCTCCAATCTGCATCATTAAAACTCCAAACAAAAAGAGCATTAGACAGGCATACTTAATCGTCAAATATAAGGTCGAAAAATCAATTACCAATTTCTCTTGACAAGCTCTCAAAATGCTTGTAAAAAGGATTAATAGACATTTCCATGAAATTATTCAGGTATGTACCAAATGGGAAGACATCGTTAATTCGTTAATGTAAGGCCGCTAGCCGCGAGCGCCGACAAGACGCTTCGTATAATGAAACTTCTAACTCCCACGATTGTAGTTGCGGGACTGCATTCCATTCTCTAAGTGTTTCTAACTTATAGTTTCCTGCAACCGCAAAGTTGTTTAGGCAAGTAATTCGATACGTCGTCCAGTACAACACTAGTAAAACTTAGTCTATGTAATAGTTTCATTACCAGTATTGGGTGATAACTGATAATCAAAGAGATGAGATGATCTTGACAAAGAGCTTTAAGAAAACTAAAGGAATAATATTATAAGTAAGTAGTAATTATTTCCATTTTTTCATCAAAAATGATGATTCGTTTTGTACCTAATGCTGCAGGGTTGCCCTCACAGACCCATCATGTATCTTATATATGTTGAGATGGCATTTGGTTTGAAAAAGGTAATCCAAGAAGCTGTTAAGCAAATAGATAAAGTAAAAAAATCTAGTTTTTGTGAACTGTAAGTGGGAGAATTAACATTTTCATAGCAGAAAATCAATCATTGTATCAATCAAATTTTTGTCGGACATGTATAGTTTTATTTGAAAACAATATGTTGAGACAAATTTCATAGGTATATCTACTTCTTCGCCTACTTTTGCTTGAAAATATAAAGTTGATGTAATATTCATCCAACTAGACAAGGACAAGTCGAAAACACAGTTTTTAACTTTTTTTCTGAGGCATTTAGAGCCATTTTTGACTGAAAATTTTTCGTTAGTAATTAATATAACTGCAAAGAGCGCAAAAAAATTTAAAAAAAAATGGAGGGTATGGACAAGTCTGGATTTGTTTGCCAGCTCCTCAAATATGGACTTAAGTAAGATAATCAAAGACATTGTAATAGACCTTAAATATTTGTGATTAAACCATAAATGGAAATTATGATCAACATAGACTGTAACCAACCTGGCAACAGATGGCGCTAGCAGTACAGAAATATATTAAACAGGTGTTGTTTTGTGAGCAGTAAATGATGAATGAGTCGAAAATGACATGACATAGTCTCTGAAATGAAAACAGCTAGAATTAAGAGTTTCAATTAGCCTAAACTAGCTGATGCCCGCGACTTCGTCCGCGTGGATTTTTATTCAAATAAAATTATTTAAAACTTTCAGCATCAGGGTTTAATAAGTAATTGAGAGCTGTATCTGGAATTCAATGATGAAGTCTATCCTGGCTAAGTAGTTACCTACCTATAAGATCAATTCATAATTGACAGTTCCCAAACCACCACAGGTTAGGAGTGCAGTTTCTTCCAACATCAGGCTTGAGGAGTTAGATCCTGGACTTCGGCGGCATAGTCTTTACTTGGTACCTACAATATGTAATCGACAGTTGATAAATCACCACAGTTTAGGTGGGCAGTACCCCTACAGCATCAGGATTGAAGAGTTGGAACCCGAAGTTTATATGAGACCATCTCTCAAAGTTTCGTTAGTCAATTAAAAAAAAGATTCACGCAAATAAGTTTAGAAATCACGGATATACTAGGCAGAAAAATATATTACTAGGCAGAAAAATATAACACTTTTTCTGAAAGTTTGTTAAAAAAGTAGCCTTGTAACATCAGCTATCTGTCAGTAAAAGTCCTGTCAAAATCGGTCCAGCCGTTCCCGAAATTAGTCTAAACAAACAGACAGACAAAAATTTTATAAATGGATGCTTTATTAAAAGTACTGAATATACTTTCATATGCATTTAGTAAAAAGCTGTTATTTTGATATAACAAACAGACACTTCAATTTTATTTATTTGTTTCTATAGATTTATGTGGTTGTACTCTAAAAATAACACCTGTAGGTATATACTGCCGTGCTAAGCGCAAAAGCGGTATCTCAGTGAAAGCAAGTTTCGAGAAAATTGAAGGAATTACCTCTAATTCCCTTAGTAATTTCGAGCAAAATTGAGATAGGGAAAACTTTTAAAAGGGTTTTTTGATATGTTTTAAATTAGATACCGCTATTTGGCTCAGTTCATTAGATGCGTATTTTTTAAGCTATCCGATGCCATAAAAATAAAAAATTAGTGTTTTTTTGAGATACTGCTTTTGCGCTTAGCACGGCAGTATACATTTTGTACCTTTTTCAGTGTTTACAAGTTAATATTGAAGTCTTATTTTAATATCAAAATATTACTTTTAATAATGTTTTTGACTTTGATAATTAATTTTCTTTAAAGATCATCAATGCAAGGACATCCAAATATTGCCAGTATAAAGATATAATTAAACTTACAGACGCAAAATTTGTAAGGTCATTCTACTATTTGAGGCTCAGTTGGGTAGTCAAGGCCAAATTGAACCATGACTAGTTCACTAACAAAAAATTATTAAGTAGCTTAGAAGGCAAGTAGGATGAGATGATTTTAGATTAGATCAAAGATACTAAGTAAATTAAGACACAAAAAATTTGAGATATCCATTAATGAAAATATAATATAGTATTATGTATTATCATCTCTGATATAAATTTTATTGTGTATAGTGGGTTCATTGGTTTCCCCTTTCCTCAAAATTGCCACATCACAGGTTACATACATTTATACAGGTTACATACATATAGGTTACATTTTGAGAAAGGAGTTCTGTTGGCTTTGTCTCAGCATTCCCAGTGTTGTAGGTAGGCTATAATATGACATCATGAAAAATTAAACATGGCAGTCATGTCAAAGTATAATATGCCAAGAAAAAAACAAACTTGAGATATAAATGGATTGAGTTTGATATCATTAGAGTAGTCATTAGATTTTAGTGAAGGCTCTCAATGTATTGATTGAATAAAAATATAAAATACTTTATATCAAATTAACCATTAATCTCTAAGGCCTGACTCATGGTGGTAGTGGTCAGGTTCTAGTTATATTTTTAGAGAGTGGACCCAAGTCTGTGCACACATTTTTACACTATAATATCTCCCATACAGATAGTCAGTCCCAGTTTGGTCAGAAAGTCGTTAATAATAGTATTTTTTTTATTAGTTTTTATACATGAATGATATCAGTGTTTTTTTATCATTTCTAAGAATTGTAGTCAATGTTTACCTACATAGGTACACTTTATAATTAAGTACCTAATCATGATAGCTTTATCTACCTAATGAATATACATTTAGGTACAATAAATACGAAGTGCTTAGGAACTTTAGATAATGAAAATATATACCTATATAAAAATAGACAATGCCCACATCTCCACTTGAAGTTGAGTTTTTAAATATCCTGTGGGAACACTAGTCCCAGAAAATCAATTACTTACAAAATAACAATGCATGTAATTAAGTGGTTAATGTAGCTGAGTGTACTTAACAGTTTCAACACTGTATCAACAGATGTCGCTACGTTACACATGAGAACTTACTATCTGAGAAAATATATTTTCAACTTTGTGTGAAGAAATTCATATTTTTTTTGGTGAGTTGTTTTCAGAGTCGAACAGCATTTATATTCTGGTACCCAATTTTCAAAAAAATAAGACTTCAAATACTTGTTTATTGTTATTTTGATGAGTTTCTATTGCTGTTTTAGTATTCTATGATTTATATTTTACAAAAATTAAACCCGACAAAAGAAAAGTTAAACTCAAATTAAAATGGAATGCTCATCTTGGAGTAACAAATCTTGGAATGTGCCATTTCTATACACATATTAATTTATCCTGAACTCAAACAGCTGTTTGAAAACCTGTCAATTCTTTAGGAAACTGAAAGTAAGTACTAAGCACCTAACTTTAATTTAATAAAATAGGTATCACTGTCATCGAAATTATAGTAGGTAAGTTAACTACTAATAGGTAATAAAGTAAAACTGTCGATGTGGTAGAATAAAATACCATGATTAAAGGAGATAACCTAAAAACTTTTAACTTACGCAAACTGTATGTACTAAATACTAATTATAACATTCTGTAAAGTATACTTGAACAGTTATCAACAGGAAAGTCAATTTAATGACGTCGTCCTCGTTTCGAACCACACAACAAATTATCCAAATAGGTAGCGAGGTTATTATAAAAAATAAAAATCACCTCTTATCGAATCCATTTGGAACCGGGAAAATCCACTTAAAATAGGTTACACACATCAACTCCCAACTATCAACAGTTATTGTTCTCACTCTCACTATAATTAAGAAAAACCGATAATTTAGCTAACACAACTCTACTTCCATGAGCGCGAAACTCGCAACTGTCGGTGGAATCGATGGAAAACGGAATTGTACGGGTGGCGCTCCGAGGCCCGAGCACGCCGATAATACGTGTGCCACGTTCAGAAATGGTCTGTATGTCGGCGCGCACCGCGGTGCTACGTCGAACCGCTTCGAAATCGAATGACTTGCCTAGACTGCTACTAGCCCCAGTCCCCACGCCCGCCGTCCACACAGCTCTTCGGCGCGACGCGTCCCAAGTGCCAACTATTCTATCAGCTGTTTATGTTATTTATTAATAACAACAGAAAGCTGCATTTGTAAGTATATTTGATTAAACTAAATTCCGTTTATTTTTATTATAAGCCAAACAAACCCATTAATTAGGTACATGGTACATACCTAAAAATTAATGGTTTTGTTTACTAGTACATTATTATAATTTTTTACTATTTAAAGTTAAGCGTAAGGCAAGAAATTATAAATAAGTATAATTTGAATTTAAGTAGGAATATTTCAAAGCATTCTGGCTGTCTGATTTTAAATTAAGGTAGTTATAAGTCGATAAGTTAATTGTGTAAGGTAAGATCAGGGAACGATGGGGCTGGCATTCTTTTTTGTAAAGAAAAGCCTCATAAAAAAATTAGAAAAAAATAAAGAAAAAAAAGTTAAGCCTTGCTTCATAGGTAGGTACTTACTATGTACATTTATTATGAATCTTTTATGGTTTTTATGGTAGTTAATAGCTACTAATTTTAATCTTTGTTTAATGGTGGATAGTTTATGATTATGGCAAGTGGATAGGTAGAAGTCTACTAGGTACTTAGCTCAAAAATTAAGGTAGATACTTAACTATCATGGATACGAGGTTAAAATAGATCTCAATTTTATGAAGTGAACATTGAGTTTTGACCACCCTATTGCCAGTTAGACAGTTGGCGGGTTTCTCTAAACTAAGTACGTTCTACGAAATGTCGTAACTCGTAGAACGTGGCCTTTTCGTCTACAAATTGCACAGATAGGTAAGTGCCTGCCTACCTATTACAATTTTAATTTAATTTTAACAAGAAAATCAAGTAGGTACTTTATAAATTGACGTAAGACTAGTCTTACTTTAGTTACTTACTTATAAACACGGAACACATTAGCAAACGATACGCGACTTACAGGACTTTTTGCATTTCGTAAGCCTACCTACTCATGTAAGCGATTTACGTGAGTATAACTTACAAGTGTAATTGCGGCCTAAACATGTTGTATCATAAAGACTTAAAAAAGTTTACTTACCTTTGTTTACCCGGGATGGTCCAGCTGCTTCATCATCTGGTTTCTCAGAAATTTCATTTTGCATGCCTGAAATAGGTAGATAAACGAAAATTTTAATAGGTTCCATAGACGTAAAATAATATGTATTTATTTATAATCAAATACTTACAGGTTATATTTGATTATAAATAATTAATATATTTTTTATTTAACCGATCTTCAATCACAATAAAGGTATAATTTTGATTATTTCGATTTCTAAGATTCGAGAGGTTGTCAAGTTGTTAAAAATTACATGCAGTTGACGTTTGAACCATGTTTGAACTTTGAAGATGACGTTTAAAAATAAATGCATCAATGCATCGAATATCGAATCATACCTACCGACAAGATTTCTGAAACTACAAAGAGAATTAACCACTAAGTTCTTTATAAGTATTTGAAAATAATAGATACAATAGTTTACCTCTGATATTAACCGCAAAATTACGGCAGCTCGGCAGCTACGCGTATATCGTTGAGGTTGAATGGATCAACTGAGTTAGATTGGTGATAAACACCTTGCGTAATATGAAATAAGTGACGTTGAACACAGATAGCCTACCTGTCTGCATGAAGAAATGTTTTTAAATTTTACAAACTACCTAAGGGTGTATTCCGATATACACTGGACCACTGTAAGGTGTGACGTCAATCCAATATACTTCCTTCGTTCCGTTCCTTTTTAGTTTGCGATACTGGTTACCTACTGTATAAAAAGGAACGCAGTCCAATATACTATCATCCCCATTTTTTTCAAATCTGCGCTATTCTTTAAAAAATCTAGTAAAGTGGACAAATGCATGCTGGAATGCGGACCCCACCTAGTGGGATAACGCTAAGTCGAAGAGAGGAACACGGTCACATCACGGTCTCAGATATATAATAATAATCTTTTTATTTGGAGCATCTGAGGCTCAATTTTATACTTATAACTTATGTTAGTAAATAATATATAGAATAATAATTAATTATAAGTGGGCCTCGCCAACACTTGAATAATAATTATGTTCAAGCATTGGCGAGTCTATTTTACTCGCAAAGATGTGCAGGATGCTGTTGGAATTTGAACGCAGTCTTGTTAGCAGTGATGACTATTTTTTCCGCATTAAACGCAAAGAAGTCATTGGTATGCTCCTTTGTGAACATACCCGACGCTGAACAAAAACGCGGCAAACCCAACAGCATCCTAAATCCATTATTATACTGAACCCCATCTGAACCATGCTTTAGTACATAATAATTCAATGTCTGAACCCTTAATGTGTCCATGGCTTTTTGTGGGTAGTTGACCCATAGGCTTCCCGTATAAAAGTTCTGGCAGTATGCTTTGAAAAGTCTTATTTTCGACTACATCGGGCAAACCTGCGGGCCAACATATTGCACCTTACTGCCAAAGCTCTTCTTTCTCGCTCGTTGTCAATAATTGTCAACATGATCTTTAAGACCTCCTAAGATATAAGACCTCCTATATACCAAGTCTATGAATTAGACCTTACAAGAGCGATCAAGGAATTAAAAAAAACCCCAGAGCAGATGCTAATACGCAGCGTGATAAATTGATAGAGGTATTAAAAAAATGAGGTAAAATTTGGCAGGTGCGCGAACAGCTTGCTGCGCGGGCGTTACGCAGCTGCTGTTCCACGTGCCCCGCAGCTGTCGCCTTATCCCCAAAGCCCTGGCACACTACTTTACAATAATATACGGACACAAAGAACCCCAAACTAGGAACGGGAACAGTTTTTTTTTTAATTATATTTACCCGTGGTGGCTAGAGCCTTCCACCAGACCAGACCAGACCAGAGACAATTCAGAAATTATAGTTTCCCCACCCGACTGACTGAGTTATTATGGGTATGTTCCGATAAACACTGTGACTACTGTACGGTGTGACGTCAATCCAGTAAACTCTGTAGCCGTGCCTTTTTAACCGATTTAAAAAAAAAAAAAACAAAAATAGGAGGAGGAGGTTCTCAATTCGACGCGTATTTTTTAATTTTTTTTTTTGGCGATTTACTTCATAACTCCGTCAAATCTGAACCAATTTCAATATTTGTTTTTTTTATTTGAAAGGACATACCGTCAGGTTGGTCCCATTTAAATTTGGTGAAGATCTGATGAATATCCGATAATGGAGAACGGAATCCTCCATTTTTATTGATGTTACTCCATAATTCCGCCAAATCTGAACTATTGAATTATTATCTGAACCGATTTCAATGAAAGGAAATGTCCTTTCATATAAAAAAAAATAGTCAGGTTGGTCGCATTTAAATTTGGTGAAGATCTGATGAATATCCGATAATGGAGAACGGAATCCTCAATTTTTATTGATGTTACTCCATAATTCCGCCAAATCTGAACTATTGAATTATTATCTGAACCGATTTCAATGAAAGGAAATGTCCTTTCATATAAAAAAAAATAGTCAGGTTGGTCCCATTTAAATTTGGTAAAGATGTGATGAATATCTTCGATGATGGAGGACGGAGCTCCTCAAATTTTGTTGATGTTACTCCATAACTTCGTTAAATCTGAACCATTCTCTATCATTTTTTTTATATATAAAAGGACATACCTTCAGGTTGGTCCTATTTACTTAAATTTGGTGAAGATCTGATGAATATCTTCGGTGATAGAGGACTGAACTCCTCAATGAATAGAAACAAATCGCTCGCGATCAGAGAATGTATAGATTTATCCTATGAAGCTACACTAAAAAGAATAAAATAATAATATATAAAAATTCTTTAAAAAAAAAACCGACTTCAAACGCCACTGAAAAGTATAAAATATTTCAGTTTGTACACGTATGTTGAATTCGGGCGGGCCTCAATAGAACTATGAAACTTCAACGCTATGAAGTCGGGCACTTCAACATACCTGTACCAAGTACAAGTAGTATATTCTGTGCCTGGACCTACAAACTAAAATTTTGGATAGCGTGGTGCATTCGTTTCATCCCTTCTATTTAGGCTCGCCCGACTTCAACATACCTACGTGTACACTGTACATACTGAAATTATTTTATACTTTTCAGTGGCGTTTTTAGTTTGCTTGGTTACTGTTTAAAACGGAACACAGTCCAGTATACTGTCATCCCCATTTTTTCAAATCTAGCGCTGTCATGTTTTTTTTAATACTTTCAGTACTTTGATCACGTGATCAAAGTACTGAAAGTATTATATGGGTCTGCCCGCGAAATTCAAATTTAATTTGGTTTTTCACAATTTGTAAACTAATACGACAAAGTACGCTTATGGCATTCTAATTGCGCCAATGGCAGTTTCATCTTTACAGGTTTATATAAAAATCTTTTCTAGAAAGTAACCAGTTTAAGAAATTAATCAAAATATCGAGTTGGACGTGAGTTACTCTTAAATTAGTCGATATTCTGACTAATTTCTTAAACTGGACACTTTCAAGTAAAGATTTTGACGTGATAACGTCTTATAAATCGATGAACACCAAGCTGCACGCACGAAAAAGTGTCACGTTCCGCCTGAGCCTGCGCGTGCAAGCGAGAGCGCGGAAGAAGCGATAGCGAGGCACGATCGGCCCAAGCGTTGGCTTGTGACTAGAGAAAATTGTAATTTTCAATTAACTCCTTCTTTGTATTACACAAAATAATGATAATTCAGTGATAAAAATTCAATTCATAAAAGTATGCAATTTTTCATCAATGTTTCTTTATGACATTATCAGTTATCACGTAAAACTATCGTCCGTAAACCGACTTTACAGACAACCAATTTTTTTTAAGCCTGTAAAGATGATACTGTCTTCCACCTTAAGGTGGATTATACGGGTCTGCCCGCGAAATTCAAATTTAATTTGGTTTTTCGCAGTTTGTAAACTAATACGACATAGTAGGCTTAGGCATTCTAATTGCGACAATGGCAGTATCATCTTCACAGGTTTATATAAAAATCTTTACTTGAAAGTGTCCAGTTTAAAAAATTAATCAAAATATCGACTAATTTGTGAGTAACTCACGTCCAACTCATATTTTGATTAATTTCTTAAACTGGTCACTTTCAAGTAAAGATTTTTATGTAAACCTGTAAAGATGATAATTCCACTGGCGCAATTAGAAGGCCACTTAAGCCTACTTTGTCGTATTAGTTTACAAATTGCGAAAAACCAAATTAAATTTGAATTTCGCGGGCAGACCCTTGTCTTCCACCTTAACCACCTATTACTCGAAGACGCCTGAACCGATTTTGAAAATTCTTTTTTTGTTTCAAAGGGTGGTGGTGGTCTTCCCAGGTGGTACCATCGAAATTTTATCGAAATCGGTCGAGCAGTTTTTAAAATAACAACAATAAATTATATACCTACTTTGTAATGGCGCGGGCGTTTGAAGTCGGTTTTTTAAAAATATATTTTTATATAAAATTGTTGTGGTTGCTGAACCTTGATATTTCTACAATAATCTTGTTATATTAAGTTGTTTAAACGCTGTTGATTACCAATTATCTATATAAATAAAAATGAATGTTGGTAAGCGCATAACTCAAGAATGGATGGACCAATTCGGTTAATTTATTTTTTTGTATGTTCCTTAAGGTCCACGGAAGGTTTTTAAAAAAAAAAACCAACAAAAAAAAAATTATAATAGATAAGTTGGCGGTACGAAGTTCGCCGTGTCAGCTAGTTAAATATAAAAATATTTTTAAAATAAAAATACCGACTTCAAACGCCCCGCCCGCACCACTACAAAGTATCTAGTACTTATAGTTTATTGTTGATTTTTTTAAAACCGTTCGACCGATTTCGATAAAATTTAAATAGGACCACCTGGGGAAGTACACCCTTTGAAACAAAAAAAGAATTTTCCAACTCCAATAAAACCAACTAGGTACCATAAAAAAAAGATTTCGACGAATAATTATTATTGAGAACCTCCTCCTTTTTTGAAGTCGGTTAGTCCTACTCATATTATAAATGCTAAAGTTTGCGAGGATGTTTGGATGGATTTTTGTTACTCTAGAACTCCACAACGAATGAACCGATTTGGCTGAAATTTGGAATGGAGATAGCTCATACCCAGGATTAACACATAGGCTTTAGGCACTTAGGCACTTTCTATCCCGGAAAATTACAGTCTAGTTCCCGCGGGAATTAAAAAACCTTACGGCGGCGGAAGTCGCGGGGATCATCTAGTAAATACATAAAATAAAATAACGCAACAAGGTTAGCATAGATAAGATTATAGATAGACTTTATCATTACCTTCAGAGCTACGGGAGCACTGCGCAAGTGAAGTAGACGGTTCGGAATCACCATTGCAATTCAGCAACGATAGAAGTAGCTTACACAAAAAATTCATCGTTTACACCCCGTCACTTCCGCGTGCCGGCATTTGCCGGTTTCCAGGATTTTTAGGAGACTCAAGCGTGTGTTCTATCCGGCATTTCCTGGATCACTACAGAGCTACCTTGTACTACGAGTATAATGTAGGGCGGTCACGGCACTGGGAAATCGATAACGTTACGCAAAATGATGCAACGCGGAGTTTCCATCTGAATGTTCACAAACATATGGATAAAAATACAGAGGTTTTGCGTTTATAGAGCGAATGAATGAATAATTAAATCATTTACTACGTATTAGGTACCTATACAATCTACATGTAGGATTGAATGATGTAATTACGCCCACTTTTCTAGTGTCGTGTCATCCTACCTAGTACCTACCTACCTATTTAACTTATTAGAATTTGTTAGGTAGTTATCTACACTTTTTAAGCGACTTTAAAAAATCGGCCAAGTGCGAGTCGGGCCTCGCTCTTTTAGGGTTCCGTTAAAAAAAAATAAAAAAAATATTTCCATGTACCCATTTAAATATTTTAATTTAATTTTTTTAATTTAATTTAATTTTTATTATTTGTTGTTATAGCGGCAATAGAAATACATAACATGTGAAAATTTCATCTGTCTACCTATTACCGTTTACGAGATACAGCCCGCTGACAGACGGACGGACGGACGGACGGACGGACGGACAGCGTAGGCTTAGTAATAGGGTCCCGTTGGTACCCTTTGGGTACGGAACCCTAAAAATGGAAGAGGTTAAAGTTCGATCCGTAAAAGTTCGATCCGTATTATTTTTGTACTGTATTCAGCATAAACTGCGCCGCGGCATAATATAATGGAGACTGGAGTAGGTACTAGGTACGTAGAGTAGATCTTCATCGCACTACTAGAATATCAATGATTACCTAGAAGAGACTTTATTGCTGTGTAAAACATTCTTCCAGCATAGAAAAACGTTTTACATAACAATTTGAAACAAATGCTAGCCATAAGATAGTTGATAAAGGTGCTATTATAATAACTAAGTAGGTACTTAGGTAGTTACTACATCCAGCTTTACCTCAAATATAATAATTGCATGTTTGAGGTATTAGCATGAGTCCATCATGAAACTCATTCAGTATCTATTGTATTCTATTGTATTGTTTAAAAAAAAAAAAGAGCAACCGCTTAGGCAACCGCCGAGTTTCTTGCTGGTTCTTCTCGGCAGGAAGGGCCGCTATTGGCGCTTAGATATCTTTTTCGGCAAGTAATTTTCTTCAAAATGGTGGTTGTGTTGTGTTTCACGTGCGTAAACTGTGTTATCGTGTGTGTGAGTAAAATTGTCGTTTAGTGAATCTGAGCGTCCTACATTCACGCTCGAAAACGCTCTTTCGTAATTATTGTTAAAATTTTATTATATGATATTTAATTGCTTAAAACTAGGTTTGTACATGAGTACATCCCTCAGCCCGAAGGGTATTTATATGTTTGCATCGATATATTATACGAGCTTTTGCCCGCGGCTTCGCTCACGTTCGAGTTCGATTTTTTAAGCCCATATTTTACCCCCTTAGGGGTTGTATTTTCAAAAATCCTTTATTAGCGGATGTCTACGTCAGCTATTTCATCCCGATCCGTTCAGTGGTTTGAGCTGTGCGTTAATAGATCAGTCAGTCAATCCGTCTTTTAGTCACCTTTTCCTTTAAATATATTTAGATTATGTAGGTAGTAGGTACTAGCACAGAATATATAATAGTGGTACTAGTATTTGAAGTCCGAAGTGATGTGGCTATACGAGTCCGCAATCGTCCTAAACTCCTAAACTAGCGGCACGCTATGATGGCCGGTTTGACACATTACAATAGTGATGTGGAATGTCAATTTATTCTCGAACAAAAAACAATTAAGTTTTGTTTTTGTACCTGATTAAATAGGTTTAATAAAACAAAAATGTATATGTTTATTTAATTTATTTGAACGAACTGAATATTTGAATGAAAATGAATATACATACTTTATATGCACACAAGAAACATATGAATACAAAAGATACCAAAAAAGGTGCCACAAAAGGCCATAATTAATCAGATTCGTCCATACTACTATTTTCACTGTCGTCACTGCTATCATCACCTACATTAATAATTATATGTTCGTTTTCTATAATATTATCTATTTTCACATCTCTTTCATAATCTTCCCTTATTAATTTAACAGTTCTATTCACAACCTTTTCCCAGTCTCCTTTAGTCACATGTTCACAAGCTTCTTCTAATAATTTTAGCATTTTTTTTGTGGTAAATGGGGGTTCTGTATTGTGTCTTGCAGCATATCCCTTAATTTGAGCCCACACCAACTCAATCGCATTATACTCACAATGGTAAGGCGGTAACCGTATAACTCTGTGCCCATGTTCTAATGCTATTTCGTCAATGACGTATCGGATCTTGGTTGGTTTGTTTTCTTTTAAAAGACGTACTAATTCCGCTTTTAACATATTCATGTTTGCATCTACGCCATTTTTACGAAGCCATGCGACGATATCAGCTTTCTTTTGGGATTGGGCAGGTGGCTTGTCAATTTGCATCGAGTGGTATGGGGCGTTGTCCATAATTATAATAGATGGTTCAGGGAGGCTACACAACATTGAGGTAAACCATTCAGTAAACTTTTCTCCATTCATGTCTTCATGATAGTCTCCAGTGGTTTTTGACGCAAAAGCCATGAGAGAACCTTCGACAAACCCGTTGATGGTTCCGGCGTGACAAATTATAAGTCGCGATCCTTTTCCTACAGGAACTTTGGAAGTAGATGCTGCTGTGTCATCGTTCCAAGAACGGCCTACAGTATGGTTAGCATTAAGCCATGTTTCATCCAAGAACACAACATTTTGCCAATTTTTGATTTCTTTCACTTGCCGTAAAAAAGTATACCTTGCCATCGCTATATCAAATCTTTCCATCAATATTTTGCGTTTGTTACATTTTTTGTATCGAAATCCAATGGTCTTCAAAATCTTCGTTAAAGAACTTTCCCCACCGAAGAATAATCCAGCTTCCTTCAGTGAATGCACCAACTTTTTTCTTGTTGGATACTCCTTCTGTAAATAGTAGCCGTAAACATGTCTTCGGATAGCATCGGCATCAAAGCTATCGATGCCTACGACTGGTTTTGCTTGTTTTCTCTTTTTTGGTGTGTGAAGTTTATTTTCTTCTGTGCCAGTCTCGCCATATTTTTTTTTAGTTATCCGTCTAACAGTTCGTTGTCCAATATTAAGCGCATCAGCTACGCGTTCAACCACTGACGTTATAGGTAAAATTGGCCCTCCATTTTGAGCTTCACGATCGAAATAGTTACGAAGGCGTATTACGAACTCACGTGTCTGACTATTTAGAACAGTTCTCTGCGTACGTTCGGTCATATCGACGAAATCCACAACAAAGGGCTTGAACAGAGTCCAAATTAACGAGCAAGGGTCAACAGTAATGCAGTATCAATATTTGAAATCCAAAGCCAGGTCAAAACTATATCACAATCGCATTGCACTGACAGTTTATACTTTTCGAAGCAACGTCAATTCGAAACTGCTTTGTTTTGCATTGAGCATTGACGCGAGTTTGCCGGAGGTAGTAGTTGTGCTAGCCAGCGATCCTATGTGACGATCGTATTAGATTCCATTTTTAAAAATTTTCAATTTAGAAAACCAAATGCCGAGTTGTGGTATATATCATATAAAAATAAAAAATTTACCTTTTGTATGAAACAGCTGATATTTTTTTGCGATTTCAGAGGTTTGTCCACATAGTGAAAATTGTTCATATTCACAAGTACATTCACCCCTTAAATGGTGCAAACTGATTTTTCTACACTTGTATACATTTTAGAAATCAATTTAATAAATAAATTTTGAGTCCTAAACCTAAAACTACATTCGATAAAATTTATGAATCTCTGCACATCACTATCGTCAATAAAGTAATACAATTATTTCCTTCAAAGTCGTTATCAATTAATACGGAACTTCATGAGCGGACAAACGTCAAACCGGCCATCATAACGTGCCGCTAGTGTAACCACTATTTCAACGTCGCGTTGTTACAAAATTATGCTTACCCTACCTTTAACGCTTCGTAGTTTCAATGAATGAAACAGGTTAATAGGTACTAACCCGGTTGTGTTTGCGGTCAATTCGTGACTGAACAATAAAAAGAGCACGATCCTGTAGCTCCATATTAGCTTACCTACCACCTACCACCGATGAGGGCGATACACGAACTTCTACGTGCCTTGGTTTATCCACAAGGAAAATTAATTACGAATTAAATAGGAAAAGTTGTGAGTGAGCACCCTTATACTAATATTATAAAGAGGAAAGATTTTTTGTTTGTTTGTTTGTTTGTACCGAATAGGCTCTGTAATTACTGGACCGATTTTAACCATTTTTTCACTAATAGAAAGCCAAGTTATCAGGAAGTAACATAGGCTATAATTTTTTTTCAAAAAAATTAGAGATCCTTAAGAAAATTGCAATAATGTAACCCAAAGTAGCAAAATTTTGCCTATAAAATGCATTATTTGGCGTGTGCTGAGAAAACTATTGATGATACATAAAAATTATGTACAACATGATTGAAGCACTTATTATTCTCTACAAAAAAGTCCGCGAGGGAATATATCTAGCTATCATATTTAATGCACAATAGTAGCTTTCGTGTTCTAAAATTTAATTAGATCGCCTTTAGTATCGTATACTATTAATTCTTCCTTACTAATACATAATTATAAATGCGAAAATGTGTTTGTTTGTTGGTTTGTCCGTCAATTACGCTGCAACAAAGCTACGGATTGATGGATACGGATTTTTTTGGATAGGTATAGTTCAGAACCCACGCGGACTAAGTCGCGGGCATCAGCTAGTGAAGGTATAAGTACCGTCACATCTACGGCAAACTTACGAATCTGCAAAAGATTCAACAGAGGGAGCGTTACGAAAGCATAGATTTTTTGTAGTATAGATATCGGTATTCTGGTATAGAGACCTAAGTGTTTGCAAAAAGAGAAAAAAATTCCCAGAGTCATAACGTTCCCACGTAAAATGCATCTATTGTAGAGTAGGGAGTTTGCCATGGATGTAACGATGTTGTCTATCTATCGGGTGAACCAGTAAGGGCCAGCAAAATAAGCAGTCCCGAGTTCACGCATGCGGAAAACACAGGCAAGTTGGGGCTGGAACTAATCTACGCATTGCGTCGCCGAATACGTCATCTCACATCTGCCTACATGCCAGATAAGAACTTCAAAAATCAAAAGTTCTAAATCATAATCTAAAGTGTTTTGAATATCTTTTATCTATTTATTTATTTATTTTTTGAAAAGGTACACAAAACAGGTTGCAACCAAAATATGGACAAAATACAATAACATCAGATTTGGGTTCCAAGTAAGTAACAACCCATAATATGTGTACACATACACAGCACCTACCTAGATAAAAAATTTATGCATTGAGTCTTTATAAATAAATATTATTTAAAACTTAAAGTGTATTTTAGGGTTCCGTACCAAAATGGTAAAAATGGAACCCTTATGGTGAGACTTTCTCCGTCCGTCTGTCCGTCCGTCTGTCACAGTCGATTATTTCAGTAACTATTAAAGCTATCGACATGAAATTTGGCATAGTTGTGTATAATAGTGGCCCAACATCATTGGAATAAAGAAAAATCGAAAATTATTTTTAGTTTTATTAAAAAAGGGGGAAAATCGGGGCTTTGAAATTTCAAAGTAAAATAACTAAGTATACCGAGTGGGGTATCATATGAAAGGCCTTTACTTGTGCATTCTAAAACAGTTTTTTATTTATTTCTATATATAATAGTTTTTGAGTAATCGGCCAAAATGTCGAAAAAAATACCGTTCCCCCCCCCCCCCCTTCTCTCCGTAGTTTACCAATCGAAAAATCTGAAAAAATTATGGTCAATAGAGGTTTATGTATATTTTACAGGAAAAATAAAACCAACGCTCTAACTAGCATAGTTTTTTTTATATTAACAATAAACCTCTACAAACAAAGTTAACGATAAATAAGCAAATTAATATAATATTATCGTTTTACTTTTACTTTTGGAGTACGGAACCCTCGGTGCGCGAGTCCGACTCGCACTTGGCCGGCTTTTATTTGAATATAAATAATGTCTGTCTAAAACTAAATAAAAGGTGAGATGGATGACGTATAAATAGGGTATAGAGATACAAGGTTCTTATCTCTATTTGCCCCTACAGCGCAAACCTTACAGCATATAGGTACCTAGTTGAATTAAAACTCAGACACAAATCGTTGCGATTTTGCTTTAATCCGTAATCCGCATAATAAACTACCTACTTACTCACTTGCTTACTTACGTGATCACAAAACGACAATTTTAAAAAAACAAACAATCATGAAAGTCTCAGTAGGTATTGCAGTACAAAACGGGTCTGAAGAAATAAAAGCGCTGCTAAGAGACAAGCGAACACAGAGCGGCCCAATGGCAGCCCTCAGAGTGGTATGCGGCCTTCTTTTCCCAGAATCGTCCGCGGCCCGAACCGCCTGAACGGCAGATGGCTAAGGCTTGAACGCACAAAACGCGTGCCAGTAGCCAACAAAGTCCCTAGAAGTAGTAATAAAAAACTTTGGGACGTACCAAACTTTAGCCCTTTTCTGGATCTAACACTATACTTACAAAAATTTGTTGATCTTGTTTTTCACTTAGTTTGTATAGAAGAGCTATCTATCCCTAATTGATTAATTCATAATAGTGAAATAAGATCAGGTTTGCTACAGTCCCTTTTTTCTTCCCTTTCTTTTCTTTTCAGTCCTTTCTCGGCCCTTTTTTGCTCAACTAGATTGAATTGATTCTAGCCCGTAGCCACCGACCCTAACGGCTTCGTGACTTGCCCTTCTCTAAAAGCATTGAATTATTATGCATTAACGTACAGCTACAGTCTAAAAGTAAGGGGACAACACTGTACCGACAATCGACATGCCAATTGCCGCAGTTGCAGTCCATCATGTTCTTTAAGTGCTATAGTGCTGATATACAAATCATACACGTGCGCACGTTCAGTGTAATGTGGTGCAGTTTCCGTTGCGTGCCGTATACTTACTAAGCGTCGCTAACGTGACGCTCTGCATTTATCCAAGCCTTTAAAGTAGGTACAATATTCTTGAATGTAGAAAGCATCCTCTTTGCTCAAGCATAAAATGAAACATGAAACTTATTTTCAAACATTAAGCTTTTAAATGGCTGCTGTATTGTTTTACATCGCAGGAGATGAATATACATAATATCTTTGCCCGCATACTGGAAGGTTGTAAAATAGTAATTCAAAAGGGCTTGTACCTACCTACCTAAGTTGTTAAAGACAAAGAGCAAGTTGGATTTCCCTATTTTGAATTCGAGCTTGAGATAAATGTTCCTAGCCATAATATCCTTAGATCCAACTTAAATGCTTGATGATAATATTATAATATAAGAGTCTATCTTGATACTTGAGTGATCTAATAATTAGGTAGGTATATGGTAGTAATTTTAGATTAAAATCCAGGTTATACTTATAAGTACTTACCTTCTAACGACAGCAGAATAACACATATTATTTTCTATAGCAATTACCTACGATTTTATTCAAGAAATACCTACCCTGGGAAACATGCAGTTACCCAATTCATCTCCCTGGGCCAATAATGAAATGAATATGAAATATTAGTTTAGTTTAATTAATTAACTAACACAGGCCCGGTTGCAGAGATGTCGGGTTAGGATTAACCTAGGATTAAAGTAATTTTGACGGAAGCTACATTATACGAAACCTGTCAAAGCAGCAGCTAACTCTGGGTTAAGGATAACTCGGCGTTTCTGCAAGCGGGTCTGTACCTGTAGATATTATTTTTCATGAATTACTCTTAGGTGTGAGAAAGTTGTAAGAAAAAGGCATTTTCTATTCAGTCACATAGAGGATGCATAAAGTTAATTCGGTGCTTTCGTTACACCTCTTCGAGCTTCGTAATGGATGTTGCATTGTGAAACAAGAATTCAACAATTTTTTTTTTATATTAAGTTGTGTGTTGACGATGAAATTATTTACATTTAATGGGATTTTTTAAATTGGAATGTTATAGAAAATCTGTTCACAATACATTTCAATACAATGCACACTTTTTTCCATCCAAGCCCGTTACATTCCATCCACTGAAGCTGCGAGTTGGGCACGGAGCTATCTCGGCGAGATTTCGAAATTCCAAGAAAGGCAGAGCCTTATAAATTATCTCAAAAGCGCCGACGCGGCCAAACAACCAGAATACTTTTTTTACTCCACAGGTAGGTAGGCTGGCGCTAAGAAGGCGAAGGAATTTATAGCTCGCCTCTTTCGTCTCGAAACTTCACCATTAAACTTTATTTTAGATCAAACATAAATCGTTAAATCTCTATTTATTCTGTTTCTGTTAAAGCTCGAAGCTGAAACAATCTGGCAACCGGTTACAGTGCGTTATAAATCTTAATTTAACCTATAGTAACAGTATAGTAACAGTATAGGTAAATAATATTATATTAAGGGCCGATTTCATCAACGCAAAATAAGTCTTATCCGAGAGTAATTTCGA
Source organism: Oeneis ivallda (assembly GCA_029955525.1). Lineage (NCBI taxonomy): Eukaryota > Metazoa > Arthropoda > Insecta > Lepidoptera > Nymphalidae > Oeneis > Oeneis ivallda. The sequence continues at coordinate 11,912,064 of JARPMR010000015.1, read as the reverse complement.
TATTTTGACAGTATTTTCAATATAGAAACTGTCAGAACGCCCAATTTATTCATCGGTAAAACGTCACTCGACATTGGTGAAATCGGCACTAAGTATATCAAAAAATCAGCGACATTATATGCACCAAACTAAAAAACTGAAATTCATCTGAAACCCAATTTAAATGCTCCAAGATATTTATTTACCATATATGTAATGCATTATGCATTGTTTCAATAATAATCTTTACGAGTTTAAAATTCTGGCAATGGTCGTGCCAAGTAGTTCGAAGAACCGATGTTTGTTTCTCCCAGGTTCTGGAGTTGCAACCTCTCTCGCCTAACCGAATATTCTGTTGAACTATATAATGTTGCTTCGTGGTGTTGCAGTTGGTTCTACGGAGTAGAGGGGCGCGGCTCCATAGCTAAGTAAATATCAAACTGCTTTCATCCGTCTATCTCTTCTGTAAGGACTATAAAAAATGCGCGTTGTGCTCGCGTGCATCACGATTCTTGGAAAATAGGGCTCTTGAATCCATCGAACACATTCCCGGCCGCAGCCCTGAAGGTCGCCTTGCCGTCACTAATAATAGTAACCATTGTACCAAGTTCGTTGTGGCGCCCTGCTCCTGCAACCTCCTGATCCCGAGTATACCTCTTAAAATAGGTTATACCTTTGACACACGTCGTCCAAACAACGACTTTCAAGGTTTAAAGTTCTTCGATGTCGTCTCAAAAATCACTAGCAAGAATCCCCACAGAACATCTTAGCTGATCTTTAAGCGCTTGCGTTGAGACCAAATTTTACGAAAGTGTTGGCCTCAGAAACAAGAGCAAATCGAATAGATTTTAACAACCATAAAGCATGTACTAGACATTTAATGGTACAGACAGCTAAAGCATGAAACAACGGCTCTTTAACCATTGATGCAAACTATTCTAGCGCTTGTGTTCAATGGGCTTTGGATGGTATTCCATTGAAAGTATCTCTAGCGGATGGTGTTCGATGGAATTTGGGCCACGACGCTGACTCAACGCCGATCTAATCCCTTCCATCTCGGAGGTATTCTCGATAGTCTACTTCACGCAGATGATAGCGGCTACTATATGTACGTATGATGTTAAGTGTCTATAAAAATGCTATATTCGTGGAATTTGCTGCGCGATCCATTCTCGAACATCTGCAGGAATTTTCTTAAGCCGACTAAGGACTCAAAGTTAGTAGTTCTTTACACAATCCAGTCCTCTTAATCACTTTGAGTAAAAGCCGGATAGTTGCCAGAATTTTTGAAATTACTTTACGTCTATCAGTACAAAAGCAAAATACTATATATTTTGTAAAACGGATAGGTACTTTATTATTTTCAAAATGAAAGCAATGAAAGTAAAAAATATTAACTTCCATTTTTTCCAGAGTACCTATTGGTGAATTTTGCGGACCTCTAAATTTTGAGATAACTATCCCATATGGGGGATATTTGCGTAATCCACATAAATTAAGTTTAGGATAGAAGCCCCGCAGAGAAAGAGAACATAATATTTTGTCCCGCAAATACTTTGATCGCACCTTGCTTCTCCATGCATTAATAGCACAGAGACATGCAACACGGCCAACTTAGTGGTAGTTGTAGAGGTTATCGATAGATAAATAAAATAAAATTTGTGATTCATCCGGGAAACTAGAGTAATTACAATCTAGGCAACTATACCAGTAAATATCATTCGTCTATGCACTGGGGCAACTATCCTGGTTTTACCGTGCTTTAGTACACAATACTTCAATGGTTTTACCCTACTGCATTGCATCGGCGTTATACTCGAACTCGTAATTATTATGTTTGGGTTCAAAAGATGTAGATAAAATTCATTTGAGTAAATTGCATAAAATAATTTAATCAATTACCATCAGATGATATTATCATAATGATCAGATGATGAGTAAAGTGAAAAGAGTCACTGGATAAAAGCTTGTCATTTCTTTGTGTATGATGTACCTACGTGTTGTTTTTTTCTAAGACAACCAATCTCCATTGTCTTAACCCGCATACAAGGGAACACAATATTATTGTAGTTTTTTAATAACACATCTTCGTAACCGCTACAAAAATACTTCAAGAAATAAAATAAAACTCAAATATGTAATATGTCTCTACATAGTCACATAGACCATAATATGTCTCTACATAGTCACATAGACCATTTTTAGAATTTTTTATCCTACAAAAGTTATCGCCTTCGACTAACGACTGGTTAACTTTACCATATCCATCATCATATCAGTGTAGATCTCCCCCTCCTTTTCCTTTTCTCCTCAGACTCCTCTCATATTCAGGCACTGCCCACTTCACCCTATTTTCTTTCTATTTTATGAGTAGTTGGCCCTTCAATTTGAAGCTAATAATTTTATACGTCTCATTTTATAAATACTTGATAGGATTGCTATAGTGCATCAACAAAGGTGGCCCTAAATAAGCAACCTTGATGTTTAATCACCATGACAATGATTTTCCCACGGCCACGTCTTTGATTGTTGTGGACATCTACCTACATAGTGGCTAATATAAGGCATGTTGCAATATTTGCGACCTTCAGACTACACATAGCGATGGTATATACCTATAGATAGATTTAAATAATGCGATTTTCCTGTGGGTGTAGCTATATACACGTGGACTGCGTCATAGTGGTCATACGTGGGCGCTCAGCCAATATTGCTTCTAGTCAAATGTTTGCGGAAAAACTGCAGCAATCAGTGCTACAATCTCAATAATTGTGCTGCTTGGCTGAATTTATGATATTCCTGCAGCAATATATATATATATTGGTCAATAGCATGAGAGTGTCAGAAAATCAAGGTGGTTGCGATTCACTGTAGCAATAATTTTTTGAAAATCTTGAGAAATTCAATACAGTCTATGAGTAGAGCGTCGCCAGCCGATGGCCAAGGGGGGGGCAAGTTGACATTATTATAGAGGACGGGAAAAGTATAAATAAATAAAACTTATGCATTGCATTACTAGTACTATATTTTTTAAATGTCTAGGGGGGGCAGCTTCCCCTACCTACCCCCCCTTGGCGACGCCCATTTATTAATCGGGATTTATTAATCGGGACTTCGTACCATCTGCCCCGCTCATTGCCATTTATGAATCGCAAACCGTTGAGCTAAGTATGTCGGTGACTCTGATTCTTCTGCGGATCACCTCATTGGATTTTAGCTAGGTAGGTACGTCATCGCCTGCGCCTACAGAGGATATTATTTTATACCACCTCCTTATTTATAATGTCAATATAACGTCGTTGTCAGCTGTTTTATAATTAAATTTATAAAAATCACTAGCAACTAAACTTAAAATTTGATCTCTGTTTGATGCTGCGCAGTTGTAACTTGTACGAAGTCTCCACGTCACGTCGCGTTGCCTACAGTTGGAGGTCGAACGCCTGGCATTGCCAAATTTGAAGGGGTGACGTCAGCGGACCTTCCAAATCAAATAAAGTTGGTTCTGCTTCATATAATACAAGATCGTATTTATTTTTTTACATCCATCGCTGAACTAAAAGCAAAGACATCTTAGGAATTTATTAAAAGAAGTAACGGAAGACGTGCATTTAAACGTTGATGTTCCCAATACGTTTGTTTCGGATAAGGTATGTTAGATTCTATTATGTTAAAGCCGACAAAACGATCTCGTTGTATATTCCATCGCGGTCGATGTCTTGTGCTCGGTGCTCCTAATGTAACAAAGAACAGCTCAGATTACTCTCGGCTGTGTTTACTCCTTTATTGATTACTTTTAGATTTAAAGCTTAAGGATTATTAATTAATATCTTCATGATATAGGTATCTACGCGAGAGTTATGCCTTAGGGAAAACGGAAAAATTATTTTGGTGAGTTTTTAAAAGATATCGTTCAACTGCCTATTAAGATATCAATTATCTTCCTTTGTTGTTATGCATGTTTGCAATGGACTCGTTTCGCACATAAAGTACTTAAGTAATGATATCATTAATTTTATCAAAATTTACATTTGTTTATTGTTTGTTTATTTTGACGATTCGAGTTTCCATAGGTACTATCAATCCGTATTCATGTTTGGGAGCAATGCGCTAAACTGGTAATCAAACCACTGGTTAGGTACATATTTTTGTTATATCGTCATTGTATAATATTCTCATTAATCATTTCGGATCGACGTGATCTTGACTCAAAGTTACAACGAATAAGATGTACCTATACCTATAAATGTCTTCAAAACTAAAGTCATTAGAGTTTGATATTTGATAGCCCATATCCTGTCTTCGTGGCTTCTGATTCTGACTCACAGTGCTAATGCGCAGTGTTTAAGATGACAATTTTGCATATGCTACGTAATTATGCATCTTTGTATAAGGATCTGGTTTCACCTCGTTTGTCTGTGGAGATTGCACAATGGTCATTGTGTGTTTCGCCTTGAGATGAACGAAGAATGCCCTCACACACTAAAACGATACAGACCCATTGTGTATTGCACACAGTTGATATTACGTTCTGTTTTTTACTGATCATAAATTTCCTCCAATCTAATGTCGCGGTGGTTTGAGCATATCTGCTACAGTTCTATCAGAATAGTTCTGAAATAAATAAAAGTGTCCCATTGGGTTCTCCCTGCATACACCTTCCATGTAAAATGTCACGTAAACTGGGGGTACAAGGGACGCTACCGAGAGAAAAGAAAACAGAATTAAATATAATATATTGCCACGTTTACTTGTTCGGAATATGGCACTGAACGAAAAATTCATTTTGATACAATTGATACAACTAGGTACCAATTACCAATGTCATATTGTGACCGTTGCCTAATAGATTTATGATGCCATCGTTTATAATAAAATTGTCATAATAATTATACGTAGGCCAACCTGTCACAAGACACGTCATGAGTTCACGACTCTACCATCGCGTCGCGTCGGTTCGGAAAGCAAATTCTGCTGAGAAGATCAAAAATTTAAAATATATAGGTACCTATATTTTTTTTATTAGATTCCTACAATATAATTATTATTAATTTATCAAAGCCTACAATGGATTCCTATAGTTAAATGCGATTGGATTTAAATTAATATACCTACCAAATGATATCGAGACTCCAGAGATTTTGATTCATGCGGACTGAAGTCGTGTGGATTTAGGCACATATGTAATACATAATGGTACAAATTTATGTTACTAAAAATGTTTCTTCATGACCATAACCACTGACCATAAGTCATAAACTGACGTAACCACACCTTTCGCGGATGCGATTTCATCGGATAGTATAAAATCCGCCTGCAAGCTGCAACTCATTTTATTTCATTACATAATATTAAGTATATGTAATGAAGGAATATTTCCTGCTTTGAAATCCATCGGTAGGTACATTGGTTCGGTCCCTCGGTGGCACTGTCTGTCACTCAGTCTCGGAATTCTCGGATATCGGTCATATGACCGAACAAAACCGATCAGTTCGATTTAGTATAAAATAGCTGTATCAATCATTGCTACAGTCTCAATTATGATAATTGGATGAGTTTATGGATTTCTTAATAATGCATTAATGCATTTTATCTACTCCCATGCTTTAAATCTCCTATAAAAGATCCTGAAACAGTTAGCTTATTGCCAACATTAAAACACCCAATGTCCTAATAATCATAATATCATCCAAACGGATGATATAATGTTGTACTGAATTTCAATAATAACACTCCTTTGTTTTTTTTTTCGATCCCTTCTGCGCAAAGAGTTTACTCAATAGACAGCCACATTCTTACTGCTCGATGCGTGGTATCTGTATGAATTTCAAAAAAAGAACATCTGTATGAATTAAAAAAAAAGAACATTGTCATTCACGCGCGTTTCACAAGAACAAAATCAAGTCTTACATTTGAATAGGCTGCATAGTCATTGATCTTTGCCTGTCCTGAAGTAGGCGAACGAAGAACCACATCATCACGCGCGTTTCACTACCAGAACGCCGCGCTGTAAAAAAAGGTAGGTTATTCGAATCCCCGCCATTTTTCTTCGATATTTTTATTGTTTTGTTTACAAAAAATGAGCGATTCAAGTTTTGACAGCACAACGCCAGCTAATTTAAACGCTGCAAAAGACATTTCCAACAAACTACTACCGGAAAAATCAAGAAAGCATTATGAAAAAGCGGATCAAGATTTTATCAAATGGAAAATATCAAAGGGTAGTACATCATTTTCTGAAGAAGTGCATGGGAGTAGATAAAGTCTTGTATGCAACTATTGATAATTAGATATTATACAACAGTTGCATAAATAACTATTACACTAGCGGCACGCTATGATGGCCGGTTTGACGTTTGTCCGCTCATGAAGTTCCGTATTAATTGATAACGACTTTGAAGGAAATAATTGTATTACTTTATTGACGATAGTGATGTGCAGAGATTCATAAATTTTATCGAATGTAGTTTTAGGTTTAGGACTCAAAATTTATTTATTAAATTGATTTCTAAAATGTATACAAGTGTAGAAAAATCAGTTTGCACCATTTAAGGGGTGAATGTACTTGTGAATATGAACAATTTTCACTATGTGGACAAACCTCTGAAATCGCAAAAAAATATCAGCTGTTTCATACAAAAGGTAAAATTTTTATTTTTATATGATATATACCACAACTCGGCATTTGGTTTTCTAAATTGAAAATTTTTAAAAATGGAATCTAATACGATCGTCACATAGGATCGCTGGCTAGCACAACTACTACCTCCGGCAAACTCGCGTCAATGCTCAATGCAAAACAAAGCAGTTTCGAATTGACGTTGCTTCGAAAAGTATAAACTGTCAGTGCAATGCGATTGTGATATAGTTTTGACCTGGCTTTGGATTTCAAATATTGATACTGCATTACTGTTGACCCTTGCTCGTTAATTTGGACTCTGTTCAAGCCCTTTGTTGTGGATTTCGTCGATATGACCGAACGTACGCAGAGAACTGTTCTAAATAGTCAGACACGTGAGTTCGTAATACGCCTTCGTAACTATTTCGATCGTGAAGCTCAAAATGGAGGGCCATTTTTACCTATAACGTCAGTGGTTGAACGCGTAGCTGATGCGCTTAATATTGGACAACGAACTGTTAGACGGATAACTAAAAAAAAATATGGCGAGACTGGCACAGAAGAAAATAAACTTCACACACCAAAAAAGAGAAAACGAGCAAAACCAGTCGTAGGCATCGATAGCTTTGATGCCGATGCTATCCGAAGACATGTTTACGGCTACTATTTACAGAAGGAGTATCCAACAAGAAAAAAGTTGGTGCATTCACTGAAGGAAGCTGGATTATTCTTCGGTGGGGAAAGTTCTTTAACGAAGATTTTGAATACCATTGGATTTCGATACAAAAAATGTAACAAACGCAAAATATTGATGGAAAGATTTGATATAGCGATGGCAAGGTATACTTTTTTACGGCAAGTGAAAGAAATCAAAAATTGGCAAAATGTTGTGTTCTTGGATGAAACATGGCTTAATGCTAACCATACTGTAGGCCGTTCTTGGAACGATGACACAGCAGCATCTACTTCCAAAGTTCCTGTAGGAAAAGGATCGCGACTTATAATTTGTCACGCCGGAACCATCAACGGGTTTGTCGAAGGTTCTCTCATGGCTTTTGCGTCAAAAACCACTGGAGACTATCATGAAGACATGAATGGAGAAAAGTTTACTGAATGGTTTACCTCAATGTTGTGTAGCCTCCCTGAACCATCTATTATAATTATGGACAACGCCCCATACCACTCGATGCAAATTGACAAGCCACCTGCCCAATCCCAAAAAAAAGCTGATATCGTCGCATGGCTTCGTAAAAATGGCGTAGATGCAAACATGAATATGTTAAAAGCGGAATTAGTACGTCTTTTAAAAGAAAACAAACCAACCAAGATCCGATACGTCATTGACGAAATAGCATTAGAACATGGGCACAGAGTTATACGGTTACCGCCTTACCATTGTGAGTATAATGCGATTGAGTTGGTGTGGGCTCAAATTAAGGGATATGCTGCAAGACACAATACAGAACCCCCATTTACCACAAAAAAAATGCTAAAATTATTAGAAGAAGCTTGTGAACATGTGACTAAAGGAGACTGGGAAAAGGTTGTGAATAGAACTGTTAAATTAATAAGGGAAGATTATGAAAGAGATGTGAAAATAGATAATATTATAGAAAACGAACATATAATTATTAATGTAGGTGATGATAGCAGTGACGACAGTGAAAATAGTAGTATGGACGAATCTGATTAATTATGGCCTTTTGTGGCACCTTTTTTGGTATCTTTTGTATTCATATGTTTCTTGTGTGTATATAAAGTATGTATATTCATTTTCATTCAAATATTCAGTTCGTTCAAATAAATTAAATAAACATATACATTTTTGTTTTATTAAACCTATTTAATCAGGTACAAAAACAAAACTTAATTGTTTTTTGTTCGAGAATAAATTGACATTCCACATCACTATTGTAATGTGTCAAACCGGCCATCGTAGCGTGCCGCTAGTTTAGCCAATAGCGAAAGTGTCGGCCAATCAGATGTGATTGCGATCGTCACACTCCAGCAATAATATTTAGATAATCCTGCATCAGCTGTGCAATTCTCTAAAACTCACTGCTACAGTATGACGAAAGCAATCTGAGGTGCGATTGTCTAAAGTTATTCCAAGGTTATTCCGTTGATTGTATTCGTATTTGATGACATTAGCATCAAAGTAAAATAAACCATAACACTATTGAATTAGAGCTCAATTTCGTGTATGCATTCTTATTATACGTTTAGGTATGTACGATGCGCTCCATAACGCTCCATGTTAAAATCGGTTGTACTGAATTTGTGACTTACAATCAAGGATTAGGTATTTTACTCTGACGCTAATGTCATCGAATACGAAAACATTCATTCGCTATCTATTGGCTAAAATGCATTGTTGCAGAAAGAACGCGATAAATTCAGCCAATCCCCACAATTTAGACTGTAGCGATGTATGATGCAGTTTACAGAATCGGTCTGCTGATCTCTCCGGACGCCTCATCGTGTGTAGCTCCCATTACAACCGAGTGCCAGCTTTCCAATTGACTAGTCGCAAATCGCAATAGAAGGCAGCTTGTGGCTTTCGCAAGGTTGGCGCGAGCTGTTGCGATAGCGATGGCGGATAGAAAGCGCTACGCGACCTCACTTTCACTGTACCTACTAGCGCGACACCTACTGATTCAGTGACTAAGGCAAAATGAAACTTTGACATCAACTATAACTATATCTTAAGAGAAGAACCATGTAAATGAAATATAGAAACATGATCTCTACCTGCAAGGTAGAGAATAATAATAATAATTTCGGATGTGTTACATACCTCAGATTTAGTAGATTGGAGCTTTGATCTATTTCACAAAGTTTGTCTATACCGATTATATGATTGACAAATGCCGAAGTCATCCCAAGGTCATCCCATAAGTTAGCTGTAGGAAAATGTAGAGACTACCCAAGGCTGTGCAAGTGGAATGAACAAGATGTTCTGTGGTGTTCTGGTCTTCTGAAAATTTTTCTTAAAGAAAATCTCCGTAAATCCTCATCTGAAAACCAAAGACACAGTTTTTAATGGAAATAAACAAGATAGGAAAATTTGTGAAAATTTAGAAAGAGCTCGCAAATGTAATATTTCTCTAAAATAAAAATGCTATATTATTATCGTTACACCTTTGAGTATTAAACCAATTTAATACTCAAAGGGTTACACAGTTGGTTGACTTTATGCCAAGTCGGGTCTTACATTTTTCTCAAAATCAAGTTATGGTTACATTTATTTGTTCCGCCTGAGCCTGAGCGTGCAAGCGAGAGCGCGGAACAAGCGATAGAGAGACACGATCGGCCCATCATCAATGTTTCTTTATGACTTTATCACAAAACTATCATCCGTAAACCGACTTTACAGACAACCTATTTTTCTTTTTGTATAATAAGGTTTTCTAGTAATTACTAGTTCCATGGTTTTTATCTACGTGAATCCATAGAGTGCTGTAGGGTAAGGTTGCGATCATTGGACCAGCGCTTTGTTTGGACCACTTAGGTTTCTCTAAAACCAAAAGTCCTAAAAATTGTCGGCTATGACAAGACGTTAGCTATTTGACCCCGCACCCGGTTCCTCAACCTTCAGTGTCGCCACAGGCTTCTTCGAGGGAGGATGAGCGTCGGTGTGTTTCACGAGCTCCCGATTTAAAATTTGAGCGACATTTCTTTACCATGTAAGTACAGATTTGTTAGGTATTTTATCACAATTATATTTAGTAGCATGGCATATTTATCTGTTTAGCTAACTTACTAATTACACGCCACAAAATATTTAAACTTATTTTTAAATTTTGGTTTGATTGCGATCGCAGTGAGTTGCCATCAATGGACCCATGCAAGTTTCTTCCATTGAACCGGTCCAATCAAAGCAACTTCTAAAATAGTATTTTTTTTTTTGTTTTAGCATGGCAAAGCGCGGCCACTATTATAAGTGGAGTGAAGTTAGCGTTGTTAGCTTTGAGTAAGCAAGAATTTGGCTTAAATGAAGATAATTGCCAATAGGTATATTTGGTGTGCCAAAAGCAACATTAAAAAGAAGATTCGACAGTAAGCATATTTGTAGGCTCCGAAAGAGATCTCACACCCGATTTGGAAAAAGAAGTAAAATGGTAGGTATGCGAGAAACAAAAAACTGGTTTGCGTAATTTTTTCCTGAAAGAGTAAGAAGTTTTCTATCGAATTCACTGAAAAAAAATCAACATCCGCGATGACGGTAAAACATTTTTTAATTAAAAAAAATTAACATGGTTTTGGCTTTTCAAATTAACGCATAAGTACAGGCTACTGAGCTTATTATAAACGTATAATGTTTATAATGATCCCGGACCATTATTACTTAATATAAAAGACTTCAATTAGACTGCGAAAAGAAATAAAGACTGTATTTACTAATGATCTAGCCTTTTATTTACTAATTTACTATATGGTTCCATGAATGGACCAGACGATAGAATTTCCTAGGTCCAATTATAGCAACTAGGTGGTTCAATCAAGGAGACAGTGGTCCAAACAAGGCGACCGCCCCAAAAATGTTTTTTTGTATTTTGTGTATTTATTCTTAAAGTAAAAAATCTGATATAACAGCTGTGAATACTTGAGTATAAGGCCCAAGAAACTGTTGAATCATATATCCATATACTCTCATACTTTTGGTGATATGGCAGTTTTAAGTTAAGTGGTCCAATAGTAGCAACCTTACCCTATATTCAAAAGCTTTTTGTTTAAGGCTATACAATAAAAAAACTATATAGGTGAATAAAAAAAAATTCTATCTATTCTATTCCGTCAATACCTGGCCCGGCGCCATGTTGTTTTCCAGTTCTTTTCAATAATAAAGAAATAAATAATGTGAATGTTGATTTATTAATTTTCAATGGAAGCCTCAATTAGCATTAAATTTTTACTAAGCAATTAGCATAGAAGCCTCAATTCAGAAAATATATATACAGTTGTGGTCATATAATTAAGAACGATTTGTAGTTCCAGTTTTTTTCTTTCAATATCATGTTATGTGTAGCTTTGTGTTTCTTCTTACAAGTAATTAATTATGTTTTGATGTAGCCACATAGATATGTAAACTGGATTAGGAATAGAAATATAAAATCGCTGACTATTTTTTTTATAAAATTCATTTATTTCTAATAGTAACAAATTCAAACACAACCGCAGCTGGACAAATAATTAAGAACGATTATTAAAATGAATCGAAAATTATTACACATAAAAACTACAGTAATTAAATTACATGAATGTGAAAAAATAGTAATTTTAAAGTAGAATTAATAGTTAGTGGCATGTCCACGGTTTTTAATTACTGCTTTACAGCGGCGAGGCATTGACTCTATCAGTTTTTGGCATTTTGCAAGAGAAATAGAGTTCCATTCTTGTAAGAAAACATCATAAAGCTCTGTTAAATTGCTACAATGTCGGTTCGACACTTTTCTTGACTTCACACCAAAGATGTTCAATTGGATTTAGATCTGGACTGTTAGCCGGCCAGTCTAAGACAGAAACTGATTGTGTTATGAGGAATTCCTTAACGGTGCGTGCAGTATGCTTCGGATAATTGTCGTGCTGGAATGTCCAAATAACTGGAAGCACGTCTTCAGCATACGGTAACATTGTTTCTTCCAGGTATGTTTTTGTATTGGAATTGTCAATTGATCCATGTTGCCTTCTATCAGTCTAACAGGTCCAACTCCATGACCAGAAAAACACCCCCAAATTTTTACGTTTCCTCCGCCATGCTTTAATGTCACTTTTGTGTACTTGGAGTCAAATGCTTTATTCGGAGGTCGTCTGACGTATCGTTTTCCATCTGAACACACTCTGTTTATTTTTGTTTCGTCAGAAAAAAGGACGTTTTTCCACTGTCTGACAGTCCAGTTTTCATACCTTCTTGCAAATGCTAGACGGGCTTGCCTAAGACACCGCTTCAGCATGGGTACCTTCCTTGCTATCCTACCGTGTAAATTATTTTCTACCAAACGCCTTCGAATAGTGTGTGCCGAGATCGGTGAAGGGTTGTTTTCACCAAGATATTCTTTTCTTAGTTCGTTAGAACCTTTAAAAGGATTTTGTTTTGCCAAACAAACGATATTCCTATCATCTCGACGAAAAATTAACTGTTCAGTGTTCTTAATTATGTGACCAGCCAGTTAGTAGTAGTACTAGATTCAGATCTAATGTAATAAATTTATCTTTTTATTGATTTATTAATACTATGTATAAATGAATACACTAATAGTATGGAAAAGTATTAAAGACACCACGAGAAATAAAAAATCGGCCAAGTGCGAGTCGGGCCTCGCTCTTTTAGGGTTCCGTAAAAACAAATTAAATCAAAATATTTCCATGTACCCATGGAAATACATAGTTATTTAAAATACTTTACTACAGAGACAGCTGAAAAAACAACCAGACACAGAAAAATACCATTCCCAATAAAGGATAACTGACCTACTCGTTGAGTTAAAGACTGGTTTGAAGAAACTATATTACTATTCCTAAATATTTCGATTTTGAAGCAGGAACTAGAGTTAAGTAGAGTATGCATTCAGTTGGTAACTAGGTACAAGTAGGTACTTATTATAATGTACTCTGTGGTACGTACCTACTAAAATAAACTATAAATATAATTATTAACATAGATCACTAATATTTGAACAGCAGCTGTTTGAGACCATATCAAACTGTGATCATAATATAAGAGCGGAGAAGGCCAAGGACGAATTTGGTATTCAACAGACAAGACAGATCATTATTTAAAATCAAAAATACTCAATGGCCAGATACAATAAGTATAAATACCTAATACACCAGAAATTATGGACTTATAGGTTGCCCTACCCTGACTTTTAGACCATTCAATTTTCAAAATATGGTCTAAATACCCAAATATGGTAGAGACACTGAAGTCTGATCATTTTAAAAATCCCTCAGAGTCAGAGGTTTTCTGAGATATATGCGCGTTTAAGCAACTAAATATCACATTCACATGCTTCAACGGTGATGGAAACATCGTGAGGAAATCTGCACACATGAGAGTTCTCCATAACGTTCTCAAAGGTAGGTATACGATCACGAAGTCCGCAAAGCATTGGGCCAGCGTGGTGACTGGTGGACTATAAAAAATAAACCTTCTCTGAGAGGAGATCTGCGCTCAGTTGTCCGAAATGTAAAAAAAATTGACAGAGATCGCTGACAGACGGACGGACGGACGGACAGCGTAGGCTTAGTAATAGGGTCCCGTTGGTACCCTTTGGGTACGGAACCCTAAAAATGATACATGCATTAAGTTATACTAGTTTGTTATGAAAAAAATATCTTACATAATGCGTTCTTAATTATATGACCACAACTGTATTCAATTACATAGCAATTACATTAGGTAAGTATATTTTCAACAAAAAAAAATTCGAAAAAATTCCAAGCACTGAAATATTATATTTAACAACTTCTAAGCGTTATCTAAATCTTATTAGTTTCTAACGTGTTTCTATAATACTCAAAGTTCTAAAGTTATTTACGTTTTGATCCGTTCAAAAGTCCCACTCACGTCACGTTACACTATATCCTCGAATATCCTATTGGATACTTTTTATTTTTTATTTGAATGCTTTTCAAAATATTCAATGTCAAATTGGTATCGTCAATAAGTTGGGCCCTGGGCCGGTACAGTGTATAGTAATCATTTGATACTCGATAGCATGATTGATAATGTTCTCATGCGTCATTCATCCAACCTATTAAATCAATTGAAGTCAGTGTCAATTGATTTCCAATAACTGTTTACAATTGAGACGGACGAGGCATGCGGGGCCCGTTTGATTGTTTAATCAACAATCGACTGGGACAGTTTGTGACGCTGTGGATTTCAACATAAAAATGGTAAACACATGTACTTTCTCTGCAGGAGGTCGGTTATCTCGGAACTGGTAAATTTTAAAACAAACATGGCCTTCGAAGAATTTTAAATTTTTAAGAAAGTTTAAAATTTTTTTTTTCGAGAAATAACCTACAGTGTGTGTAGAAATAACGTACCATACAAAAACAAGTGCGAGTCGGGCGTCGCTCTTTTAGGGTTCCGTACATATGACCAAATAATTTTTTTTAAATTAGATATATGTACTTACATATTTAGATATCTTAGTTCTTAGAAAGTACTAAATTAGCATAGGTATGGGGAAAAAAATTTAGTTTTTGAGAAAGACCCCCTAACAATATTGATCTAAAACCGACAACTTTGACGCCCCCCCATTTCTTCATTTTTGTAGCTAAAAAATAAAAAAATATATATTTGAACTCCACTTAATGAGCTCTAGATAATGACACCCCACATGCCAGGGTAAAAAAATAAAATTTCATTTAGACTCCTTTTCCATGTTCCCCTTTATTTTTTAATTTAATTTAATTTTTATTATTTGTTGTTATAGCGGCAATAGAAATACTCAATATGTAAAAACAAAATTTCAACTGTCTGTCCATTACGGTTTACGAGATACAGCCCGCTGACAGACGGACGGACAGCGGAGGCTTAGTAATAGGGTCCCGTTGGCCCCCTTTGGGTACGGAAACCTAAAATATTGAAGGTGGAATATGATAATCCTCTCGTAAAGATTACTTAGCTTAGATTCAAATTATGAAAAAAATGATGACTAAGATAATAATGAAGAATTCAACTCAACTCCATCCATGTGCATGGTATTTTGTGGCCTTAGTATGCTTCTGGCTTTAGACTGTTTAAATATTTTGTGTAATAGAAGATAATTATATCGATAAAAGTATCCACGCCTATAATAACTGTTGCTATCTTCTAGCAAGAGTTAAGGATAGTGGATACTGATAAGCTTTTAATTATTCAGAAAATTGTACTTTGTCTAAGGCAGGATGTACGGCACACTGGAGCGAGACGGTTGCGCGTCGTGGCATCGAAAGTTCACGAACATTTTAGTAACAACACCAGCTGCTACTCACTTATAACAGGCTCTAAATTTAAATTCAGACGGTCTGTTATTGAATGTCGCTTTGAAAGTCTTACTACTATTTTCCAGTAGGACGGTATAGTGTTTCGAAGCTGTAAACAAAAGACACACATGCTTGATTACGATAAAGACTTTGAACCATTGGTCATTAAGATAAGGCTTACATTTGATAGTGATGAAATAGCAGTTGGAACATTCTAGAACTTTACAGTTGTTCCATGAACCGCTTCCGCCGCTCCTTCCGTCTCGGGTTGCTGGCTGTAGACATTCTTCGGCCGGATACCAGACCCCGTCCAAGAATGCGGACCAGACGAGTGTACTGATGGCATGATAGCTTAATGTACACTTAGGGCAAATGCTGCTACTAACATTCCTCGCAAAATATCCAAACCTGATCTTCCAAAACACTCTTTATTTTTTTAGTATAATATAGACTCTCTCCCTTTCAAATAAACGTTAAATATGTGTTAGGAGTGGGTGGGTACCAGTAGTACGTTGTATTAGCATGAACGTATAATTTTTATACGTTCATGTGTAGTAGTAGGTATGTTGTTGTACTACCAGTAGTACTAAGTAAGTACATATGTACTACGGATCATTTTTTTCCCATTTTACTAGGTAAGGAAGGTAGGAAGCAGTTAGCTTCAGTTGTAAGATTGTAAATTTTTAATTCCCATACTACCTACTACTGGCTAAATTCTGGTAAAATGTCCTTTCTTTTCTTTTGAAATCCTTGGCGTAGGTAGATGACTGATGATAAAATAGTACAGCCATTTGGGATTGAACCGGCGACTTTTCAGTTTTCAGTTCGCACCTTTAACCGTCGACTTATTGAGGCTTAAAACGTTAAAAATCACAATAATCTAGCATTTCTGTACATAAACGTATTATTAATTTTCTGTATGGCTTCATTTATCTTATTTATTAGTTTTATGGGTTACAGCTAACAGAAACTGTCGGGTGGTTGTTTTTATCTATATTCAGTATCGTGAGAATGTTTATGGGGTACGATTTCGTATCTCTGTAAGTTAAGCGATCCATTCAGGGAATGTCGCCGCTGCCTGTGGGCTGTCGGTCCCACGCACATTTGCAACCCATGTGTTACAACTAAGCATAAACATCGTGGAAGATTTATTTTAATATTTCAGTCGAGTTCATTAAAGGACTTATTATCTTCTTTTCCGTTGAAAAGTTTTTTAGATAAACTATATATAATCTTGTGATACAAAAGTAATCATTCGCTACGGCTTCTTTCTTCTATAATTATCTACGTCATCTTCTAGGTCCATACATTTTTTCCTTGGTGTTCTTCACCCATCTTCACCTGTTTTATTTTTAACTTCAATAAAAGACTGGATCTTATCTCGATTATATCTAGTTATTTGTTATCCCAATACAGGCATTTCATAACAATTTCCATACCTAAATTATACCTAATTATCATTCACGGTAAAACCTACTACGTATAAGATATTGTATAAAAAGTAAGAAGCAACGCTGCATAATACAGATTTGTCAATGAGACATTCAAGAGTGATGGGAATATTTTTCGGGAGCGTAACGGTTTTTGTATTATTTTTTGTCCTCTTTGACCGTGTGAAGGTGCCTCAATGGATGCAGTATGTGAACGGGTCGACCAATTTCACAGGAGCTTTAACGTAGTACACCAGTTCCCTTGATGACGGAGATTTACTGTGAGTTGTAGGGACGGGGAAGATCAACTGTTATTGGTTTATTACTAGGCGTTTTCAATGAAACGTTTCTTTGAGCTGCGTCGTACTTTAGACCTCATTGTTCGCTGTTTTCACACATAGCAGATTCTTGGAATAATCGTGGGAGGAAATAATATTTTCCCATGGCTTCGTGTAGCTATTAGCTATTACATGGTTAATGAAATTATATATTACTAGTAGGGCGCGTGGGTGCGCGGCCCGCAAGCGGACCGCGGTTTTTCTACTCGTCTAGTAGACTTTCAGCTCCTGATCATTTTCTATCACAAAACCACTCTTCCATCTTTTATACTCTCCGAGATAGACACCGTTGAAGTTTGTATGGCCGCCATCTTGAATCCGCCATTTTGGATTTTTTTCAGCTCACTGCCAATTGGATGAGATTTCGAGTGACTTTTGTTCGAGCACCCCCACCTATCTACATTACCATGGCCGTGCTCCTCACCCACCTTCCAAACCCTCGATCATCATATGTCATCATTTGTCATAATGAAAATTCTTCAATAAAAAAAAATCTTGAAAAGGAATTGTATCAAAGTCGTGCATGATTCCCGGCTTCTAGTCTCTTCAATATTCGCCATATATTTTTGTATGAAGAAAAAAAAAATTCCGCCATCTTGAATTTTTTTTCTGTTCGTCAAGTAGACCTTAGGGTCTTGATCAGCTTTTGCCAGGAAACCACTCTTCTATCTTTTATACTCTCCGAGATAGACACCGACGAAATTTGTATGGCCGCCATCTTTTTTCCGCCATTTTGAATTTTTTTTCAGCTCACTGCGAATTGGATGAGGTTTCGAGTGACATTTGTTCGAGCACCCCCCACCTATCTTCAATACCCTGGCCGTGCTCCTCATCCGTCTCCGAAATCCTCAATTATCAGCTCTCTCCATAATTTTCCTCCGAATGAATTTTTGTCCTCTATACGAAACCATCGGTGGAAAAAAAATTTTTCATACAAAATTTTACAGGAGAGGTGATCAATCAGTCAGTGAATCAGTGAATCAGCACGAGCAGCTATATATATATTAACTAGTAGGGCGCGTGGGTGCGCGGCCCGCAAGCGGACCGCGGTTTTTCTACTCATCAAGTAGATCTTCGGGTCCTGATCATTTTCTATCAAATAACCACTCTTCCATCTTTTATACTCCCCGAAATAGACACCGACGAAATTTGTATGGCGGCCATCTTTTTTCCGCCATTTTGAATTTTTTTTCAGCTCACTGCGAATTGGATGGGGTTTCGAGTGACATTTGTTCGAGCACACCCCACCTATCTTCAATACCCTGGCCGTGCTCCTCACCCACCTTCCAAATCCTCGATCAGCATATCTCATCATTTGTCAGAATGAGAATTCTTCTATAAAAACAAATTTTGAAAAGGAACCGTATCAAAGTGTTGCATAGTTCTCAGCTTCTAGTCCCTTCAATATTCGCCATATATTTTGTATGAAGAAAAAAAAATCCGCCATCTTGGATTTTTTTCTATTTATCAAATAGACCTTTGGGTCCTGATCATCTTTTGCCAAGAAACCATTCTTCCATGTTTTATACTCCCCGAGATAGACACCGACGAAATTTGTATGGCGGCCATCTTTTTTCCGCCATTTTGAATTTTTTTTCAGCTCACTGCGAATTGGATGAGGTTTCGAATGACATTTGTTCGAGCACCCCCCACCTATCTTCGATACCCTGGCCGTGCTCTTCACCCGTCTCCGAAATCCTCAATCATCAGCTCTCTCCATATTTTTCCTCCGAATGAATTTTTTTCCTCTATACGAAACCATCAGTGAAAAAAAATTTTTTCATACAAAATTTTACAGGAGAGGTGATCAATGAGTGAGTGAATGAATCAGTGAATCAGTCAGTGAATCAGCCCCAGCAGCTATATATATATTAATGCTAGTGTTAAATGCGAATATTACAGGCTATTGTGAAATACTAATGATTCGCCCCAATCAGACTTCACGCCCTTTTGGTTCCCTACCTAAAATTGTATGTAAAGTTCTGGAACAGAAATTTTTTTGCGTGAATCATATTGTTCTTTAGTAAGTAAAAAAATAATGGCAGAATAGATCAAGCATTACAGCCATGTCAGGTAGGTACATAATAAAGCTTACATAAGCCTAAACCGAAAAAAGAATAAAATAATGTGTGAGTGTCGTGGAACCTCCGGTTAGAACGAAGTTCCTTTTAATAGGTTCCCTGAAATAATACGTTTTAATACGTTCCCTCAAATATGAGCGAAGCAACGGCTGGATCATGCGTCATGCTCGTGAACGGGTTCCACCGTCCGAAAATTTGAATTTTGAATTTGAATTTTGAATTTTGAATTTTGAATTTTGAATTTTGAATTTTGAATTTTGAATTTTGAATTTTGAATTTTGAATTTTGAATTTTGAATTTTGAATTTTGAATTTTGAATTTGAATTTGAATTTGTATTTTCAATTTGAATTTGAATTTGAACCCCTTGAACCGATAGTTCATTCCTTCGTTTAGCCACTACGCCACCAAAGCTATGACGGTAGGTACGTGTGTAATATACGAAGGCAATACACAAAGGTCGTGACGGAAAAATTCTTTCACTTTTTTTCGCCATCCGTCCGAAGTCCGTACCGTGCGATAAACTTCGTTCCAAAAAAAATAGTTAGGCTTATTCTATCTTTTCCAAGGTTAGTGGCCTGGGCTGTACTATAAATAGTAATAGACGGTTACATGCATAGTACAAACTGTAAAAAAACTAAGCCCTTCTCCATGCAGTAGAATGCAGGTCTGACCGTCCTTCAAGCTATTAAGGGACAACGACTCGGCCCAAATTACCATAACGCGTTACTCGTTAAAGATAAATTAGTTAATTGCTTTACAAAACCCTGACTTCGTTGACTGGTCAAATGTTAAATGCATTTCGGTAATCAAGAACTTGTCCTAAAATAACAAAATTAGAATATTTTAAATAATGTGTAAGTTGAAAACGGGGAATTACTGAAAATACATGAATTCTTTTTTAAAATCCAAATTCTTTTTTATAAACGGGTAGAAATCAACATCACATACCTACGTCTCTTGCATAGATATCAACATGCCTCGGTCTTGCGCCGCGTGTCCATCAGCTCCCAGCTATTCGTCAGATGTCATCGGTTTACCTATATAGAGGGGGTATGCCAATACTGCGTTTTTCGGTGGGAGATCGTTACTCCAGCACCTTGGGACCCCAAATTCAAATTGTTGATCTAGATGTGGGCCGTTTTAATAGGGATGAATCAACACAGCGAGTCTCGTAGTGTGGTTTGTGCCCACTTTTGAAAATTATTTTAAGAACAGAGATTTGAGTGCCAATATAGAGAACCTGTTCTAAAGTTAGTATCACCAGA